>JAEAOA010000206.1:207164-1427164 GCA_016746295.1 Potamilus streckersoni
GTATGTCAACTTAAGAAATGGCATGACTGTTCTGCAAAGAAACATTGCATAATACAAGAATCTGAAGAATTATTGGAACTTCACAACAAGAAAGTTTACCTTTGACTAGCGTCGAGTATTGAAAAAGTTAAAGCTTGATAAAAGTCAGAACGATCCCAGTTTATAAAAGTGTTTGGTGAAAATAACTTATATCGATATTTTGTGCACCTGAAGAACCCGTTGTTGAGCGACACTTAAATAAAAGGGCAGGGTTATATATGGGTATTTGTAATAGCAGTTGCATAAAAAGAAATTCTAGGCTTCAGAGCAAAATTATATTTTGGAGTCTACTCCCTATAAAAAGCTGTTTGGTGTAAATATTGTCCCCATCCCTGGCATTTGCGTCAGTTGCCTTTGCTTTTCTTATGAAACTGTTATATGAAATCATTTTCCCAAATGAGTATGTATATATCGCGATACTCAACAAAACATAAACCAAGCCATCTGGACTCACTTGCGGTAAAGAACGTCTACGAAGTCAGTATTTCTTAGTCCCTGGAAAAATTATACTAATGATTGTGCCGATCACAATATTGCAAACCAACTGAACAGCAATTTGTACTAATAAATTCCCTAATACTTTTCAGATCTAATTGTATAAAGCCTAACATAAGTAAACGTACTACCTAGTACGTAATCCAAATGATACAGGGTCATATTAGTTTTAATATTCCCATAATTACATTAAGTGTTGTTATTGTGATTATCGCTAATATAGACAAACAAATAGTGTCGAATAAAGATAGAATTTTCTTGAAAATTTTTAAAATGACGACTCTATCAATTTCTCGGGTCGTAGAATAGTAGTAATATGCAGTATCACTTTCTGTCAATTTCCAGAGTCATTTATATTAGTAAAAGTATTTGGCAATTCATAAGGGAAATGAAAATAATGACTCACCTATCTCTCAACCTATTATGTTCTGTCTGTTCTTTCAAATATTACTGAAAAATATGCCAGCAAGCATCTTTTCAGATATATTAACACGTATCCATTCCTCCATAAATCAAAATCAGATTTCCAATAGTAACATTTATGTCATAATGCGTTTGAAACGTATACTCTCCTAGTAATCGAATCGGGCAGTCTTCATTGAATCTAAATAAACCTCATTTTGTTGACCGTTCGAGGCTTATTAACAAAGGGGCAACCTGCAAATTTTATTTAGACTCAGTTACTTGCTTCAAGTGATATCGCACAAACGGGCCCCAGGCTGCTGCACGGGTAAATGAGCTTTCGATTCAAGTCATATGTTAAATGGTATTCTGCAAAGGTCTGTCTTATGGCCTCATTCTTTTTCGATAAAGTTCATCAACTTATTAACCTTTTATCCAATTCATTCTATCACACATCTATCACTGACGATTGCATATTGCATAGATCTGTACATTTATTAACTCCATTGATATAAACTTCATATTGACTTCAGCAATATATCGTTTGTTGTCAACAAAATAGTATCTAAAATGAAATGTATGACAATTAGAAACACAAAAAGCGCCTATCAAATGACATGGATTTAATGGATTTACTTGCAGATAAAAATGGCTTAGACGTCTCTAGTATTAAAAGTAAAAAATTCTTGGTATCTGCATTGATCAACAACTCCGGTTGAATATATATCGATCACATAGCAATAATGTCAAAATTTCTACCTAACGGTCGCTTGAACTTTATTTATCGTGGTATATACTACCAGTACTTGACTACTGCTGTACCCTGTAGGGAAGCACATTCAACTGTAATCTATCCAGAACTGACAGACAAGAGCCGCGCGAAGATTCTCAAACTTCCTATAACGACTCCGTAGGATGTTTTATTTTAAAGGTATCAAAGGTACAAATCTCTAAACAATCCTTCTCTAGAGTATATCTATAACAACTATTTCAAAAGCTGTTTTAATGTGTCAGCACCTATATTTTGGAATTCCTTATCATTTATGGTACTTAATTCAATTCCCTTGCATCGTTTAAAACTTCATTAAAGTCATTTTCTTGACCAGCTGATAAACTCAATCCCTCCCAACCGAAACGTATTGCATATTTACAAGGAAATTTGTATGTAATTTCATACCGGAGAATTTCAGTGAACAAATGTAATATAATTGACAAATATTATTCCTAAGTAGAAAAGCTTGAAATCTTTAAGGTTTTAATCCCTCCGAGAGGGAATATAAATTTGTCGCATTTGGGATTACTAGAGGAGCATAAACACATATTTAATGATATCAATTCTAAATCATATACTAGTTTTCATCAAGGAAAAAAAATCTAATATTTTGTCAAAGTAGAAGTTAGTCTAGTCATGTTTAAATTAGAACGTCGTACATATAGCATCAGAAAAAAGGATCATCTATATGCACTTTCTTTCAAAAGCGTGCATTATCAATTATGTTTTCAATATTGACTTGTTAAATAATATTAAGCTTTAAAATACTATAAATTCAATTACAGGTAGGGTTTCTCATTAATTCATCATGTCAGGTGTTACCATGCAAATTATTTATTCGGTCGATTTGTTTTGCCACAGATGTTTCTATATCAAATTCATGAATGAAGTGTTCCTGGCGTGTGAACAATGCAAATGAAAGAGAGTAATTTCCTACTATTTTTATAACGTACTTTATAATACAAAATATAAGTGATTAATTGGAATTACCACCTTGTATTTCACGAACGAATTCATAAAGAACAAAATGTTAATACGTAATTCAAACAATATTGTACACGCTTGCAGTAAACAAATAAATGGTATGAACGTGACAACAAATCGCATCCGTGGAAACGTTCAAAAACACTAGTCCATTATAGCGCTGAAGGTATATATCAGTTAACCGTCACGCAAGCGAACATTGTTTCTTGTTGCCTCCTTTTTTCTGTCAACAAACAGTAATAGCGGAAATGGAAAGAAAAGGAGTAGAATGGATAAATGTAACCAACTGATAGGAGGCAAATGATTGGTCATTGAGAGTCGGAAGTATGTGTTTTTCTATAGTATTTTTATTTCTATACAGAACAACTTGGAGGGGCTAGTGCAAATTGCCGCTCAGTGAAACCAAGAGAAGAACTTCTCTGTCGGTAAGAGTTTTATTTCTTAATCTCATTAGGCCACATGATCTCTTCCAACCTAGAATTGTATCATCTCAAAAATCTGATAGCTCTGACGATAATTTAAAAATTAGCAGTTAAATTTAAATAACCTGAGTTTTGACTCTTGTTTTGGACTGGTGTCTGACTTAATATGGTTTTCTTGGAAGCAAAATTAATTGGAATAGGTTTTAGATACATTCTAATTGAGACCATGTATTATCGAAATAATCGCACACTTTATGCATACAAAATAGATTTATAACTGAAAAGCATTAGAGGAAATAAGTTGTTTATGCATGACAAAAACATTTTCGCATGCGGAAGTAGCCCACAAAAGGACATACATACATACATACATACATACATACATACATACATACATACATACATACATACATACATACATACATACATACATGCATGCATGCATGCATGCATGCATGCATGCATGCATGCATGCATGCATGCATGCATACATACATACATACATACATACATACATACATACATACATACATACATACATACATACATACATACATACATACACACGCACACACACACATACATACATACATACATACATACATACATACATACATACATACATACATACATACATACATACATACATACATACATACATACATACATACATACATACATACATACATACATACATACATACATACATACATACATACATACACACGCACACACATACATACATACATACATACATACATACATACATACATACATACATACATACATACATACATACATACATACATACATACATACATACATACATACATACATACATACATACATACATACATACATACACACGCACACATACATACATACATACATACATACATACATACATACATACATACATACATACATACATACATACATACATACATACATACATACATACATACATGCATGCATGCATGCATGCATGCATGCATGCATGCATGCATGCATGCATGCATGCATGCATGCATGCATGCATGCATGCATACATACATACATACATACATACATACATACATACATACATACATACATACATACATACATACATACATACATACATACATACATACATACACACGCACACATACATACATACATACATACATACATACATACATACATACATACATACATACATACATACATACATACATACATGCATGCATGCATGCATGCATGCATGCATACATACATACATACATACATACATACATACATACATACATACATACATACATACATACATACATACATACATACATACATACATACATACATACATACATACATACATACATACATACATACATACTTCGCATTCTTCTCTTCAGATGTCTTTGCATACCATTCTGTTGACATCTTAAGTAGAACTATTCGTATGCTACCTGATCTCGTTATATTTTGTGCTACTCTTAGTCTCAGCCGCTCAGTTGAAATCATTAATACATAATCTTGGTATCGATTGTTAGCTTAAAATCAAATTGGAACTATTTACATGCTACCTGATCTTCTTCCACAATACGCTAATCCATATACAACCCGACCTCTTTTAACAATACACTAATCCGCATGCAATCCGACCGTCTTGCATAATAGGATAATCCGTATGCAACCCGACCTTTTTGCACAATACGCTAATCCGTATATAGCCCGACCTTCTTGCATCATCCATATGCAACCCGACCTTCTTGCACAATACTCTAATCCGTATGCAACCCGACCTTTTTGCACAATAGGATAATCCGTATGCAACCCGACCTTTTTGCAGAATACGCTAATTCGTATGCAATCCGACCTTTTTGCACAATACGCTAATCCGTATGCAACCCGACCTTCTTGCAGAATATGCTAATCCGTATACAACCGATCTTCTTGCACAATAGGCTAATCCGTATGCAACCCGACCTTCTTGCACAATGCGCTAATCCGTATGATACCCGACCTTTTAGTATCATTTTCTAACCAGCATTATGTTATCTGATCTAGTTACACAATATTCCAATATACTTGTTACCTGATCTTGGTACACAATATTCCAATCTGCATGTTACCCGATCTTGGTACACAATATTCCAATCTGCATGTTATCTGATCTTCGTACACAATACATTAATATGCATGCTACCTGATCTTGGTGCACAATACGCTGTCGAGAAAAGCTTCTTAAAATTGATACTTTTTGTGGACGAAATAGTTAACGGTTATTATAAAATGATACTTGTTGAAAATAACAATTCACTATTTTCAACAATCGATGAAATGTCTGCACTTTCAAGTTTTATTATTATTCCTGCAACTTTTCAATGAAATGCTTGAAGCAATCACTCGGAGGTAATCGCATCGATTCTTCATAAAATTAATAATGACCTGATCTTATTGCTGGTGTTGCTGCTAGTGATGACACATCATCTAGTCGTTGTAATGTCATACAGCATGAAACAGGGCATGGGCAGGAATGTAAAATGGCTTATATCCGATATTTTTTATATGCAATAAAAAGAACCGCGACATTTTGTTTAAACGGAAAGCGGATTAATGGCAGATCATGAATTGGTAAAATTGCCAGTGTATTTTATTCATTCCGTTGACTTTATCGTTTTCTCTTAATTGTCTGCTATTATGGTTATTACTACATTATACCAGTATTTAATATTTAATTATTTGATGATAGATAAAATTTTAAATCACTTTATTTTTCACCCAATCTCTCCCAATGTTCATAACGTTACGATGTAGCTTGTAACTAGGTTAAAGGTGAGTTCTTATCAACGACGTAATACTGTCATGATCAAGTTATTTGGAGCTGCGCAGTTAAGCCGATTGTACCAAAGGACATTCTTAAAGAGGTCGATATATATAAAAATACAAAATAGATAATAGCATATCTCTGCTGAAAGACAAAGTGTTGAATGTAGAGGGTTTATGGGCGTCACATTAGCTATAAATTAAACTGAAATTGTCTACAGATAGGCAGAATTCTACTTTTAAAAGACTAAAGTTAATTAGGCAGATGGAGGGATCAATATCTGTTCTTAAAATTAGTTGTAATGATACTCTATTCTTTCAGATATATTCTTCTAATAGATTAATATAGATAGGTGCATGTGTGATTAATAGCAGCTATATTGTGTACTGTAAGGGCCTGATAAATCTTACCAGGATGTCAGAATGCAAGAACGATGCTTTGACTGAGATTTCTCTATCATACAGCACATATTTATCATTTCTCACTAAAAACGAATATTCTAAAGAAAGCTGGCATGTATTATTTATGGATATAACTGGGGAAACATAAAGTGGCTTAGAAGTTTTCACGTCATCAGAAAGAACATGCACATCAAGTTCATAAAAATTTATGTAAGCAATAGTTAATGTTTATAAACTAGCAAAATTTCTGCTTTCAGTATCAATAATAAAAGAGATCTTACGTACGTTCATGAAGTCTTCTAAAATGTCATTTTTTGCACTAAAAAGTAATAGTTCACCATCTGTTAGCAGAATTTCTTCCTGATATACTGGAACATTACTGTAATAATTACTCTCAAATAATTTTTTATTTGTGTTATTCCAAAACTCTTTCAAAACTCATGGACTTTGCCATGCGCTCTGGAAAAGCCTATTTGAAATGTTTTCTGAGAGAGCTGATGTTGACCGTAGCAGACGTACATTTGCTTCAATAATAATTTTCTGATGTGAATGACACGATTATTATGCGGCTTGAAAAATCACAATAATAAATGGCGGAACTGTAATAAAGTCAAGATAAATTTACACAGCGGATATTTTCATAACCTCCATAAAATGACGTGAATGAATAAAGGTTACATCATTTGAAATGTAAAGAAATGCACAGAGAACACAAATCTGAAATACGTATGATCCAGTTTTCTTCATTTGTTTTTTTTTTGCAAACTTGAAAACTGATTTTTATTAAACTCTATAAAGCACATATTGTTAAAAAGATATCACTTGTTAAATCGGCGTTGCTATTAGCAATATATAAATCAGACGTTTTCGAGGTCATGTTTTTTTTTCAAATGAGTATTATTCTAATGGGCCCGATGTTTCCTTAATGCAGACTGGATTATACGCAACAGAACAGGAAGAATGGTTTTCTTGATGTCTTTAATATTCTGGATATCAAAGAAAGATACGAATTTACTGGTGAACTTACTGGTATATATAATTACCCATCATTCAGTGCAGTCGTTTTACTTTTCAGAGAAAGTGACGAAATAATTTGTCATCATGATTTTAATAGCAGCTATACGTCATTTACAATTTCCCACTATCAATGAGCCATTATGTGCGATATGAGCACTTTCTGCTCCAGTCTTTACTTTTTATATTATATCCATTTTAAGATCTCTAAACATCAATAATAAAGTCAGTATTTTCAAATCAAGACGTCGAGTACTTCCGTGAAATTTGATTATACAATTCATTTATCAAGCAACTGCTGTCATTTGGATATGTTTCATAGTATAACTGCGGGGTATTTTTGATTGAGTACATAATTTACTCTTTAATATTGTCTTTCCAGACTATTGTCATTAAACCATTAATAAACCAAGATCAAAGAGATCTCTTAAAAGAACCAATTCAATATTGCTGCAGTTCAATAATTTGATAATATGTGTACATCATACAGTGACTGAAGATGACTGTTATAAAGATGTTATTTTTTTTTTAAATAGCGGTACTGTGCAAACTTTACTTTCTGGCTCAGTTTCAATTCGGCGAAAATGTGAGTCTTGTTCCGGTCTACGTGTGGTTCTTTTTATCCTATTGAAAATTAACAAATACAAAATGTACGGACACATTATATTACAACATGTACATTGATTAATGTGGGCAAGAAAGTAATAGTAACAATGCAAGCTGCTTAAAATTTATAGCATGCCAGTTAAAGAAAAAAAATCCTTCAGATTTTTTTTTTAAAAATGACGAGAGTACAAATATCAATTTACACTATCAGCAGTACGTCAAATACAATATGTGTTAAATACAACTAAATCTAGAATTTATCATCGTGTCTCTATTAGGACATGATCAACATACAAAAAGTGAGGACAATATTCAGGTACCTGTAATAATAAAATAATTGTTAAAAACACAACCTTTATACTATTTAAAATCACCACTAAATTTTAATATATATTTAATGTTCACATACTTAGAAAAATCCACTTTGTCCACCTCAGTCATTTTTTTTCAAGTAGACAAATCCTCATTTGTTAAGAAAAACCCTAAACAACTGTCTGGAAGCATATCGTCACATATCTATGACGCTCACACTGTTTATCACATCCTTGCATTGTTACTATTACTCTGTTATATCAGATTAGACAGCTATTCATGGGCAAGTTTGCATTGCGTAAGTAGACTGGCGGATGGCACACCCAGACAACAGGCCACTTCAAACATTTACTGGACAGCGAATAAATATCTTGGCACCCAATAGGGACTCCCGAGGTTTCGATTTTTCTCTTGAGTGTTTTTGGCGAACGCACAAGATCAATAGAACCATAGATACTTTATTTGTAGGTTTGTGACGGTAACAATGTGACTGAATATACTGAGAGATTTAATCCACAGGCGCCACCATTAATTTATCTTTTTACACTAAAGCCAGTCTCGAGATGAAGGTTAAGACTGAATCGATGGTCAAAGGAAATATGTTATTCTTTATAACAGGGCACAAAATTACCTAACTGAACGAATGCAATGAAGACGTACTTTAAAGTTAGGTCATTATGTGTCTTACGAATTTGTTTTCCTCGAAGACTGTTCATAAAGTACACATACTTGTATAATATGTGGCAATGACGTCAGCACTCTTGTGGATGGCAGTATTCTGTACATTTATTTCAACAGAAGATTATTTATAATATTATTGTTACTAAATATTCACTAAAATTAGTGTAACTACGCATATGTTTGTTTATCTATGCAAATTTGAACGAACGTCTCCAATTTGTGAGCATGCATATTTATATTATCCTGTATGAAAGATTAGAAGAGAACATTTGGAATAGAATGTATAAGTTACGAAGATTGCAAGGTGTGCAGACGGCGTATTTGCGACGTCTAGACGATGTAATTACATTGTAACTTGTTTTCAGATTGAGGGTAGTCTCTGTCAGGATGATTCATGTTGATTAAAGGATGGAGAAATCAGCAACTCTTGATAATAAAAGTTAATGTGATGGTTTTAATTATTTGCGTCTAAATTTGAAGGAATGCTAATATGTTGTATACATTTTCATCATGGTCGGGTCTGACATTTGTGTCTACTTTCAGATTATAACAGCAGTATATGTAACAAAATAAAACATGGCTTGAAAAGTTCGTTAAAGTTACTCCCTGATTCAGAAAGTATATTATGTAGAAATGATGACTTGACATGCAGTTAAACATAATGACTGATATGGGTTTTGTCAACCAAATGAAAGGTTCTCATTCTTTTGATATTTCTTAAAGAACCAAAGTCTGAGGTCCGATATCATACATTCTGACGGATATTCCTTTCTTAAAAAGCATTGATCCTAATCAATTGCGGCAAATTTGTTTGAGTCCATGTTTATAAGACACAGTACATTAGGGAATGGTGTATACACTTATGTAATCACAATGACACTTCAAGTATAAGCATGTCATCGAAACAGTAACTTAAATTGAAAATAGATCTTGCAGAGACTTGTTGCATAATGAACTGATTTTAACAGATTCTTTTGAATATATTTATTTTCATTAAATATGTCACAATATGGAAAACGATTAAAATAAGATAAGTAAAGATTTTATTTTTCTAGTAAATGTCCCTCATCAAGTGCATTAGATATGGGGATATTTTAAAGAGGTGTCCATGTAATGTGTCAAGTTTGAGAACCTCTTTAGGGGTATTTCCTGAAAAGTTACTTTACATTTAGTCTAAATTATATGCTTCCTAATGCAGAAGATGAGCTGCAATTACACAAAATCTTTTCTACAACAGTTAACCGTCTGATGTTCTTGACAAAGAAGCTCAATTTTGTTTCATACGTGTTGCAGCATATACTTTATCAAGTAGTGTGTAACTTAGTTCGACAAATACGCATGCGAAACTTGCAGCTTGAGCACCTTATGACAAGCTTAATAATGGAAATAATTTAAATATTTTAAAGTTTCATGTTTTATAATTCTGTGTATAAAAAGGCATCATAATTGCCCAATTGCATGTTTATTGAAATTTGTATTACGATTTTGTTGCATTTATGAAATACTTATTTTTTATTATTGGTGCAAGTTTACGTCACTCCATAAGGTCAGGCTTGTGCTAAACATGAAGAAGGCAAAACCATTTCTCATCAAAAAATGACAACGCATTACCTTGATTTATTTGACGGTAAAAGCTTAAATACTTTGCCAGTTTGTGCATATTATGGCCAATAAAAATAAAGGTTGACAATAAAAACATGGTCATTTGATATTTCTGAAATATATTTTATTTTACAAAATTGATGATGCAAAAGGTAAAACATGTAGTTCTAAAACAGGCGAAGAGCTTTTCATACACTTTAACTTTCTTTACTATAATGAAAATGAATAGTGGACTGTACCTGAAATGCATGACCCTTTGAAGACAAAACACCACACGGGAGAAAATTGGTTGAGATTTTGCGCTATACGAAATCTGATCTTTTATAGCTACAGAGAGTCATTGCTATGAAAACCCTTACCCGGTAATTCAAGTCGTGTATGGTTGCTACAGTATTTGAGAGCTTGTCCCAGACAAATCAGCTCCATTGAGATTCGGTGATCTTATGTGCACATAGCGCTTGATAGAACACTTTCAAAACGTTCTCAGATGTAAGGTTTCTCGCTGATTAAAAATGAATGGGAAATGCGATTCCACGAGATTGGTGAAGTCATGAATGATGCGCCCGAGATAAATTTTATCTTCTGACGTAAAATTCTCCTGAAGGGTGTAACTTGCTGTGGAATACATAATAGCGACAAATGCTGCTCGAGGGGTGCGGAAGTAGAGCTTATATTCCGTAAATGACACGCATGTCCAAGAACACATCTTTCCCTCGCTCTCTGAGCGAGGTGTTACTACGAGGGTGTCGTCTGGGATGCCATTCCGATGGTTACTGAACGCGACTAAGAGTCAAGTTGGATTATTGGTTGAGATAACAAATATTTGTACTATCACTTACAGAAAAGGAACCAACAAAATAGCTTTGTTACTGCTTCAATGAATAAGGAAGTAGCAGGAGCATGTGCTACATGATATTATTAAGATGTTAGTTGAAATCGCCAAGTACGTTGTCAATTTAATAAGAGAGAACCTGAACTGGTGGTTTTGCTATGCAATTACTGTGCACAACTCCCAATAGCTGACCATAAAAGATCTCCGCATATTTGGCTGTGTCGTGCGTGGAGTACCTGTTTCAACTCAGATTTGTCTTACGCAACAGGTTAGCGGAGGGAAGAGTTTTAGGCATGAGATTACCGAGCTGAATATTGGCTGAGAAGATGTTTATAGCTTATAAGCAGCAGATGTAGTGGTCACATTTTAATCAGTACATAACTCTTAAAAGTCCATACGTGCTCAATCTTGAGTAGCATTAAATATTTGCTCTGTTGCCTGTAACGTCGGCATGCTCAGAGTAGATTGACAAATAAGATGTTCGTGTTTACCTTAGCGACGTTATGGCGATTAAGCACCCATCAGGTGGTAGTTGTGTTCAATAGGGCGCGATCTGCAGCTCTTCAGGCCTTCGTGCCAGGCAAATAATACAGTATAGACAAGCCAATCTTAGCAGGTGACATTTACCGTCCTCACAATGTCAGAGGCGTGAGGTTGCCAGGCTTCAGGCTCTCCGGAGTATATAGATACCACATCAAGGTATTTGATGGCATAATCTACTCTTCCGGACCGATCATCAGCGCCACTAATATTGCTGAGATAGCCCCTGCTTATGTTTTAAGAATGACATCTATATGTCTTTTCCATGAAAGCCATTTCCTTTGTTGCTTACGGCCCCCACAACGGCATGTGCTCCACGAACCCACTCTGTGATAGAAAAGTTTGCTGTTGTTTTGCTAACTGAAATCAGCATTTTCGGGACGAATTGGTACCTAAATAGCCCTATTCGATAATATTCCGTGCTCAATGGATGATGACCTTGCTCTGAAACACTCGCACACCGTGCCAAAGAGTTGTGACACGACGACCTGAAAAAACATGCATAACAAATGGGTCACTTTAGCGACCTTCGCTTATAGATTCATGCTAAGCTCTGGTAACTTTAGAATATTCCTTAGTGGCCAAGGGCTCGGACTCCTTGCAACGACAGCTAGATTGACAAAATGAACGAATACTTGTACGTCTGTCTCACAACCTGTTCATGCTCCAGAAACAAATTGTCAACCGTGTACATTTCATTAGGGCTAAAAACATTAAACTGCGACTTGGAGATTTTATTCGGTGCCGGCAAATAAAAATCTTTAAATCATACCACGGTAACATCTTGTGAGAGATTTGTGTCTTCCATCAGTGTTTTGAGAGATGCCATCATCTTCCAGTAATCTCGTGAGTTGTAGCATATCGCTGCTAACTTATCCATTACGTTTTGTGTTTTAACAAGTTTTCAGTTTAAGATGCTTTGTCGTTCAAACAACAATTGATCAACAAATGATCAGCTCTATCACCAACTCGACAGCACCGAAAATATTGCCTGCACTTGCAGATTGAAAATAAGCTGTGGAGCCGACGACTGCAAGCTCCACTCATCCGACGATAAATACTATTTTTTATTTTTGCTGCTTCGGTGATGGAAGGCTAAAAGACAAAAAATTTGGGATTGTCGCCATTCTGCGGAATATTGTTTTTTTTCTGCCTGTTAACAAGTTCAAGGCCGCTAAGTACTGCTCCATGATAAATGAGACTCCAGTGTCTTTCGCGTGCGGTAGTGTAGAGATCTTACACCTGTTTTCTGCTATTAAAGTTTTTTCTTTCATTGAATACAAATGCAATAAACACTAGTATCCATTACAAAATGTGTTCAGGCTTATGTTGTTTAGATGCTACTGGTACTGGCAGTGACTGTAGTACCAATGGATCTCTAGACGCTAGTCATTGCTTTTCTATGTCGTTCTTACGGCTCTTGCACCTGCCTGGATGAGGTACAAGGAAGGCCAGCCACCAAGGAAGATAGGCCGCTTTATCAAGCATAAAATGGCATCATCTTTTGCCGGTTCTCGTGAGTTATATTTGTGCCTGTCGCCACTGGAGCGATATGACTGTGTGCTCAGTCTTATATTTCTTGTTTTCCTTAGCACGACGTTGTTTCTTCATCTATGGCTTTGTCTTGTTTGTTTGGTTTGAAGATTTAGAGATTCTGGCTTTTCAACTTGGATATTTAGTTTTTGTTACCTTTGTCACCTGCTCAGGTTCCTCAGCTCGTTCCTTTGTCCGTTTCTTTCCATATTCGATACTTGTCAAATCCACACAAAATCTGGGTATCTTCTTTCTTGGCAAAGCCAATATGTATGGATTTGATCATTCTGGCTGCAAGTGCCACTAGTGTGACAACGTGCCTTAAATAAAGGTAGCGGATACTAATTGCCCATGACCAGAAAGCGGCTAACGATTGAGGAGTCATGGCCAAGCAATGATAATAACGTAGCTGTCATATTATTTCCCAGTAGAGCTTTGTAGGATATTAAATCACTTGCAACATCTTTTTCGCTTACATATGTAAAACACGTAAGTACTAGATGTCATATAATAGTCTTTGACCTTATACAAATTAGCTCGATGGAATAGTATTTCGTGCTCTAAAGTTATATGCTGTCTTTCGACGGAGGACATCACGTATCCGTTGTTATCATGGAGTTCACAAATTTTTCTAAACCTTTATGTGGCTTATTATTATCTATTATGCCTTGGTTATGTTCCAATGGCTGACCAAGCCAAATATTTTTACGATTGTATGGTTGATCTATGGTGCTGGTAAACCGCCGCTCAAAATAATTGTGGTAATACAATTTCATTTACTATGCACAAGTGCAAACAATGTATAGTTGGACCTGTGAGTCTAGAACAGAGAAGAGTATCAGTTTTATCTTGACGTGCTTAGCCACACATTTTACACACATTAGTAAATGCAACAGTGTTTATCAACATTCCACAGATTTATATCTACTTTGAAAAAAATAAACACAACTGGAAATATCGTTGACAGCAAAATAGCACCCTGCTGAAAGTTATTTGTGTAGGGTTTGTGACTTATTGTCTGTGCAGATTGCATGAAGTCGGCATCGATGGTCTTTGGGCATTTTAGATGAATAACATTCGCCTGTTAATCTTCTGGAGCTAACTAATATTCTTGAAATTAAGAAAGAAAAGTGCGATAAAGTTAACAACATACTATGATTGTATCTGATTCTGGCTTATTCAGTAGCAGCGCTGAAATCGCTTTCAGAGGATCTCTTCCCTTTCATTTTGCTCTTTATACTGCAATTTTGGACTGCAAGGTGGATAGTGTTAGCACGGGTTGGTGCACCATTAATGACCATGTTCATAGTAGTCCAAAGTTTCACGTTGGCTAGCTGAATTACTGCAGTAAATATGTCCTGTTATTACTTCTGGATTTCAAGATTAATCTTTCAAAATATTGGTGGTATTACGCACAGCAAGACATCATCACCATCCCGGACGCCGAATATTACGTCATTATTCTTCATGGGAATTGTGGTGTCAGAACAAGGGCAACAATTCTAATTCATGTAAACGGAGTTACACAGCACATTATGACTGTAGTAATCAATCTGTTAGATCCCGCTAAAGTGTCTAATGAAGACTGCAGTTACCTTTGCGTCTATGAATGCCGCTGACGACATGGTCTCAAATTTCAAAGCACAAGCTTCATGAGATTCAACTACCCCATCGTCGACTTGCTCAGTTCGAAATCTCGCAATGATTAGTTTAAATGCGAAAATGGTGGAGTGACCAGACTTTAGCAGAGATCAAGAATCAATGGTCCCGTTTGCCAATCCAGAAATCGATGACTGATTATTGATGAAAATGGCACAAAATGTGCTGGACAAGGAATGAAAGGAATACAAACTATTGGTGGGAATGTCTGCATCAAATTTGGTTTGACACTTACCTGTACAGACAGGGATGGAACGAAGATGTAAAGTGAATGTACATCAAGCACAAGGTTTACCTAGTGCATCTAAACCTAACCTTCACAGATTTAGCTTTTTTGGCTTTTTGCGAATTTCTCGTTAGAACAATATCCCAAAGTACAGAAACATGGCGTTTATGAGGCCCTGTGCCATTCATCACGACAGCATATAACAACAAATTGGACGCACCATGCCATATCACAGTAATCGGCCAGATAAACAAAGAGTCGGTGATCGGGGTAGCAGAGTGAGTGCTATTGGCGGATAATGAAATTATATCGGCCGCCGACTATCTATTAAAGCCGAAAAAGTATTATAAAATCTGCATCTTGGTCCTATCAAAGCTCAACACAATTACAGATCACATAATTAAGGAGCTTTGTCACAACGGCGTCTCCGAGAAAGAGCTCAAACAAGTCGATAAATCCACAAACTACAACCTAGATACATGAAATACTGGCTGTATCGCAGAAGGAACACACATCGATTGAAATAAACGAAGTGACTTAAAACAAAATAATAGTCAGCAGAAAAAAGTGACATAAAATGAACTAATAACCCGCAGTAGAGCCAAGACCAGAGAGCAGATCATATAAGGTTCCATGGGAAATTATAATAATTTGAATATGTACAATCTGAACAACTTTTGGACTGAATGCCTGCTCTTATGCGTAAATTTCAAAGCCATTTACACTGTCAAAACGACATAAAATGAATGACATTTCTAAAATTATGATACCACTACAACTGCTACTACTACTACTACTACTACTACTACTACTACTACCAAAATAATAATAATAATAATAATAATAATAATAATAACAATAACAATTATAATTTAATCTTTTAATACTGTGCCTATAAACTCCGTACAATGAAATTACTAGAGAAAACTCAGGGGATGATTAATGGAGAAAACTCAGGGGATGATTAATGGAGAAAATTCAGGGGATGCGTTGGACATATGATGATGGGTTTACAGTGGAAACAAGACCTAATAAAACGCAATGTGTTTTTGAAAATAAATTTTGATAAATTATTAATTATAATAAATAAATATATAAATATTAATATATAAAAGTATAATAATAATAATAATAATAATAATAATAATAATAATAATAATAATAATAATAATAATAATAATAATAATAATAATAATAATAATAATAATAATAATAATAATAATAATAATTTAACCGTTTAAAACTGCGTCTATAAACTCCGTAGAAAGGAATTACTGGAGAAAACTCAGGGGAAGATTAATGGAGAACTCAGGGGATGCGTTGGACATATGATGATGGGTTTACAGCGGAAACAAGACCTAATAAAGCGCAATGTGTTTTTGAAAATAAATATAAGCGTTCTCAAGGCAAAAATGTATTAAATCACAGAAAAACGCGAGTCTTTAATTTCAAACAGATGTCATGCAGAAATTAGTGCTGTGTCTTTCTATAAAAGATCTGATTTGAAGACTTTCAAATTTAATGCCATTTTACTAGTTATAATGCATCACCTGACAACACCATCTATGAAATGAAGTTCACATATTTATTAAGTGATTACAAAGAGGTTGTCAAGTGGCTGTATGAAGTCGGAATGACAGTCAATGAACGGCCCATCCTGAAAACAAACTGAAATTTTCTGTAGTTCAGCAACGAAGCAATATCTTCGAAGAAACAATTTAAAGACACTATCAATGTGGGTACGCAAGAATGTTTTGCCAGTAGCTTTTTCTAGGTCGGTGGTTCTTTCTGGGTTTTCCCGATTTCTTCCTCTACCATTTATTCTGGCCGCCATGTATAGCAAATCTTGTGCTGAAAATGGCGTTAAACCCTACATCAACAACAGATTGTAATTAGTGCCGTCTTAACAACATTGTAGGCTCTAGGAAACTCAATCAACTGGGCCCCCTATCGGCCCTACCATTCATTAACAATATAGGCAGCATGCTGCCCCTAGAAGCCTGAGGGCCTGGGCAACTGCCAAATGTGCACATGCCTTAAGACTACACTGATTGTAAGCAATATCTTCGTCACACTTGTACTGTTGACTTTTGTGATCTTTTACGTAAGGAAACAAACATGATGATAATTAAAACAGTCGTAAGACACGGTCGCTTGGGTTTGACTTAGATTCATCTACCGCATGTAAATGCATTTCCCGGAAATATGCAATCGCATGTGTATGAGATATACACATCGGAAAAGTTTCATTTACAGTAAGATCCTAGTGTGCAGGGAAGGAGACGGTGATAGGCAAATAATACATAAATGCATCTAGGATTTACGTGTCTCAACACAAAATGAACGAGTTTATGTCTTTCATTGCAAGGTCACAAATAGGGGCTAATATTTATTTTTATGTCCATCGGACCCAGTAACCTTTCAAAATGTTGAGATGCAACAGTTTCCGTCATCAATAGCATGTGTATTGCATAATGTCTAGAATAACACAAACAGCATGATACAGTCTGGCAACAATGTGCACTATCATGAATTGAGCGTGCGCAACTAAATACTTGGAGTTGTAAATGAATGTCTGCAACAACCATTTAGCAACCGTTAAGCAGTCGATATCATTTAAAAAATTCCATGTCGGTGGATTACGTTCCAAGGAAAGGTATAGAATAAAGCAAATATACTTAAGATGAAATAAGGAATAGGAACATTGAAATAATACATTTGTTTAATGTGGTGCATTTTAAACAAAAACGTATGAGATAAAATCATGAGTGCAAGTACGATTGATTTCTATTCTGAACTGTAGTAAAATTTTGTTTTCGAGATAACAATAAGGTTGCAAATATTTTCCTGATCTACATCTGTCTACTATTGTCAAAACTTAAGGTGAGCAAAATTTTATCAAAGTTAAAATAGAAAAGAAACATAAAATTCAAATGTTTGTGTTTTGTAAGATTGCAACCTTTATTATTGTGGCCTAAGGCTACACAATCAACTTCTATTATAATGCGGTTGGTTACACATTCATTTGTACTTGGGCATAAAGCAGTATTTGTCTACATTCGGTTATGTAATATTAAACTAAACGTTCTGAATGATTAAAATCTAGAAAAAACCTAATAAACAGCATTCTTAAATTCTAACTTCTAAACTGATAGCATGAGTGAATGAAATTAAAATTTACATTTTATTTTTAAATCAGTGATGTGTGTAGGTAAAACCTGCAAATATTGCATGATTTTTCCAATCAATGTGTCCTCAGTGTGAAATATCATAACCACATACAACGATAGCGTTATTCGTGTGTTTGTTTCTTAATCTGTACTGGTTGCAATATTCATATATTAATACATGAACTGATTTAGTAATCTTTGACATCAGTTCATATCAATGGAATAATATTTAATTGGATTAATGGTTATAATGCATCTGCCGTGTAGAGATGTCTTGACATTTTAGTATTTATTGATGGAGAAACATCTAAAAAAATGGAAACGAAATTAACCACATAAAATTCATGATCTCATACCCACCCATCCCAAACCCCCACATACATACACACACTTATATATATATATATATATATATATATATATATATATATATATATATATATTTATATATATATATATATATATATATATATATATATATATATATATATATAAAATCAGATGGGGTTGTTTTTCTTACATAATTCTCATTACATTTATGCAACCAATATTTCATCTTTTCAATTGGTAACTGCAATTTCAATTGCTAGAGTTATGGATTAACATCACAGCCAATATCTGTAAATATTGTTGATAAAAGAAAACCTATCAAATATCCTTGAGAATATGTATCTACCAAGTACATGTAGTCATCATAAATAAGAAGACATGATTTGCTTGTTTGGATGTTCATAAAACCATTTCTCCGCGCGAAGGGGGTATTGCGCAACAGATTTCTTTTATAGAAACGTATCCCTTCTTTTGCCCCTCGAAGATGCCAGGGGCGGTTTGTGATTTAGGCGTTGGATTTGTCACCATAAGGGCGCGAATTGGATTATCACCTACGAATGAGCCACTGGAGTGTTTCCTTGGGCAAGGCAGTTATTCTTCTTCCCTCCGCCGTTCTAAATGCAAAAATATTGACAAATTGCCCAAACAAGTATTTAAATAATGTATATAATTATAATGCATTTAGCTAGTATTTTCTTTAAAATATCCATGATAATTACATACATGTAAATGACATCTGTGTGCCTTCCTGCTGGTATGAAAAACACCTTAGGAGCCTTCGTTATGTAAAACCCTGACTAGGCGTTCTAGTCTTACTTTGTGTCCGCTCTATAGTATTTTACAATGTAGCAGAAAATAATTTTCCACTTGTAAAATTATGTTTATCATTGATACTTATTTCAAGAGTAAGTTTAATCGGGTGCTATTCACAGTCGATGTTAAATTGGTATAATCGGTAAAAAACAGAAATCACACGTGCTTTGAATTTCTCTTGTTTTTTTTTTTTTGCGGCACTAATTTCAACTTAGCCCATAATAAAAAAAACTTACATCTTACTAGATATACATTAACAATCAGTGAAACTGCATAAAAATGTGTCCCACTTTATCTAGTTTTGAAAAGTGGTAGTGAAAAGAGAGCAAAGTCCTGTTGAGAATGTGTGTGTGTGTATATATATATATATATATATATATATATATATATATATATAGAGAGAGAGAGAGAGAGAGAGAGAGAGAGAGAGAGACAGACTGATAGATAGATAGATAGATAGATAGATAGATAGATAGATAGATAGATAGATAGATAGATAGATAGATAGATATCATGACAAACAAAATCTGTAAACAAAGTTATCAAAGTCGACCCCTATTTTCTAGCAAACCACCCAAAGACAAGTTAGACAAATTAGGCTTTCAAAAAAGAAGGTAATCTTCTCAAACATTTTTTTTCTCGTTACCTACAATTGTAGAATTGCAATAATTGAGCAATAATGTGAATAAAAATTAAGTCTGACCCAAATTTTTATCCAGTCAGATTTATGGACTTTCAGCTCATGTTTGAGCTCAAACTCAAGCTCTGATGTTCAAACCCAGCCCAAAATGCTTTTACATGGCGCCGCTTTTGACATATTGTTTGATGTAAAGTAAAACGAAGGTCGTGATTCAAAGGGTCTGAAGTGATTCACGCAAAGCTCAGTGAGTAGATAATTAAAACGAATTGAATGTTATTCTACACTGTTTGCACCATACATTTTGCATCAGCCTGAGTATCTCTTAAAAAATAAGTGAATTACTTACTTGCCATTATGATGAAAAATCCATAGCTGTACAAAAAACTGAAATCTATATTCGATGCATATTAACTGTTTTTTTTTTTAACACAAACCGATCTTTCCTCCAGGCTATGTTGGTGCAGTTACCACCCTGCACTGAAGTCAACACGATAAAATATTGATCCGGGTTACGTTGGCGTAAGAAAAGAAAATGATAGCAAGAAGCCTGCTTACTATTGAAATCGGGATAATGTACATCACACACCCACATACGTTTAAAGTCGACCGTTGAAATAATGAAATACAAAAGTTCCTACTAGATGTAAGAAGGATCGATTATTTGTTCATATTTTCCCATAGAAATGCAGTAACCATTGTACCATATTCTCACTTTCTTATTCTTCCTAAGGCTTAATTATATAAATAAAAATACATTGCTAGAAACAAAGTAACTGAATTATGCGGTATTAAGAACCACAATAAACAAGCGAGGATTCATCAGAACACAAAAACATTATTATTAAAGCGTACATAACTACACCCTGATAAATTTGAACTTAATCACGCGATAGACACCACTTTCTAAAGAAAATGGCGTTTTGGTCTAATTAAAATAGAAATTTAGAGTCATACTGGAAATGAATTCTCATTGCAACAACTTTTCTAATTAGTCTGGAATGAATAGATTTTGGTATATGTTTGTCGATTCTACTAAATTTTGTGATAATGACTGGATTTATCTGTGTCAATTCTAACTGAAATAGGGAGCAGCGTGTTGACATTTACAGATGTTCTGTCGTTGAATGTTTGGAATCACAATGTGGGGATAATATGAAGTCTTTTTTGCAATTATCAAACAGTCTCTATGGACTAAAATATTCATTTCAATTTGAGTGCAGTAAGCAAGGTGTAATTGCACTTGGAATGTAGTCGAAATTGCAGCACGATTTTGAAATGTGTAATCAAGTTTTGAAACCTTTGATATGGCTCAGTAATTGGGATTTGCATAACTAAGAAAGTACCTTTGAAGAAATTTAGAATATAAAACTGTAAGTATAGTTTTGCCCTTTCTTTTACCAGCTAAGGAAGACACGTGTATGCCTTGAAACTTGCTTGTTATTTGTAGGGACCCAGCAATTTTGTTTACAAGTCTGGCGTCTATCACTAGCCTAACTCCGAAACATTCTATCAAAAAAGTTAACACCGAATATTGAAAATTAGCTGGTATGTGGCAGTCCACGAAACACCTGCTTTAATTCATTCATAAAAATATTAATCAACCAAAAGGTAAAACATCTACTACCTGAGTGTAAATGATTTGTTTACAATGTAGTTCCTAACAAACTATTAAGCACACGTGAATGCAATATGAAGGTGTGCAATATCGTAAAATATTATATTATTCTAACAACGTAAACTTGACAAACGGAGACAAACATGAGCAAGTAATAATTTTAGAATCTTTGTCGATCACCAATATGGGTCTCCGTCAAAGCTTTTCATTGATAGATTACATAGATTACATTACGTTCCAAGTTGTCTGAAATTGCATGCATGCTTAATTATCTTAAACTCTTTAAAAAACACACTTACGCTTTTCTTCTTTTATATGTAGGATGTTTCTTCTATGGCAGTGGCAACATACTGTCTTTACAGCTAAGTGGTGCACTAATACTGAAATTCAGATGATTTTCATGAATAAAAATGCCAACATGGACACTATAAAATCCATTTCTAACGTGAACTGGTTGGCTGTTTGTGGAATATTCTTAACAGTCTTTCAATAGATTTGTTCTAGTATACTCAGCGTCTCAGGCAAGATAACGATGCCTTTGGCTGCTTGATAACGGGACCATGTTCTTTTTCTGTTCCTATGGCCGCAGCTAATTTCTTCACATCTGTCCCGCATGGGTTTGAATATTTGTTGAAAATACTTTGGACGATCTTCTCGTGTAGATATTCTCTCCTGTAACATATTTTGGCACTTTGACAGTCCTCATACAACATTACGAATCAGTTACTGGTTTTTGCTATCAGCTTTGCTGCATCACTCACCTAACACTTCTTTGACATCACTCGTGGAAAGCGTCGGCTTAAACACTTTATATGTAAATCGTTGTTATTAAACTCTTTTATTCAAAAACCGTACGATATTCTGGAAGTTATGGTAAAGACAATAGTGAGGAATCTATAGTCTCCTGGATGACATTCGCAAACGAATTATGAAATTCATCCCACGAAACGTCTGCGGCACACCGGGTCAAATGAATGCTTCTGAGACCATGCGAGTCCATAACATGAAATATCATCGACAAGTTACAATGTTTCCGATTACTTTAGTCAAGAGTGCGTATCATTGTGTCAAATAGACTAAATCTGTGTTTTTGTGTCGGCCTCAGCAAGGTATTCTCTCGGGAAAGCTTTGTTATTCTAGCATGTCATAGTCCCACACAATAGGTTATTTTCACTTAAATCCAAAAGGGTAATGGCAGAAGCATAGTTGATTGTGGCAAAGAAATCAACAGTGAACAATTTACTTCTGAACGATGACTGAATAGCTACCGTAAAATCTTTCAGTGCATCATAACACAGTTGATCATCTGCTGACGACGCAATCACATACAGGTGATCCCACGAAAACGATATCATAATCATATTAAATAATAATTGAGCCTTTCCTGATCAAGATGAACCAATGAGTATCGTGCTAACTTAGGTTTGAAATATATCATTGTGCTTGAATGAAGTGAGATTTACCTGTGCAGAAAATAGAATTGCAGAATATTCTTTGACATTCTTCAGATCATCATCAGGTTTGTTTTTTTTCCCTTATCATCATGACAAATAAAAATATTTGTTTGCTTTAAAGTAATGATGGAACAATTCGGCTAATTAGTAAACATGATCAGCTTTTATTTAACTTAGCAATTATGTCATATGCAAGTCTCCACTTCCTGGTCAATATAAATGAACTACACCCAACATTGATAGCTTGGTTTTGATGATTAGTGATTGATCTCAGAAATGATAAGTCGTCCGACGCATTTTGTGTAATGTGACTACTGTTAAATAATGCAAACATGTCATTAGAGTCTGTGCGAAGTAAGAATGAAAACACGTAACACCATTCTACCTCGGGTTCAAATACATAATTGTAGAACCGCAATTTAGGAATATAGTGTTTCATGTGGACCAAACACCTTCACGTTTGTAAAAAAAAAAAAACTAAGGGAAAACGCCGGTCTAATACGATATGTTGCTGGCGGTGATGTAACTACCGCATCAGCAAAACTAGAAGAAGCACCATAGAATAAATCTCCTGGTGAAATCACCTCCTGCATACAACTACTGTGGGTCTAGTGCACGACTTGACCCTAACAATCAACCACAGCCTGAGAAGTCGTGTTGATGCCGCATGTTACCGACATGATCCTGCTATCATGGTCGTCAAGTAACAAATGTGTGCTTCATAAATGCAATCATAACAATAAATTCAACCGCTCCGGTGGCCTAGTGGTTAGTGCGTCCGCCTCGGATGCGGGTGGTTGTGGGTTCGATCCCCGGTCGAGTCCTACCAAAGACTTACAAAAATGGTACTAACAGCTGCCTCGCTTGACGCTCAGCATTAAGAAGTTAGTGTTAGGACTGGTTGGCCTGGTGTCAGGATAATGTGACTGGGTGGGACATCATGCTACATGTCTGCGGCATTTTGCCCCAGTGCTAGACATCACTATAAACTGCCACACTGCAGACATCGTAGCGATATGACTGAAAAATTGTTAAAGCTGCATTAAAAATTATAAACACCACACACACACCAACATTAAATTCAAGCAGTCAGTACTGACAGTACTTTCTCATTGTATCAACATGTCATGAACATATGCAAGGCTGCATGCATTGAGCTGCAGCGCATCAGCTCCATTCGCAAGTATCTGTCAGTTGATACCACTAAAACACTCGTGTGTTCCTTAGTACTTTCAAAACTTGCCTATTGTAATTCAATTATGTCTGGTTCATCTCAATATCTACTTCAGAAACTTCAAAAAGTTCAAAACACTGCTGATCGGATCATCCTTAGAGTACCACAATCAGAGCACGTCTCCCCGCTGCTCTGTATCCTACACTGGCTATCCATACGATCCAGAATTAAACACAAAATTTGTTCTCTGTGCTACGTTTCATTGATGGGCTCCAGTCCAACATACTTCTCACCATTGTGTATACACCTGCAAGAAGCTTACGCTCCTCTTCTGACACTCGTATTCTCATTATTTCCAATATAAAGTTGAAATAATATAAACAACGTTCTTGTGCATACCATGGCCCGAATTGGAAGGAATTGCCCACTGCACTTAGATACAAAGACACAGTGATCTCATCCAAGAGAGCTCTTACAAATCATCTATTTCAACTGCAAGAACAGTCATAAGGACCTAATAATGCATTGTTGTTTGTTTCTATTTTTGTAATCATATCATTATATTGTTTTTTAATTCTTTCTAAGTGTTGCCAAATGTAGTAAAGCGCTTAGAGCTTCAAAAAATTAGGCGCTATATAAAGTCTTCGTTATTATCATTATCATTATTATTATTATTATTATTATTATTATTATTATTATTATTATTATTATTATCGTCATTATTATTATTTGTATTTTATCGTACGCGTAAATCATTGCGGTCTTTTGTCGTTGTAACGTCGTCGTTGCATTTATAGCCGGCTATGGTTAATCCGGAATAACCAATTATGTTTGATAAAGGGACTATGTTGCACAACCAGTTGTGGACTTAACGCAAGTGTATCAGGTTTTCGTATACGGCTTGGTGTTAGTATCCCACGCTCACGCACGAGTTTCCTCAACTTAATTCCAGTAGGCACACTTGTATGCAACGGAAAATCATTAACTAATTGTAAATTCCGTCAAAAAATTGTTTAGTGTTTTTTATTCTGACTGCATCAGAAACTGCAACGTCTTCAATCCTGTCTATTATTTCATCCAAATGGTCAGGTGTTTCGTCAGCGTTGTTAAAATCGTAGGGCATTTCAATAACATATCGCAACGTTTTCCAAGGCATACACCTTTGCACTGATTACGCCTGAATGTCATTGAATGTTATATACAAGAATTTAATAGGAATATTGTTTATCCAGCTCTCATTTCATGAAGTCCTGGTGATTGTTAATAATCTATCGCATTACACTGTATAGAATGATAGTTCACAATATTCCAGGGATACTATGCCATAAATGGTCATTTAGTGTTTTACAAGCAAGATAGTTTACCACGTGAGAAAAGAAATTTCTTTCAAGCGGGTATTTGATTAAATCATGTAACATTTACAATTAAAAAATCTATCACACTAACTCCAAACCAGCAATCTATTCTGCTCTTACATGCAAGAATTGCAAAAGTGCAATTTAGTGTTCAATTTTTAAAGCTAAAATTATCTACGATTATTGCATCATCTTCTGTTATCTACTGTATTGGTTCCTTATCATTACATCACAAGAACTTCTGTCATTTCCACATATTCTTTATCATATAAACAAACTCATTCCTTTGTGTACATTTGAGTTGCTAATAGTTTTTGTTGTATAAATCATATTTAAAAATCTCTCTAATTGATTTATGCTTGCTTATCTTCGCTACATGGGCTACTATTTTTGCTTTTAGTTTTTTCATGTAGTCCAGTTAAAGTCAGCAGATTAATTGTTTCCTGCACAATTTCGTGTTTCCTCGCATAAATTTTGCCTAGTTTACGTCGTTTCTGCTCAAAGATTGGTCCAAATTGTGTAATTTATTAATATGCAACCAATAAGTTTGAAAACGTTTAGAACATTTTGAAGCGTCTACGACAAATCTATATGATACACTCAAACGAAACAGTGAATTGATCATTTTTGCAACGAAACGCACTCTCCGCTTATCTGTCTCTGTGTGTGTGTGTGTGTGTGTGTGTGTGTGTGTGTACGGGTCTGAGATTCAGATTACTTTAATTAGAACTGTTTATTTACATGACTTATATATCTTCACAATTTTATGACAAATTTTTGGATCTTCGGAAATCGTAAGTATTGTTTTATATTTCAAACTTTTCAACGTGTTTTCTAGGGAAATAAATTAATTTTTTGGTTAAGTTTACAGAGCTTGTTGTCTTCTCTCTTTTCTTTATGTTACTTTAAACGAGCCGATATGTAACAATATGTATATGTATATATGTGAGCTTGTGTGAGATCAAGCAGTTGCTGGATGAGAAACACCGCCTCCACCAAGCCTACTTAAACAACCCCAATTCCACCTCCAGTAAACATGCATTCATCAACATACGCAAAACGGTTCAGCAAAAACTCTGTAAGATGTGAGACACTTGGCTTAGCAACAAAGCTGATGAGATACAGTGCTACGCAGACAAGCATGACATAAAAAACTTCTACAATGCCCTAAAAGAAGTTATGGACCTACATCTTCTGTATCATCACTCCTTCTCAGCGCAGATGGTAACACTCTAATTACTGACAAAGAGAAGATTCTTGAACGATGGGCAGAACATTCAAGTGTCTTGAATCGCCCTTCATCCATCAACGAGGAAACCATCAACTGTGTCCCTCAATTACCCATCAACGAAATACTGGATGACCCTCCAACCTTGCTTGAGACACAGAAAACAATTCATCTGCTCTCCAGTGGCAAAGCTCTCGGCTCAGATGTCATCCCAGTAGAAATCTACAAGGAAGGGGGTACAGCCCTGATTGAAAGGCTTCACGAACTGTTCCTGCTGATGTGTCAGCAAGAGACAATTCCGCGAGAATTCAAAGATGCTTCCATAATCCACCTTTACAACGCAAAGGAAACCGACAGGCCTGCGACAACCATCGAAGTATTTCCTTGCTCTCAATTGCAGGAAAGATACTCGCCAGAATGTTTCTGAATCGCCTCACTATGCACCTGATCAGGGACTTCTGCCAGAAAGCCAGTGTGGATTACGGAAAAAGCGTGGGATTATTGACATGGTGTTTGCTGCAAGGCAGCTGCAAGAGAAATGTCAAGAGCAAGACGTTGACCTTTTCTCCATCTATATCGACTTGACAAAGGCTTTTGATGCTGTCAGCAGAGAAGGATTATGAAAGGTAATGGCCAAATATGGATGTCCCAAAAAAATTACATCCATGACGGCATGCCGGCGCGAGTACAGGAAAATTGAGAGTCGTCTGAACCATTCCCAGTAACCAATGGCATCAAACAGGGTTGTGTTCTGGCACCGACATTGTTCAGTCTTTTTTTTCTCCGCCATGCTGACTGTTGTATTCAGAGACGGAGTTGTTGGAGTCTGCATCAGGTACCGTACAGATGGAAAACTGTTCAACCCCAGGAGGCTACAAGCGAAATCCAAGGTTATGACAGACAACATCAGGGAGTTCTTATTTGCTGATTATTTCGCCCTCAATGCTGGCTCAGAAGCACACCTACAATACAGCGTTGACAAGTTCTCCAGTTCCTGCACAAGCTTTGGTCTCACCATCAATGCTAAGGAGACTGAAGTACTGCATCAGCCAGCCCCGAGAAAGCCCTATACTGAGCCAAACATCACCGTCAACAGCCAAAAACTCAGCCTCATGACCAAACTAAAGATCTACAGGGCAGTTATACTCCCCACATTACTCTACACATGCGAAACGTGGACGGTGTATCAACGCCATGCCAGGATGCTGAACCACTTTCACAACACAAGCCTCAGGAAAATAATCAATATAAATTGAAATGTCAGGACAAAGTCCCAGACACCGAGATACTATCCAAAGCTGGCCTCTCCAGCATTCACACCATCCTGATGCAGTCCAAGCTACGCTGGGCGGTACATGTTGTACGCATGCCAGACCACAGGCTGCCTAAGAAACTCTTCTATGGCGAGCTACAGCAAGGACAGAGATCCCACGGAGGTCAGAAGAAACGCTTCAAAGACAATTTGAAAGCTGCATTGAAAGCGTTCAGCATAGACCCTGACTCATGGAATCAAACAGCTAGCGATTGAGTCACTTGGCGTTCCTATCTTCACAAAGGCTCCAAGCTGTGTGAATCGAGTAGGATAGCAGATGCAGAGATAAAGAGGCAAGTCAGAAAAGCACGTGCCAGCGACCCTCCTGGAGATCCAGTGTCTTTTCTGCAACCGAACCTTCCGTGCAAGGATTGGCCTTATCAACCACCTACGCACACACAGAACAGAACTAGCCCCTCCAACTCACAGATGACTAGAGTGGTCTTCGGACGAACAGCAACAATATATATATATATATATATATATATATATATATATATATATATATATATATACACACACACATACATACATACATACATACATACATACATACATACATACATACATACATACATACATACATACATACATACATACATACATACATACATACATACATACATACATACATACATACATACATACATACATACATACATACACATGTGTGTGCATGTGAGTGTGTCTAATAGTGAAATAGCGATAAATAATCCAATTCATAAACAGAAAGAATAGGCACAATGTATATTATAGGCCAGAAAGATTTGTCTTTTTATCATCGTTTACATGGTCAAAGAGTGTAGTTCTATTTATATTTTTCTATTATTTCACAGACAATACACGCGCGGGTGACGATTGGGTGAAAATGATAAAAATTTTATCTGGATGTTGGGTAATTTTGCATCAAATGGTGAATAACATTATCGCCGTATGGTATGGATCCCTTAAGAACATATATGTAATTTGATGACGGCTGCGATGAAAGCAAATATATGCTCTTCACATTTCTTCAGATTATCAGATGAGAACACTGTCCTTCTCATTCAATTTAATTTAATATCGGAGGCACATTTTGCCAAACGTGTTGTCAAAATATATCCGATGAAAGTCACTTTAAGTAATTAAGTAAGATTTATTCTTTTGATATTTTGGGTTACACTGCAAGGTTTTGTTGGACACAGAGGAACCAAAATCTCCCACGTAGAGATACATTTTACCAGCATTAACAAGTATAAAAATATATATACTGAAATACGTTCGTCAATATGTATGCTTAGCTGATGGTACATACATACATACATACATACATACATACATACATACATACATACATACATGCATACATACATACATACATACATACGTGCATACGTGCATACATACATGCACACATACATGCACACATACATGCAAGCGTGCACTAACTAACGTATCACTTCATTATTGATTTAATTAGACAAATAAATTATTTGCCAATTAGTTAATCAATTAAAATAAATTGCTTTGGTACCTTGAATGTAACAAATTTAGGACCAGCTGACAAAAGCTGCACAATAATGATGTGATCAAAATGGTTGTAAAAAGGAAGAACCTTGAGAAGAAAGAGACGACAGCTTGTTTTGCTACCGTTCATTTGAAAACACAACTCGTTATCCTTTATTTGAGTGCTCCCAAACTCGGAATTAGGAACCTATCGAATATGAAGCATGGCCCACGTTACCAAGGACAATAACATTGCAGTCCACTTCTAATTCCTTGGGTTATTGGATTAGGGCTTGTCATAATCAGTCATGTCTAAGTTTGTGATATAACCCTGGATTGCAAATATTAGTTTTTGTTGCTGATAGTACTTCAATGACTTCTTGCTTAACAATAAATCTGCAATTTGTTTATTGTCACGCCCACCTCTTCAATAGGCAAACAAAATGCTTCATGCTCAATCTAGGTCGACATGTGACTGATAACAAAAATCCATCTAAATGCAAACAAATGTATTGTTAGACAGTTAAAGAATTTGCCCACGATTGCATGGTCCCAAACTCCTAGTGCAAGAAAAAGAAAATAGATGCTAATGAAAAGACAATCTGCAAAGTTCATAAATATATGTAGTTCATAATTAATTGTGTCATCACTCAAATCTTGCAGAATCCACTGTTATAATAACCTCGACAAGAATACAACTTAGCAAAAATATACAACGATCGTCAGCAGCAAATCTGCAGATCTCACTAATTGTGTTATATGAATCTATAAACATCACAACAAATGATCCGAGAGAGAGAGAGAGAGAGAGAGAGAGAGAGAGGTGGTATGACATCATATGAATCTAAAATTGATTTGATACGAGATTTAAAATTTACATAATGTTTTAATTTGTTTTAAATTCTGTTTAAATAACATATGCTTTCTTACTAGTTGGTGATCAGGAAACATCAATCGTCGATTTAGAACTGATGCTCAACGACATTTCTGCAAATTATAAGAAAAACATTACTTGTAACGAAAATGTTTTTTTTTATCGACAGTCCGTTTCTCTTTTATCGTGTCCAGTATGTCAAAAGAATGCAGTCGTGTTCATTAAAACTAATGTTGTGCATTTTTTCCTGGCAAGCCAAACTAACATTTTCTCCTATCTGCACACCTTGAAATTCTTATTTCCATTTAGGGTTTTGTATACTGGTGTGTTTTAATTTGATAGGCAAATACAGTTAACAAAATAAAATCAATTAATGCTGTGACAAGATGACACATAACATTTTCTTTCAATATGGTGATACACGCATAAGGTAAAAAACAACCATGATCTGAAATTGTCTTAATTGTTGAATAACATTCTGACAAATTCATTGACCTATAAAGGTAATGGGAAGAATATATAGTGATAGTATACGGTAAAGTAAAATACGTTTAAACGTATAACCCAGATCCCAATCTGAAATGTCAAGGGTACCCCATCCCATCTGCATGCTAGGCTGTCACATGCAGGATAAATTCCATAGCTGGTGGCATCTCATTCGATACAGTGTGTTTGTAGCTATGGAATCAAAATGGACAACTCATCAATTTAATGCCACGCCACTATCCTCGAAGAAAGGCTGGATTAGTAAAATATCAAAAAACGTGTCCAAAGTATAGCGACCGAAGTAGGTGGAGTCTAAAGAGTTAATTCAATAATACAAGGGCAACCACTACGCAAATAACCAGGAGCAATTTTTGTTGGAAACAAAATGGATGGATTAGTAAAATAGCACCAAACGTATCCAACGTATAGCGACCGAAGTGTGTGGAGTCTAGAAGGTTAAATCATTAATACAGTGGCAATCACTACGCAAATAACAGGAGCAATTTTCGCTCGAAGAAAGGCTGGATTAGTCAAATATCACCAAACCTCTCCATAAGATAGTGATACTAGTGTGTGGGCAGATCTTATATGCCCCTAATAGAATACTAGCTACGACGAAATCTTATCATTTTATCCTCTCGAGCTATTCATCAGAGAGAGAGAGAGAGAGAGAGAGAGAGAGAGAGAGAGAGAGAGAGAGAGAGAGAGAGAGAGAGAGAGAGAGTACTCCGGACAACGCCTCTTAAAATGACTTATTCAACTTTGATATAATACTCGCTAAAAGAACCCCACACAAATGGTATGTGCTGGTTGAGAGATTTAAAGAAATGTGGCTTTTAGTATGGGTTCAAAAGCAGATTCACGCTTACACGCGAGATTATGCCTATTTTCCATTGTCAAAACAGATGTAATTTGGTCATTTAACAAATCTGATTTTTCTTGAGCAGTTTCCGCCGCTATGCAATTGTATTTCATGTTCCTGCGGGTATGGTGCTCTGTTTTCTATATTTTATATAATTTGAAAAATAATAACTTAATTCCTGATAAAGTAACATATTTACACAGGTTAATAAAATGCATGTAGTGTACTCTGGGGCGATGGTCCTGCATGATTTCGCTGCATGTGGAGGAAATTTACCTTTGTTATTATATTCTTGTGGTTTTTGTAAAATCTGTTGTTCTTAATAGTTTTATACGTTATACCTAGTATAAATGGCTTACTCCAAATATTCTAATTTTGGATATATCTTTATTTTATGTCTTTGGAATACATAAGTTTTCCACGTTTTTTTTTCCAGTTGTCTTAGGCTAAATAAGTATCAGGATAAGCTGTATTATATTTGTCCCTGCAGACTGAAAAGCCATTAGTGATTTTATAATATTTCGCTTGATTGTAATTAAACATCATTATTTTGGGTGGGTTGGTGGATTGAATCAGTTTAATAAGTGTATTTATGGTCAGTATTTCATCATTACTTATTCCGATTGGATGTCAGGTGATTATTTTCTCAGGTGAATTGTTTTTCTACAAGTTCTGGATGGGATGTAACTAACAGGCCAAGCAGATTGTTCTGAAACGGAGGTGCTGAATTCAAGAGTAACTTTATTCACTAATTCAGTTAAACAAATTACAATGTGGGTTGTCGCTGGCACCATTGATAACACTCTAACTTTCCCAGTTTATATGCTTTGGGCTTAGCAGAGTGTTGAAAGCTACATTTTGGACAAACTGCACTGTAGTGCTTAAGCAATACAAACTACATTCTTTCCTCAAATAACAAGTGAGTATTTAAGAAGGTCTTGGAATGTATTCACAACACCTGCTTGAAGTATACGTAAGCACTCAATTCGATGTTAGTAGTCAAGATACATTTTACACCTTCTCTCTAATCTTAAACATACTGCAAAGTCAGTGAGCAGGTCGTCTTCAGTGTCAAGGAATTATTATTTCTTACCTGTTTAGGAGCGTGATCATGACCACGCATATATACAAACAATTCTGACAATACACAACTTCCCGTTTTCTCATGTTTCCATTTGCGCAGTCAGCTTATATGCTGACACCAATCACTTATTGGTGGGTGATTGTATTCGCTTAGTAGAAAATTAAAGATAATGAATAGCAATACTATAGATCGAAAGTCGATATTATTGTATTATCAATAGTGATATAAAGTATATATATATATATATATATATATATATATATATATATATATATATATATATATATATGGTTACAGATACTTATCTTCATATTTCGACTTTCTGATCGTTAATGATGAGTGTTTTGTTCGCAGTCAGCGGGAAAATAAATATTTTTAATATTTGTGTTTGAAACTTTTCAAGAAATGTAAGAATTTCTTCTGCTAGAACTTTAAATTTCGAAATTGTCAATAATGAGTAGTTTCCTGTCTTGATTTATTAATTCATGAGCAAAGACAACTATTACAAATTAGGTAACTTCCCAATCCAAATATGAGTTCATGACCATAAAATACTACGGCACTTGACGGAACATGTCTTGAAACAGGGTAGATGAGATATATTATATAGAACATACGTATCAAAATATTACGTCTTATGTTTGCTTTGTTAGTGAACAGTCTAATTTCAATGCAATTCAAGGGTGCGGCAGGGTGATATTCTCTCACCAATATTATTATTGGTGTATTTGAAAGTTTTTTTTTGTTGTAACATTTTCTCTGATTTACAGGTATACTATTCAGACAATAACATGCAATTTTTATTTAAAGTTTATGGAATTTTTTTTCCAACTGCTTGTTGTTTATACTGATATTTATATATTTACTTTTATTTTTTATTGATTTATTTATTAACAAAATACTACATAGAGCAGAAAAACATTGACCAAGCTAGGGTATTCCCATTTTAACCAGCAAGCATTACATGAAATAGTAAAATTATGGACAAAGCTAACATATTATCTTTCCAATATTTATGCAGTAGAGATCTACATGACTTAGAGAATGGTTGAAGATGTCGGAGACATTCTCACTACAAATGCTCTATTCACGCTTTATTCTATTCAGTATACAGATTTATTTAAACAACATACACATGTGTGCCTATATATATATATATATATATATATATATATATATATATATATATATATATATATATATATATATATATATATATATATAAAAGTATACGACATCAGGCAATTTCTACACGAGTGGATTTCAAAACAAACAGGTGAAGTCAACTAACTGAAGGGTTCCTGAACAAGCAAGTCATACAATAATATTTCTAAAGCTCACATAACACGAAAGTCAATTTCACGCTTGCAAGGATCTTCCTGTTTTAGATTTGTATGACTCAATTACACTTTAGTAATTCACGCCTTGCAATCTAAGCACCACCCTAACACCCAAAACAACAAATTGCTCCTATCTCAATTTATTAAATTCGTATGTTTCGAATACCCGGAAACTCCCTATGTTTACAAACTAGAGAGAGAGTACATTTTAATAAACAAATCGAAGCTACCAGCGTGTCATTATGACGTTTGCTCCTAAAAATTAGATAGATTCACGATTGGTGAAATATCGTCCTTACACCGTCTATCCTATAATCAATGATTAATCACTCCAATCTAAAAAGGCTACGGTTTGTTAAGGGAAAAGGTCGTGAATTATAAATATTCAGTTATTGAAAGAAGAGCAAGTAAATAATCTTCGGTATTATATATATATATATATATATATATATATATATATATATATATATATATATATATATATATATATATATAATATAATATAATGTCGCTAAACAGACACTAAAATTAAATTAATTTACATAATTTTAACGTTATTCCCGAGGACCATTTATTACTTGCCGGTGTTTTCTTTTATCTACACAGAACATACACTGGGTGAAAGGGGCAAGAGGTTATGGCTAGCATGGGGTTAAAATACTGTCAGAAAATTAATAGAAGGAAAATAAGTAATTGTATTCTTATCTCTTAAAACCAAACCTCCAAAACTTGAACATGAGAAATGGATATCATCTTTGAGTTTTGTCCACACAGTCTGACATAAACTGTAAGAATGTTAAGTACTTTCTAAGTCATTCCTATAAATTGTGCAGACAATTGCCGAAATAAAGAAATCGAAACATGTGAAATGGCAAAAAAAATTACGGTTGCAGTTTATACCTTGATATTTGAACGCCTAACAATACAAAGGAGATGAGATCTGTCGTCACGATGTCTCGCCTGGGACTCTCTACATGATATTACTTTACAGACTTTATTTCAATCCATCGGCCTAACGGCTGTCAAGGAAATAATTGTGTTAATTAATCGAATCATAAACATGTGCGTACACTGCATCTATACATATGTAAGCATGAATTTCATTATTGCAAAATACATGCAACGCTTCGAAGTTAGTCATAAATAAATGTCGCCAATTTTAAATTGTAAAATAGAAGTACTGCAACGAAATTACACTTGACTGATACGCAAAATGTGCATATTTTGCCCAAAGTCACTCGCATTTTATTTTTAAAAAAGTTATATATATATATATATATATATATATATATATATATATATATATATATATATATATATATATATATATATATAAGAAGGAATAGGTGGGGAAATGCACTAACGAAACATGGTTTTGTATGCAATAGAAAATAATAATAATGATAATAATAATGATGGGAGGGGTCACATAATCCTCAGCACAACTTCCTTATGGTGAAGTGAAACAGTCTGTCGGCCGGTACGTACCGGATAGTATATCTAAATCTCGAAAAATGCTAGAGCAGACAAAAAAAACCCGCGTTGACGATTATTCTATATATGTATTATTTTACTCTATACTCTAGACATTTTTTAGTATAATGTTCACAATACAACTATTGTTCAATCCATCAGTTATCTAATTAAACTTCCGGTATTATAATTTTGTTGACGAGTGGACCCACATTGACAATAATGGATGCTAAGATAAATCATATTTGGCATTGTTATAGGGATCAAAGTGATTTATAAGAAAATACATCATCTATAACTTAATATTTTAATTTTTATACAAAATGGTGATAACAGACTGATGCAATGGTTAAAACATAAATAGCCTCATTTGACTAAAGAAGGCGTATGTTATTCAATAAAAAGACATGCCCGTAGGCGTACAAGGCGGGAAGCACGATTAGCCGAGGATTATTTAAAGAATGATGATAAAAGGAAGTTATTAAAGAAGAAAACAAAGAATAAAGAAAGAAATGAACATAAAGAGTTGAATATCGCATTATGTATTTATTTTCACTATTTGATGAGGCAAATATCTAAGGTTATAGTCCTAGCATGTGGATAGGAAGAACTTCTGGAAATAAAGAAAGAGCACACACAAAAAATACATTAAAAATGCGGAAAGAAGCTAAATAAGCGTTACTTAACTCCGGGTTTGCTAATCAGACCCTCCCGTACATCTGCAATTTCTAGGGTCAGGTGGTCCTATCAAATGTGCACAAATCAACAGTTACACGTACTCGAAATCCACAAATAGGATGAGTTTATATCTAGTCACCTTAGACAGACCTAATTTAATGCGAGGTATCTATATATTAATTGGAACTGATGCGCACAACCTACATAAAGCTGTAAATTAGGCTATGGCATGCGAACGTCACCTCCTGTTATGTAATACAAAGTACTAATTTCTTTCAGGTCATAGGTAGACACCTGCATATTAATTGCTGCTATTGCTTTGAGGACAAAAGTTAAACCATGGCAAGGTGCGTTTGTATTAAGTAATATAGTGTTGCAATAACCAGGACAATTATGGTAATTTGGTAGATAGTTATTTCCATTACAAATCAAGAATAATGAATAAGCACAATGGACCTTTAGCACTCTATCTGCTTTGCTGCTTTATTTGGCAGATACTGCTACTTAATTTATTTATATATCGCTATATCGTCCAACATCCTGACCAAGGCAAATCTTATTCCATTTAACTTCTCTCAGCTAGGAGTTTAGAATAAAACCTTTGTTAAATAAACATTTGAGGAATTGCAATTTTTTATTTCAGCTATTCATTAAACAAGCTATGTCTCAGGTAGCTATGTATTAAAATTAAATGAACAAATAAAAGTGAAGTGTAAATCAAGCCTAAAATACAAAAGGAAGTTAAGCTATTAATTTAGAGTACATATAACAAAACAGTAAGATAAAAGGAGACACAGATAAGAGTTGTCATTAAAATGACAAGTTGGTTTTGGTGTGGGATGGATGAAGTTGTGCAGAAACTACATTTACTGTCTGAACCATTGCAAAATAAATTTAGGAATCTACAGCAATTGAAATTGAATTCTCCCCTAACAAAATTTAATAGTTCATTCCCCAAATAGAAACCCCATATCTATTGTCAAGTATTAGATTTAAAAGACCTGGAAACATCCAAGATATATGAATATGTAAAATTGTATTTATTTTATTTAAAACATAAAGTATCATCGAAACATTGGGGAACATTTTAATTCCGACTTTTGTAAAGTTTCTACAGCCATGTGTCGAAGTTTCTGTTCATGTAGGGTTGTTTTTTTTCCGTTTCTTTTTTTTTTGTAACTTCTGGTATTATCTTCATCTACCACTCTCTCAGAATACTCTTGTATTATGTCAGTTATAGCTAGAGACAGAAGTTCAAAATGGAAAAGATACAAGTATGAATTATCAATTTTGAATCTTGGCAAGGTTTGCCTATTACGCCTCAAGAAAAGTGGTTGTCTGGAAGGCTTTCTAATACGATATTTACAAGCGTATCGAAATTTAGTTGGAGATAAGCATCCATTCGTGGCAATTTGGTGATATCACCACCTGTTAATTACGGCACTACAATTTGTTGAATATAGTTTATATATTGATGTCTATTTTACACTCAGCAAGAGCTTCGATTTTTTTATTTTTGGCTTGGGTTTTGCTCACTGTAATCCAGATCATAATGTTATTTCCGTGTGTATCAAAAAGAGTATCAAGTTATGGACCTAGTATTGTAATCGTCATAGCCATCATCCAGATTTATTCTTCTTAAGCTTTTACCTGGCAACGCCATTGCAAAATAAGTGTCCTTGGTTCGACCGCTTTCAGCACATTTCAATTTCTACCAGCGATTAAAGAGAAACATAAACTTAATTTGCTGCTTACGAATTAAACCTCTCTCATTAAGATATTTACCAAGCTATATTTCTTTATCGTAATATCAATACTGCAGCTACATATTAGTGTATTCAAAAATCCTACTTACAGTCTTCAAGTTAGCGTAAGACGATATCTTGACGTCGATGATCTTAAAAGCACCCAAAACTGTGTTAAAAATGATCTCAAAATATGTCGACAACTGAGGCTAAATTTTTGTTTATTAAATAGATCCATTTTTAATTGGATCTACCTGTGTTTCCGTCAAATGCTTTGTTCATTAGATGTACAACATGGTCAGTATGGAATGATAGCCAAGATTTTAACACACACACACACACACACACACACACACACACACACACATATATATATATATATATATATATATATATATATATATATATATATATATATATATATATATATATATATATATATATATATTAGTTTTTTACATTATTAGACAAGTATGGCTTAATAGTTGACCTATATGTATTGTCCCTGCATAAATTCGTTCTTAAACGTATGTTTTTAAATAGTTTTTGTTCATATTTGTCCAGCTTTCACTGTTGGAAACCGAACTTGATTTAAGCAATCTTTAAGTCAAGTTTTATCTTGAATCTGATTTCAAGACATTACGTCCTTAAAAATTTAATGAATGGAAGCAAAAATCTTTAAAGGTCATATTTTAAGTCAACAAGGCCATAAATCCGTAACAGATTGCACGAAAATGGTGAAAACTGAACTTGAATTTGATATTCTTAACGTAAATCTCATTCCTACTTTAATTTGTTTGCATAAAATGTTTCAAAGTTCTTCAGAGTAAGCGAAATTAAAGAAAAATCGCATTCAAACATATGATCTCTCCTCCTATACAAATCGTGGTGAGGGAATATAAATATGTTTTGACTCGGAAGGTGAGGAACATGATTGTATTTATCAACTGTTAGTATACAAAGTATTTGACAATTATCATGCGCGTAAAATGCAAGTAAAGTGCGAGATAGAAGTTGCTGCTAATTATTGCTAATGCAAAACCATTGTTAAAAGAACGCGTGGTTTAATAGAATCTGCAAACCAATCAGCAATTATTGTTTTAATCAGACTACCACATATAATCTTCACAAGTATGTTATTTTTGATGAATTTATAAAATTGATGATAAACAGTATTCGCTAGAGCGATATGGCAGCGTCTTCGTCGGAAATCGAATTTGGCTTGCTGAGATCTAAAATTCATATATTCAAATGTCAAGTTTTACAAGCCTATTAATTTCACAGCTTTTAAGTGTTTAAAATTAATTAGCTTTTGTTTAAAGTTCACTAATAAATAACAGAAACTGTGTAATCCCCAACAGATTCAAATCTCTTCCAATATCTCAGTACAGGAATGCTACATACGGGAGTTACAGATTTAATGTTAAGATTTAAATATTTCATCTAAAACATATTGGCAAACACCGAAGTTGTATTTCTTCGGGCTAAACAAATACAACTAAACCTCGCCAGTATATCACACCGCCTATGCCGCCTCCACAAAAATGTCTCCACTGCTCTGAAGAATAAATACAAGGTGAATGGTGAACATTTTAATAGAGCTATGGATGTTTGCAAGTTTAGTTAAAATTTCACTGGCTGTCATGTTCAGTAATCCTCTCTTTCTTTCTTTCTTTCTTTCTTTCTTTCTTTCTTTCTTTCTTTCTTTCTTTCTTTCTTTCTTTCTTTCTTTCTTTCTTTCTTTCTTTCTTTCTTTCTTTCTTTCTTTCTTTTGTTTCGCTGCGTGTGAGAGAGGAGGAATGAGGGAAGTTGGTTGGGATGGAGTATGGTTTGTTGACAGACCAATACATCATAATAAGGTTAGGTTGATTTTATTTTCAAAATTTATAAGATCTATTATTTTAAACCAGAATGTTAGGGATGGCTTTTTTTTCTTCAATATTATGATGCCATCAACCAGACAATAATGCGATTTATGCTTAATGAAGTCTCTAACTCGGATTCTGTTTATGGGATATAATTGTATACACATTATATATATATATATATATATATATATATATATATATATATATATATATATATATATATATATATATATATCGACGATTATGCCAGTTGAAATATATATTTTTTATCGATTGATGTATATTCAGAAATTTTTCAAAAATTGTTTGCACACATTAGTACACCATATTCAATTCCCCAATATGTTTATATTTCTGCATTCGCATTTTATTGATGATCGAGTCAATAACATTAGAAACATATTAAGCTGCATGTTGAATAGTATCTAAAAGATAAGGTCTAATTGGACATTTTATGATGAATTTTCATCCGACAATGACTTATTGCAGAAAAATGAGAATAATTTTACACTTAAGATACAAATAAAAACCAGCTAATGATTTTTGTAGAAAGCACGCATGTGAGATTTTTCCTGCGGTAATCCGGTTAATTCCTTATACGACTGGTCACTTTTATACTGAACCAACACTGTCACCAGCCCCATTTTTTACATTTATTTTTTACATTAAAGAGTTATTTTGAATATTTTCTTGTCATAAAGCAGCTAAAAGAATCAGTATGTTTTTGAATGCATGAATAAAGGTCACTAGTACTGTAACAAATTAGCATATTATTACTACCTCTCAACCATCTAGATTTTTAGATATTTACTTCTATTTTAAACATACATAAATACGTAAGCCAAGTCGGCTATTCATTTGCAACCCAAGTTACACATTTGGTCTCCAGTGTTACATGTACAAATGTAACAATAAAAGATTGAAGCCAACAAGCTTTTTAAACTTTGAACAATTTATTTCCCTAGAAAAACAAGATAGTCAGAAAAAGGACTTTAAGTTTATGAATCTAATTTAAAATTTAACCAAGAATTAGGAAATATAAGTTCTGTCAAATAAAAATCCTAAGTGAATCACAGTCCGAATCCCGATGAAATTCTAGGATGGCGTCTTCGATGGTCTACTTTATCATGATGTGTCAACATTTTCCCTGTTGAATCACAAATAAACAATATTCCAGTTTTGAATTCCAGAATAAATATGATAAATGCCTTAGTACAAGAGTTCTGATTAGCTTTAGCATTTTCCAGGGAAAATAAATTACTAATTCCAAATAATAGAAAAATTCAACTCAAACTGGTCACAACAAAAACACCTCTAAATGTTAGAAAAGACTGGCTATTTCTTCCTAAGATAACGACTATACAGTAAATTAAGACGTAAAACAGTGTCCCGGCAGGGGTTACGTTAACATCTCTCTACCGAACAGCATAAAAATATTATATAACCTAAAATCACGTACTCTAGTATAACCTTAACTAGAATCAATGATTATATTTCCTCTGGGAAAATAAAAAAACGTTGTTTAGTTGTTTGCATAGAACTTTGCTTGTCCTAAGTCAAGGTCAGAAAAAGATACAATGTTTCAACTACTGGCTGTTTATCAGGTCAATTAGTACTAAATTTAATTTCTAATAAAAACAAATATCAAATTTAATAGACAAAATTATCATTACAGTAACATGTAATGAAATAAAATAATAAAATTAAAACAGGCAAGTAATTAAATTACATATACTTAACACTAGTCTAACTGTGAGAGGCAGTCACCAAACAAGCCAACCCATTTTCAAGCCTAACTCAAAGTAAATTTAAAACACATTACAGATTTAGCTTCTGCAAAAATGTATAAATGCTAGGCTTATGATAATTAAGTTCATGTCCTCTGCATTAAAAATCAGGGAATGTCAAATTACGAAACTATCCAGTGAGACATAATACAGAGGTCTTCATTTTGTTCTTATTCCAAGGTCTGTAGTAGAAGAAGGTTATCCCAGAGGTCATGGGCCGCGGCGTTGTAATTTTATTTGGTTGATTCGAGCAATTCGCAAGCAGACGCGCTCTTAACATACCCGTGGTGACACGGTGTGGTTCCACGTTATCAAAGATCGCCTGCAGGAACAGCAGGTTAGTAGATGACCGACACCTGTTGTTGAACTGTGCTTCCATGATGATGAGTAAATAAATCTTCTCAGTCTGCGACTTTATACCTTCGTGCGCGTTTCGATGCATCTTTCTTGCCCGTGGAGCTTGTGGAATTGTATTGATCTTATATATGTCATAAGGTCAAACTGGTAAACTACACCAACATCAACACGCCCGTCTTCTGTTATGTTGCAGGTCCCTCATATATAATGTTCACTTTTTTGTCAGTCCTGGAAACCCATCAGTAATGGTCTTATTTTAAAATTGTCCCTTATTTCTTCAGCTTAAAAATGTAGAGATAGTAAAATAGAATACTGTAATCATCTTAGCAATTATTTCCTGACCTTTTGTTCCTCCGCAACTACTTTTCCATTACCCTATCCTTTACCACACAGTTTACATTGTTTTCATCCACTTGCTTTTACTTTGGTGCCTCTATCTTCTTTAATAATTTACGCCGTTTGACTATCCGTTCTACTGTTTATGTAACTAATGAAACATTATCTCGTTACATAATGTCATAAAATATTTTAATCATATAACATATCATGTTCATTGACTTGAAGTCATATATATATATATATATATATATATATATATATATATATATATATATATATATATATATATATATATATATATATATATATATATATATATATATGTGTGTGTGTGTGTGTGTGTGTGTGTGTGTGACAGAGAGAGAGAGACAGAGAAAGAGAGAGAGTGTGTGTTTATTGCGTTTCAAAGAAATCTGAAACTAGATGATAATTTATATGTCATGGTTATAAACACTATCGTCCTGAGTTTACATGTTTGTGTTTTGTGTTGTATATATTGACATCTAGCCACAAATACTGAGCCTCTGTGCACAAATGTATATTAACTGAATGGGAAACAATTAATATTTCAGTTTGTTGTTGCAGGCATTTTAAACAAGTTACAGTCTATCGCCAGAATAGTTTTTATCATTATTGTCTCTTTTCGGTGGAATGAGTTTGAATATTCGCATGTCGTCATGACGATTAACATTAACTTGCATTGAAACTAATAATTAATGAATGTTCGTAATTGTAAAGTCGCATAACAAATATTTGATTCAATAACATATATGATAAATGGACATGATACAATATTTCAGCGTCATAAATGACCAAGAAAGATGAATTGAGTTAAGCTTAAAAGGTTTAGTGTTATTTCTTATGCCATATATGTTGCTAGGGATTAGGTACTGACATGGCAAAGGAAAATGTTGCTATAGTGTGCTTTCTCCTTCTTTTTTCAAGTTTTAGACAAACCGTTTTACAAGACATACCTTTAACTGATTATTGCAAATTTTAATTTATAAAATGTATCACGACTGGTCTGTTTAAGAAAATATACAATATATCTCCACAAGAATGCGTCGAGGAATGTTCAAGACGACTCAAGTGTCAGTCCTTCAACTACAGGCAAAGATTTCAAGGATGTGAGTTATCCACCGACGTAGGAACAGAAAATAATTTGACCTACTGCATAGGATACGTTCATAGCAACATAGAGAGCTGGCATTCGGTGAGTAAATTAATAATATTCTCAATGTGTCGATTTCTCCGGAGTAAGATATAATCAAACTTTTGGATGGATTTTATATCAATTTGGTAATTTTCTGTATTTATGATTCTTGTTTTTGAAATGCATTTTATAAAATAATAGTGCAAGCTAATTATACTTTTGTATGCTTCGCCTCAGCGCTAAATAGGTTAAGTTAGATTATTTAACGTTTTTTTTCAACTCGTGAGAATTCTGAATGCTGTCTTGGCAAAATGCGGATATTAAATAAAGCATTTGGGTTGGTGTACACGTTTTCGTTCTTCAGTACATCTATCTCCCTGCATATGTGGTACTTAGTACAATCGATCTCCCCACTTATGTAGTACTTAGCACAATCCATCTCCCTTTATATTTGGTACTTAACATAATCAATCTCCCTTTATATGTAGTACTTAGCACAATCCATCTCCCTTTATATTTGGTACTTAACATAATCAATCTCCCTTTATATGTAGTACTTAGCACAATCCATCTCCCTTTATATTTGGTACGTAACATAATCAATCTCCCTTTATATGTAGTACTTAGCACAATCCATCTCCCTTTATATTTGGTACTTAACATAATCAATCTCCCTACACATTTGGTAATTAGCACAAAACGTTTTAGAGATGGGAGGGAGGAAGATGACCGCGAGCGAAATACATAAAATAACGTGTTCAAAAACTTAAAGGGATACTTCAGACGAACCTTGACGTACCAGATAAAAAATTTAGAGCTAGTCCCGATGCTGATGGTACGTCGTTTTTGTACTGTTGTCTAGAAAAATCCAATCAAGGTCCCGTGTGGCCCGTTTTGCTTTTTGTCTATAATCTATAATTTGAAACTTCCAAATTAAAACTGTTTCGGATAAATTTTTGATCGTCAGTGAAAGACATTAAAAAAACTTGAGGATAATCATCAAATTATTTTTGGCTTAAGGCCAGTTCCAATACATACTTATTGAATGCACATGCATTATACGTAAGAGATATATCGACTTTTTCTAAATTCAAATTATGGGTGCTACCTTCAAAAAAAAGGAAAGACTGACAATAATATATCAACGGAGATATTAACTGAAAATAATTGCTGTTTACTATATCATTAATGTATTAAAAGAAGCCAGCGTCATATTTTATCTTGCATAAAGAACTGAAAATTAAAAATGGTGTCGAATGTGGTATTGATATTAAAGTACTTAACATAATCGCTTTCATAATTTATTTTGCTAATTCCTAACACAAGGACATCATAACATCTTTCAAAGTAAATGAGAGCGCACTTTTATTATACTGAATACAGAAGTCTATTTATTTATTGATTTTAGGCCAAAGGAAAAATAATACTTAGGAAAACAAATGTCTTGGAAATTTACAAATAAGTGTGGATTATTTATATGTTTCATTCTTGCCTTCTGGCAAGGTTTGATGATAAAATCGTTTTTTATTACGAAAATATACATTTTGTAAATAAACATGCCACTTTCTTTGAAATGCAATATCTTTTGATAATAACATGCCTAAATACATTCAAGACAGTTTCGTCGACTATGAAAAGTTTCTTTTTTGTGACGTTTAATTTAAAAACATTGATATTTCAAGCGGTACCTGTACTTGTCACAGGCACTGTGGTATGAAGACGACAATAGGAACAATTAAAGGATTAAGTATTATTATATGAAGTATGCCAAATTGTCAGATACATCCCTTCCTGAATGACACTAGCGCTAACAACTGTATGGTGGTACATACATATACACACAGACATATAATTATGTTTGTGTGCGTGCGTGCGTGTGTGTGGACTACTCAGTTGCATTTGTCATGATCAAACACTCCTCGAGTCGAAAGCATGTGCTAGTTTAAAGTTAGTTTGGCACTATTTGTTATCAGTATTTTTTGCTAGACTCAGTGGATTTAGGGGTCATGTCATTAAGCGTTACGAAAATCCCTTCCCCTTGTTGAAGGTGGGGACATTTTGTTGAAAGATTGACATTATTGTTGGAATTTAACGAACATGGTTTATATAGGTGAGTTAATTTTCTTTTAGGAATGGAGGAAGTTCTGCAAGTCTCTCAACTGTTCTGTCGGGCAAACGTGTGTCAAAGACAAGGCAGGAAATGGATCATGCATATATACAGGTACTTCATAATTCAACCCCATTAAAAAAGACAACTCCACCTTATTTATAGTCATGTTTTCACACCGACAAAAGTATAGATGAAAAGAAGAGGTATATTTAACAGTTAAATGCATGAAGAGAGGACACAATTGATACTTCAACTAAACTCATCAATGTCAAGAAATACACACACACACACACACACACACATATATATATATATATATATATATATATATATATATATATATATATATATATATATATATATATATATATATATATATATATAAACAATTTATATAATAAATAACACCAACACGTAGAATGTGTGACCGGTTTTGCTTTATTGCTTCATCAGACTTTATATATATATATATATATATATATATATATATATATATATATATATATATATATATATATGTGTGTGTGTGTGTGTGTTATTAACGACTTTTTATTAGCAATTTGAACAAGGGAGACATGTTAAACAATATGGAGTTTCTTATAATTCAGGTAAGTTTGATTTCAGTAGTACGTAAAAGAGGTATAGTAACAGAAGTAATGACACTCATCATAATATCATTTGAATTGCACAAGTCAAGCCGCCTTAATCACTGACTATGATGAATATCACTAACATCAATACTTTTTATTGGTTAGTCCCTCGCTTACACTAACTCCCTTCACCATCCAGGTACAATTTAAATTAAAACCATTCATTGGAATATATTTATTCTAATGAACTTTATCCAAAATTTGCATCACTCTGCTTCAAGTGATGATAGGGAAATCAGGTTGCATTAAAATGTTCATCAGTTATCGAATCTTATCTCCTAACTATATAACGAATTTCTATGGCTCCTATATCTGCTCGTTTAGGCACTTATATCAGTAGACAAAATTGAAAGATAAGTGTGTGAAGAAAACATTGGCAAATGAATGTGTTCTTTTGATATATATATATATATATATATATATATATATATATATATATATATATATATATATATATATATATATATATATATATATATATATATAGATTGATAGAATTGTTAGATATATGGTTAGAAAATATTTAGTAAAGCAATGCTCAAATTATGTTTGGATATAATTGATATCGCTAATTGGCATAACTGAGATTATGGTTAGGGATAATCACAGGCGTGCCAAATAGTGGGCTATGGGGGCGAATCGCCCAGGACGGCACTTCTGTTGGGGCGGAAAAAATGGATAAAGAAAAAAGTAAAGAGGAAAAAAAGAAAGTGAAAGGAAAGGAAAAACAAAGAGGGAGAGGGAAGAAAGATGGTAATATTTGAAAAAGTTTTGATGCCGCACTTGATAATGCTGCCATTCTGTTGCGATGAAGCCCTTGAGGCTTGATTTCTGTTAGCTGAATTTAGAGAGAAAAAAAGACTTATGATATGATTCTGTGGGTTTAGTGTTAAAGGTAAATTTGAGTCATGTGAACTTTACTGCCAAAGGAAAATTCGACAGTCATGTGTACTTTAGCCAAATACAATACTTGATAGGGATTAATGACAATTATGGCTTATAAGTTAAGTAGGTAATTTCGGGTGCAGTGATTAGCAACATTAAAATTATTTTAACTGTACTAGTTATTTACGAAAATAATCAAAACGGATTATTCGGATAATAACTTTTCAATCTGTGACATTTTTTAACAGTATGACAAAACTCACGAAATGAGCAAGCGATAAACTTAAAGTCGGGCTGGATATAGAAAGCGCAAAGAGAATGAAAAAGAAGCGGCAGGTTCTGCAGCTATTCATCAATATTTTGTTCCCACTACACCTGCAACTGAAGCTGCTGCCAATCAGCCTGACAGTGGTGAGCTGCATAACTTTAATAATTGATCCTGTTCTGGCTGTAATAATTGATCCTGTTCTGGCTGTAATAATTGATCCTGTTCTGGCTGTAATAACTGATCATGTTCTGGCTGTAAAAATTGATCATGTTCTGGCTGTAATAATTGATCATGTTCTGGCTGTAATAATTGATCATGTTCAAGCTGTTCATGATCAAGTAGCAGCATCAGCATCGCCGGACCCGGAGTATTCAGTTGACAACAATGACGGCATTTGTGATGGTAATGCTATCAATGCCGATGAAGCAAGCTGAATGTGAACAAACTCGGAATGAAACATTATCAAATGATCGCTCAGCTGACGCCGCCTAAACTATGTCAATGAAGTCAATAGCAAATTGTTCTCTACTACAATATCAGCAAGATACACAGCAACATTTACATGAAGAAATAATATAAATCAGTTTGGTTGTTTTCAGCGATGCTGGCCATTGGCCCGAAACTGTAATTGATGATCTTAGAACTGATATAGTTTTTTAGAGGCTCTGAAACTCTCCAGAATAATAATGGACCATGGGACCTAAATAAACGCGAGTTTTGTGTAGGTGAACATGAGAACAAATAATATCTTTGGAAAGTGACGCTAACTCAAGGACTTTTCTCGAATTGATGACATTATCCTAGGAAAATATGATCATGTTATGAGAGAGAGCAAAAGACCACAATTAATCTTGGGACGTTAGCTGTGTTATATCTTTCACCTAATATTCAGAATGAATTCATTGTACTTCTTGGAAATTGTGCTCAGGCAACCATTATTGATTACGTGCAAAAAGCTACATACATTCGAACTCATGTTTGATAGTACTCCTGATATTTTGCTTTTCAGTCAAATGTGTCAGATACTTCGTTATGTAGACATAAATCATGGATAAGTAGACATCAAAGACTCTTTTACCGGTTTCCTTTGTTTTGATGGAAAGACAGAAGAAGCTGTAGCGGATCAAATTCTGACATAGCTTCAAATGGATGGCCTAGATTTGTCAGACTGCAGAGGCCAAGGATATGACAATTCTGCCACTATCACGAAAATTCACGCTGAAATTTCCAGTTAAACCAAAACTCTTTAATTTATGCACAACTATAACTTGAATTTAGCTGGAGTTAATGCGGCTGCTTCAGTGCAAATGCAATAACATTTCTTGGCCCTGTAGTCAACTTATAGGTATTTTTCTTTTCTTCCACACATCGATAGAACATTCGACAGAAATATGTTCCAAACGATGTAAAAAAGGTATGTACAACTCACTGGAGTGCAAAACATGATGTTGTGCAGGTTGTGGCTTTACATTTTGATGAAGTTGTTTATTCATTGGAGAAGCTAAGAGATGGCAAATCAGAAACAATTAAAACCAGAGGTGATGCAGAAACAATGCTCACTGCAATATTGTCATACTCCTTCACATCATATATGTATTGTTTTGAACTCCATGCCTTAGTAGATAGAAGGAAGAAGTGCATACCAACAAAAGGTCTCGGTATGAATGGTTGAAACTATATGTTATCAACGCAGAAAGAGCCAATCTATTACAAAGACCAAGACGGCTTCTGCAAGATTTTGCAAAGGCAGAATACAGAGCTTTGTGTTCGGAAGAAACCTTGAGTGCCTGGAGAAAAAGCAAAGACGTTAGACTAATTTGACTTCAAGAAATCAGCCAAGAAGCCAGAGATTATCGATCGTCTGCATGCGGTAAGATCTCAGCAGCAGCTGAACGAATTTAACTCTAAGTTTGGATTTCTCATTCGATTTGACATTTTTATGAATCGAGCACATAGTGATTAAATTTGTATTGCAAGTGCGAATTTTACTTAGGAGTGAGATCATTGTATTATGAAATCCGAAGTCTTCGTCGTCATATTCAGAGTTATGAGGAACTCAGAGGCACTAAATCTAAAGGCTTGGAAGTTTTGGAACGTTTAGTATGGACTGTGAAACTGTCATACGGAGAATATCATAATCTTAACAATGCGTGTCAGCATAGCTAGCTGACAGGGGCTTTCAAAACTCAACAAATTAGGACATATATAAGATTCACAATGAGCGCGGCACGGCAGACCAACTTGGCAACGTTGTCTAATGGAACACAGACAACAGAAACAATTAACTTTTATAATTTCAATCATGAATTTGCAGCCCTAAAAGCATACAAAATTACATTGTAACATTGTGATATGAACAACAAAATGTCATGCAACATTATATATTTTTGATCATTAGAAATAGATTTGAATCTTAAGTATAACGAAACTAAGGGATTGCCTCTACTAACCGACTTTGTGGCCTTACCTCCCGTTCCAGTCTCTACCAACCGTAACGATTTAGTCCGTATATGAGCGTTGTCTGTTGCTTACTTTAATTTTGACCGTACACAACATGAAAACATCCATGTATTGTTGTTATGGTGGGTAGAATCTCATCAGGACAGAAAGGCTGCAAAGAGGACCAGAGAAGCAATAAACCGACCTTTCATAGTATTTACTCCAATCTGCTGTGATTGTTGTAAAGACAATAAAATCCTGCATAGGGATGTGCTCATACAGGCAAGCCATTGCAACTAAGTTTACAACTTCCTTGCAGAAGCTACAACAACGACAAAACAATGACTATAAAACCGGCACCAAAAGCCAAATTTCCAAATAATTATGTCTCATTTACTGATCCCAAAACCAAATAAAAATACGGCAAAAAATAAACCTAACACAAATTCCGAAATCGAAAAAACCATACACATACACCGAAACCAAACACAAACGCCAACCACAAACACCGAAATAAAAATCCCACATGTGCCTATATTTTCGGCCCCAAAACCAAAATGCCCAGTAGTCAAAATGTTTTCCAATTGGAGACAAGACATCAACAATTAATATAGGACCCAAGAACATGTTGTACTACTAAATTACTTGACCGAGGCAACATAACAAATTTCGGCCAACACATACGTGGCCGCCCACTATATAGATAACTGAGCCATCGAAAAACGAACTGATATGTACGTGTTGCTACAAAACTTATACCATGGAAACATTGCATCGGATATAGCAAGCGTTACTATCTTCTAACAGGACGACACAACAACCTTCGAACAGAAATGCAACCAGTATCCGATATGTTCGTAGACGATCTGTACCTTTGGACTCTCCGACAACCAATTATTGCATTAACAAGTAGGAGAAGCTCCTTATCTGCTGCTGGACCTGTGGCAAAAGCAATTGTCGCCAATGTTCGCAAATTTGCACAAACGGTTTCCTGTATGCCATGCATGCTCTTAGTGTTTATACAATCCAGTATAATGACACCATCGTTGTTGTATCGATCTAAACTTTCCGCTATAATGCAGAAAGATCCACATGTGTTCAATTTATTCGATATCTTCACACACAAACACGCCAGCATCAATAGTGGTATTCAAAGTGGACAGTCAATATTCTAACTATAGAACGTTTTTAATTGCTGCAGGGTTTTCTAGGTTCTCTATCGGTAGATGGAAAGTTTCTGCGACATAAATACTATGAAAGATTACCCTGTTTGTCTAGATCTACCCGCAATGGTAAATCTGCAAAACAAATACGGATTCGTACTAGAAGGAATAGAGGTTGCACACGATTCAACTAGTCGTAATTTAGACAACCAAAACAATGTCGGAAACAATTGCCCATCCTATTTCCAGGAAACATTCCTTTGAGATCCTCTAACTGTATATTATGTCGTGAAAAATTAGTTAACAAAAAGTATGCCAGATGTAAATGCTGCACAATTTTGCAGATGTCTACGTGAATGAATGGGAACAATAATTACTAACCCGGAATTGCAACAACGAGGGATCTAACGTTTCGGGGTTTTTCTGTATGGTCTGTTGGTGGATGATGCGATCATTGAAACTGCCATAAACGTTGCAGAACAGATGTACAAACCATCTAAAAATCCCCATCATCCACTATCTTGGTCACAGACGATACAAAGTTGATGGTAAGTACTGTATATACATTGCATCATGGTATTAGAAGCAGCCAAAACACTATGCGATTGACGATATGATAGGGAAAACCAAACCTTGAAGACTTTGTGAATTTTCGAAACAATATACCAAACAAGACCGTCCAACTCTAGAAAAGTAAGTTCGTCCGTCGTGGATATCTTCGTTTGATTTTGTATGGTTGCGAATCCACGCTTGTATTCAACCAAAACCAGGAAGGATGCCCTAGAAACAGACCCAGACACATAATTATTAGTTGTAAAATTCACGACGTTGTTTCGAGAAAGAGCCCGACATATTTTGGTACTTCAGAGGTATGCAGTTCGCAATTCCCCAATGCAAAAATATGTGCAAGCGACTTTCTCTCTGCAGCAAACACAATTACTTCTGCTTACATTATAAATGGGCGTCAGTAGCACCAAAACCAAAACGATGCATGTTTCCCTAGAACTTGCTCCACCAAGAATAAGGGATCGAGAGCGATCCAACAACTAAGATTCGACAATACAATACACCGTTTACGAACATGGATCTAGATATTCGAAAACTAGAGACTGTGCAACATCTTCCTCCTTTTCAATACATAATTGCAGGCAAACATGTTTGGCTGCCCAGAAACAAACAAACTAATCTGCGCCTTTTCCAACGTATGTTTTGAACGTTGTATTTTTGGGACATTCCGGTATCAATTCTAAAACGATTCTTTTTGTTTTGCTTCATCATCTAGACGAAAAATATATACACATATTCATGCACATGATCTACATCTGTAACCAATTTGATTTTGGCCGATGTAGTGGGAAACGTTGCCACTGTATACAGCCAGGCAATGCTATCGACCCATTATACAAAATTTAAAGGACACAGATGCTCTGGCCAGTACAAAGGCAAAGCAGTTAGTACTGAACACATACATCCCGCAATGGGACTGCAATCAGTCCCTGTTTTGGATCTTTTGGGATCTGGTGTGGACAAAACAGGCATGGAAAAATGGAACAAAGGTACAATCGGTATCAGCTGTTGCATATATCCTAGACAAATCCACTGTTCTATTGGTAGTCCACGGATTGACAAATACCTACATCTGCTTTGTGCTTTTTTTGTCCAACTGTTCATGCTTGGGTTGTACTCAACAGTAAAGTAGTTCGAGTCGATACATCAGACAAATCAAAGGTTTATGCAAAACTGAAAACTATTAGTATTCCACTTTTTCGCCTTTGCCTACTTGCGACACAGTTCAGTTCACAAACCAGTTTGAAACAAGTACAGAGGAGCCACGATATTCTGAAATCCGTTTATCCGATAACCTCGCTATCTGGACATTATACAATGTGAACGGAATTCCTAAACGTCAATTTGCTCCGTTAATCAAGAAATCCTGGCTACGGAACCGGAAATAATATGCAGGGACCAAAGTTCAAAATTACTATACAATTTACGTCGATAATCAAGAAAGTATCTGTCAAAAAAAAGAAAATTCTAAAATGCGTATATCTATCTATCTATCTATCTATCTATCTATCTATATATATATATATATATATATATATATATATATATATATATATATATATATATATATATATATCAATCAGTCGGATAACACAGATTCACCTACGCAAATTTGGAGGTGTGTCAATATATTAATCTCTGGTCAGATTGTAGTGGCATGCTAGAGTTATGAAATGATCGCGCCACCATCACGTGTGTGGAAAAACGCAGTAGCGTGCTCATATTGTAACCAATGATTGTATAAATAATGTCTGTTTTAGCTAAACACACTGGGATCAGATCGTCCATGCTTTTGACATAACATATTGTTAATAAATTAAGTGTGTCATTAAGCCTCTTTGTTGTTTACCAATTATGTGTAACAATTACAGTTTACTGATGGCTGTACAAATAGATTGCTTTGCTAGCAAGGTTACCAGCAGCGTCTATACCTTTTTCACGAACAACATCAATAGCTTTCATCCCTAGTTGCTTTGCAATCGGTATTGCTTTTGGGGCTATTCTTCTAAACAGACCCTGAACAACATCGCCTAGTCCATCTCCGTAGGTTGCTTTATATACTGATAATCGAGAGTTTATTACCCAGACCATGGTAGATCCACGTTGAGTACCATGCACGATCATTGTTATTATTAATTAATTGTATCACTAATTGTATCTAATCACTGTGACTTAGTCACTATGGCAATCATCGGCGATTTCATTAATGAGGGATCGATAAACATCAATGTCCATAATGCCGCCACTAAATAATCGTTTGCAAATATCAGCTGCTTTATTAATGATTTCTGATGAATTATTACCAGCTCGTTTTCCTCCAATGAGGATTTCTAGTCGATCGACATCAGCAAGGACATTATTGGGACAAGTAATAAGACCACTCCCTAGACCACTTCCAGTTGCTCTAGGAGCGTCTTAAAATTCTTCTTCTTCCTCTTCACTTGGTTTCGGTGGTGCTTTTTTACTTGGTTTTGATGGTGGTTTTGGTGATACTGGATAATCACGAAGTGATTTCTCAAATGGTTTTGGTGCTTTTTATTTTGAAGGTTTTTTTACTTTGTTGTTTCTTCTCTTTTTCTGATTTGATTAAATCATTAATTTTCTTAACATAATCCTGATATAACGTATCATCTGCTCTAGCTTGTTCAACATTCATGTGTATGCGATATAATGATTTTTGCTATTGTCCACGGTTTTAATATCTTTAGCATGTTCAGATTTCATTAATTTACCTCTTTGACTAAAACCATCGACAGCAAATGTAGCTAATTATTGTAGGCTAAGGCTATTAATTACCTTATTTCTTCATTAAATTTATCTATCAATTCAACTGCTGGTTCAGGGGCTAGTGCTTCAGCACCTTCTTCTGCCAGGTCTGCATCTTCAGGTATTTCCCGGTTTGGCATTGCAGCAGCTATTTCTTTTGGAAGTTTGTCAAGAATTGTTTTTTTTTCTTAGTTCCTTGTGCTATTTTTTCAGTTGCTTCAGCTGTTTTCTCTAACACAGGTTGAATACCATTAATGGTCTCAGTGATAGGTTTAAATAACTGTTTTGTATCCTCCTCAAATTCAAATCGAGATTCCTGACGCGATTGTAGTTTTGTAGTTGTTGCTTAACAGAATCACGAACAGGTAGATATTTTTTAATTGCCTCTAGTCGCTCTCGAGCTAATTTAGCTGAGTGTGGTTCTCCAATACTCATTATTGATAATATTTATACTGGCTGTTTAATTTATAGCAGCAGAGAGGCTGAACGACATACTTGTAGTGACCACATCGTGAATAAATCGAGCCAAACATCTGGTTAATTAGAGAAAGTTTTACTATTAAGGAAAAAACGTTTTTTCTCAGCCTTAGTAGGAACCCTTAGATTTCAATAATAAGGTCTCAAGCAAAGTTGTCCTTTCAGCCTCTCTGCTGCTATTGTTGTGAGGGATAGTTATAGTTTCTTGCAGTATTTTTTCCTTTTGCTGGCCCCATATAATAGTCGTTTGTTGTCAATCACAAACCGTATCCTGTTTTCTGCTCTGGGGATTTTTTCACGAAGGTTTCGTGTCCCTTGCTCCTGTCGAGATAGAAGGACTCCTGCAAAAGCATTAAATACATCATGGATATGTCCAATACATATAGGTGTTGTAGTTAATTATGTTTTTGTGCTGAAAAACCTAGGACATTTCTAGGTGCCACCACAAAACTACCCCAAAACAAAGCTAACCCAAAACAAACCCAACAACCAAACCCAAACCCTAACCGTAACCCAAATTTCAAACACAAAGTCTAGCACCAAATTCATACCTAACCCTGTTGCAAGTCTTGGTATGTAGCTTTGTAGTTCTTTGCAAGGGAGTTGAAAATGTAATTCGAAATGTAAGGTGTTCTCGGAAAGTATTTTAATTAGTCTAACATCCTTCGTAAATTCTAAATTAAGGAATTACAGTGACTCTAAGACATACATGAATAAAATGTTGTTAACATACTTTAATAGCTGAATAAAATAAGCGGCATCTCGAGCAACATCAGCAAGTATAGAGTTTAAGTGGATACTTGTGTTTAGTTGGAAAAGAATCAATTTTGATATGTAGACCTTTTGGAACTCATCAGAGTATAAAAGTTATGGGAGAGGATGTTTCCAAAGTGGGTAAATAATTTTCTTTGGATAATAGCATCAAGTTTATTGATGATTCTATAAATGATGCCTAGTTCGCTGTCAACGCTTCATTCGTCATGTCTTCTCCAATTTAGTGCATGTAGCAGCTTTTTAACACTAGATGTTTATTTCTAGACAATGTTCTCCCATCTAACAGCATATATGTGGATGGGTGGAAGTTAATAGACAACGTTTTCAGTGTGTGAGGTCTAACTTATGAAGGACAATTCCAGTTATGTGTGTATAGAAGGTATGTAGGTAACTGCTTGTAGGCTTCAGTGACCGGTTTTGACGTTTTGTTTTGTTTCATAAGTATAAACTTTGCTGTGGTTACTTTAGTAATATATGATATATGTACAACAGTAGTTTCCAACTTGGCCACACGATCGTTCATGATTCCACGATTCCACTACTTAAGCTTCATTGCATATGATGTGGAAATTATTTCACTTGATATATTTCAGTGTCTACCTGAAGAGGATGAAGTAAATACCGTATTTGGATAATTACAAGATATGGTCATATGCAAAATCTTGACATTATGATTAGTCCCATATTCTAACTTTGCTACGACTTTTTCAATTCTGTCAAGTCACTTTTAAAAGTTCTTCTGATTAACAAGTACCGTCAAATACACGGCGGTGTCATCTGCAAACAGCCTTGTTGCAGTTCACAAAATATCTTGTAACTGTTGAAGCATGTAATTTTGAATGATCACGCAATGTATTCGTGGAGTATGTTAATTGAATAGGTTTAGACCTTTCTGATTTACATTTCTCTCCTTCTTAAAAACAGTATTGATGCCATCTTGGAACACAATTTCCATCTATATTTATTTGTGGACTCACTATTTTATTTCATCGGTTTCTGCTGCTTTGTGCTGGCTTAGTTTCTGTAGTAGTTTGTCAGTTCCATTTCTAGTTATTATTGTTATCGTGTCAACCATTTTAGCTTGTATCATGTTGTGAAATAGTTCATGGATTTTCTATAATTAAATTGGTCGTGAAGTTTAATTTGGCATATGGAATTGAAAGATATTTTTAATTTAGAGCTAAAGACAGAATGAAGCCATTCTGAAAGGTCACATTGTTGTTTGTGTATTAAATTTCATCTAATGAAAATTTGTTCTCAAGCTATATCTATACTGAATTATGTGCCCAACATCCCAATGTAATATAATCATCTTACTCATCTGTCCTACATTATAATACCAGGCTCTCTCTCTCTCTCTCTCTCTCTCTCTCTCTCTCTCTCTCTCTCTCTCTCTCTCTCTCTCTCTCTCTCTCTCTCTCTCTGGTTTACGTCACACAGCACTCTAAACTCTTTCCATATGTTCATTATTTTTAAATGACTAAAAATTGAAAGGCTTTTCATTCTAAATGGTTCATCCACTTTTCATTCAACATAAATTATATATTGACAAAATATGCTAAGCCACTTTATTGACAATGATGAAACATAAAAGTACATGTAATAGCATCTAGTACTTTATGATTGTAGAAATGATAGTCAAATATATTGCCATAATGGCATTAATTCTTTTCAAAGAATATCAGGAAAGCTATTCCAGTTATTTCCATAATTATAAGTTTTGAAGGAAACACTTTCTTATTGCAAATGAGAATAGCTGACACTGCTAATTTTTAACTAAGGAAATTCAATAACGAATAAACATTTCTTAATTCATACTAGATGTATCTAAAACAAGACTCAAAATAAATAATTTCACTTTCACAATGTTTTAGATAAGAAACGAATCTTGTAGTGAAATAAATATTTTCAAATAGTGATATATATATATATATATATATATATATATATATATATATATATATATATATATATATATATATATATATATAACACCTGGTCATACCATTTTCTCTTCTTTGATGCAAAAGCTTTCCACAATTATAATTGTATTAAATTGCACATTACAGAGTGTGTAAAACCTGATGTCAGTAATGGTACGGTATTGCTTGGAAACGTGTATGACGTTGGGAGTCGTTTGAAGATTCAGTGTAATGACGGTAAAGTTCTGATAGGAATGAATACCACAAAATGCCTTGAAAATGGTACATGGACTGCACTGGGAAGATGCATAAATTGTAAGCTGATTACAAAGGCGTTGTATCTAATATTTACATTCATAAATACTATATTTTTGATGAACTGAAACCAATTTAACAGATGAATATTTTCATTTGCATTAAGGTGCTGCCTTTATTGCTTAGACTGCGTTTTTTCCAGAGGACTTTTTTGTTTCTTATGTAGTTTGATATCCAATATTTTGATCGGATCACCAATTTTTAATTGCATATTTAGAAAACTTTGTAGTCGCATTTGAAACAACAATATCCGTGCATTATCTGACGACATATGGGTTATAAGAGATGCTGAATGCCTTACAATATATTGGCCGTTATCAATGCATTTATGTTTAAAAAAAACAACATTATTTTACTTTAATGAAAACTGGAACTAATGTATTTACAATTGCCAGTTGTTGTTAAAGTCGCAAGCTGCAACTGTTAGAGAAAATTAATTTCATTTGACCAGAAAGTTAATTCACCTTATGTCTGGGGTGCTTGACACGTGCAATATGTTCTTGTTGCAAAATGGTGAGGTCATTAGCAGCATTTAGCTTTGAGTTTGTATCACATAATCAACTCATTCAAAGCTCATAGTTCCGTAGAGATACAGTAACTGGAGCACATAAATTATAATCGTACTTGAAACACAGCAATATGGAGTCAGACTGAAAGTTTATTAATGTAATTTTAACATCATTAATAATAATACCATCATACATGCTATTGCATAGCTATTACTTTTCCCGGAGAAAAAATATGCCCCCGACCAAATGACGACAAGTTTGGTCTCCAATTAGAATGAAGCAAAAACTTCTAGAACACTGGACCACCGATACATGAGAACCCCAAATATATTGTGCATATGTGCCGGAGACTCTTCGTTATTGTTTCAGTCAGCATTGTTATGTTCAACTACGCTTAGGTAAAGAATATTAGGCGGTGCTTTCTGTGTCAACGAGCTAATTAAGAATTGTCGTGTGTGTTTATTCTTCTTAAACGTTATGATTACACCATATTCGACTTTTATTACTGTTTATTTTAGCTATCTTATGAGTTTTTTGGGAAGGCATTTATTACTTACACACTGTTTACATCTTGACAGTTTAATCTGATCCTTGTTACCACTTTGAAAAGATGACGGTGTTAATGTTTAAAATTTAGTTCTTTTTTATAAGTCTAATGATTGATTGATTGATTGATTGAATTTTAACGGCGCACCAGCACTTTTAGGCTATTTAGCGCCATACAGTAGGTCATATTTGTAAAAAGGTTCAATATTGACCAGCGATATAGTAAAAAATCCATAGTAGATAAATATAAAATGGTAAATGTTGGTAACAGTTAAAGATATTGGTTCCCGATCAACGGGAGATATAAATGATGTATCTTGATGAAAAGATGTAAATAATAGTTGGTATTTGTATTAGTTAAAAATTATTTTGGGTAAGGTCATAAAAAGTTACAGTTTAAAATAAAGATTTACTTCCTTTAGGAAATCTAAAATACTAGTGATTTGTATAGTATCAAAAATATCTATAGTGGAGAAAATGTTGTCATACATACATAATTTTATAAGTCTAAAAATAACTAGTAAGCAGCAAAGGTAGGCATTTTAATTTCTCTAATTTCCTTAAAACGTGCATATTACTCGACTGTTCATCATGTGATTCACCATTACAATTTCTATGCGTGATAAACGGGTTTTTAACTTCATCCATCGTATAACAAATATTACCTCTCAGGCATCTTTGTTTATAAGCAATGTTTATTCAAGGTGTTGGTAAGTGTGACAACAAGAAAGCCCACTGGGAAGCCAGATGTAAGATGTCAGACCGTTGTCAGTTTTATTGCCTTTGGAATGGTGTGGGATTTCGTGTAACGTAGATGAACCTACCAAACGGGAGAGAATGTATGCTCGTGTTCGTCAGAGTTTGCCGTGTTCTCTTTTCTCTAAGTGTCTTGAACCTAAGAAAAATATTACATAAGTCTCCTCGGAGACTCCTGTGATTAGTATGCCCTTCCCAAGGGAGATAATAAATGGATGCAGACTGAGTCGCGTCCACCCTAGAGCGAAAAGCAGCACCGTCGAAATGCATTGACTTCATTAAGCTAGTCTCGCCGTCCGCTAGATGGGGAACATCACCCTTTTGCGTCCAAAAGGACAGAGACGAGTCGCGCCTTTCACCTAGCGTTAGTGAAGCAATGTTCGGTAAGGACTCGTTGTGATCCGAGCGAAGCACATCCCTTAATGGATTGCAGCACTATTCCAATCCTAGAGACCGTTTTTGTAGGCGAAGCGATCGAGCTCCTTGACAAGGGGAGGGCTCATATCTAAGTTTAGCAGATCTGTGGATGGACCTGCCTTCAGATCTAAGTCACTTACTTAGTCCTTATCGATGACCATGTGCTGGGAACATAGCAGGTGTCTGCTTTGAAGCTTTCTATGTTACATAGATAAGGAATGTCTGAGTCTACTCCTCTCTCCAGACAACCCGTTTAACACCCTAGAGAACGGTAACTTGCATAGTGGGGCGCTCACCAGTTATTATGTACTTTTGAGAGATTGAGATGTGTAAGATTAAGTTGTTTGCATTTAAATATCTATAGTGGAGAAAATGTTGTCATCCATCAATGCTGCTTTGAATTAATGTGGCTGACATTTCTTTGGAGAATGTACGTTTGGAAACTGAATATGATTTAAGAACACTGCTAACTAAATAAATAGACCTCCTAGTCGTCCTGTCTAATCTTCGCACCATTGCCAGTGATTTTCGTACAGTAATGTACCATCTTTGCGCTGCACCGTCTTTGTACAGATTCGAAATTAGCTGTAAACTACAACTCTCAATTTCTATAATTCAGTACGAGTTCTTTTAGTTCAATATCAATTACATCCATCACCTCTGAATCATAGTTTGGTAAGATTCAAACGCATCAATTTAAAAAAATTCAACAGTTATAAAACAAAACACGAAGTGCTAAATACTTGTGTACTGGTTGCATTGAAATCTACAGATTTGCATCTTTTGCATAGACAAGTCTTGAAGGAAACATGACATAGATTAAAGAAACAAAACATGCTGTTGAAATCTCGTCGGTGTTAAAAACTTGTAGTTTCAAAAGCTTCTATTGCGCTCTCTTATTGCTCTTGGCTTCTTAAAACTTAAAAGTCTGGTTTCACAAATTTTCATGTGTAGCATGTTCAAGGAAGTACAAATAATTAAATGATCGATATCAAATGTATCATCTCTTTCGCCTTCAAGACTTTTAAAAATTTAGCAATCAATAGGATAAATATACAGAACATGGGGTACTTTAAACATTTTACTTTGCTTTATATTATTATGTCTGCAGTAGTTATTTACTTATCCTAAATTGCAATAGCTCTTTATGTGTTTGTTCTCCTAAATTGCAATAGCTCTTTGCGTGTTTGTTATCATAATTTGCAATAGCTCTTTATGTGTTTGTTATCCTAAATTGCAATAGCTCTTTGCTTGTTTGTTATCATAAATTGCAATAGCTCTTTATGTGTTTGTTTTCCTAAATTGCAATAGCTCTTTACGTGTTATCCTAAATTGCAAAAACTCTTTACGGGTTTGTTATCCTAAATTGCAATAGCTCTTTACGTGTTTGTAATCCTAAATTGCAATAACTCTTTACATGTTTTATCTTAAATTGCAATACTTCTTTACGTGTTTGTTATCCTAGACTTTTCTTCCTGCAGTATGTTCTTCTTCTCGTGTACGTTATGCAAAATTGACTTCAGTATTCTTTATTTTCTTTGCTTTTATTTTATCTGCATATAATGTATTTTGTTTCTCTGTGCTCCATCGTACTTGAAAGGCAGTACCCACAAGTACGACTAAAGTGAGTTGTCTTTCTCTTCCTCACATACCTGATATGTCTTAGTGTCAATCATTGATGCTTATCTAGTTTACTAATAAAATCTTTCACTACTTGCATTTTGACAGTTCTTTTGGAGACCTAAGTTCATGTAAATGTTACTTTAAAATGATGTAAACTATTCTGCAAGTAACCTTAAATCATATTTTCATTCACCTATAATTTCGTTTACAAAAATGCTATTTCTTCTTCAACAATAAATAACATGTATACAAAACATATTTCAGCTGTAACACGCATATCATCATATTAATCTTAGGGAGAAAATGCTGTATAACCATTATTACATCTGTTATGATAGTGTTGATTCAGACTTTTACAGTTGTCAATACAGAGTATTCATTATTTTATTTGTGTTAACGTTTCAAATTTTAACACGTTCGGTTTTACCCAATAATGTATATTATTTTCTTTCGTTGCAAATGCAATGCATATTCAAAGAGAACGTTTTCCTTTTCATCTTCTATTATCAAGGAAAATTTACATATTTTATTTTCTCCTGGAGCCTTTTTTGGTATATTTTACCTGCCTTAGTCCATGTCATATCTTCATTTGATGATATTAGTATTTAAGTCAGTGATTTCTAATTTTTCGCATATGTATCTCCTAAATTTTGATGAGAGTAGAAACAAAATAGCAAACTTTAGATATAAAATAGCCCTCAATGATCTTGTCAAACTTACATTCTTATTTCAATAAAATTATTTAACAACCATTGTTTTAAAATAGCTAAAAAAGAAATCCTATCACCAACACCTTAGAAAACCAAGCTAAAAATACTAGGTGTAATAATCGAAGTCTAGCCACAGTGACCTGATTTGTCATTTTCAAGCAAAACGGCACAATATTTTACAATTATATTGTATACGTTTTATATGTTTTTCCCTTGTACAGATCAATATTTGTTGTACTAATATCTAATCAACTCAACGAACTTTACATTATTGCATGACATTCTGCAAACATCGCCATATATAAAATATTGTGTGTACAGAGACTTACGCCAATTAATTTCTTAATGAACCGTGATTCTACATTTTCAATATGGCTAGGTTTTGAAAATCTCCAAACTTCTGCTTCCAAATGTAAGATAGATGTTATAGGATTGTCCATATTAATTTCAAACGTTGCGTACAGAAACATCGGTGATATTTAATAGCATTTCCTTTTGTTAGAAACAACTTTCTGAGTGACGGGAGAGAATGTTTAAGCTTCTAGGAAAGATCGACCAAATCAAAAACAACTCCTAACAAAAACATTTTTCTATAATTTCTTTCATCTTCCTCTGACAAACAAATTATTTAATTTCTTTACTGATAATTTTTCTATCAATGTACACTTTTTAATTGTAAAATAATTTTTGCAAACGAATTGTGGTGACAAATATCTCTCAGAACTCAGCCTTCATTAGCTTTCGTCAAAATCAACCACAGCCTCGTCGTCATTGGTATTATAAAAGAATCTGTATGGGAAAATATTGAACAAACATGCTCAGCAAATGATTTTATTAGGACAAAATGCATTAGTTAATTATTTCCAATATTCTTTAGATTTCTGAACATTGCTAGTCATACTTTATTCGTCTTCATTTTATCAGATTGAAATTTATATTTCTTGACAAGATATTTATACTTAGTACTGGTTGTTATCATTCAGATCTACTATCATTTGTTGATTTTGTTATATATATATATATATATATATATATATATATATATATATATATATATATATATATATATATATAAAGAATACAAATCATATGGCGAATAACAACCCTTTCAAGCGTACTGGATCCACCAAGGGATCACGTGTATCAGAGATTAATTAAAATAGATGCAATAAACTGAAGACGAACAGTACGAAACTAGCAACTAACTAGCCTAAGCGCTTTCGACTCTTAATGAGTCTTTTGCAAAGGCAAATACAAAACATAGTTACGACAAACAAATAAACACAAAAACGTGTTTGTAAACCTCTACATTTCTGTCTTCACATGTGCTAAAACTATAAATACAACCAGCTTGTATAGACTAGTTGCGGAAACTGAAAACGTTGTATAAATCCATAAAAGTCTACAAGCCAAAGCGACATCTATTTTTTCTTTGTGTACATATGTAACGCAGATTATATCCCGGATATTTGATTCTATACCGGTTATTCTTATAGTAAAAATTGAAGGATAATAAGATTTAGAAAATGTTAAATTCTACTAGTGCATAGTTTTCATTTTCTAGTCTTCTTGGTTTAGACCGCTTGGTTTCAATGTACTAAGGCGGCGTATCCAGTATGATTCCTTTCCCTTCCTGGTTTTGGAACTCCAGCTGTGGTTGTTAGCAATAGCGATAAGTATTATATCACTGAAAGTGTGGCCAGGGGAGGAGAAGTGTTTTGCGACCGGGCTTCTGTACAGCTTTTTTGTCATCCAATCAGATCTATGAAGGTTTATCCTTTTGTGTAGCTTTTCAGTTTCTCCGACGTACTGAAGGCCACAGATCTTACATGTGATGAGATAAATCAAATTCTCTGTTTTGCAGGTTTTGTTTGGACCATGTATGTTTAGTTTTTCTTTAGTCACTGTGCTAGTGAATGTCTTGATCTCTATCATATGTTGACAGGTTTTGCAAAACCAACCTAGTCAATCTGGACCCTGTGGCGATAAATATGCAAAACCTGTCAACATATGATAGAGATCAAGACATTCACTAGCACAGTGACTAAAGAAAAACTAAACATACATGGTCCAAACAAAACCTGCAAAACAGAGAATTTGATTTATCTCATCACATGTAAGATCTGTGGCCTTCAGTACGTCGGAGAAACTGAAAAGCTACACAAAAGGATAAACCTTCATAGATCTGATTGGATGACAAAAAAGCTGTACAGAAGCCCGGTCGCAAAACACTTCTCCTCCCCTGGCCACACTTTCAGTGATATAATACTTATCGCTATTGCTAACAACCACAGCTGGAGTTCCAAAACCAGGAAGGGAAAGGAATCATACTGGATACGCCGCCTTAGTACATTGAAACCAAGCGGTCTAAACCAAGAAGACTAGAAAATGAAAACTATGCACTAGTAGAATTTAACATTTTCTAAATCTTATTATCCTTCAATTTTTACTATAAGAATAACCGGTATAGAATCAAATAACCGGTATATAATCTGCGTTACATATGTACACAAAGTAAAAATAGATGTCGCTTTGGCTTGTAGACTTTTAGGGAATTATACACCGTTTTCAGTTTCCGCAACTAGTCTATACAAGCTGGTTGTATTTATAGTTTTAGCACATGTGAAGACAGAAATGTAAAGGTTTACAAACACAACGTTTTTGTGTTTATTTGTTTGTCGTAACTATGTTTTGTATTTGCCTTTGAAAAAGACTCATTAAGAGTCGAAAGCGCTTAGGCTAGTTAGTTACTAGTTTCGTACTGTTCGTCGTCAGTTTATTGCATATATATATATATATATATATATATATATATATATATATATATATATATATATATATATATATATATATATATATATATATATATATATTCCCACTCACTAAATTTGATTGATTTTCTTTATCAAAATAAAGTAATAAAGTTCTTTTTGTGAATTAGCAGTGTATTAGTTCGAATGATTGATTGATTAAATAGTTGAATTATTTCAGACAAATGTCCAGCAGATAAGCAGTTTTGCTACCGGTTTGAGTTAAGAGAGCGAAAAAACTGGTCTGAGGCATTGGAAGTATGTCGGGGTCAAGGGGGAGATCTTATGATTCCTCATGAGGACACTTTCCAATTCTTCATGCAACAAGCACAACAACACCAAGGCAAGTATGATTTAAATCGATACGAAATGTTGATGCAAGTACACATGCCGCCCGCAGGACACACTTATTACGAGTCTCTCACCAACTTAAATTAGGTTCGTTTCATTCTAGGCACAGATAAGTTCAAGTGCCATGTAAGTGATGTCATTCATTCGACGTCATCGGTGCACATATTCCAAAAATCTTTCTTATTCTATAATGTTTTTGCTCAAAAAACAAGTCATTAAGTAGAAGATTTAAAAATTATATCCGAGGTGTATGCATACAGAGTTGGGAAACTGAATCCCCCCTCATGGTGTAAAATGTGTTCTGTGAACTCTGCAAGCCTTTACCTGCACACACATACAAACATATTATCTCTGGTTAGATTTCCAATTCATATCCAGATACGTGGATTATCTTGTGGCAACCTGTTATACTTCCTACCCGAAGGTAAAAGCATCTGTGTCTCAAATATCGTCTGCAAAAATCATCTTCTGCATGTATTTTACAGCTTTTGAGACAGCTGGCCAATATTACCTCCGGTGATGTTTTATTCACAGCATTAATTGATAGGAATTAATTAATTGCTTTCAAAGGTAACAAAAACAATTATCTGATTTACTAATACCAAAGATACTTTACTTTCGGGATGATTTAAGGATAATTTGGATGCTGCCTCCAGTCACTGCTGAGTCATTTGGTGCATGTTGATGGTTTTAATGTTATTGTTTTTGTTGTTGCTGTTGTTGCTGCTTCGTCTGTTCCTTATATTACGCTAGTTATTTATTCCCTATTATATTCATTTATTACTTTATTTGTTTCAACTTGGAAAATTAATATGTTGTAATTCAAAGTGTGATACCATTTACGATAAAAAAAAACTAACAACAGGAATCCATATTGCCCATGGATGTTACTTTTGATCCTAAAACCTACTCCCCAAGAGTCGGTACTCTTGATCCGAAACTTTCACTGTCATCTACTCCTCTCCTTATATCAACGTACCAAATATGATCAACCGCCGTCAATCGGGGTAGATGAAGTTTAGGTTATAAGTGGATTATTGACAAGAAGAACAAGATCCATCGCAACACATCCGTGCAGGTATAAAACAATTTGCGTGCTTTTCTAGCAAAGATGATTAATATGACGCTAAGATGGCAGCAAATACTGCTACTGCTACTTCTACTACTACTACTACTACTACTACTACTACTACCACTACTACCACCACCACTACTACTACTACTAGTACCACTACTACTACTACAACAACTACTACTACTACCACTACTACCACCACCACTACTACTACTACTACCACTACTACTACCACAACAACTACTACTACTACTACTACTACTACTACTACTACCACTACTACCACCACCACTACTACTACTACCACTACTACTACCACCACTACTACCACCACCACTACTACCACCACCACTACTACTACTACTACTACTACTACTACTACTACTACTACTACTAATAATAATAATAATAATAATAATAATAATAATAATAATAATAATAATAATAATAATAATAATTGTGACAATTATTTTGAAAAATCTATGTAAAAAATATGCATGCTGAAATTTTTTTTATAAAAGATACAATGAATTTTCTAAAAGGGACCTATTACATCAGAATAGAAAAACTTAACTCTGAATGTTCTTTTCGATGGATAAATAATTCTCTTTTCAGCTAGTTGTTTCTGGATCGGAGGTTACGCTAAAAATACACCATTGGAATATGTAACAGTTAAAGGAAACAGTATTCCAAAGAACTTCACTTACTGGGCAGCAAACCAACCCGACAATTTTAACAGTCAAGAAACTTGTCTCGATATACACGGAAGTTGGAAGTATATGTTGAACGATTATGTGTGCAAAGAGCCATGTGGTTTTATTTGTCAAATATTTCAATACCAATAAATACAATACCCTAAAACAGAATTACGCTAGAAACGATTATATATTGCATGCAATAATTATACCACAACGATGACAATCTGTCACAACAGTTTATCATTGTTAACAATGGACAAAGTATGGACTGAATTTTTATGTTAGAATTTATAGATTCTTATTAGTAAGATATAAGGAGTGCTCTTTTTTCTTCTTTATTCGGTATGTATACAAAAGAAAGCTGCATAAACACTTACACACACATACAGACACACACACGCACACACGCACACACACACATGAAAAAGACTACAAAAAATCAGAGAAACTGACAAAGCATTTTAATAGACTGCGTAAGTTTGGTTACACCGTAACAAAATATTTTATAAGTATGTAAATGCATGCGTTGCTTAAGTAGTTTTGTTATCTTGTATTGTATGATCTATTTCTGCGAAAAGAGTCAATATTATCACGGATAATTAATCCACTCACTCCGGACTGAGCGGATTTACTAAATCAGATCAGAATCTGATTTTGTCTATATTGTTCTCTTTTAATTGCAACAGTTAAAAAATATCTGTATGTTCTGATATTGTCTGAATTACCAATCGTATCTCATTTATGAACTTAACTTGAAATGAATTTTTTTTAAGAAAGACAAGGCAACTTAGCTGGTAGAGCGCCGAACTCAGATATTCAGGATTCCGGTTGCAGTACAGAAATTAGGCCAGTCAGGGTTGGCTGCCTCAATGTGTCCTTAAGGAATGGTACTTAGCTTCTGTGTCCTTGACATGATATAGCTAATAATGTGTAAAACCCACAAAGATCATGGTCTCAAACCATCGTAACAATTATTAGAGAAAGAAGTAAACTACAGTAAAGTCTATACTATTTACATTTTTATAGCACGAACTTTATTTTAACAAATTAGTGTGACTTCCTTTTTCTCAGTCTTGTGTATGTTGACTTCATGTCTGCAGTGCAATAAATATTGTTGTACCATTGCTTTATTTAAACCCATTGATTTTTTATCTGTGTTAAATACTATTAACCTACGCTATTCTCTAATATGGTGGATTTTCTACCGCCACGTTCAAACAATATTTCGCTGATTCCTCTTTGTGTTCGAGAATATTTGTTCCTATGCGGGAAAATCCGATGGGATACCTCTTTATTATCCACGTAAATACAGCAAGAATTTCACCGCCATATTTTAGAAGTCGAAAAGTTTTCCAAACCCGTACTACCATCCACTCAGACGAGACTGGAACTGTTTTTTTTCTGTATTTTCATCGTTACAATTGAACAAACGGAAACAAATATGCCGAAGCAGAAGAAAATAAACAATCTCAGTAACATAATTGTATCATCAAGTTCCAACAATTTATCCAATCGCTTTATAAATAACTGTTAATACAATGCTGGCATTCCCATACAAACTCCCAACAGCAACATTTCACGCCACTTTTAACTTGAGAGAGAGCATTTTAAAAAAAAGTTTATGCACTTCATTCATCTAATGCAATTTTAATGGGCAAAATATCTGATCAATATGTTATTTGGTTCATTCTTTTAGTATGAAATTCATAATAAAATTTTGAAATGTTAAGCAATTTCTCTTTTTCACTTAGGCATAGAGATTTTGTTAAATTATTTAAAAATTTGATAGGTAAGTAACAAAAATATAATTAATTGAGTAATTTATTATTTAAATTTTATCGAATTTTAATTATAGGATTGATTTTTGTAACAATCGTTTGCTACCTACTTCATGCTACATAATGGCTTATTAAGAATGAAATACCTTTAAAATTACAGGAATATTTTAGTTTTTAGAATAAAAATTTAATATAAAAATTTGATTGAACAAAGGTTTGGTATTAGTTTGTAATATTCAATTCTTAAGCATTTATGCACCATTGGTAATTTATTTGGCATTTGTTTCCTAAAAATAGAAATTATGGAAGTGTGTGAAGTTGTTTAACTCTGAACATAGTGATTTTTAATTATATATTTTATTTTTTTTAAAACTAATTTTGTGAACTTTAGTCTTCTATATTGAGTGTTGTTTAATAGTAATAAAGAATTGTTGTGCTTCAGACTTAGATTCTGACTTAATTCTTTCCAGTTCGAACCCAGTACCTCTTCGCTATCACTAGCGATGTAACACCTACGTCGCAAGAGTAGGCTAAAAGGAGACTAGAATGATCTCTCTCTCTCTCTCTCTCTCTCTCTCTCTCTCTCTCTCTCTCTCTCTCTCTCTCTCTCTCTCTCTCTCTCTCTCTCTCTCTCTCTCTCTCTCTCTCTCACAGACTCGTCCCATTAATAAATTGAGCATAAAAAAAGAACTTTACCCCAAAAACGGACGATCAATAATAGGTTAGATTTGCCCATTAACCGATTTATATTGCTTTCTTTTTTACCCAACAGGAATCCACTTGATGACAAGAAATTCGTGTCGTCTTACCAAGCACTAAGAGAATGTCCATTATATCTGCAACAAATTGCAGTCTGCTAGTCACTAATTCAACACATTTTCATGAAAAGATATTTTTTGAAAAAATGTCAACTGTACGAGTTAGCGTGGAAACGAGAAATAAGTAGCATGATGGAATTTTAACAATAAAAACATAACCTTTTGTCCGTTACAAATAAATTTTATGAGAAGGCTTCGCCTTCAAAATATATAAAATATGGAAATCATTGGAACCTCTTTTGCATCATGTTACGTATTTGGTTCCTTTATTAATTTTATTTACTTTAGCTGATACGTGTTTTACAACCCTAAAGTTTAGATCTTACACATTATTTCAGTATACATGTGGTGCAACTTGAAAAAAAAACAAACAAATGAATTTAAATTATTTTACAGACTTTAATATATTTGTGTTCCGGAATTAGAGAATGTGTCAGGATGATACGAAATAATTACAAATGAGGCAAATCATAAATACAACCTTATAAACATAAGTACAACCTCTTTGATCTACCTTATAATCATACGTACAACCTCATTGATCTACCTTATAAATAATAAGTACAACCTCGTTGATTTACATTAGAATCACGAGTACAAAATCGATGATCTAGCTTATAATCATGAGTACAACTTCGTTGATCTACATTTTAATTATCAGTACAACCTCGTTAATCTACTTTATAATCATGAGTACAACCTTGTTGATCTACCTTATATTCATTTACCTTATAATTTTAAGTACAAACTCGTTCATTTACCTTATAATCATGAGTACTAACTCGTTCATTTACCTTATAATCATGAGTACTAACTCGTTCATTTACCTTATAATCATGAGTACTGCCTCATTCATCTACCTTATAATCATGAGTACTATCTTGCTGAAAATAATTAGATTAACGATGATGTGATTGGATCACGTACCACTTTATGTCTGAGAAACATTAAGCAAGCAACCAAGCAACAAATGTATTGGTATATCAAATTGTGATCAGCCTATGGCACATTAAAACGCATATATAAATATTGTTTTAGCATTGGATTATATTTCAACAGTAGGTTATCGTTTCTTTATTCTCTGAATCTGATGAATTTCCACTGATTAGCATTTAGCGTTGTAACAAAATCTCTCTCTCTCTCTCTCTCTCTCTCTCTCTCTCTCTCTCTCTCTCTCTCTCTCTCTCTCTCTCTCTCTCTCTCTCTCTCTCTCTCTCTCTCTCTCTCTCTCTCTGTGTGAGAAAATAAGGGGAAGTAAGTGGTGAGAGAAAAAATGAAAATTAAATTAGTACCAATTAACCTGCAAGAAATCGTTACGGTTAGGTGTATACGCACCATGTGATTTTAATACAGTGTCCACAGCACCAACGATACAAAATTGCATTAGCCGGTTAAGGTTTGTATGGTACATTTATCTATAAATAGGAATACACATAATGAAATCTATTTAATACTTTCCTTATTTTTATTTCTTTCTTCGTGTTTTATTAAATCTGTTTCTATGGTTCGAAATACATTTGGCATGCCAAATTGTTATCCTCCGATGTCACATTAATATGTATGAATAAATTTTCGATGACCATCGCTTCTATAGTCCGGAATAGTGATGAGTTTCTACTTGTTATCTTTAACGACATAAGAAAAATGTATTAATAATCCCTATTATTAAATGCCTTAAAGATGGAACAACATTTTCATCGAAATACCGCACCGGTGGCCTAGTGATTTGAGCAGGGATGAATGTGTCTTAAACAAACTGCCTATGTGTTTCTGTTCTGTCATTGAATGTTTGGAATCAGAATGTGGAAAAAATATGAGTTCTTTCAATTGTGATTATTATTATAAATGCAGTAAAGAGAATGATGTTGCAGCTAGAATGTAGTCGAAATTATAGTACAATTTTGAAATGTGTAATCAAGTTTTAGAGCCCATGGCATAACTCATCTATTTCGAATCTGCAGGACTAGGAAAGTACATGTTGAGGAAACTTAAGATGCGAAAGTGTAAGCATATGTTTTGCCATTCGTATTACCTGCTAAAGAAGACATGTTTATCCCTGGTCACTTTTATGCTTTCTGTAGGTACCCCAGCATTGTTATGACCTATGTGGAGTCTATCGCTAGCCTAAATCCAAAATATTATATCAACAAAGTTAATGAGGAAATGAGGAAATTTACAAAGCAGCTAGTGTGTGACAATCCATTCAGCCAGAGGAAAAAAGAATTATTCGTCGTCTAGGTTTATTGGCCGAGACCCTTTCTTTTCTTCCAACACCTTCAGTTGCATTTTTCTCTACTTGTGTATTTCCTATTCTGTGTTGAAAATCTAGTTGAAGACAGGGTAGATATAGATGAGACGCACGATGTCAATTGGGATCTCAAGCAGGTAGTTTGATCACCCCGCTGTGCCTAGTATGGTCTTCTCCGAGTTTAAAATCTACAATATGCTATATCTTCGTTTTCCCAAATTAAATGAAGCGTTGTGCGTTTAGTCTGGGCACGAAGGCTCCAGACTGTGGAAATTTGAAGGTCAAGCCCCTTAAACACATTCAGTGGCTGGTATGGAATTCAAGTTTCCATATCTATCAAAGTTTGCTAGTACCACTACTCAACTTTGTAGCGCGAACCTAAAACAAAGGAAATGATTTTGAATTTCTGCTTCTTTGAAAGCTACATTGCTAACGAAGCCAATAATTATACGTTTGGTTAACTGTCCTTGGAGGCAACGGTGGAAGGTTTTACTTCTACTCCTCGTATTGGATTCTTGGGAGTCGTTCTGCTCAAAGTGTGACTGATGTCGTTTCTCACTTTAGGTAATACTCCCACGCGTCGGACGAAATGTCTGGCTTCGTTGATGACGGCTTTGTAATTGGCCGCATCAGTCATCAAATGAAAAGTAGTACTGCTTCAATTCAGTCTCAGGCCGACACCCTCTCTGTTCAGCAAATACTTGTCTTGCAACCACATGTCCAAATGCAAACAACCCATTAGCTATAACTGTGCCCATCATTGATTTTGTTTCGAGGTTGATTGAATCATACATTGTGGTCTGGTTCTTTATCTGCAATCAAATCGGTGTCCTCAAACATGCCTGATGTGTCAGGTTTCCATACCAGTGAAGCATCCATATGGGTGTTTTGGGCATATTTTCCGCACGTCAAGAGATTCTCTATGTACGCTCGGAAAGGGTAAATATCCATGCTGATGCTGACCATTTTCTTATTCAAGTACAAATCCACTTTGTTGAACTAAGAATGCAAAACATTGTTAACGTGAGCTACTTCCTCAGTGTCTATAGTACCTCCATTCTGATCGAGCACTTTGACTTTCTGGTACAAGTAACTGCTAATCACACCTATGTAATATTCGGGCCCTCCTTTGATTGCAAATTCGATGGAGGATGAGGTCGTTAAAGAGGAGATGATATGAAAGTCTACCCATTAGAACGTTTGCTTAGTCACTATGGTGGGTGGATTAGCAAACTGATCCAGTTCTTACTTCAAACATTCGTAAGACTATGAATGCATCATTTTGTCTCTTTAATAACCAAAGACATTTAATTCTCTGGTTCTTTTTCTTATCCAAGTCTTTTTCGCAACGTGTTTGTGAAGTCCTTTGTGGGTGTTCGTCGTCTCTTTCTACTTTGTACTTACTGTGGCGTGAAGGAAGAAGAAATGCCTAGCTCAGCATCGTGCAAAGCATTTATATGAGTTTCTCTTCGAGCCAAAATGTATCTTCCAGTCTGAAACAACATATTTTTGCTTGCTCTCAACAAAGCTTCTTTGAGATTTTGTTTGTTTGTTTCAAGACGGGTGCCACCAAATAAAAAGCAGGTTTCAGCATATCTCCTAAACCATGCTCTCGTTGCCGAGCGACTCTTCGGTACGAAGGATAAATGACTTACAAGTCGTTAAAGAATCATTTTCGAAAACGTTGTTTCATCGTGATTTTCCTTTGAGGGTTTAATATTTTGTTCCCGATCTTCTTCTTGTGTGCCAACATTGACACTAGAAATACTACTTACTGACGGACAATATTGAGGATGTACAAAATTCGCAGTGAACGTGATAAGTGTTTTCACCTTCTTCGCCATTAGTCACGGCAGAATACACTTTGAAAGAATTACTAGCAATAACGGTGCAGATGTGTGCCCAACTACATTGTGCTCGAAAACATTGGAGTACTTGAATATCAAATGCAATCCTCTGTTCAATTTAACAGGGTGAAGAAATAACTTTAAAAATCGTTCGTTGCTGGATATAATAATGTCAGGTGAAACCTGACCATTAGATAATTTGACATTCTCTCCACCCAACATGTCCAACAAATTATGATTAAAAGTGATCGACAACGTATGCGCATTCGTAAATTTTACGAGCAGGAGACGAGCAATTTTGTGATACTCAATCGCGACAGTCTTGTTTTTAGTTTTACTCAGAGCATTGCCAAATTTAATGTCGAAAATGCTGGAAATCGCTTCCACCAGCAGTTAACAGTTAAAATAATAACCTGCGGAAATTTGCATCTCATAGTTGCGCAGTGAAGTATTGTGTGACGTTGGAGGGTTTTTTTTTTTTGTTCAAACCAGTATCGCTAGCATCCAAGTGTTCTTGTACTTTCAGGTTTAAAATGTTGACCCAACAAGTGTTTTCATGTTTGGTGAAGTGTAGGATTTTGTGGGATGTATGATTTCTACCAAAGCCACTTTCCAATAGACTTCGTCATCCAGTTGGATGGCCTGAGGTAATTTAGCAGTGAAGCGGCACAAACACATCTACGAACCCGTCACTGCGTAAAGTTAAGCAAAACTGTTTATTCATAAGTCCAGATTTTCTGCTTTCCATCGAGTTATTTGAGGTCAAAGGAGCTTTCAAAAGAGGGTTGCTACAGTTTGGTGGAGGGTTGGTGTTGGCCGCAAAAGGCTCCAGTTCTCACTGGTCGAGTATTTCAGTCTCACGTTGTGAAGACAGTCCTCATGTACACAGCTTACCTTGGGTGGAAATGTCGCCGTGACGTTGCGCAAGACTGCAGCTTAAATCGACACTGGAGGATAAAAATCGACAACAATTTTCAAAGAGACGAAGTAACTGGTAAACCCGGATGAGGTTGTTTATTTACACCCACGTATCAGCCTAACCGTGGGAGAAAGAATTTTGACATACGCCTGAAAAACTTGGCAAACTACAGTTCAAAGAGACCCATGTATCAAATCAGAACTGAGTTAGGGAAATATGGGCGGGGCACCAGTCAGATGCAGGCTCTTATTCGACAAGTCATTTTACGATCACTCCAGTACTCGCCAGGATTGTGACCAACACAGAAGTGTTGTAAGTTACGGAGTGAATTTTAATAGGCGTACTCCGAATGCACGGCATTCCTAAAAGTTAGAGTGGGAATTCAGTGCTGTTTGGAGTTGTTCGGATTGGACCGACTATCACCCACAGGTGACGAAGAAGGAGGAACTTGTTAAAGAGGTCATGGGACCGGATATAACAAGGGAAGCAGAAGTTTTGAAATAATAAAGATGAATAAAGTAGCCCGGAATGGTGGACCACTCTTACTTTGCACATAAGATAATGAAATTGGCAGATTAAATAGTTTCAACGAGTGGAACTTTACTTGCGTTGTTTGAATATTTAGCGCTGTTTTTCAATTGTTATTCCTCACATATTTTGCATATTATCCACCTAAACCGTCGGCATTGGGATCGGAGCTCGGAGCTATATGTCCATCTATATAAAAATTACAAATTGTGCGTTTGAGATTAGCAAAAATACCCTGGGTGACATTCAGTGAAGGATTGGTTAGAAGTTAACTAATGCAACTGCAAAGTAAAAAGGTCTACAATTGTTTGTCTCCTTGTTACAAGCTCAAATTGGCAATGGATGCACCATGACACAATGCACTACAAAAATTTGGCAGAAGGCAATTTTAGTTTTAGGCACACCACACACACACACAGAGTTTGCTTTTACAGATCTTGCAGAAAAGAACTCAGAGAAAATGTGGTCGTTGTTGCTGATGCTGTGCTGTGACCTCTCTATATAGTCGATCCAAGAATTAAAATTCGGGGAATATCATTTACATCGGACTTTCACTTCTTGGACACGCCTTTGCAACTTTACGGTTTCTTCTATCGAAAATGCATTCGAATTCGTACACGTTGTCTTCGTTCTTGGGCACTCGTTGTAACTCGTTCAAGTACAAAGTTCCTTTTATCACTTCACCGTTCATGTCTTCCAATTTATATTTGGGAGGATGACGGCCACACACTCCGCCAGTGACACAAAACAATTTGGTGGTCCAGTATGGTAAGTAATCAATGACAAAAGTGCGTTTGGATTTACCTCTGCGCACCCAATTTACCGTCTTCAGGAATCTAAGTTTCTTGAGGATAGCTGTCGGGGAAGTACAAAACAGACATTCAAACACGGTCACTTCGTGTGGTATTTTCTTGGATGTCTGACAGAGTTAATCAGTTCTTATTGAACTTTAGTCTTCACTTCTTTCCTTTTAGCTTCTCATGAAGAAGGGTTTGATTTTCATTCATATTTTTCATCAAACCAATTATTAATGTAGTTGATATTGTAAACTTGCATACTTTTCTGATGGAGTCTGAAATTCTTCTTCTCGTTCTGCTGTCATTCCCCTCGCCGTGTCGATCTTTGTCAGTGAGTAATGGTGATGGTAATGGCGATTGACTTTTCATCAGGGTCTTCAAATCGTTCAGAGTTGGTGTAGCTGTTTCTTCAAATGCTTTCTGGTGAAAGAGTTGAAGACGTTGCAAAACATGTAAGTACCCTTTGCAATTTTTCAATTTCTGTCAAATTAGTGCGATCCATTAATGATTGCAATTCGTGTTGTCACTGGGACATCTCAGTCAGATGAGGCTAGGGAGGTAAGTGAGGGGTGCATTGTTCTAGTCCACTATGGAATTCCATCAATCGTTGGTAGGGTACTTTCGTCTTTCCATGGGATTCCATGATATTTCAAAGTACACGTTTGAGGTTTTTCCACAAAGAGCTCCTTTTATCTTCGTCATATATACAAACACCTCATACGAGTACTCCAAGCATTGTTTCTGTCAGATCTTTGATCAAGTGCCCTATTAGTTCAAGTAAAGGAAATGTAAAATTTAATTTCTTCTTTATCTTCACCTAACGTGTCGAAGATGGGTTTGACTGGTGTCAGATACGATCCCGTTGTCTTTGCGAGGAATGGCCTCCACAAAAATGATTGAATCGCCTTGAATTTGTCGAAGTAGGGTGTAAGTCAATTGCCACTCTTTGTTATACCACACGATGCGTTGAGGTGGACAATCTATCAAATGACATTTGTGCTCTATCAAACGTTTAAAATACTCGGTTTTCCTGAACCACTCGGTCCAGTAATTAATATGTTAAAGAGATGGAGAAGATACCGAGCCTCTCAACTGCAATACTCTAATTTTTCGTCGATGACTTTGAAAGTCGAGGACGAGGTAGAAGAGGAAGATGTAGCCATAGTGAAGGTGTTCAGAATTTTGAAACTAACATAGGCAAGACGAGAGTTTTTTAAAAATACTTTTCAGGACACTTTTATTCCAAGTTAAAGTTGGACCCAAAATACAGCAATGCATAAAAGCAAAATGACAAAATAAATGTTTGAAGGTTTTAAAAACAAGTCGATGAACAACATTGCGAAGGTGAGGTGCCCAAGGTACACTTTATATTGTTCTTGCAGTCTCTAAATCAGACACAATCTCACACGTTTCCTCTTGGAATGATTTTTCGGGGGTGTTGATGTAGACGACGGTACTGCTGCTGTCTTGAATTGGGTGGTATTCCTCCATGTAAAGAACTTCTGGTACTATAGCTAATACGGGTTTAAAGGTTACATTTGTCACTTTGCGATTAAAGTTGACTTATTCTTGGAATTCATGATAAATCTTTGGCAATGTCAGCCACACACTTCATTTGTCCAGTATTTCTTTCCAGTAAGAGTATAACCAAAAGACCACACACACACACACACACACACACACACACACACACACACACACACACATACACACACATACACACACATCTTTATAAGTCTCCTTAAAAACTAAATCTAACGAAACTTTTCTTCAGAGGTTGAGAAGTTTCGAGATTAAATTGAAACGTTTATGATAGAGAGAGTCTCTAGTGCACATTTAAAGGAGACACAATAATGGTTTTGTTACAGGTACTGTTCGTAAACAGTTCACATGGAATCTGATGATAAACGAAATGCCAGAAAGGAATTCGCTGAGGCGCACACCTCACGGCAACCCAAACTCAAAGGAAACGTTTCTTGTAAATAGGTTTTGTAATCCTCCAAAGTCTGAATAGTGTCATTAACTTCCTTCCCTAATGAGGCTGTTGTAGTACTACTAATAAAAGTTGTAATATATCAGCAAGCTTTTATACTATCTTTTTGTTGAAGGTAATATATATTTTTGTACATAACCGCTTGTACATCAGTGCCGAATCGAAAGTGTTTACTCACTATCTCACACACCACACGTCGCAAAGAAAAATTATCCTCTGGAGGCAATGTTCGTCCTTGTAACGGTGTGTTGTAATCCGTTAAGTCTTTCTTTGAAATTTGGTATAGTACTGACATACTTGTATGCAGAATGGGTAGCATCAAGTATGTTATGAAATTCGGGTTTGTTTATCAGTGTCTGACAATTTGAACACTTTCATAAGAATCAATCCTCTTATTGCATTCACGTACCACTGGTTCAGATATCGGTAACGTAAAGGATGCAATTGTTCTTTGCGTTCCACTTGTGTTTTAACGAACTCCTCGTAAATACGCAATCAACTCCAGAGGCAAATCACAAAGGTTCTCTTGTAAAGTATTCATAAAGAGATTAATGGGATCCCACTAAAGGAAGGTAGTGACAGTGCGGCGACCATCGAGCATATTCCAAGGAAGCCGAGTCTTTCTGTTCCTACTGGTGAAGTGACACGCCGCAACTGAAGAACTTGACTTTATATGCTTCTCCCAAGTAGACTAATCCAGCTCTGGCTAAATATTCGGGGGATGGTCCCCCAGATATTTATGCCACTTTCATTTGAAGGTTTAGAATCGACTTTCAAAGTCGTAGTATCCAGGCAAAACTACAGGTAATGTATATTCTTCTTTGACAGGTTGTAGATGCGCGGTATTATGTTGAGGGTGAAAACCAATAATGTGGCATCGCTTTTGCATCCGTAGGATTTGACACACACACAACATCACTTTCTATGGTATGTGAAGAAGTCATAGCGACGTTAACATGATGTCGTGCTACATTGCTTGTGTCGCAGCGTACGGTATCGCTGAATTCGCACGTCACAGCATTGCACTCGACTTGATCACCACTGAACTTCTATCCAAACGGGTAACTTCAAACTGTCGTGATAAATGGAGTCTCAAGCAATGGTCTTCCAAGGCTCCACTATGGCGTTTTAGTGTGGTTATCTAAGAATCCCACACTGATTTTTTAGTGGTAAGCCTGACTTGATATCTTTAAACTTCACCTTGTAAGAGTATCCTGTCGTTCTACATTTTCTGGAGGAGCACTTTTCCGTCTCTCGAAAAGTTAATACTTTTTGTAAGCATTACTGGTAGACTTTGGCTAGACTCTCTGGGTCTGGATGCAGAGGTAGAAAACAATGGTCCAGGTTCTCTCATGACGTCTTCAAATAGCTGGCATGGATTTGAGCCACGACTTCAGCTCGTGTTCGAGAAGATATGTTGCGTAGTGGGTTTTTACTTTCTGTCCCATTTTCAAAGAAATTGTGCAGTCGATTCCTCTTGATCGCAAAATGTCAAATGATTCAATTTTACACTCCATCAACTTATCTATCTATCTATCTATCTATCTATCTATCTATCTATCTATCTATCTATCTATCTATCTATCTATCTATCTATCTATCTATCTATCTATCTATCTATCTATCTATCTATCTATCTATCTATCTACCTACCTGCCTACCTATCTATACATACATACATACATACATACATACATACATACATACATACATACATACATACATACATACATACATACATACATACATACATACATACATACATACATACATACATACATACATACATACATACATACATACATACATACGTACATCTATCTATCTATCTATCTATCTATCTATCTATCTATCTATCTATCTATCTATCTATCTATCTATCTATCTATCTATCTATCTATCTGTCTGTCTGTCTGTCTATCTATCTGTCTGTCTGTCTATCTATCTATCTATCTATCTATCTATCTATCTATCTATCTATCTATCTATCTATCTATCAATCTATCTACCTACCGACCTGCCTACATACATACATACATCATACATACATACATACACACACACATTTAAATATATATACATACAGATACATAAAATATATAGGGAGAGAGTGTCCTCCCTCGGAGTATTTTTAAAGATTCAACACAGATGGAGCTTCTGATCAAACATTTGCGAGGTAGGTGTCATGCGAAGGTTTACTTCAGAGTAGGCGACTGGCTACTCCCCTCCTTTTGAGATAATAGTCAAGATACTTGGGATATCTGTCAGAAGAAAGGACATTGGTCTTTAAAATATTCACAACATCAGGGTAAGATAGGCGTCAAGAGAGACAAAGGTCAAAATACTGTTACCAGGAAAAAGGACATTAGTTTTCAGATTGTCCTAAGAAAAAGGAGATCCGATCAAAGAAACAACAGGCAGGTGAAACAGGAAAGAGCTTCCGAAAATGAAGAAGAACCCTGCAAAATGGAGGAAGAGCCATGCCCATCCAGTATGAGAAGAAAAGAAAACGAGAGGAAAGTGACGAAATAAAAAATGTGCCAGTGAAGAAATTTAAGCAATCGAAAATAAAAGCCTGAAAGAAAAAGAAAAATGGACTTTTGATGTTGTGTTGTGACATTTAATTGTAAATTCTAAAAGGAGTGAATATGACAGAAAAAAAACTTTCGTGTTTCTTGGTCTTAATAATAATAATAATAATAATAATAATAATAATAATAATAATAATAATAATAATAATAATAATAATATTAATCATCATCATCATCATCATCATCATCATCATCATCATCATCATCATCATCATCATCATCATCATCATCATCATCATCATCATCATCATCATCTTCATTATCATCATCGGATAAAAGGGATATAAGTTTTATTTGATTTGGCAAACATTGAGTGGTCATTCTTTTCTAGAGACGTGGGTGGTACCGGTACATATTCTTGAGAAGAGGTGAAAAAATTCACTTAATCCCAATTAAAATCATTCTCGTATGGATATATGACTGCGGTTGATTTGGTAGCTGTCATGCTATCACTCCCGTCTCCACTGCGGGCACATCCTAATACATCGTCTGCGTAGTTTCAGTTATGTTTAAACTCTGTCGCATTGATTCACTGCGCATAGACGCTAGCGCACCTATATAGGGAATGTGGCGTCATACTTGGATTGGCGAAAGAGGTCAATCCGTTGCGATCCGCTCTTAAACTATAAATATCCTTCACAGGACTCATTCCGCTCACCTGTTCTCGAGACAAGATGTAAACTAACGTAGAGTTGTCTATTATCATATCGTCAATGTTTTTTCAGATTGGACTTGCCCATGTATGCAAAATCACTATAGGCTAACGTGAAGATTACAGATACGGTCATTTGAAAACGAAGGATCTATGTGGAAAGACATGGCTGTCTGAAGCGAGTATTAAATCGACAATCGAGATATCAGACGAAATTTGAAAAATAGAAGAAGACCGTGCGATGTTCCGTTTGTTAACCCATTGGTGTTAACAAAATCCCAACGCTCGTTTTCATTGCTTCAAAAGATCCCAACTGTATTGACATATTTATGTATTTGTGTTTTTTGTATGTGTATGGGTTTATGTATGTATGTATGTATGTATGTATGTATGTATGTATGTATGTATGTATGTATGTATGTATGTATGTATGTATGTATGTATGTATGTATGTATGTATGTATGTATGTATGTATGTATGTCTATTTTGTTTATATCCCTATAAAACTCTTGTCCCTAGACAGACAGACATTCCCATGTTCTATTCCCCTTGTCCCTGAACATACAAACAATGTTCAATTCCCCTTGTCCCTAGACAAGCCCATCCTATTCAGTTCACAAGGGTATTGTAATCGCTTTGCACCTTGCAATCATAGGTTGAATCATGGGCTCTGAGATGTGAATGGAATGTTGTCGCCAATAACGGTATTTAGTTTCATCTCGTATTCTTCAATTTTCTTAACCTTATAATTAAGGTTCAATAATCAGGAGTACCTTACTTTCACTGCGAATCCACAACAAAGCAATTTGAATGCAACCTTATATTTTTTATACTTTAAAGTGCTGGCTGAAAGTAATTCGGTATTGCTGAGGTTGAATCTAGTTTTATTAACTTAACGGGGCTGTTCTAGATTCTGAAATATGTAGCAAATAGTAGACAAATTTGGTATGTATAAGGCGTATGTGTGTGTGTGTGTGTGCATGTCATAGATTTAATATCGATATGGGGGCTAGTTGCGTATGAAAGAAACAACACAGAATTAAGCAAGTGACATAAATATATTTATCCTATATGCCATTTAACATATCTTGAAAAAAATATTCAATTTTCCTTTTTTTTTTCATATAATAATTCTGAGAAACAAGTCTATAACTGAAAATATTCATATACATTGAAGTGAAGGAATTAAAAACTCACGATGTTTGCTCAGTCTAAATTTATCTATTGCTTTAATAATGAACAGTATTGCCACAAGAAATAAAAAACAACTTTATAAGAAACCTTCCACTAAATTGGGGTCGCCGAAGGGTGCAAAAGAAACAGTGGTATTTTTATAATTTCTGTATCAGGTAGGTTGTGTAAAGTACATGTACAAGACATTTTGATTATAAATTTGAAACATAAAATATAATGGCTATATAAAGTTCAAATCTGAATCCAACTTCATCTGTATTTCTCTAATCCACAAACGACTATTTCGGGGATGGGGGCGGAGTAAATTTTGCTTGGAGACTCAATTTAAAAGATAAACAACTAACTTATATGTTATATCATATTTATTTTACATATTTCCACATGCCGTGATTGTTAAAGACACCGAAAATATTATTATCGTGGCGTCTTAATGTTAAAAATTCCTAGCATTTAAATCTAATATAAAAAGACACAAAACAATATTGTTGATGTCCATAACGAGGAGATATGACTGACATTTACTGTAAGAATCGTCATACACAGAGAGAGAGAGAGAGAGAGAGAGAGAGAGAGAGAGAGAGAGAGAGAGAGAGAGAGAGAGAGAGAGAGAGAGAGAGAGAGAGAGAGAGAGAGACTTGATTTCATATATAAAAACAAAACTTATGTGAGACTTACTGTGTCCAAATCTAATTATAAAACCCATCCAATAAACAATGACCAGACAATAGTCTGGAGTTAATATTATAATCTTCGGGTTTTTGTCAAGGTTCTGGTGTATTTTATATCAAAACTATATTATCTGTTGTCAGAACTTGCAAGCCAACGTACACCATGCGGTAGCTGCCTCCACAAAAACAATATATTACCAGGAAGCACGCATATTGAAATTTAAAGTCGCCGATCGATGAAATTTTAATGAAGACATCGACATTCTGCCATTCATCAAGGCTCTGAAGTAGTAAATACGGTAAGATAATGTATTTTCTCTTTTTCCCAGTTGGCCCGATGTCAGACAAAGGTGCAGAAACTATTTTTTTGATACATGCAGAGTTAGCCGTGACAGAAGTCATTATACTGATTTCTGAATTTAATCCTCAGCCAAATCATACCAAAGCCTTATAAAAATGGCACTAAGAGCTGCCTCGCTTGGGGTAGAGCATTAAGAGACAGTCCGCCTGGTGTCAGGATAATATGACTGGGTATTACATGATGCTATAAGTCCGTGGTATAATGTCCTAGTACTAGACATCACTATAAACTGCCAGACTGCGGACATCGTAGCGATATGACTGGCAAATTGTTAAAAACTGACAACGTTAAAAATCCAAATCACACACACACACACACACACACACACACTCACACACACACACATAAACACACACTCACATGCTCATACACATGCACACACACACACACACACACACACACACACATCTTTCAGAATTTAATAATGTTTTATGTACTTAACTGCATTGGGCATGATAACATTGTTTTATGTATTTTTTTTTTAAAATGTCTGTATCAGAAATGATGCACGTGTTAATTACCGTTTTCGAATTAATTACTATCCAGGATCACAAGTGAAAATCGATCCAAAAAGTAGGTAACTACATCATTTATTGAGCAAAAGTCTCATTTCTCTTGCAGCCATGCCAGTCTTGAACTTATATCATGGTCACACAGGCACATTGAGATCACTTGATTTGGCTCTCAAAATAAACGACACCTTTGAAATCCGGAGTTATCCAAAAATTGAATTTTATGTGTAAAATACTTCTGATCCACCCATGTAAGACATTTTTAATGCACGTGATTTTCGAATAATTTACTTCTTACGTGTTCATACATTTGCATTATATGGAATGATTAAAATTTTCATTTTGTTTCTGATTTCAAAGCGAAAATTTTCTTTTCCCAACCGAAATTGTTTGCTGGAGTTTTGTGTCAATGGTGTTACAAAAAAAAAATTGGTTGTTTGCGTACAAACAACTACGGATGTCGGTAAATCCTAAGAATTGAAGAAATATGTTTGATTTAAATGATTTATACAACATTAAGGTTATGCTAGTCGGAGTTCAACCTGCAAGCTTGCCAATATTCTTCACCATCACCACCGCCTCCACAAAATATTTTAGCTACAAGAAAGAGCGAGTGCTGTAATTTGCAAGTCGATGTTAAACGATGCAATTACAGCATCAATAGTCTGCAGTTTTAATCAACGATCTCACGCAACAGACACTATACCAGGCAGTACATTCTCCTTTTTAATCGACCCGATATCAAATGAAAGTGCAGACACTGTCTTGTTGATGCACAATGTATTGATGTATTGATTGCAAAATGGTTTATTGCCTAGCTCTCGGGCTTCAATTGTCTTCGCTTAGAATTCTATATTCAAGCATGCATTGTTTTATACTGTATTTAAGTCGCTGTTGTTGTTGTTGTTGTTGTTGTTGTAGAGTTTAACTTTATTTTCCAGCACATGATAGGCTATACATGGCGGCCAGCATCAGTGGTGGAAGAAGAACCTGGCAAAACCCCGTAAAGAAACATTGACCCACGACAAGCTAAGGGCAAGCTTTCTCTCGTATCCACAATGGAGTTCGAATCCTCGCAGACAGAGGTTAGATGGCAGTGATCCGTAACGATGAGCGTTGTAGACCACTCGGCCACTACGGGCATCAGTTTTTTTTGGACTGGATTCAATATATGTTACGAAAGTATTTTCGCACAGTTGAAACAATATAAAGGTTGAATAGAAATTTTGTTTAGCAACGGTGATAGTGTTAACAATGAATTTGCTACAATATTTTATAAAGTAGAATTCATCTCCGCTCCGATGGCCTAGTTATTAGAGCGTTCGTCTCGGATTCGGGAAGTCACGGGTTCGAACCCCGGCCTAATCATCCCAAAGACTTATAAAATTGGTGCTAACATCTATCTGCCTCGCTATGCATTCAACATTAAGAAGTTAGTGATAAAACTGGTGGGCCTGATGTTAGGATAATGTGACTCGGTGGGACATGATACTACGTGTCTACGGCATGATGCCACAATGCTAGAAATCACTGTAAAATTCCACACTACAGGCGTCGTAACGTCATGACTCTAAATTGTTAAGGCTACGTTAAAAATCCACACCAGACTGACAGATAAAGTTAAATTCTCACAATGCCGTATTTCAGTGAATTCTATGTGCTCGACTTTTGGAATCAAGCATCATTATGTCTGCAGTCCTAAAAATTCGTTTGGGTACAAATATGAAGTTATCGTATTCTTTGTGAAATTTTAGATTTTATTACCATGTTATTTGCAGATTTTAAATTATTTTCTCCCATGCAAACACATCATAATAGTTACAAGTGTATGCAAACACCGTTGCCATCTTGTTAGTGTTATATCTGGACAATTTTCAATAACTAACATTCTCTGCTTTCTTATGCTTTGAAATCGTGAAATATTAATATAACAGATTGCTTTATATTTGTTAGAAATTGATATATACCAACTCCGAAAATATAGTAATGAAACAAATTAATTCTAATTAATTTTGTCATTACTCTTTGTGATAATACTATTATTTGTGCTATTGTAGAAAGTTTCTCGTTTCCAGATTCGTGTTCAACTATAATTATCTTTGAAGATGAATTAATTTTGCTTTTAATAAACCTTTATATTTCGGCGTTTGTTATCTAAATTCAAAATTGTATATTGATCTGAATTCGTGCGTTTATTAAATGATTGTTTAAGTATTTGCATGATGTTCTGTAATACTTATGTACAAGAATTTTAGAAATATATAAAGTATATAGTCCTTAATTAACTGTTTTGCCTAAGTCAACTAATGTCATCTTTGCTTGTAATTGTAATATATTGATATTATTTTGATTTGATAAAGCATGATTTCCTTTGTATTCCTAAGAGTTACCTTCTCTTGGTCACCGTGAGTAGCAAACCGATGACACTTCTATCAACCCCGCAAAGGTATGATACCCTATTCAAAATTCTCTGGATGAAGATGAAGTGATACCTCCTAGGTCAAAGTAACAACGAGATGGTCATCGTGCTCTATCTCTCACCCTTTAGGTTTGGGAAGTTTCCCCCAGCATAACCGTTCTTTGCAAGCGTAATGAGTGCTTACCTCACAAGGCGAATCAAAGAAAGAACGTATTCGCCGTGCCAAATACATCATTTTAACTTATCGTGTTAAGATAACATTTCTTATTTACGAGCAGCAGCGGTCCTTTCCTTTTGACCAAAAACTTAGTAAGACTTTGGTGTGTGTGTGTGTGTGTGTGTGTGTGTGTGTGTGTGTGTGTGTGTGTGTGTGTGTGTGAATTTCAATTCTAAATAATCCAGAATGTGGTTAAAGAATTCAGGTAGACCAGGTTTGTTATTGAGCAAAGCATGAATTCCACTTTGAGTCATGACCATCTGAACTTGGACATTAGACCCCTCAGAAAGGTCACTTGCTTTAAACTTTCTTAGGAAAAGTTAACCATAAAAACACTGGGGTATCTGCATAAATCTCAGACGCAAACCATTGAATAAAATTTTAACAAGATTTATTGAACAGATTTCTTCAAATATCTGCTCGAAAAGCTGGAAGTCACTACCAAGTAAAACCAAACAATAATGTACACGCAATTAGCAGTGGTTTTGATATTAAATATTCGAATATCGATCTCTGCCAGTTAAATTGTACATATTTTTGAAAATAATTAAAATGTTAACAATCGCTTCGAGGCAAAAAGAGCTAGGAAGAAAATATTAAGGCACAATAAAACTTGCATAAAGATAATGCTACTCGAAAATTCCCACCCAACTCCCACCCGCACCCCCACCTGCAAACATGATATTCATGAAAAACGAGTTGTTGGCAACTTATCTGGCTCCACTATTATCTATATCAGGTAGAACTGGTGATCGCAGACGTGAATGGCTGAGCTTTAATTATTCAAGTAGCTAACCATAGTTTTGCAGTGCTCTACTTTCTTCATTGAAAACATCTTTTAAGTTATATTTATTTAATCAATATGAATATGTTTGTGTGTGCGCGTGTTTTCAATTTTTAACGTAGCTATAAAAAAAAGTTTCAGTCAGATAGCTATGATGTCTGCATTGTGGCAATTTATAGTGATGTCTAACAATGTGGTATCGTGCTGCAGACATGTAGCATCATATCCCATCCAGTCACATTATCCTGATACCAGGCCGACCAGTCATGACACTAACCTCTTAATGCTGAGCGCTAAGCAAGGCAGTTGCTTGTACCATTTTTATAAGTCTTTAGATGCCTCGGCCAAGGTTTCAATCCGCAACCACCCTGCATCCGAGGCGGAGACTCTAACCACTTAGGCCACCGGAGCAGTCTCCTTATAAATTACAACAGAACCTTAAAACGCAACTTCTCAGTTGGCAACTGGGATTGTGAATAGCCACAAAAAGGGACAGAACCACATTTTGCGGACACACCGGACTTGCCTATAGTCAAATACAAGTATGTATATTTGTATGCAGGGTGGGATGTGTGTGTGGGGTGATCCAAGTTTTTCGAACCCACTCCCAGACAAAGGAATTAAACGGCACACACACACACACACACACACACACACACACACACACACACACACACACACAAACGTGCAGTCTCTTAGAATTGGACCATCGTTTTATTCTTGCACTCGTTTTGGAGGCATTATGCACACTTTGAGTAAATAGACATAAAGACGTTTTCTTTGGTGCCCTCTCCATCAAAGTCCGGCAATTGTGAAATTCTGGAAATAATCCCCACGCCAACAATTGACTTAATCTGGCCATGATATGTGATATAAATAAAACATATGTATAGTATGTTCGCTAGATCTTTGATATAAAAATTTGTCATTAGAAGAAAACTCGGCAATATGACTCAGTAATTTAATCAGTACCTATCCGTTGTCTTTCAAATAATATTTTGTAAACACATTTAGTGAAACGAGAATGATCAAGTTTTATCACTTCTTAACTCAAGCTTAAAAATGACGACCATTTTAATTAAAATCGAGTAAAAATATTGTCAGTATTAGACTTTAAAAAGCATGGAAATTAAATTGATAATATTTTGCTCGCTTCCATTCTTCCCTTGAAATCCGATCGTTTTTTTTTTTTTTTTTTTTTGTGTAGCTTTTGTCATGCATTACTGATACTTAATAAATGGTTAAGCATGTGTTGCTTTCATTCCTACATTTGGGAGGGGGTCAACATGCACAATGACCAGGATAAAGTCGGCAACCGCTCCTCCTCCAATCCAGTTATATTTTTCAATATCCACATGTGACTCTGATGTTTTCTTTTTTCTTAAATTCTTTCTTCGTTTATTACTTTTCAGCCTCTATAATTTAAAATTCCAGTGAAATTTTCTAAAGTTTTTCTAAGTAAGGCTTTGCGCCGGTCTTCTTCTTTTGCCATCTACTGTGTCAACTGTGTTTCTGTTAAATTTGGTTGTATTCTGCTTAATTTACAAAATATAACTGCGATCATGCCAGATAATTAAATGCTGATAATTTAATGATAAAAGATGACGGGACCATAATCAAATTTAATATAAATAATTTATAGCATACTTTGGTATTTTGTTGGGTATTTTCACTCTAAAAGTATGTATGCTTTTGGGCGATGACAGTTACATTTAATTCTGTGAAAGCTAGATATAAGCTGAGATGAATTTTTCGATTAAGTTTTCAATACCATTAGAAATATTGAAAATTTGTTTTCAAATTTATTGTGCCAATAGGCAGAAATTATGCATCAAAGAATCGAACGGTATTTAATCTGAATTAGTTTTTCAATAACCATTTGCATTTCAATATTTCATAGTTTTCATTGTTCTACTTTTCATTGATACTTTTATGTTCATTTTCATTCAACAATGTTCTTACTCTTTCGTAATAAGATCTACTCGATATGCTAATGAATAGGCCTTCTTTGTATTATTCCATTCTGATCTTCGATGAAATGTAATTTTTTGGTACGAAATGTACGATTTCCGCTTTCGATCCAGATGATAGTGAGCATAATAATAGATCCCAACATGACACATCTGATGTAATATCGACAGACAATTGACTAAGATAAAAGGTGTGTGTGTACGTGTGCGTGTGTGTGATTTCGTTTTTCAGTCATCGCTACGATGGCAGCAATGTGACGGATTATAGCGATGTCTAGCGCTAAAACATACTGCCGCAGACATGTAGCATGATGTCCCACCCAGTCACATTATCCTGACAACAAGCCTAACTCTGACCCCTTAATGTTGAGCGCCTAGCGAGGCAGCTGTTAGTAACATTTTTATAAAATGAAGAAAATCATTCTGATATCCAAATGGGTTCGAAACCGCAACCTTCCGCTCTACGTACTAGTCTTTCGGAGCGGTCATTTTAAGATAAAAGGCAAATGGTCCTAATGTCATAGCCATCACAAAGAAGTGAAAGTCTTGGATACAACAGCTCTTAATTATATATACCTGTGTGTGTGTGTGCGCGCGTATGTATATATATATGTGCGTGGGTGGGTGAGTGGGTGGGTGTATATATATATATATATATATATATATATATATATATATATATATATATATATATATATATATATATATATATATATATATATATATATATATATATATATATACACACACACACACACACACACATATATATATATATATATATATATATATAAACAAGTATATTAAATGTAAATAGGAATGCAGATGGAGAAATATATGTCGCATCAAAAGGACAACGTGGTTTAGACTGGTAAAATTGATCACTGCTGTTGTGTTAGCCTTGAGAGCTGTTAAAATGAAAGCAGGATGAGTACGTTTTATCGGTGAGCTGTTTAAACAGTAGATTCGCAATAGTTTACAAATCAAATCAATGACAGCACCAACACCTCGGCCTAAGCACCAAACACGCCCCGGTAGTCCCGTAGAGGCTATAGAATCACAAAACATACATAACAATTTACTACAGGATAAAACATAAAAAAGACATGACCGTTATAGACAATTATTATGATACGCTCTTTCTCAATGCCACCCAGGTTTCTAAATATGAAAATATTATTCAGTATTTTGTTTTTGTTGCAGTTTCTTTTAAAATTTGTTTTACTTTATGTGTTGTGCATATTTTCCTCAATATCTATTTGAATGGTTTTTAAATATTTGCTAATTGTTTTCAAGCTTAAAAAATAACTTTAATTTGTCATTTTCTTCCGCTTTACTTAAGTTATTTCCTATCAGTTTCTTAATTTTATTAACACTTAATACTTTTAGTTCTTGTCATTTTAATAAAACAGTCCTTCATTTTGCCTTTGCTTAATCCGTGACAGCTTTATAATTTTAGTAATGCTTTTAATTTTCTCCAAATTCAGTTTTATATTCTTATATAATTTTAAATCTTGTCCATTTAAATAAAACACTCGAGTTTAATCTTGAGTCTCTTTGTCAGTTTAGTATGTCTAAACTAAATCTAATACTTCCGAACAAGCCTGTAGTAGCTTACCGGAGACCAAAAACCTAAAGGACATCCTAGTCAGGGCAAAGCTAATGCCAATCGCTAGTCAAAACCAACCTAGTCAATCTGGACCCTGTGGCGATAAAAGATGCAAAACCTGTCAACATATGATAGAGACCAAGACATTCAATAGCACAGTAACTAAAGAAAAACTAAACATACATGGTCCAAACAAAACGTGCAAAACAGAGAATGTGATTTATCTCATCACATGTAAGATCTGTGGCATCTGTGGCCTTCAGTACGTCGGAGAAACTGAAAAGCTACACAAAAGGATAAACCTTCATACATCTGATTGGATGACAGAAAAACTGTACAGAAGCCCGGTCGCAGAACACTTCTCCTCCCCTGGCCACACTTTCAGTGATATAATACTTATCGCTATTGCTAACAACCACAGCTGGAGTTCCGAAACCAGGAAAGTAAAGGAATCATACTGGATACGCCGCCTTAGAACATTGAAACCAAGCGGTCTAAACCAAGAAGACTAGAAAATGAAAACTATGCACTAGTAGAATTTAACATTTTCTAAATCTTCTTATTATCCTTCAGTTTTTACTATAAGAATCACCGGTATAGAACCAAATATCCGGGATATAAATGTACAGAAAGTAAAAATAGATGTCGCTTTGGCTTGTAGACTTTTAGGGAATTATACACCGTTTTCAGTTTCCGCAACTAGTCTATACAAGCTGGTTGTATTTATAGTTTTAACAAATGTGGAGACAGCCATGTAGAGGTTTACAATCACAACGTTTTTGTGTTTATTTGTTTGTCGTATGTATGTTTGTGTTTGCCTTTGAAAAAGACTCATTAAGAGTCGAAAGCGCTTAGGCTAGTTAGTTACTAGTTTCGTACTGTTCGTCGTCAATTTATTGCATCTATCTATCTATCTATCTATCTATCTATCTATCTATCTATCTATCTATCTATCTATCTATCTATCTATCTATATATAGAGAGAGACAGACAGACAGAGAGACAGAGAGACAGACAGACATTACCGTCATAAGAGCTGTTGATCAATATAGCATAACATAGATTCCAAATACTAATATCCGAATGATATCCAAAGACAATCGACAGCTAAATCATGATTTCATCGAGTTAGACGAAAAGACTTACTGTTTTGTATTTCTGACAGGACAATTTGAGTCTTGAATAGACAAGTTTTACAATGGACACTAACCAAAGGGAAGATGGGCTATCTCACTAGCCGATCGAAAGATAAGCTGCCTAGTAAATATATTATGTGTGTGCGCTAGAATATGATAGTTCATTTTTATATTCAAAGTTTGAATGAATGCTTTTACAAATGTATGAAAAATCAAATTTATTAAAAGTCCTGACTATAAATAATTTTGATATCGATATGTTATGCTCCTGGTTCTATCCCTAAAACCAATATGAGTGTCACGTGCTGCATCAAAAGAAACGCTCCAGAGTTTGATTTTGCAACGTTACATTACACATAATAACCTCTTAAGGATGGTAATTACGTAAGATTATTGTTTTTAAATCACTGCGGTTCAAGCGGCATATTACGAAAACAGAAAATGCCTTTCTTGTAATACGATGAGTTTGTATTAGAATGTATCAGTTACATGGACTATAGGAGCAAGCAAATACTTAAATATTATTGGAAGTATCTAAATATGTCCGAATGTATAGCTCTGTTATCAGGTAATAATCATAAGATTATACCAGATTTAAACAAATTTATTGTGAGATTTGTTTACTTTGCAGAAATTCGTTCAAAAAACTTTTAAGGAATGTATTATAAACCTCATAAATAGTACTTCTCCTCAAGCTTTCAATGAATGTATTAAATACTTAATAAAAAGTACTTGTACTCAAACTTTCAAGGAATGTATTAAATATGTAATAAAAAGTACTTGTACTCAAGCTTTCAAGGAATGTATTAAATACTTAATAAAAAGTACTTGTCCTCAAGCTTTCAAGGAATGTATTAAATGTCTTTCGGATTGTTTGTTAATTAGTTCATACTTCGTAATTAATGCAGCTTAACGCATACATGTTAACTTTTGATTATGAGTCATGCTTTTGAGTTTTTAATTACACAGTGAGATTTAAAGATATCCTGGGTGTAACTACCGCCCATATGACTCCTGCAATGTCGGAGGTGGGGTGAGTGCCATCGAAGAAGGGGGCCCAAAATCTAAATTCTACTACAAATGGGTGGGGGCGGCATTTCTAAAATTTTGCAAAAGGGGATAGGGGAATTTAAACTTACGCCAGACAAAAGTTGCTTTATATTGATTTATATAGCATAATGGTAAATGTTTGTCTTATTTCACTTTGGCATTAATGTTTGCAAAAGTCTATCGGTTAATGTGCCATAAAGATTCTATTACATATAAGTAGCAGGGACATGAAATGCGACTAAAAATATTAATAGTATTTGTTACAGAAAATGATATTTTTTTCTAATAAATAAATACGTTAGAAAATATATACATTGAAGAATGTTGAATACAAAAGGGATACATAAATTATATACTTAGAAAGGCAAATGTATTACCTCAAGAAAACACGAGAAATATCATTCGTGATCAGTTTCATGAATAGTGATATTTTGTTTGAATCTGCAAGTGGACGTACCTGCCCTTGAAGACCAACGTAATATATTATTTTTGTCGTACTGAGGTCAGGTAGTGGCTTCAATCGGTTACCCTCGCCCTTTGTATACTAAATATAAACTTGCACGTCAAATAGTGGCCATTTGGAACTAAAAAGTGCATAGTCCTGTGGCTGATATTCATGCTACTGACCGCACATACACTTGCAGAATATATTGCCGCCGGAAAGCTTGTTTTAATCCCACGTCATCTAGACCCTAGTACGTCAATCTATGCGCATTTGTACCAGATTACATTGATTGGCTCCTATCGTGGAAAAGCAGAAAATCTCTCATTAATTTGATTTCGATCTATCCTCTTGGACAGATCCATTATGGAAAAAAAAAGATACAGAGAAGTCAAATAACTTGAGCATAATAAAACAAAAGCGGGTGTTTGGTTTACTTAGAGGAATTGACAAAAGGGGGTAAAAGGTAAATATAAATGCTATGCAATGTAGTGTAGTGTCGTATAGTTTCCTATGCTAACGTGGCTAATTGTTAAACGTCTCCATAGAGTCTGTCACAACGTCAGTCAGTAACGTCAGGAGAGGTTAGTTATCATAGTTTGTTATCTAAGCACTTAAATGCATCGTCTTGAACATAATTAAAATAAATAATTTAAGTCGCACTCTACAATCGTATCAGTAAATCAGAGCACAGATCGAAGATCACAAACTTTCTTTAGCATTAAAGTACAAAATCAATTTATAAGTACAAAAGTGTGGATCCTAACTAGTGATACTGAAGATGAAAAGTAATAAAATTATATTGATTGTTCTATAAGCAAAAGATTCTGGATCGCCCATTATAAGAGATAGTCACCAGCATCGTCTTTTAATATGATATATCTTTTTTTTGTTGTTTAAATTTACACTTTTGCCATTTACCAAAACTGATGCCAATAAAGTATAAAATGAGTACGCTTTCATTTTCTACAGAAAATACCACCGTAAGGCAACACAGAAAACATCCATAATTTTAGACTTTTTCACTCTTAATGATCGTCTGCAAAATATTGTATGAATTTGTTCATCGTCTTTTCCTAGGTGGAAACTCCGTATCTCTGATTCATAATTAAGCACAGATCAAGGGAGAGTAGAAAAATGGTAGACATTTATCCTTTATAGGTAGATCGATAGATTCAACAAATTTTCGTGTTAATTAAAAAAGACAAATGAAACTGAGCACTTTGACATTTTTTGGGTTCGTAGCCTGCATAAATGCATACATATATGCTTAATGAAATTTCATTTTGGAAAATTGCGTCATTGTAATCAATTGATGGAATTGATATATTTGTCTTTTTTAAAGTCATAATGTTCGTTTAACTAGTGTTAACCTCAAGGTTCCAAGAAGCGGTGGGTGTTTCCAAATAATTCAGCATGATTTGTTATGACAGTTCATCTTTACAAAAATTTACTGCATCGTTGGCATATAATAACAACAACTGATGTTAATCATCATCTATATTTACACAGTTCTGAATGCTAGTAATAATAACGTTTGCTAAATAAATACAAATAGATTGGTGAAATTGGCTCTCCTTATTTAAAGCCACGATGTGAGTATAATAATGTGATTGGTGAAATTGGCTCTCCTTGTTTAAAGCCACGATGTGAGTATAAAAATGTGATTGGTGAAATTGGCTCTCATTGTTTAAAGCCACGATGTGAGTATAAAAATGTGATTGGTGAAATTGGCTCTCATTGTTTAAAGCCACGATGCGAGTATAAAAATGTGATTGGTGAAATTGGCTCTCCTTGTTTAAAGCCACGATGTGAGGATAAAAAAGTGATTGGTGAAATTGGCTCTCCTTGTTTAAAGCCACGACGTGAGCATAAAAACAAGTGAAAAAGTTAATATTGTATATCATACACGATTTTAAACAACTATAAATTACAAGTAAATCGTTTACTGTAACTTAACTAACCAGGTTACTGGTTAATATATACCATAACATGTTAAGGTCAATTTTCTGAACGCTTCTAATAACTGATGAATGCACACTATCGTCTGTTACTAGAACACAACAACTTGTAAATATTAAATCTACAAGAGACTTTTCTTCTGAAAAACAAACTGGGCTTCAATTATTTTTTTTATTCTTGACAGCCCATAAATTCCATTGGACATAATTCGCTACATAACTTAATCTCTCTCCGAAAACATGCATGATTAGATTTAGCAACAATCGTCAACTTGATAACTTTATTAACATGTGCGTCTTCGCAGTTTTCTTATTATAGCATAATCTGCCTTTAGCATAATTACCAGAATGTTTAATAGCCTTATTTCGAAGAAAATGGTTACCATACAACTCAAACTCAATTATTGTCTCCTGGTAGCTTCCATTAAGCCAAAAAAGAAAATACTTTTCAGGTTGTTTTGATATTGTGTGGATATTTTATTCCCAAACAATTTAAGTACACATTCCAAAATAATATCTGAAAAGATGCCAACAATATCGTTTGTTGCGTCTGAATTTTCTTTAATGACGGTAGGTGAAGTTAGGTGACGCATATATCTGTCAAACATAATGCAAACGGGTCACTTTTGTCATTTTGTCATAATAATTTCTCACTGAGTTATTGCTGTTAATTGTTGTTGTTATCGGCCAGTACATTTGGTTAAAGAAGAACCCTGGAAAATCAGTTAAAGTCAATTTTCTTTTCATTTAGAAGTGCTTATATAATAAAATAATGTGTCTAACATTATTAGTATGTTCATAAATGTCTTAATTTTTCTGGATGTAACATCAGGGACAGAGTTTAGTCATATAATATCTATATCTCATATTCACTTAGCTTGGCTTCCTTCAGATTATGTAACGATTTTGATTGGTAAACATGACAGATAACAACACATTATATTTCAACAACACTTTTATCAAATAAATATGGTTGCCTGGATCATATTCTTTAATTTTCTTTTTCTTTTTGCTATCGGTTTCAGTCAGTGAATGATACTATGGTTTAGCGAAGACAATATTTTGATATTTTGAAGATATTAATAAACAGTTTCCCGATAAAATTATCTGATATCTTATTTCCTTTTAAAATCAATTATCTATTACTTCAGCCCTCTTCGGCTCGTTGACTCCAGCACGCCTACGTATACTCCAGCTCACGCTACGATTACTCCAGCTCTCCCTACGATTTCTACAGTTCACGCTACGATTACATCAGTTCACCCTACGATCTCTCCAGCTCATCCTACGAATAATCCAGCGCACTCTATGATTTACTAAACTCTCATCCATTTAACCCTACGATTACTCAAGTTTACCCTGCGTTCTGTCCAGCTCAGCCAGCAATTATTTCAGCTACCCTTACGATTACTCAAGATCGCCTTCTCCATTTTACCACTACAATTACTCCAGTTTACCATCGATCTCTACAGTTCACCCTTCTATTGCTTCAGTTCACTCTATGATCTCTCCATTTCGCCTTATCCAATTCACCCAGTTGAACGATTTGGCGTGCCATATGGTAGCCTAAGGTGTTCACGGTAGGTATTTAGACTAATCAAAATGAAAGTCCTGACATGAAAAATAAATTCTTCATTAGTTTTCAAACTTGGATTCAATGACTGACCCTTGCCTCCCCTTTACATCTTTTCCATCTTTATGTAGAATTCCTCCTTCCTAGTTTACAATGGTGTTTTCCATTTTTGCGGATAATTTGTAAATTGCGTGGCATTCAGAGTTCACATCATACAATTTGTACAAAAAATTAACCCCTGATACACATTATAAACAGTCAATTTATCTGAAAAATGCTTAACGAACTAACAAATATCTTCAGATGAACAAATGACGATAAATCACACCAACATGAACCATAGTTTAGTTTGTTATATTCGAATTGTGATATAGAGATAAATTTTTTCAAAGATCTCGAGGCTTGGTGGTATTCAGTATAGACTGAAGACTTCCAACATTATCACATATAATGATATAATTCTTAGTTGAATGTATGTGTTGAATTACTCTGTGTGTGTGTGTGTGTGGGTGTGTGTGAGAGAGAGAGAGAGAGAGAGAGAGAGAGAGAGAGAGAGAGAGAGAGAGAGAGAGAGAGAGAGAGAGAGAGAGAGAGAGAGAGAGAGCTTCTTTGGCATTTAAATGTTTGGTTCGAGGAAAACTGAACAAAGACTAATCTTTATTCTTCATTATCCAAATTTCCCACTAGTGTGGTGCATCTTTAAAAATATCATTTTTCAAGAGGATCATGGGACCAGATGCAATTTTCTATAGATCTAAACATTTAGGTGCCCGACCTTTGGGGATAATTGGGTTAATGCATTATGATAAAAGGTTGGTACAGCTGAGAATGTCGTTGGAAGTCAAATCAAAATGTCATTTGTGATCAATGGTGGCAATCAAGGAAAACAGACATTTATTTTCATAAAGACTTTGTTCCCTTTATAATGTAAATAATAAGACCGGGATACAGTTGTAAGGTGTGTTGTGTCCTCTGATTTCGGCCTCGCGTGACCTTGGCTCATTCGAAGGACAATTATTGAAATAACACGGAAAATCAAAATAAATCTCTCTCTCTCTCTCTCTCTCTCTCTCTCTCTCTCTCTCTCTCTCTCTCTCTCTCTCTCTCTCTCTCTCTCTCTCTCTCTCTCTGAAAAATAAAGTACGTCCAGATTTTGTCAGTGCAGTAGACTCCAAATAATCTGAGGATGTCCCAAACGAACATAATCGTGTGACCTATTACACGAAGCATTATGAAGAAACAATTGATGTGTAAGAAATATTTTAAAATTCTTCAAAAGTGTTCTTCGCTATACTAATATAATTAAACAAGGTGTTTGTTGGAATATTGATCTCAATGCCTTACAAAACTATTCATAAAATGCAGTTGTCTAGATACAGACTAAATTCAATTTCTTACCATATGAATTCATGCTGATCTCTCGAAGGCGAAGGCTAAAGTCCTGTTTTCGTCCTAGCGATGTTGATTACCACTTTTGGGAAAAGGCAGACATGCCGATGGAGATAAAATGCTGTGTCATAGATCTTACAAAATAAACATGTATTAATGCGTGTGCTTTTCTAACATTCAGACATTTGTACACATTTTGTTTTGTGGAATTCTGACCTAACACACGCACACACACACACACACACACACACACACACACACACACACACACTGCACAATCATTCCTCCCGTATCCATTGGTTTGAGAGAGAGAGAGAGAGAGAGAGAGAGAGAGAGAGAGAGAGAGAGAGAGAGAGAGAGAGAGAGAGATTTCCAGACTGTGATATTTTCAGAGATCAAGGTTATTTATTCCATAATAAAACTACAACAATTCCATAAGTGATGATATTCATATTTTGCATTATCGTTTATGAACATTCATGTCAATAACTGGATTTTTTTATGTCAGAGAAAGATATCAAACAAACGGTAAATATAACTCTTTTAGTTTAAAGTTGTAAATCTAGAAGACTTGTGGCTTTAAAGAAATCTCCATTTTTTTCTCAGAAGTAAAACAAGCTTGCTTACATGTGAATGCATAATATTATGACTGTTTTATTTCTAGTTGTAAGTTAAGTAAAAAATTCAACGATCCAAACTAAGCAACATTAATATAAGAAATTGAGAACTTTAATTTTGAGAAAATAATTTTTACACGCTTAGTGTACCCAGGGAAAATTTCCACGCTACTCCATCTTCATAATTTCTTCGAACGTTGAATCTCATCATAATTTTTTTTTTTTGCAAACTACGAATCTCTCGCGTTCTAAAAATTTATCGGACACATTTTCTATTTAAACTCTTTGTATATATATATATATATATTATCCATGCCTATATACCATTTGATTGACAACGAAGGTAGAGTATGATATGACATTTTTTCTTGTTATTTTTTTTAAAATTTAAATTGATAGTACTGTTGTTAATCATAGTTCAGTAAGTGGTTTGAAAACATGGGCTAACTAGAACAATTGTGACTGGATACTTTTAATAGAATTGGAGACCCTATACAAAATAATACGCGATGAAAAGTGATCATAAATCAAGAAAACCTACGTAACTTAATTTTGTATGGCTTGGTATTCAAAATCATAGTGAAGTATTTACAAATTGAATATATTATACCCGTCAGATGTCAGCTGTTGCAGGTAAAAGCCGTTTTTGTGGGATCGAGTGGTTATGGCAGTCGCGACACTTTTGTTCACATTGGGTTCCGATATTCTATTTATACAAAAATAAAAACGTCATTTACCTGGATCAAGTGACACATGGTCGGTATGATAGATGTAACTAATGTTTCTAATCATGAAATACTGTCTTCATTGATTTAATAAAGATAAATTTAATCTCCTGTGCAAAAAAACCCCATTTATTTCATTCTGCCTATTGAACTTGTTAATTTTAAGATTATCACCACAATAAGACTTTTTCATTGCGTGAAGTGAATCAACAGGCCGTGGAAATTCTTCGATGCCAAAAGAGCTGATTCAATAGGGAAAATATTTATACCTGTCGAGGTTTCGATGGTCAGAAAAGGAAAACAGCTAAACATCAGAGAAACAAAGCTAATTTAGTAAATGAGTTAAGGATTGTAAATATAAAAGTTTAATATTATTTATTGATGCGTTTAATGTTTTATGAACTGCTAGTAGACCAGCATGATGTTCTCTTTACATATAAAAATTAGTTTCTGATATTACTAGCCGTGACGGAAAATATGTTAAAGCAGATTCAGTGTTGGGAGATCAGACCCTAGGAGATTTTGGACTTCTGGCGGTTCACAGCTATTATTATTTTATTTATTTTTTTTTATATTTTTTTTTTTGCTGTACAAGAACATTTGTTTTTAGACGGAAACGTCAAATCCATCTTTTACAGTTCCTCTGCACCAGTTGTATTTAATCTATTACCAAGCATACATGCAAATAGGACACAAAACAAAATCAAACAGAAATAGAAAAACTTTAAATTAAGTTAAGCTAGCTTAAACATATTTTATTTACTGCCAATGAGATCACAAGTATGAATATAAGACCTAATGACTGGATTTTCAACGAACATGCAGCCAAAAGATTTGGTAAACAGCGAGACTGGTGACGTGCATATAGATAATGAAATGGGAGGGATAAAACAATGGCAAGAGCGGGGAATAGTGTTTGTTCTTGTCCGGTATATACAGTTCTAACTGCAGCCACAATAAAACAAAATATAAGCATGTGTTTTTTTTTATCACTTTGTGTCAATAATAAATTTCTGCATTTCCTTTTGTAACAAAATGTTTATTTTCTGATGTGTAAAGTTCGTTGCCAAATAAAAGTTCACTAGTATCAGTATTAATATGCATCAGTGATAATCTGCGATAAAGCTCATATATTTCGTTACTAAACAGTCTACAGTCAACAAGAAAATGAGTCATTCTCAATGGGAAATCCACTGGAGCAAAAAGGAATGGCAATAAAATTACACCTCAATAAATAGTTCAGCGAACTGCATTTGTCTTCAAAGCACAGAAACGTGCTTAGTGATGTATGCTTAATAACTTAGAGCAGAACATTTGAGTTCGGTAAATAAATTTTTAAGGTTAGCATAACTTAACAATTTTTTTTGTAGATTGTGGCAGACGGTTCCATGAGTTGATAAGTGTTGGTATATATAATTCTATTTTAACAAAGAGGTTCTACATGGATACTGGATGACTGTTAAAGCTATGCAGACTATAAGGCGCCGTGTCTCGTGTACAAGAAGATAAATCGGTTATATAATCCGAAGTCAAATTGTTGATAATTTTATAAAAGCTGCATATATATTTTATATTTTATATTTTGACTTTCTGCAATAATTGTTCATCCAGTTTCAAAATAAAGGGCTTCTCTGCTATCAAATTTTGGTAGTCGTAATACTTCATATTTCTAATTAGTTTTTTTTTTCTTTCTCTATATGTCCTCGTAAATATTCGTATGTTTTTAATGTTCTATTAATAAAATTTCAAAAGCCCGTGATTGAATAAAAAAATTTTCCAAATATTTGTACTTTATTAGAACCCCTCTCCGAAATGACCACTTATCAGGCCATGGGTTGTTGAACTCCAATGGAAACGTCATTCCCACCATTTAATTTGCCGCCATACGGTTGATCTCCACCACCATCAGGAATGTCGAAAAATAACATAAAAAAGCGGCAGAGTAGCAACTTATTGGCCTACATGTGTGGCGAAGTACTCTCTCCGAAGACACATTACGTCAGTTTATATTCCACAGGGTCAAAACATATAACTGAAGCATCGCCTGCTTCCCCTAAGCTTGTCTATTTGATATTAACTTCACTAACGTCACGACGTAAGCAAAAGATTGAAGCTGATGAAATGATTTCTTCCAGTTTTTGTTTTCAATTGACAATTCCTTATTTCTGTTTTAAGGTTTCATTGGCACAGTGTTTTCAAGAGTTAATTTCTTTTTAAATGAGTGCTTAAGGAGTGGGGGAGCCATCTTCCCCATTAGAAATATAAAAGCGTTGAAAACCAAACAATTTCTTAAATTCAGCATATAATTTATTTCCATATTGTACAAGGTAAAAAGCTAAAAAGAACTTAGCCTATTGTGAATTGAATCACAACAGTTAAAAATTATATCATTAGTCCTAATGAATACCAAGTTCCAACTAAATTCCAGCAGTGTTCAAAATAAAATTGAACATTGAGTGTCTTGATGTGCCTTTTGTAGCCTGTGACATGGAGATTTGCTGATAGTCTTTCGATGAAACATAATAATATAGTCCAAAATGTCCTTGCCTGTAGTTACAATAATTTCCAGTTAATATTTCTGTTCAAGAATATTATAGATGACAAAAGAATCTGTATTCAAAGGTAACCAAAAATATTAAAGTTTTGTACCTTGTAAAAAAAAAAGTTGATTTTATAATTCATTATGACTGCCATTGTTAGAAAAAAAATATAATTAAAGATCATTGAATCTGAAATAAAGATTGTTCAATTTGGTAGATAACTCATCATCCTCAGTAAAAAAAATGCTCCAGATCATATTTGATTATTAATGTGCATTAAGTAAAACATCTTTCAATAGGCATTCTGCTATTAGGTAATGATGACCACATTTGCTGGTGATCTGGCATTATGTCTTTAAATTTGATTGATTATAATGTAAGGAATCTTATCACGTCTGACAAATCAGTATTCTGTTATTAAAAATCTCTTTATCCTTCCCTGTGATGATGCCAATAATGGATGCCAGGTGGACCTTATTTGCATTAACTTGTACTGATAAAGCTGATTTTAACAAGAAGCCGTAGATTATATATATATATATATATATATATATATATATATATATATATATATATATATATATATATATATATATATATAAATATAACGAGAGTAATATTTAATGGTATATCTATTTCATCTGAATAACAATGAATGATACCAAACAATTAGATTTTTGTTCAAAACTGGTAGTTATCCTTGATAAATTAAAACAGTAAATGGATCAAGATGAATAACAGAAAAAAGACAGATGCACAAGTTCAAGAATCAATCCATAACACAATTTATTGTTTGTACAACATTTTGTAACTGCTTAACAATCATGATAAACCTGCTTTTCACAGTTAATGCTAAATGATAGAAAACTAAATGAAGTTATCTTAACATCATTTCTTCCACAAAGAACATCACAATTTATATTTAGACAAACCATAAAATTCTTCTAATGTGCATATGCAATACATCTGATGATACCATAAATACTCACTTATCAGTCCAGCCCAAATTCAATCTGCACAGAGATATTTTTTGCATATTTCACCAGCAGATCTGAGTCTATGAGGTTTGTCAGGAGTAATCAGTAGAACAAACAACACAGACCCTGGCAAATTATGTGATGGCAGATTAGGGTCTATGTAGTTTGCAGTTGGATTTAACTGTCATGTGAATATATATGGTATTTATTATATTTATCATTTCCTTGCTTCACTCTTTTACTTTTCACTGTTTACAATTAACTTGGTAAATGTCAGAACTCATTTATAGTATTGCATAATTTATTGCACACCTGTAACTTGAAATCAATACATGTAATAATGGCTTTGCTACATTAAACATGTCAAGTGGTGAAATCCTAATTTTACTACACAGATTCAACCAGCAAGTCATTTCGTCTACATATACAGACACTAAGATGACCAGTTGCTAAATTTGCATTCATTTTTACTTTATTTGCAAATAGCTTACACTTGCATTTTATCTATCATGTCTGTTTATGGTCTCAGAAATGCATTCCGATTTTGTACTTACATTTTCATCCATTATTTTCTTTTGTTTTTACTCACATGGAAAAGAAATGGAAATGCATTTATGAAAGCTAGGTTATTCATTTTTGAGAGTTAAAACAAGAGAATTGCTTTCATATATTGTCTTATTGAAAGTGTGCTTTAATAAGTAGCAAATACATAAAATCTAAAATTATTGCATTGAATTTAAAATAAATTAGAATATAACCACAGCTGCAGTAAGTGTGAAACTATAACTCTAGATCATTTGTCAACAATGTTTATTTCATTATTGTAGTCAAATTTTTTTTATTTTTTACTTCATTTTAGTTCATAATTTTTAATTCTTATTTGATTATTCAAGTGAACAATTTTTATTTATTTCATTTTTTAATTAATTTTTTTCTTATTTCATTATTTTAGTGAACAATTCTTTTCTTATTTCATTATTTAAGCCAACAATTTTTATTTCTTATTTCATTAATTTAGTCAATTTTAATTTATTTCATTATTTTAATGGAAAATTTTCATTTCTAGTTATTTCATTATTTTAGTCAACAAATTTGAATTCTTTTTTTAGGAAACAAGATTTAATGCCATTATATTTTTTTTTGTTAAGTAAAGATTGTAAGCACACAACCACAAGTGATCAGTGAAAGTTGGATAGGTTTTTTTTTTCTCTGCCTCAACAAGTACAATGTCAGTGATTGTAAGGGGTGAAATCATGTCAGTCTAAAGAACCTGGTCCTTGATGATCATGCAATTGGGCTTTCTGCTGTAAGAATTTAGTGGTAGCTTGAAAGGAATAGATACTCAAATTCATTCATGCAATCAGCATGCATAATTGAAGCCAGCTCATCTGTCCCATGCCAGCTAATTTCATGGTAAACTGAGGTGAAATTTAAATACAGACCATTTGACAAGTTGGATTTTTAGGTATATTAAGTAAATTTAATCTATAAATTGTATGATATGACAAGGGATAATAGAAACCAAGTTATATATAAGTAGCAGTGATCATTTATAATGGACTATCACAAATTTGTGTGAGATAAGAAGATAGCTAACTAGTTTGCAGCTCTGTTCAATATATCCTTGCAACTCCACTTAAATTTTTTTTTATGAATTTATGTCTAACAAAACATGTTACTTCTGATTCTCAAAGTGGACATGTATAGGTATTTTGATGGCTTGAATGTATCTGAGATTAAAAAGCCAAACACAGCTAGTGAAAAAAAACTATTTAAAAGAAACAGTACATTATCAAATGAAAATGTTTTAAAAATAGTTTTTATGGTATGTATCGGCTCATTCAAAGTTACATAAAAGAAAGAGTGAAGACAACAAGCTTTGCAAAGTTTAACAAAACATAATTTATTTTCCTAGAAAACATGAAATAATGTATTTAATTTAAGTAAGACTTATGGTTTACAGAAATGATCCAAATTTTTGTTCAAAATAGAAATATAAGTCCTGTAATAAGTTCTAAACACAGTCTGAATTGTTTGATGTTCCGGTCCAATATGGTGGATGACCACGTCAGATGAAGGCTAACAGAAAATTCCAGAATTTACACAATAAAGCAGTTTGTGTTGTCCTGTTCCAATTTAGAATATTTTGGAGAAAACGTCTTTGTCCAAATCAGTAATGTTGTTCTCCAGAAAAACAATTATTCATAAAAACAAAGTAGAAATAGCTCCTCTAACAAAACATGTTGTTCTACATAGACATACGAACAGACAACTTCTTCTAAGACAAAAAATACCTTTTTTAAGGTATTAAAAGTTGTATAACTGACTATACGACTCTACAACTGTGTATGATTTGACTACTACTGTCGACTTTTGACTCTCAACTACGACTGCCTGTCCGTGACAGTTGACTCTCAATTGTTGCAAAATTTGTCTGGAGCATGGATGCATGCTAAGACCACGATAATTGTACTAGCAGTTCAATTGTATTCTGCAGATGTGGATGAATTTGTTCCAGTTCCAGCAATGCTTCTTTCTACAGACAATTTCTTAGAAAGCTGCAATTTGGGTACCAGAACTTCATCTCTGCAGGCAGGGTCTACGTCTGATACTGCTATCGATGATGATGGCAGTATCAAATGACTAGATCCTGATTCTTATTCAGTGATTCAGACTGTCCATCAATGGCAGCAGCAGAGTCTATTTCCAGCCTCTAGACAAGTTATCTTTGGACTTGGATCAGCTGGACAGGAAGCATCATTGTTTTGGTCAGTATAGAGGGCCATGATAAGCAGAACTAAATGTAACAACTTTGACTATGTGACCTAAATATGATATTTTTCTTTATTTTTCATTATCTGAATAATGATGCCAAAGGCTGATATTCTGGTTCTAGCTGCATTTGCAACTGAGTCATTGACTAGATTTTGTCTTCTTGTATAATGAAATGTGGACCAGTTCATTGCGTACAGGGCTAGTAACATTTTCATTTAATGACTGCTCATTTGGGCTTGCAAGAATTTTTTGAGCAAGTTTCACACACTGCATTCAATGCATTTGTTCCTTTGTTGTTATTTGTTATTCTGTATTCTGTACTGCAGCACTCGCAATATTCATCAAAAAGCCATTAATCAGTTTACTTGCTTTCAAGCTGTATTTCATTTGTAGCATTTTGTTTACATTAAATTTGCATTATGCTAGGGTTCATACTGCTTTCCATTATAATTTCTCTGGTAAAGTTACCTGTTTCAGGGTCAGACTCTGTAATTTTAATGGTAAATGTACTTATTTTGGGGACTGTAATTCACTGGTAAAATTACCTGTTCAGAGTCTGAAATTTTCACTGGTAAAGATACCTGTTCTGGGTTGTAATTCACTGGTAGAATTATGTTACTGAGTCTGTAATTTCATTGGTAAAATTGCCTGTTCAGGGTCTGTAATTGCACTGGTAAAATTACCTGTTCAGGGTCTGTAATTTGCTGGTAAAATTACCTGTTCAGGGTCTATAATTTCACTGGCAAAATTTCCTATTTCAGGGTCTGTAATTCACTGGTAAAATTACCTGTTTCAGCAACTGTAAGGTTACTATTTGTTGAAATATGAATGCATAATCAGTCATCTTACAATGTTTTTTTCAATATTGTGGTAAAGTGTACTTGCTGTATCCCAACAATATGACACAATTATGGCATAAATATATTAATAATCTATCTGAATATTAGAAACTTATTAAAAAAGCTAATATTGAAGAATGACATTAAAATAAATCAGAAATTTAATGTCTCAAAGAACAGAATGGTGGCCACAAGTGGCCACGTGGTCTTAGATGCTAATCATTATGATCACTTCCATCTCACCTGTACGTGTGGGTTTGAGTCTCGGGTTTGGCCAATGTGGGTATGTGAGAGAGCTTGCCAGGAGCTATTTGTGGGTCAGTGGTTCTGTCTTTGGTTTTCCCTTGATCTTCTTCCACCATTTATACTGGCTGCATGTACAGCTCATCTTGCGCTGAAAAATGGCAATAAACCCTACAACAACAACAACAACAGAACATAATCTATATTATTTGATATATGCAGAAGAGCACATAGTCAATATAATATATAATTCATACAAAATGCACTGATGCATAAATTAAAGAATAAATGATGAACATCATCAGCTCATTAAAATTTATTTCATGAAACAGGTCTGGCCAATTTACAAGACTATTTCTCACCTCTGTTTCTAATAATTTCACTCAGTTAATTATTTTGAAAAATTCAGTAATGAACGATGTCACAAGATTGCCATCAACACAAAGGCATTTTTTTGTTGGAGAGGGATTAAAATGTGGGAGTGGCTTATTTACAGTTGTCATAAGCAACTGTAACAAATTTTCATAGCCTCACAGTGCTTTGCTGCAGCATCTGTAATTATGTCATGCTTCATTCAGATTGCAATTTCTGTATATACTTGTTTATAAGTAATGTTCAACTGCAAGCAACTTAGACCCTAATCTGCCATTATGTAATGTGCCCACAGGTTAGGTTCTTATGTACAGTAGTTTGTTCTCATGATTAGTCCCAAAAACTGCATTGACACTGATGTGCTGGAACATTATGCAATAGCAAATCTGGGTCTGTGCAGTCTGCATTTGGACTGAACTTACAAGCAAGTACAGTATTAATTTTATGAATGGTGCAGCTTAATAATTTCCTCATGTTTTCTCAACTATAAGAGAGAAATTTTTTCTACCATATGTTCACACTTTTAAGTTGAGTCCAGCTGTCCAGAATGAGATCTGCTATTGCCTAATGTACTGGCAGATGTTGGTCTATGCAATTTACTGGGAATAATCAGTAGAGCAAAATACATGGACCCTGATTTGCCAGGGCATTATATGATGGCAGATGAGGGTCTATACTGTTGCCAGTTGGACTTGGCTTATAAGCAAGAAATAAAGTATATGCAGTAATGATTCTCATAATGTTTAATATTTCATTTATATCTAACATCAAAGAACATTCTCATTGTTTTGAATTCTGTTATCTTTGGTGCTTGTAAATTATTAAAAATAAGCATGTGCAACATGCACTATCCTCTATACAATTTTGAGCATGGAAACCTTTTTAAAATGAAACAATTCCTTTTAATGTTTTTCCTTTTCATTAAGAAGGTGGGTGTGTGCTTTTGGATTTTTAAAATTGACTTGAACAAATTTTTAAGTCATATCACTACAATGTCTACTGTGTGGCAGCTTATAGACATGTCTAGCACTGAGGTATCATGCCACAGATATGTAGCATGATGTCCCACCCAGTCACATTATCTTGATACCAGGCCGACCAGTCCTAACACTAACCTTTTAATAAGTGCCTAGTGAGGCAGCTGTAAGTAACAATTTTATAATTCTTTGGTATGACTCAGCTGTGTTCGAACTCACAACCTTGTGTACCTGAGGCAGATGCTCTAACCACTATGCCATGGGAGTTTTAAATTAAAGAAAGTAATATCCTAATGAAAATAAAAGATAGAACCATATCATATATGTGTTATATAAGCTACCAATGAAAACATAATTAGACAGGCACCAGATAACATATATGATCATAAGTGCTTCATATTTTGTTGTCACAATCTTCACAAATGACAACATTATTAACGCAATTCAGAATTCTTTAAACTTTTATTTAGTTTGCAAAGTCTATTACTTTGTGATCAATAAAATTCCATGTCAAAATTGTAACACAGAAAAAAGGAAACAAAATCCAATGATGAACAAAATGATACTATAACAAGTTCAGTCTGTACTTCCTAATCTGTCCATCTCGACAAGCTGTGTACAAATTTGTGCCATCAATGGCTATTTTGTAAAGATGATCGCAATCTGACCCAGTGAATTCTGTTGTTGTCTGGAAATTTCCATCCACAAAGAAACATGAACCATCTCCTGAAAATGAGAAGTAAAATGGCCTGGAAATATATTTTTCTTTTCAAACTAAAATGTTCAAAAAAGCATTTGACCTATTCTTTTTCTGCCAATGCATTCACACTTATTTAATATGGAGTGTGGAGGTTATACATATGAACTTGAGACCAAAATCGTCCAATCTAAAAGAGATAGGAATAACATCAAAGCTAACAATCTAAAAGAGATATCAATAACATCAAAGCTGACAGACAATTTGGAGGTTTTAAGCTTCATCTGCCCATCAATGTGTCAGGTACTTTCAAATACACCATTACTATGTCAGGTACTTTCTAACTCCCCATCACAGTGTCAGGTATTTCTAATTCCCCATCACAGTGTCAGATATTTCTAATTCCCCATCACAGTGTCAAGTATTTCTAATTCCCCATCACAGTGTCAGGTATTTCTAATTCCCCATCACAGTGTCAGGTATTTCTAATTCCCCATCACAGTGTCAGGTATTTCTAATTCCCCATCACAGTGTCAGGTATTTCTAATTCCCCATCACAGTGTCAGGTATTTCTAATTCCCCAAATGATTATTAGACAACAAAATTTTGACAAGGAGCAATCAACCTTCATCTCTGACAACTAAACTGATACTGATGGAAACAGTGACCTGTGCCTTTTTATAGTGAAGATTTGTCTGAATAAAATATCAATCTCAAAATTGATGGAATTTTCAGAATGTAGGAGGGATCTGATATAAAAAAAAGATAAAGTTGGAAAATATGTGTAATACATTCTTTGTTATTTGGTCATTATTTTAGGACATTTTGGAAAAAATTCCATGATCATGTATTCAACAATAGACACATGCTATACAATCATCTGCATTTAATTTTGTATGAATCAATGAACCCAAATAGTGCTGTCTTGTAATTACTATAAATCATATTTAAATATAATGACACTTTTATGAATTCTAAACACTTGGCATTATTTTTTACATTTTATTTTTTGTACAATTTAATAAGTGGCAATTTGCAGTTTTAACAGTCTCATGTGGGAATTAACTGATAAATAACATTTTTAAGATTTTTATTGTTCTATCATGTAAATTTGATCCTAAAGACCATTGATAGCATAGCAGTAATGCCCCACTTTGCATCTTATTCTGCATTCCTGGGCTAATCCACTCTTTTGTCATGTGCAGGAGTATGTAATCTCTTATCAAGGTTTATATTTATTCCTACTGCTCTACCTTCCAGACATCATACATTATTCAATACTTGCACTGTGCACAAAAAATATTTTATATTGGTTGCAGAGGTACAGAATATATTTACTTCAGACGGACTGCAACTACATCCTTACAATTCAACCAGACTTCAGATAGATTGAAAATGAATAGCACAACTTACAATTTAACCAGACTTTGGACAGATTACAAAAGTACTACAAAAAATATTGTTACAATTCAACCAGACATCAGACAGACTGAGATTGAACAGATTATCCTTACAATATAACTTAGATCTCAGACAGACTGAAACTGTAGATTAGCCTTACAATACAACTAGATTTCAGACAGATTGTAATGTAATATCTTTAATAAAATTCTACAGAGAGTGGTAAAATATGTCATCTTTATGCAGTTGATATAGTATTCTGTACATGACATTTGCTATTTTACAAGTCAGAGACTAGAATGATATCCAAACAATTGATTCTTCTGCATTTAATAATCATATATTTAGTTCCTGTCAATGAAGATCACCATACTCTATACAGTGGTTGGATGGCATTTTTATATTCAGTGCCATTTTATAAAATTTCAAAAAAAATGATTCTATAAATCCAGATTCAAAATCCTATCCTTCACTGTATATAGGACTGGGACAAACCCTAATTTATACTAAGGCTGAGAACAACCCTGTCCTCCAAAAGTGTATACTAGGAACAGGACAAACTCTATCCACCACTGGTATATAAAAAGATTGAGACAAACAATCCACCACTAGTATATACTAGGACTGGGACAAACACTATCCTCTATTAATATGTACAAAGAATGGGACAAACCCTATCCTCCACTCAGATATACTTTGACTAGGACAAACACTATCCTCCACCAGCATATACTAGGACATGGACAAACTCAATCCTCCACTAGTATATACTAGGACCAGGAACAAACCAGATCATTTACTAGTAACTGGGACAAATCTATCCCCAACTAGTATATATTAGGACTAGGACAAACCCTATCCTCTGCTAGTATGTACTGGGACTGGGAGAAATCCAGTCATCCACTAGTAACTGGGACAAACCCTATCCTCCACTAGTAACTGGGATAAGCCCTATCCTCCATTTGTAAATGGGATAATCCTGTCCTCCACTAGTACATACCAGAACTGGGACAAACTCAATCTTCTGTATGTCTATACAAAGAAAGGGACAAACCCTACCCTACATTAGCATATACATGGAATGGGACAAACCCTATCCTCCACAAGTGTATGCTAGGATAATGACAAATCCCATCATCCATCTAGGACTGAGACAAATCCTATCTTCCACAAGAATATGTAAGGGCTTGAACAAACCCAATCCACCACTAGTAATAGAGGATAGGGTTTGTCCCAGTCCCTGCATATACTTGTGGTGGAGAGGGTTTGTCCCAGTTACTAGTGGAGGATAGGGCTTGTTCTTATCCTCCACTAGCAACTTGGATAAACCCTATTCACCACAAGTATATACAGGGGCTGGGACAAACCCAACAAACCCTATCCTCCACTAGTAACTGGGAAAAACCTTATCCTCCACAAGTATATGTTAAGACTGGGAAACCCTATCCTCCAGTAGAATGTACTAGGACTTGGACAAACCCTATCCTTCACTAGTAACTGTGACAAAACCAATCCACCACTAGTATATGCAAGGACTGGGACAAACCCTATCCTACACTAGTATATACTAGGACTGGAACATACCCTATCCTCCACTAATAACTGGGACAAACATTATCCTCCACAAGTATATGATAGGACTGGGACAAACCCCTATCCTCCACTAGTAACTGGGACAAACCCTATCATCCACAAGTATATGCAAGGACTGGGACAAACCCTATCTTCCACTAGTATATACAAGAACCTGAACAAACCTTATTCTCCACTAGTAACTGGGACAAACCTTATCATTCACAAGCATATACTAGGACTGAGACAAACCCTAACCTCCACAGGAATATGCTATGACTCAGACAAACCCCATCCTTCACTAATATTTGGACAAATCCTATCCTCCACTACTAAGTGGGCCAAACCATATCCAAAAGTATATGATTGTACTGTGACACACCCTATCTTCCACTAGTATATGCTAGGACTTGGACAAACCCTATCCTCCACTAGTAACTGGGACAAACCCTATCCTCCACTAGTATATACTAGGTCTTGGACAAACTCTATCCTCCACTAGTATAAACTAGGACTGGGACAAACCCTATCCTCCAGAAGAATATACTAGGACTTCGGCAAACCCTATTCCTCCACTAGTATAAACTAGGACTGGGACTAACCCTATCCTCCAATGAATATAATAGGACTGTGACAACAATTACATGAAACTAATGACATGGGACTTAAGTTGGTCAGCTGAACTTCTTACATATTTAAAACACTGCATATATTGTTTTGCTAACTTGTTTGGTTAAATATTTAGAATTTTGTCAAATTAACCATATGAAATCATTATGAAACAGTAAAACAAATCATCAATATTGTTAATTCTTCACAATTAATGTTTAAGAAGTTTCTTTATTTTCCTTGTGTAAAAAGAATTATTTTATTTTAGTACATTGGTTTTGTGAGCATTTACCTCAACTGACCACATATACTGTACAAATACAGGCATACAAACTAACCTGGAGTTCCTTATCTGACTCTGTCAATATTATAATATCACAAGCACACAGCGATAAATAAAGCTAAACTAAAATATCAAGTTCTTATTTATGAAACAGTGCAGTATATCTGTCAGCACAGTTAGGCCATCATAAGACTGACAGACAGCCTGTCAAGACACAGACAAATCATTCTAATATATTGGCAAAAGATATCACCTTTACTATACAGGAAGAGAGTGGATAAATCTCTGCTATTTTACACATTTTGGCTCCAAGAAACATAATGTATATAGCTTTACAATGAGTCATCAATAGAATATTTAGGAAGTTATTACCACAGAACAATTCTATTTATTCAGTCACAAGTCTGTATATTGTTACAATAAAATACAACAGAACTCTCTGCACTTTCAAAAAGAAAATTTTCGTTAAGACCTTTTTAGAAACCTGCATTTTGTTCAAAAAGTTTGAGACAGAGGTATCTAAAAAGTTCTGAACATTTTATTCCAACACTTTTGTTTCTTTGAACCTGTGAATAAATTTAATGCTAATTGACAGACAAAATAATGTACACTGTCCATACAGCATACTGTAAATTCAGGACACACTTACACTAAGGGTAATATCCAAATGGGATAAAGTTTGAATATGCAATTCAATGTAGTTACCTACAATTCTGAAGTGGCTTTATTCTTTTAATATGATCATTATTCCATGGAAGATAATCACATCCTAAAGTACCACTGTCTATGATTGGAAAGTGGGAAGTGGTTGCTTTGAATGGGCAATTGATGAAGATACTCAACACAAAGCAAACAACATTTCTATTATCAAGGTCATTAACATGCCTGCTAAAGAAACATATGAAGTTCAAAAGGCTCATGCAAGACATGGCCCATATCTGTTGATATCAAAAATAACTGTCTATGATTGGAAAGTGGGAAGTGGTTGCTTTGAATGGGCAATTGATGAAGATACTCAACACAAAGCAAACAACATTTCTATTATCAAGGTCATTAACATGCCTGCTAAAGAAACATATGAAGTTCAAAAGGCTCATGCAAGACATGGCCCATATCTGTTGATAGCTTATCAAAAATAAACTGATTGAAAATGCCAAACAGATAATAGTCAAACAGGACAAGAGTGACTAGAGATGATTTAATGAGACTGCCACAGGTCAGGTGATTAAACATGGATATACTTTCTGAACCTGATACAAGTGATGTTAGCAAAGTTTGGATCAGAAAACTGTGAGACAATACAAATCACATGATATAGTCAAACTCTCCAGTGAGTTTATAACACAATATCTTTTAATGAAAAAAGGTCAAGGTACTTATCTCAAACTCTGTAAGTGTCACTGGACATTTGTATGCTCCAAATTGTTGCCAAAAGCTGTGGAACACAAACAAAAAGTCATATATAAGCACACCATTATAAGAAGTATCCTCTATTCCATGACACTGCACCTGTGCATAAATTTGCTGTCCTTACAGACTTCCTGAATGACTTGGCATAAAATCTTTGCCACACATCACAGACCTGGTCTAATCACAAGTTAATTTTGGTGAATCCCATTATCAAAGATCTGCCAAGCGGATGATGACTCCAAGACTGCAATGCAGTTGGAAGTGCAGTTTTCCAATATATGAACAACATGACAAAACAGCATTCAATAATTGGACAATAACACTGTAATGGCATGTACATGTGCAAAGAGAAGACTCAATGATGTAGTGTTCACAAATAAAGAACTTTGTTGTACAGCACACTATTATTTAGAACAGAGACATTAACAAACTGGCTACTCTTGGTACATCTTGTATGTCAGACTTGTGGTCTCTTTGCTGATTTTAAATCGAAAGTCTGTTGTTTTTTTTCTTCATGCTTCTGAGTCATCTTAAGTGAAAATAAGTTAAATGATCTTCAGAAATTTGAAGTACAGTTCACTGAATATTATAATCAATTTTAAAAATATCATATCTAGAAATATTAAAGGGTCCTTACATTAAAATTAACGACAGTGCCCATGATTACAAACATATTCCTGAGTAAAATATTGTCAAATTGCTGCTGTTATTTTCTTAAACTTAAGAAACAAGACTCCATAAATACTTTACATCCAAAGTCATTTTGTTTGAATGATTTGTAGCTATGGTCATAAAAATAAATTGAAGTTAATTAGTCATGTGGTTACTGAGCTAGCTGTGTCATTATGGGCATCTTGGGTGGGATTTAATATGTGGAATATACAGACTTTTGTAGGGATCAGATGTTCTTACATTATTTTATTAAAATCTTGCATACCAATTTTTAAATCCTTTGCAGATGGAAATGCACATTAAAAGGAAAAAAGTCTTTCAAAAATACAAGAAAAGGTATTGGTAAACTATGACACCTGACACAAGATGGTCATTTTGTCCTAAGTATCCATTGACTTTTAGAGCTTCTTATAAATGGTCCTTACCTGTGCTGGCAAAAAATCCTCCTACAATTGGAAGAAGTGACAACACTGCAGAACGATTCTCCTTCCATTCCTTTAAGGGTAGCCTGTTTTAAGAGTATAAAATGCATGCAAATACTTGCTTTCAATTATTGCATTAACCTGAAACTGAGCTAAAAATACATACATGGAAAAAGCTGTAAGCCTTTGTCATATCTGTATATTTTATTACCTGGATTGCTGAAACAGTTAGTGGGAGATCTACAATTATATGCTACCTTAAAGACATGAGACCAAATATGTTCTTTGTGAATCTCATGGATATATGAGACCTATTATTGAATAAAACATGCTATCTAATAAATTGTAACATGTGTTATGAGATCTCAGACATAATCATAAAGTCTGTTCCTATAGTCATGCATATCATCTGTTCATTGATCCAGTTTAAAACTCTTCATTTCCAGTCTTCTATCTCTGGCTTCTTTAATTTCATGGCAAATTCAACCACTGTTCTTGAAACTAGCATGTTTAAACATAATTTAAAGTTTACGCTGAATTTTTAGACCTAACTTTTATGCTCAGTCATAGGGTAAGCAAATTTTTATTCAGTGTGCTTCTACTTCAAAGCTACATCAGTATTCTCAATAGACCATTTTTACTTTTGCACTCATTTTTCATTAAAAAATGTGAGGAAAATATCCATCATTATGCTTCGGTGTAGGATAAGAAACCTCCACTCTAGGGATTAAAATTCTGACACATGGGTAAATTTTCATATGCTACACCAATGCATACAATTTCATTACTAACCAACACAAAATAACATCACACCAAGACTAGCTGAATTATTCCATGATTCAGTGTTTTTTGAGAGACCTATTCATTGATGTTCTTTGCGAAGTCTGCAATGTTCCTGAGTTTTATACTCTTTGTGGATCAATGTCCTGGCTTTCTAGCCATGTCAATAGTTTTAATGGATACCATTAGTAGCTGCATTATGCAAATAGCATCAATCAGGGACTGTCGCCTTCTGATAATGCACTCTGGGCAGCATTGGAGCACTTTAGTAGCTAGTTTTGCATGACAAAAATAAATGAAAATCTAATCCGAGATAGCTGCTCATTGAAACTTTGACAACAACAGATCAGCAGATGTTTTTGCAGACACTAGATCATTAATCTGTTGGAGTGTGTACTCTTATCAAAGATACCAGTTGACACAGACTAATCACAAAAATGGATTATGAATGACATGGATAATTGATGGTGTGCTACAACATGTTTGAAATACAATGAAAGTGTGAGAATTGTGAAGTTTTGTGTCATCCAGATGACTAATTAGAGTCAAATGCTGATTGACTGATGCAAAGTTTCCAGCTGATGGATAAAAAATTCTAATTAAAATTGTTTCACAAATTTGTAAACAATCTTTATAGTTTGGGCCAATGGTTTTATAACAATATCATGTTATATAAGGAATCTCATTACAGCAATTTGTGTTATAATGCAGGAAAGCAAATAATAAGTAAATTAAGTTTCTCTTAGAACACTTATCCAAGCACATTATGTTAAGAATATTAGCCTTTTACCTCATGAATCCAGTTGTACTAAATGATGCAAATCATATTTTTCTATTTCATAAAGACAACGGGCAATAACTCTTACCCATTACCTTACCTTGCCACTGCCATGTGTCACTAATTTTGATTTAGTGATATACTAATGAGGATGCTAGCATTGCTGGGCATCTGAAAGGGTTTTTAAGTAATGTGATTGGGCAGGTATTGTTGGAGAAACATAATTTACATAAAAATTTACTTTTTCCTTCAAATGTATTCCCCAATGATATTATATTAGGAGAATAGGTAATAGAAGGAGGGGAATGTTGGGCATCCGACCTCTACCTCAAGTATCTTTAAAGGGAATGATTTGCTGGATTCCCCATGAGAATGATAACCTATTCTCCTCATTACATAAACAACAAAACCTAGGGTCACTTGATCTATGATCCCTACATATGGTAAAGAAGATGATTAACTAAATCTTCTTACCTACAAAATTTCGCTGGTGAACCAGCAAAGCTAATAGGCTGTGTTGTTAGTTTGCATTGGGTCTGGTAGTCATCTGGGCTTCTGCCGCTGGACCTACCAGATTCAAGGTTTGCCTTTGTGAAGCTAACTCTTTGGGATTAAAACTTTAGAAGGTTGACTCTGCATGCAAGTGAACATCATCTACTATAACTTTGATCAAAGCTTTAAATTCAAACACAAGGCTCACAGAGATTGCTCTAACCTCATGAGCAGTAATCCTCATGAGGTGACTTGGCTCTTGTGAGACCTCTGAGTACACAAAGCATAAAACCCGATTCAGCCATAAATCAATGGCTTGAGGGGTGATTTCCTGCTTCCAGGCTGTAACCAGAATAAAGAGGCACTTGTCACGTCTTGTATCTGTGTTTCAAGCAATGCTTGTTCTTGCATGGCTGCAATTCTCAACCTATTTATAAAAAAAAGTGACTGAATGACTACTGACATATGGCAACTTATTTTTGGCTATAAAGCCTGGTTGTGTCAAGACCAAAGAACCAATGATCTAAATTAATGATGGTTCGGGTAGATGGAAAGGACAAGTAGCTTGCTGACCCTGAAGCTGAAGCTAAATCTATCATTTCTATGATAGTAACTTTATCAAAGTGTGGACTAAAGGCTCAAAACTTATTTGAATTCAGTAATTAAAAACCCAGAAGAAATTCCATTTCAGAAACAGAATGAACAATTTTGGATGATTGAGAGAAAAATTGGCTAAAAGATCTGATAGATCTTTATCGTGCCTAACATCATTTCTACCATGATGCCAGAATGTGTCAGACATCATGAAGCAGTAGCCTTTGATAAAAATTGAGGCCAAATTTTTTTCCTCAAAGAACTAGAGAAAGAAAGTTGGCCAACTGAGGGATTGAGGCACTCTGAGTGATTATGTTATTGATATGGCGCCAGTCCCTGAAAATATGTCATTTTCCCTCATAAGCATTCAGTGGGAGAGCCATCTTACTGTCAAGAGTCTCTCTACCATTGACAGTAGAGAAGTCTGTTAACCAGTGAGCATCCCAACCATACATACTGCTGCACTGAATAATCCATGGAGCTGCACAAATTCCTTCACTGAAATTCAAGTCTCTTTGGAAATGGACATTACAAGTTTGACGATCTTGATTATATTAATACGAGGAAGCTGTACCAGCTTCATGTTGGTGATAAACTCCATACCCTGAAGGACAAAAAGCTGGGATGAATGGAGGTTGGAATTTTGACAGCTCAGTAGAAAATTCAGATGATCAAAAAGTGAGAAAAGATGATGTATTTTGCCTTCTGGTAGAATAGAACTTATTATATGTTCCTGGGGATGTTATCCAGGTATGCAGCCATCATTGTAGATGAAGTAAATTGGAACTGGGTGACAATGCAATCCAAAACCTTGGTAAAAACGAAGGGGCTGATTTTAAGGCCAAAGGGATTACTTTAAATAGCTAAACCAAGTAATGGTAAGCAGAAAAGAAAAATGCCAGTGATGCAGTGTATATGGGTGTGAAAATATGCATAAGTTAGATCAAGATTGATGGATTACTTATCATGTCAGATGGAGAAATGGATGATCTCACTGTCTTCTCTTGAATTTCTATAGTGAAATGAATTGGTTGAGGCAACTCAAGCTGATGATCGGTCTAAACTTGATCTGATGGTAAGTCTATGAAGATGGGATAGGAGGAATGGGGAGGGTATAGGATAAATAAAATCCAAAGCTTGCCTTCAAATGAACTGGATCATCCTGAGAATAGGGAGATCCAGCAAGCCTGAAATTATGGAGGTGGCTGTCCACAGATAGGATGTGTGGGTGGTGGGAAGGACAGGTCAATGTCTAGAGTTAGGAGGCTTGAAGGCCTTCTCCTCACAAACACTGCTTATTGGTGACTCTATGATGGGGTGTGCTCTTGTATTCTTATGCTTTTCTTTCAGTACTTTATCATGGAGCTACCATGGGGTAGGGGTATTTTTTTTTCCCAATTAGATACTCATATGCAATAATAATAACATAGAGGTCATGCCTATTTTAATAATACACTTTTATACTGATTTAAAGGGGAAAAAAATCAAAATACTTTCGTTCAGCTGGGATTATAATCTAGCCAGTGAGTATCCCCAAGGAACTAGCCAAATTATTTATCTGCTTAAGTATCAATGTTACTTTCTATATATACGCTGTAACTTGGTTGAATACTGGTAATAATGGATAGAGATATGTTGAATATGTTGAAAGAATGTAATATACCTGAGTAATATTTATCTTCTTTCAAGGTATGTATTAAACCGTTCTTCTTGCAAATCTGTATACTACAGTATTAATCTTCTTTCAAGGTATGTATTAAACCATTCTTCTTGCAAATCTGTATACTACAGTACATAAAAAATACATTTTCTTTGTTTCAATTCCTTTTTTTTTCTGATTTCCATGCAAAACACTGATGCCAGTTCATACAGATACTATACTCAGGCTAAAAAGTGCATCAAAGTACTAAGAAAAGTCCTTATTATATACTTATCAATGTTCTACCCAAAAGTAAGCTAAAATTTCAATATCAAATCCTAACAATTTGAAAATGATAAAACTGTCACCTTTTTCTGAATTATGATACTCTCAATAAAGTCTAGAACTTTTACTCAAAGTTTCCTGGTTGTAGATTAACAAACATGAAAACTGTGCTATAACTGGACTTCACAAACAATGGAAATGAGTAGCATTCTCTCTCATAAATCTGTATCATTAAAATCAGACAATTTCTTTAATCCTGGGGTAAATAACATATCTGTTGCTCCAAAGCACAGAAGAATTTATATTATTAACAGTGATAATAGTGAAAAAAGTGACTGTTGTTACGCATGCTTCATTGGCTTATATTCCTGCTGTTAAGACTTGAGGTCTTAAGATGTGTAATTCAAAAAAAGTGAAACAAACAAGTTTAGCAAAATTAACAAAATTAATTTATTTATCTAAGTAACAAAGTGAACATTTATGAGACAAAGTATTGTGAATTAAATCCCAAATAATTCTAAATGTCTTGTCACAAGTTCTAAAGTAAAGAATGTTCCAGATAAATTCCAACAGTCTTAAATGTCCTGATGTACCAAAACTCTCTCTTGCTCTCCTGATGTACCACAATGATATAATCCATAAGGTCTTGAAAGGCTTTAAAATAATCTCCAAGTAGTGTTTTAGTCCAAAAAACCATGAACGCTTTGCAATTCCAATAAATAATTTAAATAAATATTTTTTCTAGAATCATATCTGAACAGAGCTGTAAATTATTCCAAAGCCTGAACATAAAACAGGAATGAATAACTGTTTATCAAATTTCTTATACAAATACCCACTTGACCAACAACACAATGCATTCTGGAAAACCAAAATTTCCGATTGAAAACTCCACTCAATCTTAATTTCAATTTCTAATCAACAGCTTGTTTACTACTTAAAATCTTCATAAAAGTCATACAGGAATTAACTCCATTCACTGTCCTCAATCAAACTCAAGACAAAAACCAGGTAGCAAAAATTAATGACACAATACAAATTAAATACACATAACAATGTTCATATCAGCTGTTCCAAATAATAAAATTTAATTTACGACTTAAGATGAAACTTGTATCAGAAAGGTTGAAATGCAAAGTAAATTCTTATTTATTTGGTAATGTTTTTAGATATTACTGAGTCATCTGAAAATTGATAGGTGTATAATATAAATATCATTACTGTAGTAATTCAACCTTAATTGTAATTATGTCTTGTTGTGAGCTTCAGAAAATCCAGTTAAGGCCTCAATGCTTCTTGTACAATAATGATCCAGATTTTCTTATACTGACCACAAGCCATGATCTTGCAATTTATAATTGCATTTTTTATATAATAATATATCTTTATTATCAGAAACTATAACAATTCTATGTAACAGCAGTCAGCAATGAAATTACTCAAAATAAGATATAAGAAAGGCAAATAAATGAAATTAAATTTTGTAGACTTGATGTGAGCTTATTTTGTAGGAAAAGAAATTAACTAAATCATTGTTATTTTCATTTATTTGCTGTCAGTTCTTACCTATAGTTTCTGATATCTGTTACAGTAATGTGTCCATCTTGTGTCCCACAAACAACTGACACTTCAGAAAGGAAACAACAGCAGTTCACTGCAGAATGACATGGAAGTTCAAAAACCTGCACAAAAGAAGAAAATTCAAAAGGGCTATAGAGAGAGAGAGAGAGAGAGAGAGAGAGAGAGAGAGAGAGAGAGAGAGAGAGAGAGAGAGAGAGAGAGAGAGAGAGAGAGAGAGAGAGAGAGAGAGAGGAGAGAGAGAATGAGAGAGAGAGAGAGAGAGAGAGAGAATGTTTTCAATAAGAGGCCAAAGCTGGCCTGATATTGCTCAAATAGATACTGACATAAAAACAACAGATATTTAAAACTGTATGCATTCCACCAACAACCAATATTAAATTAATGTACACAATTTCTGTCCCAATCACCTATTAAATTCTGGAAAAATGTAAAATCAGCCAAAGTTGTAACATTGCGTCTGAAATTTCAAACAGTATGCAGATACTGTCACAGTTATGCTCTTTATAAATAACAAAAACCAGTTATATGTTCTCTACTTTCCTAATGACATTACTCACAATGAATAAAAGATTTCTGGAAATTCTACTTTTCAATTTTTTGTTAGATGTTTATATCAATGGCAGACTGACTACCATAAATAATTCTTTTACAGCTCACATGTCAAAATCAATAAATTCTTTTTCAAATCATGAATGGCATTGGTATCGAGCATTAACTTCAAGCCTGAATTTCATGTACTTTTTATAAGTCACAGTAATGGCTGAACAAAGGTTTGGTTTGATGTGGGCTCTTATGGTACAACAACACGATTAGGTTATTTAATGCTGAGGCAATGAGAGTAAAGTGCCTTACCCAATGACACACCACAGTAGCCAACCCAGGCTTATCTGGCTGCAGGATTTGACCCCCCATTTTTAAGATATACATCCAGCAAGATAACCAATAATGCACTGTCACAGTGACTCCATACCTAAATTAGCTGATGGGGCTACATGGGTTTGAGTCTCAGGCTTGGACAATGTGGGTATGTGAGAAAGCTTGCTGGTAGCTTCTCGTGGGTTGGTGGTTCTTTCATGGTTTTCCTAGGTTGTTTGTCCACAATTTTATACTGATGCTATGCATAGCCTATCTTGTGCTGAAAAATGACATTTAACCCTATAATAACAACAAATTAACTGACTCTTGTGCCTATTCTACATCACTAAGCCTACAGGAGGCCTACCATGGAAACTGCTGCTGCTAAACATGTACTAAACTAAATGTATTAATCCTTGCTATCAATACAGATTATAACTTTGATGATGAAAATAAATGTAATTTCACACACACACACACACACACACACACACACACACACACACACACACACACACACACACACACACACACACACACAGATATATATGCATACATACATATAAAATTCAAGAAAAATTAAATAACTTAGAGAAAACTCTTAAATTTCAAAATTCTAAACAAATTACATCTCGTCCTTGATAACTGACACAAAATGGGGTCCAAAAACATAGACTGCACTATAAGCAAGGGCACAAGTTACCAAAAGACCTCCAAAAAGTAAGAAGTGACAGCAATCTCAGCAAGATATTGAGAAAACAGCAGGGGAAAAGGGTTATTGGGCAATACTCATTTTATAATTGTGCTGAGAATAATGTCAACAAAATTCTAATTCTAATGAAGCTGTTTATTATTCTGCATAAATTACATTTATTTTTAATAGGCCTAACATCTGAAACATCCTTAGCATTATTCCAACTGGTTTCAACAACCTCTGTGTCTATGCAAAAACATCTGGGTTACATCACTTCCTTTAGTTGTTGTTGTTGATCAGTCTGGTTCCTTGCTTGGTGTGCAATAACTGTGTGTGAAGCTGGGAGCAATGAAGCAGGGAACAAGACTAAAAGTTCATACATTACCAAACAAGATTTGTTTTTTTCAAAAGTTAGCAACTACTATTTCATGAAACAATCTTCTATGTCAAAATGCAATCCTTGTAATGTTTGAGTAGTACAATACTGATGCTATCATTCCATTGCAAGTAATAATGAAACTTCTTCCAATCCCTGAGGATATCAATGTCAATTCAGGATTTCTCTAAAACTCATTTGTCCACAATGATCCATATCTATGAAACAAAGCTCTTTATTTTCTGAAAGAGTCATTTCACTTTGTTGCCTTTCTGTATTTGATCACATTGATGATTGAGCAGGTTAATTTAAGGATGTTAAATTGTATTATGTACACAATATTTACAATTTAAATGAGTTCCCCAGACATGCGACTAGAGCCACTAGATCATACACATCTAAGATTTGCATGCCATTTAATTTTCTTTTTTTTCCACCTCCTTCATTTAATACAAAAGACACAATTAACATGATAATACAAAGGAGGTCAGCTTTTAGTTCAGTGCAACAATAGGGCAAATACTTCTGCAAGTCAGATATTAAAATATTAAAACGCAGCACTTAATTGAGTTCATTGAGAAACATTTGTGGACATAATTATGGTAGACTGACACATTTTACATTTATGTACAAGAGGGAGCATTGCTTTTATGATGATTACACTTAAACCAAACTAAAAGAAAGAACTAACATATACATTTTGCTTGATAAACAACTTATTCAGCTGATATTTAAGTATTGTTTCCACTAAATGTGACATTTTCACTAATGAAAATTTCATGGAACATCATTATTCATGGCTTACTAAGAATGTCATTGGGAAAGAAAATGCAACAAAAATATAATACTTCTTATTAAAAACTGATAATTTCATACTGTTGATTAAAATTTCCAGGTCCTAACTATTGTTTTCAACAATAAAACAAGTGATATATCAATGTTTCAGTTACCAATTTTGATCACAATTTTATTAAAGTTCAATCAATAGGGATCAATTTTTGGGGTATTAACTGGTGAAAGACTGTGATCTATGCCTGACCCTATGTTATATGCAGTTTGCAAGCTATCAGGGCATGAGTTATCTAGAAGTGGTGTATCATGTAATTTTTTATACAGATTAGAACCTTCTATAAATATCACCTAACTTTTGAGCAATCTTCATATCTTGTCAGATTCTGATTTCCCTTTCCCTATCATTCAGCCTTATGTTTAGCCTCTTATACACAGCCACTTTCCTTAACCAACATAAATTATGGACCCTAATTAAAGTCACTTAATATAGGTTGCACTTTAATATCAAAGATCAGTATATCAAGGTACCATATATACCCACTAATAAGTAAAGTCCAAATGCAAACAAAACTGACTGTAATCTGAATTTGAGTACTATGCCTGTAGATCATGGTTGCTTATTTTACTGACTACTAATTAGACCCAGATCTTCTGCCACGTTATTATTGTAAATCTGGGTTTGTTTGTTGTTGGGTCTATAAGCAAGTGGATATGGTATGACTCTTATCAGAATGTAGCACTGCATTACCTTAGTAAAGCAAATGATTTCAGAGTCCTTAAGAAATATATCCTCTGGTGAACAAAAATCTCCATTGTGCTGTATTTCAAAACTCTAATCATCCCGTAATCCAGTATTAATCTAAGACTGACAAAAATGGTGACAGAATGAAGTCAGTCAGCAGGCAAGGCAGAAGACTATTTATTGCTTAGTTAAACAGCAAGACTTTCATATATGATGCTACAAATGTATGATTTTTAAACTATTTTAAAATGAGTCAATCTTTTCATTAATTATGCCCACTTTTTTTGGGAGATCATGACTGTCTGCCAATTTAGGAATCTGACTTGCTAAGATCTCTGAAAGTGAATGACACAGAGATGTCCTTCTGACAAAATAACATATTTTACCTTTTTCCTACTCTGTAAGCCATAGCCTTTCAATGTTCCATTTTCACATCCAAGAAGCAGTAACTTTCCTTCTGTTGAGATTTCTCTATCACCTGTGAAAAAATTTGTATGAAAATAACCCTCAAATATTAAGTATAGTAAATCTTTAAAAACTCAAACATCAACTGCTCAAATACTACAAATCATTCAAATGATCATGCAGTTCCACTGTAAAAAATTTCAAGTCAATATGTTTTTTTTATAATTACCTGATCACAATACAACAGAAGTATGTTGACCACCTCCTCGCAGATCTCTCTCACAAGTGCTACCACACTGTCTGCTTGACAAGGGGAAGTCAGATAAGAGAAGTCTACCCTATGATAGAAGGCTTCACCCTGAATCCCATCAGTTTATTAGCTATTACTGGGGCAGATGTGCATACACCTCTAACCTCTAGAGATGTAACTGCGTAGAGGTTTTGGGATATTATATATATAAATCAATAACATAAACTGGCACCTGACTTCCATCATTTTTGGTAGAGTTTGGGAATCAGAATGGTTTGGAGGAAAAGCATGAGAACAGTCCAAACCAAGGAATGAGTGTAAACTGCCCAGACTTTCAGATCCTGAACTGGAGAGTATGATTGTTGGTTGGTTTGTTCCAATTCATTTCAAAATAGTCTACATGGGATCAAGCTCAATGAGTGCAGATTTGACTTCAGGCAGATGGGGAAAGGGCTATTAAGTATTCTGATGGGATGCTGAGCCAGCTAAGACATGTGGCCTAAATGGGATATGGCAATTTGTTGGTGAATAAACCATGCCAAAAAAATCTCAAACTAGAAGGCACTCTTGTGGGGTCATCTGATGTGAATGAAGATTCTCCATACAGTGTTACCTGCCATCAAGCAAAGTCTGACATTCTGGTCTTCATCTCCAAGAGATTAATGAATAATAAGTGCTTATGAAGACCAGTTTCACTTTATCTCTAGGGAACAGTCACAAAACTGGTACTTTAGCCTGTCATGATGGCATCTGTTCTGATTGTGATTTTTTATCAGTTGTTCCTGCAGCAAGATTATTTCTTTATTTTATAAGGGCACAATATTTTGTGATTTTATATTTATAGAAAATACAATTTTGTGGGTACATGAATTTTAGGTTTTCCTGTCAAAGTTTGCATACTGGTCTGTGAATACCCAAAATAAAGAATACAAACTATGCTGATGCAAATGGTAGTCACTGGAATGTTTAAAACAATACATGTATGAGCACAAATCAATATCCTTTTGAGTTTTCATCTTACTAAATAACATCATTGGAAGCCAATATATCCAATAACACTAAACTAGTACTATCAACTCAATAAGTACAAAAAAGACCCACCTGTCAAGATCAATCATTGGAGTGCTCTACATAAAAAAGGAAGCCAATGCCATGAAAGTGTGAAGATACTAAATAAATTGAAAGACAGCTTAATCACTTATTTGTTTGTCTTGCTTGTGTAACAACCAACTTTAAATACCAGACTTGATAATAAATAATGAGAACAAATAATAATTATAATCACAATTCCAAACTAATTTGCTAAATAGATCATGAGGCAATCACAAAAAAGATGGATGTTATTGTGGACAATCATGACCCAGATGCCAGTTATAGAAAGCATATCTGGGACCAGAATTGGGCTAAGGGTCAGTGCTGGAACTGTCATGTCCATGTCCCATGCAACATCCTCATTTGAAGCAGTGACTGGGTGAACCAGGAAAATTAATCACCATACCTAGTTCCATGATTGCACGGCACTGCCAGAGACAGTCACAAAGCTAATCTAATCTTTCACCAGGTGGTATCTGGCACAGAAGTCTGATAACAGGTATCCCAGGATATATCAGAGTATACAGTAGCAAGGTAAGTCTGTGTTTACTAATTTACTAATAGTCTGAATGTGCCTACACACAATGTCAACAATGCTGAGAGTGGCTGTCACAAGACTAATAAGTCTTCCTCCTTGATTGTTCATTTTTACACTCTCATATCTCAGCAAGTTCAGAAGCTTACAGAAATAAATATTTGTTAGTGCAAGTGAAAGAAGTAATTAAGTGATGGGATGTGTTACAAGTCTCTCTGTCTAAGGACAGACTGCTATCATCAGACTCAAGAATTTTTTCTGCTACAACAAGTGCGGGAGGGCTAGACTTATGAACTATTTTATGTTTAAATAATGTACTATGGTTCAGTAACAAATCTGAAGAAGAAACAGTTTTGCCAGCAACATAAAAAATCCTCAAACTAGATTTCTATTTGTAAATGATCAAAAAAGTAAAAACACATTGTCAAAACTAAAGAATTCCTATAATTACCTGCAAAATTACTAATGTCATCGGGGCCCCGAGTGGCCGAGTGGTCTAAAGCGCTGTCCGTTACGGATCACTGCCATCTCACCTCTATCTGCGTGGGTTCGAGTCTAAGATTCGGTGAATGTGGATATGTGAGAGAGCTTGCCAGTAGCTTCTCGTGGGTTGGTGGTTCTTTCCGGTGATTTCCCGGTTTCTTCCTCCACCATTAATACTGGCCGCCATGTATAGCCTTTCCTGTGCTGAAAAATGGCGTTAAACCCCACAACAACAACAACAACTAATGTCATCTAAATATAAATGCAAACAAGTCAAAGAAATTTCATATTTCTATCTCAAGTGTTCTTTGCTTGATCATATTAACAAGGTTTTGGTCTGGAAATGGTACAATCTATAAAATATTTAAATTCTTTTTGTCTGAAAATCAAACCAAGTCAGCTACATATGTATACAAAAATAGTAATATTTCATTTGCGTTGAGTTGTTTTTGCAAATTCTGATAATACACTTGTCAGGATTGATGGATGCATACACCGACAGGCAGGCTGGACAAACCAATGATGCACTGCTGCAAAGGTTGGGTGCATGAAAACAAACAAAACATTGGGACCTGTAGCATTTAGAGTTTCCAAAATTTTATCGTAAGTGACAATTATTGTAGACTCCAACTCCACAAAGCAGATGGCCTCATAATATATAATACAACAAGTCACCTCTTAAATGTTATTTGCTCAGGTAAAATACTAAATGTAAGTTTACAAATACTTCATTTTTAGATAAATGAATAATAAACCACTGAATCATAGATCAAATCATAATTAATTTAGTAAATTGATGATTTATGCAAATTCAAGAGAATAACATGAGACTTGTGTACAAATTTATCTGTGCCTTATTTACATTTTGTAGAAAATATAATTTTTGGAGCAAATATTTAGAAATTTAACAACTGGAATTTTTGAAAATATTCAGTAAAGACCATTACATAATATATATCTATATCAATCTTTGATACTTACATGATATAAGTAAGCATATAATATTTTAAATGTACAAAAATGCACAATGTTTGTAAATACTAAATTGTGCTCAAGTTACATGATTTAAAATGAAAGTAATGGATAAAGGACTTACTAGGTGGAGAATCTGGGTTTCCAAGATCAACATCTTTTGAGGTGTGTGCTAAACAACAGCTATTCACATCTCCACCACATTCTGAGAATATTCCCAGACAGGATTGTTGTCCAACATCCCACAGTCGAGCAGTTCCATCTCTCCCACATGTTACAATGTTACGACCTCTGTCAACTATGGCTGTGTCAAGAATAGCTAGCAAAGAAAAGAGTAATCAAATATAAGATGGATATAAATTCCAAAAAGTAATCCATATATAACTGCTTATAAGTCAAGTCAAACTGCAAACAACAAAGATCCTGATCTGCCATAGAATAATGTGCCTGCATATCAGGGTCTACATCCTTTGTTCAACTTATTAATATTAATCTACTGCTCAGACCCAGATCTGTAGGTGCATTATGTGACATCATATCTGGGTCTGTGAAGTCTGTAGTTGGACTCAACTTATAAGTAAGTATATTTTGTATTCTTTGTAATTCCTTTGAATATCAACAGAATAATTATGAGTAATGCATTTCAATATCATAAATGACTTATCTATATACATTCTGAATAGGTCATTGGAACAAGTGAAGCACTTTATCTAGATTTATCATGATCATTTCTGCCTGTGTAATATGGGATATGAAAATATAAGCTAATTTGAAAGGAATTCAGGTTTGATATCTAGCTCACTCTGCAGGATTACCTCCCTTGTGTCCAATTAATGTTGCTGCACAGTGCCCTGTCTCAGCAGACCAAATCTTCACTTGCATGTCTGAGCCAGCACTCAGTACAACAATGCCAGTTGGAAAAAATTTGCAGGAGTACACATCCCCATAATGGCCTTCCAGGTTACGCTGAAATGGTCAGTAACATTAACAATGTTGCAACTATTACACATTTTAGAATAATGTAATAAACAATGCTTAAATATGGAATGTGATAAAATACTAAATATATTATAGCTTCAAAACAGATAAAGGACAGTATACAGGCCACTAGGTGAGCAATGAAAGTGGTGAAATACTATGGAAGTGCCTGAAATTGTCACCTCTGAAAATAGCAATTTTCAGGTGACCATTTGTATCAATGAAATCAATAAATCTGCTGATTAAAAATTTAAGGTTTCTGCTGTTGTTTGCTGGTTGGCATCTTTGAAGTTACTAACATTTGCAAGTGTAACATATTTAAAAGGCTGAATCAAAGATATAAGTCACTATAATTCTTAAAAAATAATAGAACTTAGCAATATTTTAAAGTCTTATTGGCTTAAAGAAGTTTCAGAAGAGAGGAATAATAAAAAAAAAATGTTGGTGAATAAGGAATAGTAACTAAAGCTAAACAGAAACCAGACATGGATTAGAACATTATATCTTACATTCCTTGTATAATCAAACATGTCAACATAATTTTAGGAGATATCGGATAATTATCTGAACAAGAAACTTATTATGGCCTGCATGTTAAGCATGTACCATAGCTACAGTCCATATCCAAAGAGGGTGGGTAATACTGGTACAAAAATAAAAAGAAAGCAAAAAATGTTAAAATGGAAATTAATCTGGGATGGATCTAACTACCCGGAAATGACAGACATAATTACTGATGCCAAATGGATCACTAAGTTGAACTTCTTGAAAGGCAGACTCAATAAAAATGTTAGTGTCAACACTGGATACAGATAAAAAAAATTGCACCTAACTGTGTCTAACTGTTATACATTAAACCTTCACTAAAAGCACCTCAGGATAAATCTAGCATGGTAATGATAATGAATTCATTTTTCTGGTTGAATGTAGATTTAATATTAGGTGTACCTTGGTATAAAACTGAATCTTATTTAACATGGTAACGGCATGGATTCATCTTTCTGATTTAATGTAGATTTAATAGTTGATTTACCTCAGTTTATGACATTATTGTTCATAATACAGCACACTTTTACAGTTTCACTGAATCAAGTTATAGTTAAGGATCACAATAACTGTTTCCCCACCTAAACTTACATAACTTTCCATGCCTTATGTCATAAAAATGAAGGGCAATCAAATAAGGTAATACCAGGCTGGTAAATTTTGACATGCATGTGGAAAACTTACCCTAACTTCTCCATTTTCAGTCTGCCATATCTTTAATTTTCCCTCTGAGTCACTGGATACTCCCAGACCTCCAGGTGTGACATCTAATGAATGAATCTAATGGATAGAAAAATAAAATGCAACTAAAAATAAAAAAAGAATGATGAAGAAGGAAAATTGTATTCAGTAGCAATATTTAGTTCATATTAACCCTAACTCAATATATAGTTTATTTTCAATTTTTGATTCTATTGCAATAGTTGATTTTAAAATGTCAATAATTTGCTATTACTGTGGCTAACAATTATAAAATTCAATACTACTACTGACAGTGGAAGAGGGGGATATGCATGTATTTGACAGAGTGGTAATATATTCATTGCACTTCTGCTATCCCAAGTTCAGAATGCAGTGTAAGCAGAAATTTGTCAAATTCAAAGTTGATTTCTCCATTTTTTCACCACCAAAATGACTACCTAACACCACCAGCTGAGCTATTAAAAATACCTATTATTACAAAGTTTTAAGTTAATTTAAAAAAAAACATTTAAACTTTAATATCATATATACTTGTGTACATGTTCCAATAGCAAAAAAACATACACCTTGATCAGCTGGCACATAATGTGCTGGCATCAGGGTCTATGTTGTTTGTTCAACTAATGACTCCTAAAACAACTTTAAAGACCCAGACCTGTGGGCATATAATGTGACACAGGTCTAGGTCTATGAAGTTTGTAGCTCAACTTATAAACTTATATGACAGTACTTTCATACCATTGTTTTTAGGATATAGAAAAAGGGTTTTCCATAAAATTTCAAAACCAGGGGATGAAATTAACAAGAAATCAAAACCGAGTGAGGAAATCAGGAAATGTGAGGGTGAACCTTGGAGATGTGAAGGTGAACCTTGAGATCATAAGAGTGAAAATACTTCATTGTGATTGAGCAATACCTTTCAATCATCAAAGGGGGTGTAAATTTAATTATCTTAATTCTTTATCCTAAACTGCCAGACATATATGACATGAAATTAGCAAAAATTTTCTATTAGTGCCTATTTTGCTGGCATCTGCCTCAACCATTGGTGTTTATTTTTTGGCAACCTGTCTCAACCAATAGAGTCTACTTTACTGACTACCTGCCTCAACATGCCCCAATGGACTTCTAAAAAGCACATAAATATAAAAAGTAGACAATGAGAAGTGCAACAAATTATTTAAGTAGTAAAAGGCTTCATCCATGTTGGTATTAAAATAATCATAGCAAATTAGTTTCCATCCCTATTGCTTCCTCATTCCCTTATCTTGTTCATGTCAAATAAGTAATGTGCTGATATCCTTTCAGTGCAAAAGGAGCATTACTGTTTTACCTTTAATAATCCACAAATTGGTTCTTTAAATGACCGATGGACTAATTCATGTTACTTTATCTTCCAGGTCCTTTAGGATCTGAACTGTGAGATGTATCATCATTAAAGCTGACTGATTACCTACTATGTCAATACAGACTTGTTAACAACAAGACAGCATGTTTTGGCAGAATTTTAACTTGCCATCTTTCAAGCAGTGCTGCAGTCTGCAAAAAATACAGACTGGAACCATGTTGTCTGAGTTGAACTGGAATTATCATTCTGGACTGTTATCAGTAGTTTTTTCACCATAGTATTATGGACTATTTTAAGCCTTCCAGATTTATGTATATATTTCATTTATTGTTATTTCTAGTGTTTAGATTATTTTATATTTGTCAATTTCTCATTAAATTTTGCATGAAACATGAGAAATTTAATTGCATAAATTTGTGTGTGGTACAAATTTTCCATGTGTAAAATTCGAAATTCCTATGTTAAACACCTGAGGTCACAGACTATCAAGAACCATAAGTTATATTACTGACAAATACCCATAATTAAAATTTTATCAATCATACATTGTAGTTTGAAGTGATTTCTTCTACAGTTATACCATGGTAATAAATATAATTCAATAATCCAATTAAGTCACTAGAGTGTAATAATTAAATTTTGAGTGAGATCCATTATAATGAAGGTCTTATCATGTAAGTTATCATCAGCAACTTAGTAATATCTGAAAAAAAATTCAGTAAAACTGACATCAAATTTTAAAAACTTGATACAATCTATGTACACTCTCAACATTTGGGTGACTGTAATATAGAGACATACAACATTGAAAGGGAACATTGCAAAGTATTGTTTAAAATTGTTCCCATACTGAAATAAACACCATAATTCCCAGTGGATTTTGTTTCTTTCTGCAAGAGGCACTAGTTAGAGCACTGCCTATATACTCATATGCAATCAGCATAGACCCTAGTCCACTGTCACATAACATGCCAGCCAACCAATACTTTGACTGGAGATCACTTGCTATAACAAACAATATGAATTCTATATGAAATATATGTATTATTATAATAGTGAGTAACTTACAAGCAAAATAACATAAAAAGTAAGCTCTGATAATACCAACCACAAATAATATTACAGTCTACACACAATTTTAGTGAAATAACCAACTTTTTAAACATTTTACTCAAAACTGTGTAAACCCCCCCCACTATAATTGAATATGACTACTTGGTTGGTTTCATAGTACCAACTGTTTGCAACCAGTATTATATTTAAGTAGCCACCATGAGTGAAAGCATTAGTGTGATAAGGTCAGAAAGCAAATAACCTATGGGATGGTGCTGTTCAAAGTAAATTACACCAACTGATGCAACTTATATTTGTAAAAGTATTAGAACATTTTGACTCCATTTATGTTTAGCCTGATAATCTAGTATGTTGGAGTAATGTGACCATTTTACATGGCGTTAAACCCCACAACAACCAACCAACATCTCAATTTCATATTTGCACCCACTGCTAACTGTTATAAGTGCATGCTTCTAATTAGCTGCAATAAGCAATTTGCAGAAATTTAAAGATAATAAAAATATTGTGATTAAATTGTCATTCCATAGTGTGTGCCTTCAAAAATGTTCATAAACATTGCTGAAAATGAGCAATGGAAAGAGCCAAATACCTCAAATAAAATGAACCTGACAGATTCTGTTCTTCAGTCTCCTCCAAAGCAACACAGCAAGCACCTGCTTTTAAGTCAGTCATTGACAAATTTGAATGAATAAATAAATATTTTATACAAACAAATTTTTACATTATTTAAAAATAAATAAATTAAGAGATATTCAGTGAAATATTGTTTTTTCACTTGTTCTTGGGTCAAGAATATATACATGCTTTAGTGCAAGAATTCTCCATAGTGTGATGAAATGTCACAATATGAATGACATCATAACAAGCCAGTCATCTGCACATATCATCTGGTATTTCTTATGGAACCCAGTTTGCTACAGCAAGGAACAACCCGAGTACTTACACTTTTCCTTGGTTTATGGACTGAGGAAAATGTTGTGTCTGCTGCTATAAACTTCCTTGTACAACAAGCTGCATCTTTAGAATAGGTTACCTTTATCTTTTGCTGAAAAAAACATTGGTAACAAAATGAATATGAACAATTAATTACTTTCAAAGCTGTTTCAATTACATGAATGGGTAAAATTATGATCAATTTTGAGAATCAGTTTTAAAATTATTGTGATTTTGATTACTCACAGCTCTTATTAATTGCATACACAACTGACATATGTTCTAACAGGCTTGTCTGTATATCTTGCCAGTATTAAAACAGTGAACAGCACTTGTAGAAAATCAATGAAGCAAAACTTTTAAAACTTATGTTGATTGAATTGTTGATATAATCCACCAGATTTTGAATAATTCCTGAATCAGGATTTTAATGAATCATACTATCTTACGATGATAATGATACATAAACATATTTAAAGTTTAAATTTAAACAGCAGTAAGTGTCAAATCTGCAACCATTTTATGGTTTTGTTACCTGATGCTAAAAAACAAACTCCTAGTGACATCAAGTTCTGAATCTTACCAACTAACTGAAAGATCCTTTCAAGCACATTTCACAAGTCCAGGATAAAAAATTAATTTCTAATATTTGCATGAAACTAAAAGTTGCTTAAGTTTAAAAAGATTTCTTTGAATATTCAAATACCCCTTCATTATGATGATCAAGATGAGTATATTCTGATAAAAATATAACTTTTTTTTATAAATGTCCGAAAGATACTTTGCCAACTGAATGTATGTATGGTGTTATGATTATATGGTCTTTAAGTAAAAGGAAAAGTACAGTTAACAATTTTAGTAAAATTTAAGAAATATTTTAATTCTCTATGTTATAGAACAAAATTTAAGAGAAACATACAGTATTGTGAATCAAATCCCAGTTAATAATAACAGTTCTATCACAAGTCCAAAAGTTTTGAGTGTTCCAAATGAATTTTAATAAACCTGAATAAGCCAATATACCAACAGCTTGAACAGTCTTATGTACCAACAGTCTTGATGTATCACAATGATATAATCTGTAATGTCCTTGAACTGATTCAAAATTATCTCAAAATAGTTTCGGTACAAAATGCCAAAGATCACTTTGTAATTATAATGAAGGCCTCTCTCTCCCTTCTTTTCAAAGTATATAATTATTGATTCTAACTGCATGCAATATTTGTAACTTACCAGACTAATGGAAAGTTTAAAAAATGTTTAAATAATTATTTAATCTGTTTGATAACTGAACAAGATTTATTTCCTTGATATTGTTTTGTAACCAAACCTGTAAAACCATTCATGGGTAACCACAACCAATATAAATACAGGTTTGGGGACTGATTTCTTAAACTAGGTTTCTTGTTTGCCCATCATTTTCTAGTAGTTGTCTAATCCTGCCCAAAAATTTTATTCTATGTTTATCTGAGTTTAAAAATTACAGTTCATGATTAGGTTAATCCAGTACTATAATTCCTGCATCTAACCTGTCAGATAAATGTAAACTTTTCACATAGGATTTTTCCTTTAACTGCTTTCCTACAAGTAAATATAATATTCAAGAACAATTGTGACTGAATTCATTCTTTATACTTGCCATATTCCTTTAGATAAAATTAACCAACAGAAACAATTGTCACATGCTATAATATATCCAAGTTCCCATTTCTAAATGAAAATGTATATTAACATGAACACAGGCATACAGTGGATCAAGTCAAAGATGAAAAATACTTTTACCAAATGTTGAGTATTGACAAAAGATGAAGTATTAGCAAGATCTTTCTCTTTAAGGATCCAAGGAGATTGGATTATTTAATCAGATTAATAATAGCCAACAACTATGGATTTTATCTTGCTTCTTACTTATAGAAAACACAATCTAATCAGCTACAGAATTATAATCCCAGGACCCTGTTATAATTGCCCAGAGTGACAATTTAAGTACACAATGTGTGGTGCTGGAAAAATTACAAAATTTTTTACGATTTTCTAATATTATAACTGTTTTCAATATTTGTTCAGATGTCCAACCAGTTTTCACATTGGGAAAACTGGCAGGTCAGCATTCATTTTGTTTGTTCCATCTGCACAAATAATGAATTTTTATACACTTTGTCTTAAACATATGATCATAACAATTATTACAGAAAATGAACCTATCAGATGCATCTAATATCAATGAAAAGTAAACTAGACTTTGTTGAACAAATAGATTTGGTCCAAGTGTGTACAAAGTAGAGATTCATGGTCAGGGTTTTCAATAGAAGAGTACCTTCAGGTTGTGATATGTCAAATTTAAATATGACCCATTTTTCATGTTCAGAAATTGTGACTTTTGACTATTTTTGACACGTATAAATTTAGGCTGGAGCATCAATCTTAATTGCCCTTGATTCAACTCTGGTTAGTTTCTCATTAACATTACACTGTCCATCAGAAGTTTATTGTAGGCGGCCCTGATTGACATCTGCTCAACAATAGTGTAGACTTGACGGCCAATAATATCACACCAATATATACACTGGATGGAACTAACAGTTCACTAAAGTCAGGCTTAGGTGCATTTAAATTAAGTTGGATTGTTTTGAGATTTTATGTCTTTAGTTTATGATAGAGGAAGATGAAAAAATCAAGACATGAATGGACTGGTTTTTGATCAAATATTAGCATTGATATTTTTGGATATTAAATATTATGATCAACTGGTCATAACTTAAGCATGTGGCAACTTTCAAAGCCAGTTATTAGGCAGAATGTTAAATATTCATAATCCTTTATAACGTCACTGGATTCTTTTCTGATAAAATATCAGCATTTGTTTTTGATTTCACCTGAAATTATAATAAGTTAGATAAAATGTAAAACATGGCTTCTCACAAAAACACTTTTCAGTATGGAATTGATTTGCTATTAATTTGGTTCAATCAGCAAAAGATTTAAAACTGCGAATTTTTTATTTCAAGGTTCATTCAGAAAAAGTAGAACAGACATAACACTGTGCTTACAGTTTAACTTTAAAATCACAATAGTGCAAAGAAGTATATTTGTTTCCACCTATAATAAGGAATCAGAGCTATGGGCTCATGACAGTTGAAAAGAACTTACTCTTAGGATTTCAGTTTTGACTCATAAGATTTTCATTCTGACTTGTGGGAATTTGAGGTCAAGGGTCAACGGACTATTCAGTTTTAAAATTATTGAGAACATTGATAATATTAGCAGTTATATTTTTCCAGTGGTACATACCACTATATCTCCTCAGTGTACCAATACTTCAAAAGTTTCCATCAGTAAGGAATATACAGAAATTCAAGTGTAAGCTTGTTTTTAATTTAATGATATTTTAAATATTTTTTTTTTTCTGGGGAAAATAATTATTTAACATATTTACAAAATAGTTGTATTTGTCACAAATTACTTTTGAAGTACAACAAACAGACTTGTATGTAAAAACTTTTGAATCACATCTATGACACATGTCATGTATGCCATCATGGCAGCTGAAAGGAATGTTGTGAAAGATATTTGGGCCAAATCAGACTTTTGAAACATTTCCAATTAAAACAAGAGAAAAACAATATCATTTTTTAAAAATGTATCCATTAGTACATGTTAAAGTTTTAAGTATACATACTTCTTTGTAAGACCAGTTGTCTTCTGTTTGAATTCTACATAATTTCTGCAGTTAACTAAATATTTTGTTTGGTTGAGTCAGTGTGTTACTGGAACTTTCTGATAAATGCCTTAAGTGGGTGTTGACATCCAATTCAAAGTGTTCCTTTCTGTTACAGCAGGTAAGAAAGAGGCTTCATTGTTAATACTTCCTTTTTTATTAACAAGCCTTCTAATGTCAACACGTTTTATGTCAACTATTGTGTATATCTACTTGTCACACTTCAGTAACAGTTTTTATGACATCTTATACAGCAAATTAATGTACTAATGATAAATTCAGCAGCTCTAAGATACTGACCATGTAATTATCTGGAGTGGGGTGATGCAATTTTTGTTATACCTGGGATATTTATTTTCTTCTATCTCATGATAATTCAATCTTTTTATATAATGTAATGGATATAATATGGTGTATATATATCAAAGCTAAATATTTGTAAGCTATGTGAAAAGATTCATGGAAAATTCCCCAGAAACATAAATTGTTGGTCCCTAATACAATTGGGGTACACCATGATATGCTTTGTGGTATATTCTGAAATACTGTGGTGTACTGTGGTACAAATTTTTGGCATTACCCTGATCTGTTAAAACTCACTATGCTGCCATTATATAGATTTAATAGCATGAGTATTATCACAGATTCATTTAGATTGGCTAAATTTTGTTTTATTATGATTGCATCTTTAAGTTAGTTTATTTCAAATAATTTTAGTTCTTGGCTGAAGAGAACAATATTAGATAATATTATGTCATTCAATACCCAACTATTGTATTTCACTGTTGTGATAAAGACTTCCTGCAATAAACTGCTGCAGCAGTATAGGGCTCTGTCACTTAAAATGCATATCATTTTATCCCTCTTGTGAAAAACATCTTTGAGACAGCCCTTTATAATGAAAAAGATGATTTTCACATCCATTAGTAGAGCCTGAGCATGACAATAGACCCAAGTGGGCCTGAGATCACCCAACTGAATGACATCTCTGTAAAAGCCAAATAAAAAAGCAGATGGACAAGAAATCTGGTCTAACAATATGGTGTTCTGCTGCAATTTCTCTAGTGATGCTGGTTCCACATATTATGAAAACAAATGTTTCAGTTACTCTAGATTTTGTATCTTCATTCATATTTGACTGCATATTTTGCATGATCTGAGAGGCTCCTATGCTAGGATGCTTTGTGTCAAGTTGATCAATATCTGGTCAACATCTTTTTTAAGATCAAGTTGTGTAAATGTTTGTTTTTCTAACTTTAGGTAATGCCAGCCATAACTGATAACAGAATGGTATATTTGCTATAAATCTAAAAGCCATTCAAGTCTGGATACTTTCTGTCAAAATATGGTCAAATTCTGTTAAGTTGTTATTTAGAAGAATTTATTTTCTTTTAAATTTTAGAAAATGTTGCCACATTTGATGGCAGACTGTAACATTTTCATAAATGTAAAAAGACATAACATGGCTAGTACTGGTAACCAGTCTAGTTACAATGCAATGTATAATGGATTTAATATTGCACAGCATATGTGACAAGTGTAGTCAGTTATAAAGTCATCATCCTTTCATTAGAATGACCTGGAGAAAAAATACTTTTTCTAGTTCTTCCATACAACACCTGGCCTAATAATAAGAAAATTAAAATTAAAAATAATGCACTTTATACACCGCAAAATATGCTAGTTTCTGCATATTTTCAAAAAGTGCAGGGATCATATAAAAATAAATGACCTACCTTATTTACTTCTAGAACAGAGAAACCATTTGATCCCATTACATAAGGGTAGCCTTCTGTTGATAAGCCCCGAGTCTGCAGTTCCCCATGCACCGTGGGTCGACCTGTAAGCAATTAAATAAAAAATACTTATTAAGGAGATTATTTGCTTTTGAAACATTGGCTAAAATCAAAGAGGTGAAATAATAAATTACAAAAATGGCATTATCTTGGTGCAGTCAACAATTAATAACATCATGCATATTACAAGTGTATCATCCAAGATTTTTTACTCTTTTTAAATATTTCTTGGGAAAAAGAGTTCAAAAATGTTGTCATGTGGTTCTTGTATTGCCCATAGTGTATACAATTTATGAGTCTTTGAAAAGCAAAAAAGCTTGCAAACAATAAAAAATTTTCCCAATATTTTTATATACTTCACAAAGTTTTAAAGAATTATTTAATGGTCAATAGGGTTATCAAAAATTAAGCATGTGTAAAATGAGTAAAATGAGTAAGTTCTGCATTTTTAAAACATAAAAGCCACGTGCAATGTTTGTCAACTGTATAGCTTATCCAACTTTTGACAAGTGTAAACTATTTCCACACCTAAGAATATATATTATTATAATTTTCTGATTAGATTCCTACAAAACATATACCTCCTGTCTTGGGAAAGCTTTTTTTGTCTATGTTACTGCAAAACATTACCATCAGTCCATATGATGCATCTATCAACTAAAGCATTTACAGAAGAAATTCCCACAAGTATATTATTAGAGATGCACTGTACATCCCTTTATATCAGACATTTGCAACTTTCTTTAGAGAAAGTTTCTTTCTTTAGGCCTAGACAGCATTTTAAATGTATCAGCAAGTAACATCATATGCCAGATAAAACCAGGCTATGGGATGGATGTGACCTGTGACTGAAGGTATTATATGAGTGTTCAAGGTAATGGATAAAATACAAATTCCCAAAATAGTATAATGGAATCCTTTGGTGCAGAGTGCTCCAACATGTGGCCCATGGGCTGCATGCAGCCTGCCAAGCCATATCCTATCACCTGCAAAATGACTGGCATCACAAGGTGTCATGAGAGATAAAAAAGGTGGTGCAGCCCTTGGGCCATCATTAATGCACTCATATTGTCTTCATGGTGGTTTGAATTTTAGACCCCTGCTTAAGTGCAAAATGAAGAATAACTAGATAACTAAAACACTAATTAATTCTGATAGGCAATGTTATCCATTAACCATCAAAACCCCTGCTGGCTTACAAATGTAGAAAATATCCACCTCACTCTTCTGCATATTGTAAGAGATGTCTTATGAAGGCATTGTGGGCATGTTGCCAAAAAGGTGCAGGTTTAATCCCCCCCATTGAATCAACATGATCAGTTACAATGGTGTGTCTTTGAATAAGGCCTTTAATATTTACCCTCTTTTTGAATATAGAACAATATTAAGTAAAAAAGTTCATCCATAATATTAAAACAAAAAAAACCCACTATGTGAAAAGAAAATAAGTGATATCAATGAAATGTTTAGTGTTTACACAAAATCAGCACAACATTTTCTGGTTGAACTTGCAATGGAGCTGTTTCACTGGCAATAGCATGCATTGTAGAGATGGATCAATACATGTCCAACCAATTTCTTTCTTGGTATAGTATTCATATGAAACTTTGTATTGTAGTAAAGAAGTTATTAATAAAACTTTGACAAAAACTATTGGCATATTTCATCACATCAATGCTAATCCAATTTTCATAATTCATAATGAGGTTCATTAACCTAACTGTATATTTGAGCTGGAAACCATAAAAACTTTGTACTGCAACATATCACTGTATTTCTGAACATACAATGATACAATCATGTCATTGTATACTGCAAATATTTTACGGACAACAACTTAAAAAGTTTATTGGCAGGGGCCTGACACTTCTTTTTTTTGAAAATTCCATCTGTCACAAGCTGGAAAATTATTGTGCTTTGATTTATAACAATGTAGCACCATATTCAAATCCATTATATTATTTTTAAAAACTTAACTTTCTGGAGATAAAAGAATAAAAAATATCTCAGCTGGTTGCCATTTAACCACCACCATGTTAAATTTAATTATTTTGTCATGAAAAATGAAAACATGCTGTTAATATCAATAAATACATAGCAAGATTATTCAGAGATTTCCATGATAACTACTCAAGTACTGGTACAGTGAAAATGCACCATCATATGTACCACCAGTAAAAATAATGCAGTAAACTTATAAACAAGCAATTAGTTTATGTTGAACCAGAGATGTGTTGTGATGATGCAATACTTTTAATGCTGTTGTTAATATTAACTCAACTTTTCTTCAGCAAAACTTGGTCCAGTATATTTATACTGTATGACAGTGAAATAGACTGAAATAATGTTTTTTCCTACAATTGTTTTAACATCTTTCAAGATAACTTGCAGACCATGAAGATACAACACATCTAGAGGCATATTCACACAATAGTGATGTTTCTTGTGTAAGAACAACTGAATAATCACTGTTTAAATGCATGCATTTAAACCAAAAAGGGAAAAGATGAATAGAAACTAGTTCAAACATTTTTCTTACCTGTAACTTTGTAGCTCAACCAGACCTTTCCTTCATCATCCCTAAAATTTTTAAATATAAACATTATTGCCATGTAAATGTTCACATTGTGCAAGCTCTAAGTACCTGAAAAACGTCTTTAAAAAAGTTCATTTACAAGATTCTTGAGAAATGAACACAAGGAAAGGACACCTTCACATTTCTGAGGGCAATGCTAGAACATCACTTAATTGTTTGGGACTACTAATAAACTTCTATTATGGATCAAACAGAAATGGTGCAGTGTCAAGCAACTATGTATATCACTGGTAATCATAAACATGGAGATGTGAACTTGGGATATTGGATAACATGAGGCTAATAGATTTATGAAATTAAGATATTTTGTGAATAGACATATCTTCCTCTAAATGTCTTAGATTGTTAGAAGCCTGGTACCGTCAAGAACAAAACTTAAATGTTCAAAAATCTGTAACAAATAATGTATCATTAGATCTTAGATGATTCAAAATTTGGAAAACACTACAATTTTCAAAGGATATAAAACTGAGGAACTTGCATTTGGAAATGAAAGTTAGGAGATATAACAAACATGAAGTGACCAGGACTCTTCTAAAAGATCAAACAGTATGCTTGAAATCCAACTTTTTTAAGGAATCAACAAATTAAACAACATCCTGCATAAATATATTAATTGACAGACAAGGGTTATAACTCTGGCAAAAAGGGTAGACTACACAAAACCCCTCAACTCACATGTTCAGATTAATGAAAGCAATGTTCACATCAAACTGCATCATAATAACATGTTTAATGAATGGTTCTGGCTCATTGAAAACATCCCATGTCAGGGATCATTATGGGCTTTGCCAATGTCACAAATAGTGAATTTTTTCCCCTTATTGGTGACAAGATATATCTGGCTATTTTTTGGGTGACAGCCTTTTTGGCTGTTTAAATTGTACATCCAATCATAGTTTTGCAGTGGAGAAATTGGAAGGGACCATTCAAGGAAGCCACAAACTTGGATACACAATGCACTGGAATCTATCTGTTACATAAACAAAATCCTTTGTTTGTATTGACAAACCTGTCTTTACAGTGCATTGTTACATCATAATCCCCTTACCTTAAGACATCTGGTCTGAGTATTGTATGCTGTGATACATTCAATCATGCTACTGGACTATACATAAAATCCAACAACCTCTGAAGATGTGAACAAAAACAACTACAATTAATTGAATGATGGCTAATCCTTCAGTTGTTTATTTTAAATATACCAATAAAATAGTCTTGCTGAAACTTAAGAGAAAACTAATTACTTTTGAAGTAACAATTGCTGTGTATAAATATAAGCAAATGGAAAAAATCTCAATCAGAATTGTATACTATCAAAAGTTTAACTTTATTATGGGTAAACATAAGTTAGATATTGCATGTTCATTGTCTCATCCTAAGAGTAAGTTAAAATTAATAATAATAATAATAATAATAATAATAATAATAATAATAATAATAATAATAATAATGAAGACTTGATATAGTGCCTAATCTTTTGAAGCTCTAAGTGCTCTACAACATTTGACAACTCTTAAAAAGAAGAAAAAACATATAATGAAATGATTACAAAAATAAAAGCAAACACCACAAAAATCAGAAACAGAAAAATATGCTCTAAATTTTTATGGTAAGGATACATTAGAAGGATACATTATTAGGTCTTTATGACTGTTCTTGCAGTTGAAATAGATGGGTTTTATAGGTACTCTTGAATGAGATCACTGTGTCATTGTTTCTAAGTGCAGCGGGCAATTCGTTCCATGTTGCTAATCCATGGTATGCAAAAGAACGTTGTCCATATGATTTCAACTTCATATTGGAAATATTGAGAATGTGAGTGTCAGATGAGGAGCATAAGAATCTTGCAGGTGAATACACATAGGAGATGTCAGATAAATACGTTGGACTGGAGCCCGTCAGTGAAACGTAGCACAGAGAACTAATTTTGTGTTTAATATGGATCATATGGATAACCAGTGTAGGGTACAGAGCAAAGGAGAGGCTCCAAACTAAAATGTGACCATGTTTATGGGTGGGTTGGCTAACTGACTGTTTGAGGTTGAAAACATGAATGGAAACTAGGAGTTTCCATGTGCATGGGGTTTTAGGACAGTCACAGTGAAAGTTGAAAACACCCAGAATAATTAGGTTGCCATCTACAGAATTTCCATACTCCATGAGATTTAGAAACTGATCCAAAAAGAGAGATTCTGTCAGCTTGTTTTTTTCTACTAGGAAAAAGATGGTAGAGACAGAAAAAATGGACTGACCTTTGTTTTAGTGTAAGTGTAGTTTGGACTAGTTCAAACGATGTGTGGTCAAAATTGAAAGTTGTAGTGTAGTTAAGAAAGTTGATCATGGAGTTCCTTGCGATAATGGCAGTATATTAGATTTAGTGCAAATTCATCAGACAACACAGTCTGATGTTATATCTGCCAGTCAAACATCATCTACATGTAGTGATGGTAGTAATGCTTCAAGTGCATCATGATCAACTGGTCAAAAGTTCCGAAAGTTTCTTGACAGTTGGAAACTTGTACATCCATGGCTGAGATATGATATAAAGTTAAAGCAGATATTCTGTGACACATCTATCAAGGAATGAGTAGTTAATTCATTTACAACTGGCTGTGATATTCTGAAGAAATAGTATCTTATTAAACGTGAATCCATGTGGGGTAAGTAATATCTGTTAATTTTGTTCATTGATCTTTTACTTTTGCCATCAAATCCCGTGTTATGTCTCTAGGGACTTAAATTATGCAACAAGAAATAGCAAAACAAACAAGTTATACTTAATTGAAAATAAATTATTTCTCAAAATACAGGAGTGAAAGATTAAAATTCACTTACAGCATGGTAAATGAATTTTTATTTCTTAAAAGTCCTTTCAATTCCAATAGTTTCAAGAAATCTAAGACATGTTTATACAAAAATGATCCTTCAGTATTTAAGTTTCAAATTACAGAAAGATTTCCAAAGAATTCAAATAGTTGCTGAATTGATTCTAATACTGTAACATTATTCTAGCATGTCATGCAAAAAATAAATCTTTTCACAAACCAAGATTGGAGATTGAATCTGAAAACATGCAGATGGGGACCTACCATCAGCAATTTTTTGTAGCATATTTAAGCATTGTTTTCACTAAATATTAGATTTTTGGGGGATTCAATAAATGTGAAATTCTCAAAGGATATGCCATTTCTCCCTGTGAAGTATTTTATTGTCCCCATGTGATCCATTTGATATTCTGCTTGGCTGTGCCAAAACTACACAATAAATAAAGGTCAGACTCAAGCCTCTTCAACATACTTCAAAGAAACCCTCTGTTCTATGATGATTAAAAGCACTAGAAATGTATTGACAAATAAACACTGCCCATTTTTGTTATAACCAACATTGCCTAAAAATAGGTGTGAATTTAAGTTAACGGTTCAAATGCATGTTATAATACTTTCTCACATTTTATATCCCATTTTATTTCCTTATTGTTACCTCATATATGTATACAACACTGTTTAATAAACAACACATTTATTACAAATTAATTTTTTTCATGGACACATATGCTCCATGATATGTTTCTTAATTCCTTCTTGTAATTTAATGATGATAATTAATGCTTATATATAAGGTGCAATAATGCTAGGGCTGTCAAAAATAACAAAAATCTAACCTGGGTACCCGTTGCGAAATTTAACGGTATCCAGGTACCCATTAGCACATGAATGACAAGTACAACTGTAGACCAGCTAATTTTTATCCCCATTTCTTTAATATTTTGTATGGTGATAGAGGCTAACTGTGTAATGTGCTACTTGGTCTGATGCATCCACACCGATGTAGCTGCAAATGATCTGACCACACGCTATTAATTAATAAATTTATTTAGAATGACCATTGTACACAGATGGTAGGTATAATCCAACTTTTAATGATCACTGTTATCAGTCACGTTAAATCTTTTAGAAAACTCATCTTTTTTTAAAGTATAAGTCCTTGTTAGAACAGACCATGTTTATTCATTGGCTTTTGACCGCAGATATAAATTACCCAGGCATATGTGGAAAGCAGCATTATCACATGTCAAGAATCATGCGTTAAAACTGTCTTTGTGTGTGTGTGTGTGTGTGTGTGTGTGTGAGAGAGAGAGTGAGGACACCACAAACTGAATTCACTAGTAATAATTCAAACTAGATAATATAATGTTTGTGCCCCAGTTATACCACGTGACCACACAGTCGCAGAAGTGTTATTATTTTGGAATTATCGGTATATGTATAATGGCTAACTTTCAAAATTATTAGAGATAGTCCACTAGAAAACGAGCTGCTCAAAGATTACTTTGAGGCATTATGAAGATTTCAAGGTGTCTAGGTGATTCATAATATAAATTGTGGGATTTCTTTGACATGTGTGTTAGGAAATCAAAGGAATTTAATTAAAAGAGCAGGCAAGTACCAATTATTTAGCACCCAATAGTTATTGTCTGCAAAGAGGTTTATTACCTGTAGAACAATGCTATGTTTTAACCTTGGTATATAATGCCTCATGGATAACGGTTTGTCCTGTTGCACAATGCCAATGAATTTTATTAATCCAAACAGACCCTCTGATGTATTGTTTATTTATATTAAGCAAGGATCTAGTTTCTAATTGAAGCCATAGCTGTAAAACCTGTTTGAAGTGGTTGGGAGTGTAGCGATTTTATTTTTTATTTTTTTTACAGGTACCCGCATTTACATTTCAATACCTGGGTTTACCTATATGGTTGGGTACATGGGTACCGATGACAGCCCTAATTAATGCTACATGTTGTCTCATGTAAGTTTCATTGGTGGTAAAAGAGATCCTAGTTTGCTTATCTAAAAAAAAAAAAAAAAATACAGCATTCAGTCATCATTCCTGGGATTTAGGAATCAATTCTCTAAAAGCAAAGCATGTAAAGCACAGCAAAAATATATTTCTGAACTCCTGCTTGATGAAGACGTGCTTTATAAAGCTAGCCATAATAAGAGGAAAGGAGGGGCATTTAAATCCTAATGAATGAAATTGACAGTCGCATTATATGTCACGTGTTTTACATTGCAACGAATGATTATAGACATTTAGTATTAAAATGTCATTAACTAAAGTACCTTACAAAACTATTATTTGAAAAATAATATACATACTATAAATTTGCTTTAATACCTGATGTTTCTAATTAAAAAACAATGAGAGAGAGAGAGAGAGAGAGAGAGAGAGAGAGAGAGAGAGAGAGAGAGAGAGAGAGAGAGAGAGAGAGAGAGAGAGAGAGAGAGAGAGAGAGAGAGAGAGAGCAGTCAGGAAAGTAGATATTTTATTTTATATTGCAATTATTTAAGGTGACAACAGTCATACCTATGTATCAACGGTATGTCAGATGCAAAGACCATGGAAGATGTGCAAAACAGTCATGTAATGATTTATTTTGTAATATGGCTGTATTGCTTTTTGTCAATAAAATAATAACTATTGGATCTTTTTCAATTTTCTTTACCCATTACATTAATAGACTTGGCAAAATATTCACTACTTGTTCTGGTGACATTTTTAATTTAAATTGGTGACAAAAAATGATGTTGGCGATTTTTGGCAACACATTTTTGAAAGGCTGGACCATCCTTGCATGTGAAGATATTAAGTCAAACTGACAAGGGATATAACTCTATCCATGAGAGAGAACAGGAGACTAAACCTCAAAAATGAACATATAAGTCAATGAGTCACTATCCTTACCAAACCTTATCAGAATATGTCAACTGATCCTTGTTTTAAACTGACTGCATGCAAAATTCTAAATTTTCAGGTGAAGACAAGGATTGTTTTTGATAAATGGACATATATCTGTCCAAAATGGAGTAGATTTGGCTAAATCAATGAAAGGCACATGTAAGACAATGTTCATATCAACTTACATTAGAATTCATGCATGTTGAATGGTTCTTGACCTATGTTCCTAATTAGCAACTTCCCATGTGAAGATATGAATTGTGAATGAACATATAAGCAACATCCCAATCTTCATGCACTATTTTTTTTTTTTAAAAAGTATTTTCATGTATTTCCCACTGCTTTTCAAGTTTTCGTTTTTATTTGACACTCGCCCAGTTAGGGCTGTAACGCCATTCTTGGAAACATTTAAAAGATGAGAAAACTGAATGAATATTTAGCGGAAAACTTTTTTAAAAAAATAAGTCGGCGAATCACATCGCTACTGATGACTCTTTGATACGAAGCACTAATGCCAAACTTCCATGCACTGTAACAACTTCGTATCCAAACCAGAAAGCTGATGCTTCATTGGCTTCGTCAAATATTTGGAGACCACACACATCTGCTTTCAATGTTTTAAACTTATTACCATAATATAATAATAGGAAACTCAATATTTTACACTCAAATATTAAAACAGTGAAATTGACAAACTGTTTACTTCAAAACCTGGTCCCAATCGCTTTGGAGTATGATTCTCTCACCCAAAGCAGCCATTGTTATCATAAAAGAATCTACTTCTGGTAAGGTTGCCGTAAATGATTACAAAGAATACGTAGTTTTTAAAATTAGTTTATTAAATAGATACAAGTTAAATATATCATGTGTATTTTTTTTAAAACTGTTTCTATATCGTAAATTCGAGATATTTCATTCGAAAATTGATTCGACCAAGAAAAGTAGAGTGTGTATGTCTCTTAATTAATTTAATTTAATGAAACGAAATATAGTAACATATTGTCATTTTTGTACATACTTTTCTGATTTTGCGAAACATAATTCCAATAATTTAATTTTATTATATTAATGCATAATAAGTGTATATTATAGAAATTTTTTATATCTGTTAACTTTAATTAATTATGGTTCTTTTCTCTAAACCAATTTAATCATCAGCGTTGCTCATCAAAGCTGACACAAATTGTGACAGAAAGTTTTAACCCAACGTAACGTACAGTGATTTCATTTGTGTGCTAATTTCAGCTCTTTGGTTAAAACTGCTGGTTCTACACAGAACTTATAAAAATGGTCATATGGTTATATTTTCCCTAAGTAAATATCACAAAGACGTCAATGTTTTGACGGTAATACTGTCTCTTTTGACAGCGTATTGTTGCTGTTTACTTTAGTATATTTTAATCCTGGACAAGTTAAATATATTATTCTTACGTTAATTCTTCAGGTTCTAACTATATTTGATCATCATCACGGCCATGAATTACACGAGAGGAACGCTACGGAGAAAATTGGAAAGGGAAATTGATGTGAGTTTTGTTTTAGAAATGTGAAACATGCAATATAAATTTACAGTGATATAGGGACGTTTGGACATTGGGGGTTGGTAGCTTACGGCACAGCAACGCAAGCAGAATTTTTAGTTCCAAGGGACTGGAAGTAAAGTGCTTTGTCCATGGAAATAGCATGTTAACAAACCCATGCTGGTCCAGTGGTAGGATTCCTACCTACACCGTTTTGTTTGTGAGTTCAGCACATTAATAACTGAGCCACTGCAGCTCCTGATAGAGAGATGTATAACGCAAGACAGTTATGAAAAGATGCTCCTTTAAAGCTCTTATACCCAATTCAATAACTTCTTTTTGTTGGCAACAGAGAAATGTAAATATTCCCATATAAGGAAAGCTATACATCTCTACCATCAAAATTCATACAAAAAGTTGAAGATGACTACATCTTACAACTCCTGTAGTATAGCAGCTGTTAAAGTCTTGCTATTAATAAACCAAATTTCTGCACTATCAGCAATTTAAATAGTTAAGTCCTTAAGATAATGGAGTTTTATGGAAAGAAGGGTGGTGGTGCCATCAGTTAAAATTTTAAATAATGACATTTGAAATAGTCATTAATTTGTATTCTTGCTCACTATTTGATAATTATGAATTATAAAGCATTTGTAAATGACAGTATTGCCTTGATCTGTATATACAGATGACATCAATTAAAATTTTAGAGAACTCATTGGGATTTCCTACACTGAACTCCCTCTCATCACATGAGTATTTTTAACTTTAACAGAGGAAAGCACCATAATGTAATATATTGCATTATATATGTCTTGGTATCTTTCTTATTTATAATTTTTATACTTTTTTTATTCCAAAACTATATGACAATTTTGTCATTGTTTACACAATATTTCTTTGCTAAAGAGTAGAGATCAAAATCAGTTAAATTCACTGGCTTTTTAAAACACACTATGGAAGATCTGTATTATAAAGTATGAGTTATCATAAGATCTCAGTTGACATGCAATAAGGTAGGGATTAAATGATGATGATAATACTGACTATATTTATTGATTTTGCCATCAAATTGAGGTCAATTCTGTCACAAATATTTTTTCACTTGAAATGCATGATTTTATTATTTCTATATTTTGTTAAACATCTGTATTAAAAAATATCCCTTTAGGAAATCAAATGATGTTATCTCGATATTTCTTTATAAATAACTTTGACATGGTTTTTTTTTTCTTTTTTCTATCCTTGGTGTAAACTCCAGCAATAGTTTAAATTAGTAGCAAATTCTAAGTCTGATAAATTTTTCACCCATGATCTTAACTCTTAACTAGTTGGAGATGTAATTCATTTCTAATTTCATCCTCCTTGGATCACATTTGAGCAATCAAAATGCCAAATAAATATAAGTGCAGTTTGTACTGTAGCTACAATTTTCTATATGAACTGCATTTTTAAAAAAAAAATATACAATTAACAGTCATGGACACCTGGTTTTCGAGGATTTGATATGTTTTAAAGCACAATCTGTAATGCACCCCAGAGGTTTGGTATAGGTTGCTCAGAAATTATTTCTTTAAAAATAAAGCTCTTATCAAATGAAAATTTATAATAAATAAATTATAACATAAATCTTTGTCACCTGAAAATATGAATTTAGATGTGTAACCAGAATTAACCAAAATAGGACACTGAAATTTTAAAGCTCTGTATATTTAGCTTTGTCTTTTTTCTATTTAGGCTTCTACTTGCACCAGTTATCAGAGAAATCTGCAAGTGACGCCACATCTGATTTCACGTCTTGGTCTTGAGGCAGAGTTAGAGGTCTGTATATCCAACCGTGGTTTGTGGTTGCTATGAATCATTTAATCATGAAGAACAATTCCCATTTAATTGAGCTAAAAAATGAAAATGCATGCATGTTCACTATTATTTCTTTTCATGCTCATTGTTAGTATTTTGATGTTGATAAAGTCTTTTTAGCTCAAATATTCAATGAATAAGGTACTCACATGTGCCCATGTAGGCAAATGCTTTTGTGCCCCACAGTGGTTACAGTGTTTAGAGAACAAGTTGTTTATGTCCATGTCTTTTTCACATATCATTCCTGGTGGATGTTTCATAGGAATATCAATGCTTCACTGGAGAACATATCATATTTTGACTCTTGGCAGTTTTATAGTCTTAAACTGTATACCGTAAATTAGCAAACATAACTAGCAGTTGATGGTTTTTCCAATCTTGCACACTCATGAGGTATATATTTGCCAGTGTATTATAAAATTTTATATTTACTTCTATTGCAATGTAGGTTTAGTTTTTCTCTAGTCACTGTGCTAGTGAAAGTCCTGGTCTTTATCATATGTTGACAGGTTTTGCATCTTTTATTGCTACAGGGTCCAGATTGACTAGGTTGGTCTTGACTAGTGATTGGCATTAGCTTTGCTCTGACTAGGATGTCCTTGAGGTTTTTTGGTCTCTGGTAGGCTACTACAGGTTTGTTCAGAAGGATAAATTTTAGTATGAATGACGATTCCAAGATGGGCCAGTGTTTTGCAATGATTTTACCTACTTTGGAGTTGTCTGGAATGTAGGTCAGGATAAATGGTATCAGCCTTTTCCTTCTTTCCATATTTAAGTAGGTTTGTTTATTTAGGTCTTTGGATTGCCTCTGCAATCAGGTCTTTGTCGTAGCCTCGGTAAATTAAATGCTTAGCCAGCTCTTCAGACCTTTCTAGGAATCTTTCATTGTCTGAGAAAATTCTGTGTATACTCATTGCCTGGCTATATGGAATGTTCCTAATGCAGCATTTTGGATGACAGCTGTTTGTTAGGAGATACTGGAGTTTGTTGGTTGATTTCAAGTAGATGTCTGTGTAATTAGTTTTCAACTGGTCTAGTTGTTGTGTCCTGTGTCCAGGAAAACTTGGTTTGAGTTGGAAATTTCTGCTGTGAATTTTATTGAAGGATGGAAGTTGTTTGCTTTTAATATGAAGTCATCCAGACTTTAACTTCCATGTTGCCACTTCATTTATATGTCATTGATAAAGCATACCCACTGGTATGGTGTACGCTCAACCAATGCTAAGAGCTGACCCTTCAGTTTTTCCATAAAAATATTAGCATACAACGGGTCCATTTTAGTACCCATTGCAGTTCCATTTATTTGGAGGTAGTTTTCTTCATTAAATTCAAAGTTATTGAATTTTAGGACAAGCTACAAAAGTTGCACTAAGAAGTGAGTGGGTGGATTGTTTACAGTTCTTGTTCATAGATCTGATTGGTTGACAAAGAAGCTGTACAGTAGCCCAGTCACAGAACACTTCTCCCCCTGCCACACTTTCAGTGATATAACATTTATCGCAATTACTAATAACCCCAGCTGGAGTTCCAAAACCAGGAAGGAAAAGGAATCTTACTTGATTTCCTGCCTTAGAACATTGAAACCAAGCAGTCTAAACCAAGAAGTCCAGAAAAAGAAAGCTATGAACTATAAGAATAAAATATCCAGTATTGAATCAAATATCCAGCGTATAATCTGTGTTTCATAAATGTACACACAGTAATAGATGTTGCTATGGTTCATAGATTTCTAGGGAAAAAGAAACATCTTTAGTATTTGCAGCAAGTCTATACAGGCTGTTTGAGACAATGTTTCTATAGGTTTAACTCTGGTGGTGACAGCCATGTAGAGTTTTACAAACACCTTTTTTATGGGTTTTTTTGTTTTGTCTATGTTTTGTATATGCCTTTGATAAAAAATTCATTAAGAGTCAAACAGCTCAGGATAGTTAGTTCCTAGTTTTGCACTGTTCTCATCAGTTTGATGCATCTATCTCAATCAATCACTGACATACCTATTTCCTTGCTGGATCCAGTGATGCATGAAAGGGTTGTTATTGCCATATGATTTGTATTCTTTATATATATATATATATATATATATATATATATATATATATATATATATATATATATTGTTACATATATGTGATTAAATTGCATGTGTGTAAAGTTTAAAATTATTTTTATGTATTTTTTTTGTTTCATTGTATTTATGTACAATGAATATTTTGCTCAGATTCATATAGTTTTGTGTAATTATGGCATGAAATACTTAGATTTTTTTTAATGTTCAGATTACAATTTTTTGCCACTTATAATTATGTTTATACCTCTCTTGAGTGTTGTCATGTATGAACTTACAACAATGCAGTTCAGGTTCACATTTAACACAATTTCCATTGATGGGGTACCCAGTAATAGGATTGACAGGTACCTAGTAGAAGTTTCCTACAATTTTGACAGCTGTAATAGATGGTAGTATATTGAAATACTGTGGGGCTTCAGTACCCATATTATTAGATGGGTGTTAGTATGCTGAGATAATGAGGAGCTTTATAGTGAAGGAAATTTGTATTTGAAAATCATAAAGAATTCTTGTATCAGCAATTTCATCTTGAAAACTATCTTTCATCAAAATTTTTACCTAAATGAATTACTCATATACCGAGCCCTTACTACCTTGAAAAATGCTCAGCCATATGAAGCAATCTTTCTTGTTTTTCTTCACAGGGACACCAAGGCTGTGTAAATTGCTTGGAATGGAATGAAAAAGGAACGTAAGTGTATCTTATTTCATACATTATTTGAGTGCCATATTTAATCACAGTTTTAGTAAAGACATTACAGCTAAATTTTTATGATCTTTTGCCATCCAAAATTTGTATATGTACAGGATCTATGCTGGAAAATAACAAAATGACTTCTTTTCTGCTAGAATAAGGCAGATTTGATTCAGAGAGGGAGAAGTAAGTGTAGAAGATATAAAAAATGTATAATGTTCAAAAGAGTCACTATAAACATCTTTGCATTTTTTTTTCATGTCAGATATTAAATTTCTGATAAAGAATGATAAAAACCACTTGTCAAGTAAACTTTGTAAGGTTAGATGTTTGTGTATTCAGAATGAAGAATAGATATTGTACTATACTCACATTCAACTTTAATAGTTAACTAGATCTGATGTAATTATCTCTCTTTTGCCACCGCCCACTAATGATCATCCCCAGATTAAATTTCATGATCTGCTTATATCTTCTCCTTCCCTGCAAAATCAAAATAACATATTAATTATTTACTAATTTATAAAATGTTTACCTCTTTCTATTACTCCCTGGATATTAGAGGTACAACAGACAGTGTACAGAAATGTTTACCTTTTTCTATCACTACCTGGCTATTACAAATGCAGCAGATAGTGTATGTGTACTAAAATGTTTACCTCTTTCTATCACTCCCCGGGCTATTACAAATAAAGCAGACATTGTACTAAAATGTTAACACAAAGACATTTAAAATACCACTGAATATTTTGGAATAATATTTAGGACCATGACTTCCAAAAGTGATACACATAAAGCCCCAGACTTGTTGATTTAGGAAAGTAGTGTAACCCATGATTTTCTTTGTCATATTTACCAGAATCTTGATAGGAAATATTTTCCTGTCATGTCTAGCAATATTTTTTTTTTTTTGTAAAATGATTTGCCTTATCTTATGGAAGCCACAATCTTTCAAAATTTGTATATTCATGAACCATAGTGACCATCTCACAGTGCTCCTGAAGCCGAATTTTCTCCATTTTTTTTTGGTACTTTTATTCGATGCACATTTCTGACACTGGTTATAGTGCTCTCTCTCTGTCTCTATCTCTCTCTCTCTCTCTCTCTCTCTCTCTCTCTCTCTCTTTCTCCAGGTGAGTGCACATTTTTTCCATGTAACTCATCACTGCAGGATGTCAGTATGGTTCTGCACGGTCCAAAGTAATTTTTATTAACCCAGATATTGTACATTGCATTCCAGTGCAATGCACTTTGTAGTTACACAGGCATGTGTGAAAAATTGTCAGAATACACTGTTGATTCTATATGAACTGAAATTGTTTCTTCCAATTCATTTTCCAAATTCCCTTTTAATAATGAGAGCCTTGCAAAATGTGACAGCCTGGTAATATCCCAAATCTTAAAGGAACATAATTTGCTCATAAAATAATATTCTGTACTGTTGGATTCCTTGTCACACACTTGATGTTAATGAAGAGACAGATGAAGCAACTGAAGCTGACCCTGAAATCACTGAATGGAAAGTTCTATATTCTGACTTAAAAAATGATATAAATTAGTATGTTTCATGTACACGTCAGATATTTGGAAAGAAAACCTACTGTCAAAACATCCAACTGATACTGGCATTCTTCAAATAGAGCACAACAAAAATGAGGTTTACTTGTGCCAGTCACATAAAGGACATCTGACTTGTGCTTACCTACTGAATAGTAAACTAAAACTAGAGTGTATGACCTGATTGTGTAACACATTCTTGTGTAGTGGATTGACTTACACACTTAAGAGAATTTTTTGAGGTGAACTCTCTTGAAAAACTTTATAATTATCTATCATGAGAAAAAAATCTTTGCCTTTTTGGGGATGCATAAAACATGTTGATTCTATAAGGGTTTCACATTCTTAGTTATTAATTTTAATTTCATACATCTTTTACTTAATTATCAACATCTTTATGGTATATGTTTTATCCAGAAGTAGACCGTGCTTGCATTTGTTTGGAAGGGTTTATATTCCTAAAGTGTTTTTGAAATTATTTATAATTATTTACATTTCATAACTTAATTTTAAAAGGTACAAGTACAATGTGGTCACTATTGTGCTGGAATGCTGTTAAACTCTAGTATATACATGTATGTGATACCTGATTATAATACATTAGGAGTTCACATCTGACAAATCAGGCTTCTTACCAGAGTTTGTATTTCTAATCACAAGTTCTTACAACAACAACAAAAACAACAACAGAATATAATCAACCTAATATTACATTGACTCCAGTAAGTACAACTTCTGTGTAGTGACAATTATACTGTGAAAACCTGAAATCTCTGAATTGGGGATGCTCTATTTTTTTCTATCACATCCAAATTAACACTCTATGCTTGTTTTAGTCCCGGTGTTCATCCTGCTTGTTTAGGTGACTCTTTGTTCTATACAACTCTCTATTATGAACATTGTTGTGTTTAAATGGTATGTTCTTAAACTAGATATCAGATGTGTTTATATTTTCTTTCTAGGCTTCTAGCAAGTGGATCAGATGATGTTCAGATTATGATATGGGATCCTTTTAAGAAAAAAAGCAAAGCAATAATACACACTGGGCATCAAGGGAATATATTTTCTGTCAAGGTATGGTAACTTGAGTGTTGTCAAAATGGTTCAAAGTTTGAATACTTCAGTCCTTATTCTCTCATTGTATTTTAGGCCTGCTAAATTTGTAAACAAATATATATTGTGTCATTATGTTCCAAATAAAGTGGGATAAAGAGACCTGCTTTTTAAATGATCTGGTATAGTGTCACATAAACATATAACAGTGACATTTTGAAACTGATGAAGTTTTCCTTTGGATGCATTTTTGCTTTGGATGAATTTCAGTTTGACCATGCCTATGGTATACAGTATTTATTTTTGCCAAATATTGTTTCTATTACTAACAGAAGTAGCAGATGTATTGTCTTACTAAACTTAATAACACCGTATAACTCCAGTACTGTTATTACCTTTTTCTGTGTCAAGTGAGACAACTGTGATTAGTCTTACATTAGGTATCTCCCTTTGAAAATGTTCCACAGACAATAATCTTGAAACAATTGAAAATTTTGTTTATTGCCATTCCACCCAAATGGATGGCAATATCAGCATGGGGTTTTCATTAAAATACTTATGCTGTCTAGTTGGTCCTAATTAAAAATGGTGCCAATCTGACTTGAAAATCTTATCTCTAATCCTTATGAATAAAAGTCATGTCAAGATGGGATTATCACCAAAAGAATTCATTTAAGGTTTAGTTTGTCCCACATAAAAATGTTGCTGAGCTGACATCCAATATGACCAAATGACCATCTTGAAAAATTTTTGCAGCTACACTTTTTGAATAGATGATTGTATTGATATGGGATTTTCACCAGCAGACTTATTATGGATTATGGTTGGTCTTAAATGATAATGTCAGTTTAACATCAAGCATTGCCACCATGGCTGCCATCTTGTTTTCACTATTTCTTCTCAGTGCATACCCATATTGATATGCAGTTCTCACCAAAAGACATAATATGATGACCACCTTGAAAGTCTTGCTATTTCTGCTCGTCCTGAATGGATGGTCTTGTTGACAGAGTTTCACCTAGCAATTTTATGCAATATATAATTTGTCCTAAATGAAAATGCTGCTAATCTTACATCCTTTATTGCATCCACAGTGGTCATCTTGAAAATCTTATTGTTACTCAAGAATGTCATCATATTTATTTCCAGTATGCTCATTTTTATTGCATGTGTATTGGCATAGTTTGTGATATTGTTTCAGTTGGTTTTGCAGTTACAAACATGATTGTAAATCTTGCACATTTTGTAAATATTTGTCTTTGACAAACTTTAAATAGTAAATGTCTGAAAGATTTTTAATAATATAGGTTACTTATTAGGTTTTAGAATATAGGGCCATGATTTATATAGCACCATACAAGCTTGTGCATTCTTTGTCATTATTCTATACTTACACAGTCACCAATGAAAGTAAATTTGATAATTATGTAGTGTAATGTTTTTTAGAGTTAATTACATTAGTTGAATGATTTCTAAGGTCATACATCATTTTATGCTGCAGTTTTTGCCAAATTCTGGAGATGCTACTTTGGTTAGTGGAGCTGCTGACTGCAAGATTCGTGTACATGATTTGAATGTAGGGGAAACAACCCATGTTTTCTCATGTCATATCAATAGAGTAAAAAGACTTGCCACAGCACCTCATGTCCCCTTCATGTTTTGGAGTGCAGCAGAGGATGGTCTTATAATGTAAGTTGCACATTTAGTAGAAAACATTATATTAGATGTTTACATAGTCAAAATATCTTCCCAAATTCAAATTTAAAAAGGCCACTGTGCACATTAGTATATGGCAAAACTTGATAACTAAACTATCAATCACTTGAATAAACATAATAATTTGAATGATGCACTCAATCCTGATGTAATACATTCTCATGTATATGACATAAGAAAGCAAAAATGTACTAAAACCTTGAGTCCCAAATTACAGTAAAAATATAAGGTCTAATCATGACATACAAGAAAATATTAATACCTGTTGATCCTAGAGTTGAGTTATATCATTATGTATGTACACAGATATTGAAAAGTGGTAACATTTGTCAGAGTAACTGTAGGAAGAGTACATGTGTAAATCATCTTTGCATTAAATATCACCATATACATCAAAGATTATATGTTCTGGGACATAATATTTTTCTTTAGAATTTTTTTTTGTTCAATAATGCTTTATTGTCTTCAAGGTCAAAGAATCATTTAATGTTAGAAAAGTATCATCAGTGTCTTGCTTTAATTTGAAAGAGTACTCCACCTTCTTTCAGACCCATTAACCCATAAAGTTACGGTAATTTAAGGTAATTTGAAAGTGAACACATCTATATCAGTCAAGGAAGTTGAAGGCGCTTATAAAATCTTGGAATTTCTTGTCTTTATAGGCAATATGACCTTCGAAGTCCTGAGACATGCCAGCCAAATGGTAAAAATGTCCTTGTGAACCTAAAGGCTCACATGGGTGGGGAGGCAGAGGCCAAGTGTATTGCCATCAACCCTCACAATCCAGAGCAACTGGCTGTAGGAGCCAATGATCCCTTTGTCAGACTGTATGATAGGCGCATGCTGACATGTAGCAGTGTCAAGTTGCCAAATGACAATGGCAGCAGGTACTGTGCAAATTATAAGTTATCCATTTTATACCCATATTGTGCTTTTTTGCCAATTGTAATATCAGTAATTATGCTTATACCTCTCAGGGCTTGGGGATGGTGTGTATGACACAATTTTGAATCATTGTAAATCTTTTAAATGCAATGTACCCAGGCACTATGCAGTTGTAGACAAATGAAACTAAGTAATAAGAACAATAATTTTTTAAAATTATTTGCAAATAATGTAAAAGACATCAATTCCATGCTTATTTATATTATATTAAATTTACAAGTACTGAAAAAAGAATAGGAAGACATTTTAATTGATGCCTTTTTTGGTACTTGCCAGCTTAAAATAGGATTAATTTTATTTTGTCTAACCATTGTCTAGAATAACTTGAAATATGGCAACTTGTTCTTCTATCTGTCAAGATGCTTTGTACTCTGAAAGAAAGAACCCATGAGCAATGACACATAATCACCCACAACACATAGTGGAAGAGAAAAGGATCTTAATGATTCTATAATTAAAGAGGAATTATTCTCTGAATTATCTAGCAGCCTGAGGAAATAGTTATTTCCACATTAATGTGCTGACAGCAGACATTGATGACATTGGTTTGAATACATTGAACATGATCAATAAATGAAATCTTAAGAATCACTCTCAGTAACTCCTTATTTATGCTATTTAGAGCAAAGTCATTTATGTAATGTAGTTATTGTCAGTTTTTTTTCCCCTCAAAATTGTAACTTTTCTAAACTCAGTCACCTAAGGTTTGGATCCACAAAATGAAACCTTGTGGAAAGATTCATAATATGGGTGCTTCTAATTGATGTCTGCATTTTAGAGTGTGTTAATTTGCATTTTAGTATAGTATATTGGATTTGATGTGATTGTTTATGTGTTCAAAAAAATGCTGTAAATCATATACAGTATATTGTATGAGATACTATTTGAAATAGTATTTGTGCTTATGTACCTTTCAAACATCATAAAACATTCGGGCAAAATGTGTTAGGTCTATCAACATGGTTTGGCAATGCAGTGGTAATGATCAGTTAACCTGTATTACAGTGTGTTTGATAGCAAGCTGAAAATTAAATATAATCATTGTAGTTTTGCAAATATTTTATACAATTTTCTAACTTGCAAGGAAATGAAAACATTCAAATTTATTATTGTTTTAATTTTTGTTGTTGAGCCCACATTAGTGGAATCTCAAAGCCACAATAATTTTGGCAATTTGATATTTGTACTTCCATCCACACCGTAGATCAAAGTCAGTATTAAAGTTTATTGGTTTAACAAAATTTATTTGGCTTAGTGTTGATTTTATTTTTACATTGCTGAATAAAAGGTGGTCTCAGGCACCATAATAAATTGTAAAGTCAAAGTTGATGCTTACAGTTTTAATTAAAGCCATTGGTATATGAACACTATTCAGAAAGCAAGATACTGAATAACTGACTTATAGGCAGAGTCCATCTGCAAACAAGATAGACCTAGATCTGCCATCACGTACTGTGACAACAGATCATAGTGTTGTATGTTTAATCCTAACAAACTGCATAGATCCATATCTGCTAGCATATCGTGCCCATGGCAGATCTCTATGTGTAGTTTGCAGTTGAACATGGCTTATAAGCAAACTCTACATGTAACACCATTCACTGTGCTTAGAGCTTTATGGTTCATTTTCAGATATACTGAAATGACATCTATTAGTTAAAATGGCATATTTAAAAATGTTTTCTTTGGGTTGGAAAAATCTGTTTATAAAAATAGCTAGTTCAAACTTTTTGTTGAATAGAAACTGATATCCCTACAAATATAGACTGCTCTGATATTTGTGTCTCTTTGCAGAAGTGTTTTTGAGAGATCAAACTTGATGGCCAACTTGTCACCAGAAGGGTTCAAACTTCCCGAAGGCTGCGTCCAGTATTTTAAAGCAGGTATTACTGTACTGTTTACTAGTAAATATCTTACAAGCAAAATGTTTCTTAAGCAATTGTACAGGTTATATGCAGCATTTCAATAAAGTGCAGAAATATTATAATAGTCTCTCTGTCCATATGAACATAAATAATTTCCTTGAATTTCAACACCATTTAAGTTAGAGACATGTAACTTGGGTCATTGGTATTTCTGCAAATGTTTAAACTCTTTTTGAAATGACCATATTTATGCCTGCATATCCTGAATGATGAATTTCTAGAATTGGGAAAATCATATTTGTTATTAACTATTATTGCTTAGTGATTGAGAAGGGAGGATAAAATTGTTATTGAAATAAATTTCCTTTAATCTTGCTGTTGTTAAATATAGATTCCATTCTTCATCTTTTCAGGTCATTTGCCCAGGAAACAAACCGACTTCAAGAAAAGATACCGAACACTAAATGCAACATATGTAACATTCAGCCCAGATGGGTGTGAACTGTTGGTAAATCTTGGTGGAGAGCAGATATATTTGTTTGATGTTAACAGACGCAGAAAACCACAGAAGTTTGACTTATCCATGGTCATGACAGCAAATGGAGTGTGCAGAGGCAAGTTGAAATACACATATTTGTGTCAATAACAGGCACCAAGTACTTTTTTCATTGTTTTGATGCCAAGATTGGCTCCACATAATCTTTTGAGCTTGAATGTGCTCTGTATAATAATCAAATATTGATTTCTTGAATGAATACATTATGCAGTCACATTAACACAAGAAAAAAAACTGGGAAGTATTTTATACAAATTTACCTCCCCTTCCCCACAGGATGGATATTCATCAAGATTTCTTTCATCCAAGACTGGGAACAACAGCTTAGTATACATCCGAAATCTATTGAATAATGCATCTATTCCCCTTAGTTTATTGTTTAGACAGTTTCAGTTTTGATTAACCCATTTTCTCTGTAATGCAACTACAGGCATAATACCTCATTCTATCCTGTATACGCCTGTGGTCGTAGTATCCCATTTTATCTGGAATATGACTATAGTCATTCTCTACTATGTATGTGTATAGCATCTCTAGAATCATGTGTTATAAATCACAAATGCTTGTTTACTTTTTCACCAACAACAAGAAATGGTTAAAGCACACATGCTTAGTGAAGTTCTAAAAACCACATGGTTGGAAAAGAAATTGTTTAAAAATCAATCCGTAAAATAAAGGATGACAACTTGGATGTAAATGTAAGCATGAATATTGATAGTGAAAGTTATGACATTGAAGTTGATGACTTGGATGATTCTGATGATAACATTGACTTGAAGGATGGGTTAGATATGAATCAAGTTGATGAAAGAAATGATGTATGGCTTCATGCACTTTTCAACAGTGATTTGGAGAATGAAGCTGACTTTTAAGGCTTTCAAGAGGAATGGGTCTGGGATGATTTTTCTCCTCGACTGCAGCCATGATTTAAATTGATTGAAGGTGAAACTGTTCAACATACAAAAGAAGCCAGTGCACAACATTACTTTGAATTGCTTTGGGATGATTTAATCTGGAAAAAACTTGTTGATGAAGCAAACCGTTATGGAACAGGAGCTTAGAAAAATTCCCCCCCCCCAGTCACCAAGATGGATGCCAAAATTGCTTTAAGTGTTTCGTTGTGCAGTTTTAGTAAAATTATTGTAATTTTTGAACTTACACTAAAAACTTCAAATTTGGACCAAATTACCAGAAACAGAATTATCTTTATTTTATTCCTATACAATTTGGAGCATTTCATTCATCTTCTTAAAAAAAAAGATTCACTGAATATAATGGTAATTTTTTAGAATTTTTTTCTTTTCTTGCAAGACATATTTCAAAATACAGTTGGGAGCATGTACATCTGTAAATTTTCACAAAACATATCTCACTGTGTTGCATATTTTATTACCTTTTTAGAGATACATAATTTTATATACTTTAAAAAGAAATAACATTGTTACAACATTTTTAGTAAACATGGTTAAGGACATCACAATTTATCTTACTGCTGCTGTATGAGGCCTGTTTACCCACATTGTATTTAGAATTCCTTCTCAGAATCCTGGCACTGCAGTTGAAATTGGTAAACAGGATAAAATGGGTTAAAAGTGTGTTAACATAATTTTTGTATTTTCAGTTGAATTTGCTCAAAACTTATTCCTGTGTTCACTTGTGCATCTATTGAATTGGATAAAAGACACCAGGGTTCATCATTTATCAGCAATTCTCCTCACCAGCCTCTTTGCAAGCACACTGGCTATAAGACCTCTTCACAATCATGCATGGCTAAAGTGTCTGTGACACTGTTTGCATGGGGTTACAATCTAATCTTGCTAGCCTTTGCCATATGCAAAATCTATACTATATCCTGTGCTGTCATGGCAGACGATCCAGCCATCTTACTGTCCTATATATGGGCTTGTTGACCACAGATTATTGATACCAGATTTTTCAACTATAATTCTGTCAACAATGTTACTTATGATTGCTGGTTATTGTTTTCCAACAATCCAACCCATTTTTTTTAGCTTGCCTTCCTGGCACACCACAGCTGTCAAGCCTTGAACATAGTTCAGCTGTTCAGACCATGTGGAACATCCATTCATTTATGTTAGCCTTTCTAGCTCAGACTTAAGACTCACTGTCTGAGCTTCATTGTCTTTTGGATTGGTTTGTTGATTTGTCAAGATGGCAGGTACCACACCACCACATCAACACTTCCATGCAAAATTCTAAACATGGAAAGTATTCAGGATTAGGATGACTCTTTAGTTGAAGGAGTCAGCCTCAGTTTGCCATTGCAAATAGATCCAGCTATACAAGAGATGTTGTTTAGCCTCAAGGTGCCAGTTGAAGAAATTTACTGTATCTTTTCACAATCCTAGTGCCATGCACCTTCTGCATTGAACTGGGCACATGTCAATTGTTATGCAGAAACATTGGTAAGTTTCATTTTGACTGAGGACATTAACTATCTTCTTATCCTCCTTTGCAGTTAGGTTTTCTAATGAATGGGGACAAATCATATACTGTCCCTTTTAAGCTATTGGATACATATTTGTATTGAGTTTCTAGTTCATTGCATCCTTATTAAACTTCTGTACAAGGACATCAATTCAGATCACCATTGTCTTGGTTTAGAAACCTGTCAAGACTTCAATCCTGGTGATGGCATTGTATTTGAATTCCTTTTCCTTCACATTGTGGTAGAGATCTCAGATATTTCTGCATGTTGCAACTTGCAGATGGCAATTCTGATCTTCTGGTCTACTGGTGCCCAATTTGTGGTGTCCTGAATCATCAGTAATGATTTCAGTTAAATCTGCAGCAGTAATATGCCAGTGTTAAGACAGCTTAGCAGTGAAAATAATTATGGAAGCTAACCAACTAAAGTTACAATCTGTACTGATGCAGTTAATCAGGTTAAGGTGCCAGTTAACTGCCCTGCTTTATGACAGTCAGCAAACTGAAGATGCAGGAAGAAAAGGCATATCATATATGTCTCTATAAAGGCCATCCAGTATGCTTTCTATCCATGTATAGAGTGGATACATGGAAAGGTGGAACTTGAAATATAGGACTACTTCAATGGCAGTGAGTTTCTCCCTGAATAAGGAGTAACCAGATCACCAATACTTGTTATGGTCCAGAAGTTCTTTCACTGACACACTTGATACCATATCTGATATATATTGGGCAGGCTTAACATCCAGTCCAGGCCAGTTGTCAAAGAGAAGCTAACTGCAACACAGAGCAGTCTTTTCACCCATCCAATTTAACCTGAATGGAATCACAAACTGCCACCTACACCTTTGTCTCTGCACTTATGGACCCATAGGCCATGGCCATTAGTGCTCTGATAATCAGTTAGGAATGGATGTGGACTTGTGCCTTTCCCCTCCCCACTGGTTCTCATCCCAAAGGTAGGATAGAAGATGAGGGGCTAAACTTGCAGAATAGTCCTTATTGCATCTCTTCAATGGAAAAAATATTGGTCCAGTAATCTTTGTCTTATGATAGGCATTTTCTAGATGATTATGGCAAACCCCACATTACTCAGTCTCGGGATGGACAAGTTAGAAGGTCATCCACTTTGAAGACTTGCAAGGGGAGTGATTCATTTTTGTCAGCTATTGTCAGTGTGCTAATGTCACCTGTCTTCTTGCATTTCTATTGTGACTAACTTCTTTTATTTTTTTGAGGAAAAGAGGTTAGCTCCCATCATTATCAATGGCTATTGCTGCATGATTTCTGTCCTATTCAGAAAATATTGAGAGAATATATTAGTCATAAGAAGGCTTTGTCTGAGACCAGTTGACTTGTCCAATGACACTCATGCACCTTGTTTCCCAGGTGGAACCTCTCCTTGGTCTTCACGTAGCTCATAACACTACAGTATGAATCTTCAGAATTACTGAAGCTGTTCCTTGCAAGGTTGAATTTCATTTCCTGTCCATGAACTTAAACCATCTTGTTTTGCTAGGATAGTTCATTCCTCTGGTTTTGTCTCCAAGAGCAGGTTACCATCTGATAGTAATCAAAATATAATATTTTGCCTCATGTCATTGATTGATTCTTCATAAAGGGCACAGCTGCAGGACCAGTTAATGCAGTCAGACACTATCAAATGCATATTGAAAGTGTTCACAGCTGTTAAAGCAGGAAAATAAGACATAATCTCTCAAGCACTGGCTTCATTGCTCAAATGAATCACTCAATCTGCATATGCATGTATTCATTTTATGCCAATAAAATCAATCAGACAACCCTTAACACATTTGTTTACACTTCACCTCCTGGAGAGTAGTATACAGTAATATTACATGCTATATCCTCTTGCATTTTCAAGTGCAGTTTTTGTAATATATTGTTTTTTTACTGGTCCAGTGGTCTCTCACTATTCATTCAAGGGGGCCTTGAAAGAATACCATATTATAGGAGGCCCATCATACTTGACAAGACATAATTCTCAACTAATATAAATAGCCTTCTTTTATTTTAAGAGAAGCCATTCAGCAATATGCATGATGTGCCATCTGTGCTGTTAGTTATTTCTTCCTAAAAATTGCTTGACTAATTTGCATGTGATTGTACAGGAACATTCTGGTTTTTCTATCATCTAAGAATGCAGGTCTTTCAAATTTCTTCAAATGATGCATATCACTCTCAGATATGACACCAATATGAAAATTAGGAAAATCTTTCAACAATTCTCATAAATTGCTGAACAGAATTTGACAAAATTCTTAAGAAAACAGCCTAGAATGGAGGGCTTTCATTTTTATAAGATGATGCAGAAAACCCTTGAACCTCCATATAACTTTTTCTCCAAATCTGTTCAGCAGATTTTGAGAAATTTATTCAACAGTACTGGTTTTGAGACTTTAATATTTATAATCTTGATGCTGATTTACTATTTTATATGGCTGCTATTACTAAAAATAGAAAACCTTCAAATGGTTTCCTTTTTGGTTCCACTCAGGAAAATTTGATGCAAATTAACAGAAAGCATCCTCATTTGAGGGGCTTTCAGATTTTTGCAAATCATGCTTATTCAGAATCAGATATTGCTGCCATTAAAAACAACATAAAAACTTTTAAATGGCTTCTCAAAAACTACCAAATAAATTTTACCAAATTTCACAGAAAATATCCTGGCTTAAACATGTTAAAAGTTTATAAAAATTATGATGATCTGCAGGCTGTTGTTACTAAAAATAGACATTGCACTTCTGTTCAAAACACGGCTGAACAGAAATTTGACCAAATTTGAAATAAACATTTCTTGGCATGATGGCCTGCTAAATATGTACAAAGATAAGTGATGTTAAATATAGCCACCATTTCTTAAATATCAAAATGTTTAAATGACTTTTTAAATTCTCTGGACAGAATTTGTCTAAAATTGACAGAAAGCATCCAATCATAAAGGCCTTATATATTTTTACAATTACATGCCAATCCACCATCAGATATTGCCACTCTTATTAACAATATAAAGATATTTAAATTACATCTTATAACAAACCTCATAACATAACTTGACAAAACTGGACAGAGAGCATGGTATGAATCTCTTAACTCCTTTCCTCATACAAGCACCTTTTGATGCCTCTACCCAATTCGCATACAAGCACCTTTTGACGCCTCTACCCGATTCGCATACAAGCACCTTTTGACGCCTCTACCAGATTTGCATACAAGCACTTTTTGAAGTCTCTGTTAACAGTAGCCATTTTGAGCGGGTTTTCGTAGCACCACCTATGGGGAAAACCCCCTATTAGATATTTTATTCATTGGTGTGAATGACCATTATGTCGCATCACACGGTCACTGTTTATGTTCTGGTCAGAATCTGCTATTTAAAGTAAGTAGGTCATAACTGTGTCTCTCCAAAATGTCAGTTTCCGGATATCATTCAGTTTTTGCTCAAGTTTTCACAATTAGAATCACAACTATGAAAGCTTCAATTAACTTAGGTAAAGGCTCTGATTTTCATGAAGAAAGCCATTAGTTTTATAAATTATCAAATTGAGCTGATTTAGTGATGTAGACACAGACAAAGAACTTGTAAATTTTGAGTATTTGAAATGGCAGCTAGGTTAGTCATGCAGATTCACTGACTTGATTGTTAATGAGTTCTCTTAAGATTTTTAAGCACATACAAAATTCTTCTGTGAAAAATAATTATGCAGCTATAACGACCATATTTTACTCTTAAATCTTTCCATACATAATATGTGTACCAAAAACTTAAAATTGCTGTTAAACATAACATGCACTTCACTGCATAACAGGCCTATGTGTAACACACTGCACTGGGTAACTTTGCTGCATGCATATCAAAGGGCTAAAAAGCCATTCACTCTATGACTGAAAGGGTTAAATGTTTGTAAGTTATGTTAATCTGCTTTCATATATGGCCACTGTTACAAAAAATGTTTTATTGGGTTTTTTTCTCAGAAACAGTTTGGACCAAATTTTGAAAAAGTCCTTCCATTAGGCAGATATGAATGATACTGAACTGCTCTCAAAAGTTTAGCCGCATTACAGAATTTTTAAAAATTATATAAAATCACTGTTTCTCAAAAACTGCACAAGAAAATGTAACCAGATTTGATGGAAATTATCCTGGTATAAAGTCACTTCAAATTTTTCACAAATGATACCTATTGTTTATTCAGAATGGTGGTTGTTACTAAAACATGCAAAATTACGTAAATGATGACCCTCACAGAAAATGGTCAACACATGTTAAGCAAATTTCACAGAAATTATCCTGGCTTAAGGCCTTTTAAGTTTGCAAAAATGATGATCCAGCAGCCTCTCTCCTCTCTAACCATTTCCCAATCATCATCTGCTAAAGATGCAGGCAATGAAGGTAGGATGAAAAATAGCAAAAAGTGAATATTGTTGTACAGTTTATAAAAAATTTTTTTTTTTTCACACATAAGAATAAATTGTCGCAAGAAAGATATCACATGTGTCAATGTATTTATGTTGTTGGCAGAACACAGTAATATCCAACTAGTTCCATCATCATCATCAGTAGCAATAACATCAGCAATATTAATATCAACATCATTACATTTACAATACCACTGCCATCGTTGTCATCTTCATCACCGTCATCATAATTATTATCATTATCATAATCATTGCTGCAATCCTATTTTGTTTTCTTTTCTTTTATTCAGAGCCAGCCTGCAATCACAGTAATGGTTTCAGTTTATCACGAAATGGAACTACTGCAACAACAAATGGTGTCACAAATGGAGTAATGCAGCATTCGTTTATCCATACTACACCAACAACACCAACATCCCCTCTCCCTCCTGTTTCTCCTACTATTTCCCAGTCAACATCTGCCCAGGAAGCAGACAATGAAGGCAAGAAGAAAAATAGTAAAAGGTGAAGATTCATGTACAGAGTATAAAAAGATTTTTCACATCTGAATAATATATTGACCATATGTATCCGTTAATCAGTATGTCTTGGTGTCTTTACAACTTCATATGCTTCATTTTGTCTTTTTTCTTTCTGCCCTTCACACTGTATTTTTTTGTGTCTTTGACACTCTTTCACTTTGTCTTCCTATCTCACTTTTGCATCCTCTCCATAAAGATTAAAGCATCATTTTATGCAGATTGTGATATGTATAGTTATTTTGTCATAGTTCTGATTGCCAGCGGTAAGCTCTCTTTCTCTATTTCCTCTGAATAATGATATTATATGCATATTATTAAATGCAGGGTCATCTTTGTCCATTCATCCAGTTAATTTTTTTCCACTCCACTATTTGGATAAATAATTTGTAAACATTTTTGTACATAGGCTCAATGTGGGATATGATCTACATTGTTTTCCTTGATTAGAAAATAAAAGTTCAGATGCACATTGTAAACACTTAATAAATTTTCAACCTTTATTGTGAGATATGTATATTGGCATCATTTATGTATCTGTTGCAGATGTGTAAAATCTGGTTCATTTTTTACACTGGATATTTACACTGGATATTAGTTTCTTCCCTTAATGTTTTTGCACAGAATCTTGATTAATTTTGATTTTATTGATTGCTGTTCATGATTAATTGATGTTTTCATTATAGACACAAATCTGAGGGCAGAACCCTTCCTGCTGCTGTGGAAGCTTTGAAGAGGAAAGCCAACAGTTATTTTGAAAAGGAGCAATACACCAAAGCCATCATGTTGTACAATGAGGGAATAGTCAGATGCCCTGCCACAGCAGTGATGTATGCCAACAGAGCTGCAGCTTATATGAAAAGAAAATGGTATTCTGTCTTGCACAGACAAATATAAAAAAATTTTAACATGTGAATTTTGGAACAAAATTGAATTAGGAACATATGATACTTATTTGTAATTTTGACTTAATCATATTGTCATAGTTTTAAAGAGAAAGATAAATTGTCCAGTCAAAAAAAACTTTTTATAGTTGAACCAGAGTTTAAAAATGAGGTATCTATTCTGCTGATTCTGCATGCTACATACTGTATTTACTGTATTTTTTGGTTAAGTATAATATTTAAAATCTTGTAATTTTTCGGACGTTGCTCTATAAATTCGGACACAATCTAAGAAGGTCTTCTGCTTTATTTTAAAGTAAAATTCCCAGCATGTTTGCCATTAATTTAACTGTTACAAAGTTCGCTTCATTTGGTCAGCAATTGTTTAATCAGGAACTTCCACATGAATTGGCTGTCAGTGTAGACATTGTTTAACGCGAAACCATGTCATGCAGGTGTGACAGTTATGGCTTTGATTAGAAACCATGATCCCTGCTTTATATCATTAAACAATACATCTGAGAGTCAGTATGGATTAGCATCGTGCAACAAAACAAACCCCTTATCCCCAAGGCATTATTTACCACAGGATTAACTGTAGTTATTGTTCTTTAGGTAATAAACCTCTTTGTAGATGATAAATATTGATTGTGGGTTTAATGTATTCAGTATATCATGTGCTCTTTTAACGAAATCCAGATGGCTGCCCTTTATTTACAAAAACACCTGTCAAAGAAATCTCACAAATTATCGTAGGGACAATTATCACCTAGACACCCAGAAATCTCTAACATGCATTAAAACAATCTTTGAGCTGTCGATTGTTTCAAGTCGGCAGGCTCTACTCATTTTGAAGTAATCCTCTGCTAGGTGGTAAAGAAAAGAAGAGAGAACCACAACAAATAGATCACCTTTATTTTACAAAATATACCAATGTATTAATGACTAGTATATTGCAACTTGCTTTTTGTTTGTACACTTCCTAGGCATGCTTTCAACACTTACCCCATATAAAGCCTCTCATCCTTGGTGCTCTTTTATTAGCACTTGTACATGTACCTGTATTTCTTCTCTTGATACTAAAGTGTTTCTGTCATAAATATCTTCAGAATTATAATTCCAATTTTTTATAAATTTAGTTTATATTATTATCTTAATTACACAGACTCGAAGATTGCATGTGTTTGTAAGGTAAATTTTATTAATCGTTGATTAGGCTAGTAGAGGGTTAAACTGGATTGCTCATTTACTAATATGGTAGTCATTTTGGAAAATATGCACACAATCGTGGCTCAAATACATGTATGGTTGCGTCTTCTGGTGGATGGACATGTATCAAATAAGTAATGCCTGTTTTTTGTTGATTATCTTTTCCATGGTGTTGGAAAAAAAATACTTGTTTTACTTCATGGCAGCACGTCCTCATGTGAGCTCTAATTGTGACTTTGTTACTGACACTGGGGGGAAGACAATAATTTGTTTTTTTGTTTGTTTTCAGACACCTAATTAAAGAATTTAATATGTATTCAGATAACAAAATAGTAATTATTTTTGCCTTCCGAAAACATGTAGTAAATATGGTATATGTAATATGTGTATTAAGGTGTACACCAGCTCTGCAATCACAAAAGCAATTGAGCATTGACCTAAAAAAAATGTCATCTTTTGTGCTTTTAATTACCTCAAAGAAAGATCATAAAATGAAATGTAGCAGATAAGGATTATAATTCAGTGAAATATGTGGGCAGATATTCAAAACAGGAAATGGATGGCATCTACACTGAATAAGTATTTCCTTTTATGTACTTAAAAATGTGTGTTTGTGATTTGGAATTTAACATAGCTTTAAAAGTTTTCAGTCATATCACTACAATGTTTGTAGTGTGGCATTGTATACTGATGTCTATCACTGGGACATCATGCCACAGACATGTAGCATCATGTTCCACCCAGTCACATTATCCTGATACCAGGGCAACCAGTCCTAATACTAACCTCTTAATGCTAAGTGCCAAGCGAAGCAGATGTTAATACCATTTTTACAAGTCTTTTGTATAACTTTGCCAGAGATTGAACGTACAACCTCCATCATCTGAGGCAGACACTCAACCACAAGGCCACCAGAGCACTTAAAAAAATCAGCAAAATATATATTTGTCCCCCCAAAAATGGTCCTTTACTGCAAGTTTATTCATTGTTACTTTTGTGGATGTACTAAAATCATTAAGCTAATATTGGATGTATGCTATTATTCCAATATTTTTTGAAGTGCTGTCCAAGGGAGTCATAGATTATACCATCCAATATAACAAGCAGTTATAATTATAATCAAGTACATAATACACATAATATTGTACCACTTAATGAAATGGGACCTGTGACAATATTTACCTTATAATGGGAACAATTTTATAATGCATGGCCCCCCACTTTCCCAACTTCATAAAAACATTTACTTGTATCTGTTTGAAAAGAATCAGTCAGCTAATCATTGCTGACCTGTGCATGTTTTGTTCAGTTATTAGGGATTGTTTTGCCATTTATTCTGTTGCAGGGATGGTGACTTGTATGCTGCTCTGAGAGATTGCCATAATGCCCTTAGACATGATCACAATCACCTAAAAGCTCACTTTCGTCTGGCACGATGTCTTCATGAACTGTCTTGGCCCAAGGAGGCTTTTGATTGCCTTAACAAGTTTAAGTCTAAGTTCCCTGACTATGCAAGAAGTCATGCTTGTGAGGCCCTTGATAAGGATATTAGAGCAGCAATATTTTCTTCAGCATCTGAACCAGGTAAACTGGATTTTAACAGTGAGTTATGACATTTGTGTGTTTCTTTTTTCAATGCTTTGAACAAATTTAACAAGTTTATGGGTTTAACATTAAAAATGGCACCAATGTTGCCTTTTTCATTAAGATTGGTGATTTGTACTGTGAAAACAGAAGGTGTTTTGGTTTTCTTAAATGGTATGTTTGACATAATTTATAAACATTGTGGATAACAGCATAGATTGTGAGGACAGAGAAAATTAAACATAATTTTTTATGACTTAGTAACACTTACATAATAACATATATTTTTGATCTGCATGAGTTTTGTTAATGTTATAGTACTATTAAGATTCCAATAATTATTCCTCCTTCGCATACATTCCCTATTCATATTTAGGCTAGGAATGTTAGCTTCACCAGCACTTGACTCCAACATGGTCTAGAAAGACAAAATTTTCATTTCATGTTTATAGTCCATTAGGGCTGTTCCATTAAAACATATGCCCCCGGAGAGAAAGGCACTTTCGAAATCAACCAAACCACAATATAAGCAATTTTAAAAAATTATGATCCACCGTCAGGTATGTTTTAATAAAAAACAACAAATGGATTTTTCATGGTAAACATATGAGATGGAGAAGTCTTGAGCAATCCTGCATCACATGCTGCCAAAATGTTTATATTTTAGCTCACTTAAAGTTTCTCTAGCAATGTCCATTGTTCCAATCAGAACTGTTATAACTTATTCAAGCTATATTCACCGATATCTGGAGATGTGCATCTGTAATAAATATTTGTAACAAAAGTATGAGAATGCACAACCATAATCAACAAACCAAGAAATGAAATTATTCACATCTCTCAGGCAGACATACAGTGTAGAATCATAATCTGCCAAAAGATTTTTCAATCTTTAAATTGCCAGATTTTTTTCAATCATTCTGATTCAGTGGACATAATCACCAGAATGAACAGAAAGTGACTGAAACAGATATAACCAGAAGGTTAAAATCGATATGAGTAGCTAAATTCATGTGGTCTAGTTAACTGTACACCCTTTATTGGCTTCTCTTTGATGTAATTTCTTACTGAAGCTGAGAAAATAATGTTGCACACATCAAAAAGGAGGCTTCTACTCATTACAGTTGTTATTATACTTCTCCATTCCAGCTGTTCTTATGATCTTGTCCCCCCCACATACTGTTTGTCTTGTTTATGATATGTATCTAAATATGTCACTTACTTTTTCTACTACTATACTAATTGTGAATATGCATATCAATGTGAAAAGCAATGTGGAGACTAAATCCAAGATAGAAAACCTTTACAGTTTGAATGTATTCTTCTTGGATTCCATGTTTCTGCATAAAATTCAAAGTTCAAGACTCACTGTACTAATTCAGTTCCCGTTGTAAACCTGTGTGAACACCATGATATTAAAATTCAATAGCTTTAAATTTTGAGTGCTCATGATCACATTTGTATGAGTATAGACACATCTATGAAGACAGCTTTTGTGAAAAAAAAAAACAATAACACCTGCACCGTTTTCTGGATTGACACAAATTTGAAATGTGTGCTTTCAATACTACACAGAAAAGTCAGCTGCTGATTTCAGTAATGAGTCTTCCAAACCCAGGTCTGTAAAGGGACAGAAATTATGTTGATAAAACAATGTTCTGGACATTTATCAGTTACAAGTATGACAAGCTCTCAAAAGAATCTTTTCACTAAAATCTTACTTTCATTATCAACCAGTCAGGGACAGTCAAACCATGTATACTCCATTTTATTTTCACTGATTTATAGTATGGTTCTCTTTCTTTCACATCTGTACTAATGATAGTCCTTCAACAACTTCCAATGGTTGTATGCCTTTTTCGACCATGCTGACTGGACACACTGTAAGATAATGTTCAAGTAACAGAAATACCATGGGATAACCAGAGACCAATAAAATCAAATAAAATGGTCAAGTTGTCTACCCAGCAGAGATGCGGTCAGGATTTAATAAAAAAGTGTGTGCGTGTGAGAGAGAGAGAAAGAGAGAGAGATTGAGAGATTGATTGATTGATTGATTTCCAATCAGGAAGTAGTGTCGGAAAGAAGAGCCATTGGTAAATAGCTGTCACTCTTTCTTACTGTTCCACTCTGTTAAGGCTCTACTGAAATCAAAATACTCTTAAGTGATCTCATCTCTAGTTGTATAGCGATTATTACTGTGATGTCATTGGGCATGGTCACATGGTTTTTGGGGTCTTGGTTGGTATGGCAGAAGACCATTGGCTTACTCCATATTTGACAGCTAATTATGATGTTGTCAAAAGAATTACAATTTTTCTAACAATTCATTTTGGTCGGATTATATACTTGATTCATAGTCAATGAATAGGCTCTAAAACTGATGTGTTTATTTTGGAGCCATGTTCCTCCATCACATTCAAGATTTGAATAGACCAAAGGTGAAACTTATTTTATTTAATGTGAGACTTTAATGCCAGAACTCTTAGATTCAGTGATTTTGGGGTTAAAAAAATGTCTTCACAAACAACTCAGTTTGGTGCAGATTATATTGTTTTAATGATACTGAGAATTATTGACATGTAAAAATTTCAAAAGAAATGAACATCAGATCAGAAAATTGATTCCACTTGGGAAAAACTGATAGGAATATGCAGAAATAATGAAAGTATTAAATGGAATATGTGATTACAATATGAAGGCTGGTTCTACAACTTGACAAAATACATCTTGTGCAACTATTATGTTCTTTCTAACAACACTCTGTAATCTGACAGCAATTTTTGCACACATGAAGTTGACCCACTTTATAATTTAGTCTCTTGCCAGTTAATAGTTTTAGATTTTACAACAAAACTATGCACATTTTACTTTTATCACACCTTTAATACATGATCACAGATATTAATTTTGAAAGAAAATGGAAGTTACAATTTTATTGAAAGTATTTTACCAGTAAAACTAAAGGAGATGGTGAAAAAGAATCAGGATGAAACAGATTAGTAAAGAATCCATATATTAGAATTACATCAAGTATTTTTTCATCAATTTCATCATTAGTTAATGACACTGCTTCAGAATATTATGTCCTAGATAATAGTAATCCAATTTGTAATATAAATACCAAATAATGGCCTGGAACTAAGTGCCAAAAGGTCAGTAGAAAATATCAACATCCTCAAAATATACATAGGAATAACCAAATACAAATAGGGCATATTTTATCCATCTTGCTTCGAGTTTACACAGTTCAGTCAGTTCCTTATGCTTAATGTCATTATTTGCACATAGAGAGCATGTACTTTATTTGGTAATTTATCTGCATAATGTGAAAGTTAGTCTCTTTATTCTTTTGTTGCCATAGTGGTTCTGCCAACTATAGATCTACACACACTTAATTATGTTGTATGGGGGTTCTCTGATGTTCCTTATGAGCATTAATATGTTGATTGTTTCTGAAGATGATCCTCCTCCTGTGTAGGAATATTATTCTGTGCTGAGAACTCCCTTTCATTGCCTGCTGTCTGAAGTGCATATGCATAACTAGCCTGAACAAGTTACTGTTCTTTATGGTTGTGTAATATCCAACATATCACAGGTATGGTCCCATGGTCATGGGTAGGTATAGGACTCTCAGGGGGCATAACTGTTTGTCTTGTCGTTTTCTGTGGCCACTTAGGTTCCAGAACAGTGGTCTGCTTTTATGGCTTAGTTTGAAATTAATTTGGAATTTTTGATGGTAAAAATGTTGGTTAGCAATAGAATAAACATCCAGATACATGTTTATGACACTAATAAGTAGCACATGCACGGAAAAATATGTGTATTTTCAAAGCATTGAAAATTTTTACAATTTTTATTTCCATACATTAGGAGCAGATAATAATAATAATAAACACATTAGGCCTTAAGCTGCCAACCCTTTTGAAAGTATCCATGCATATTTATTACTTCTGAGTAACCTGTATTTACTGTATGAAGCATCAATTCAGGAGTCCTATCTGGTCATTTCAGCCATATATGCAATAACCAGTGTGTAGGCTGAGTTATCACTCAAATATTTAGCACATTGACCCTATTGTCAGTCAACTGCATTATTGTGTAAAACTCATTTTCATAAGATAACTTCTTAAGATTATTTCATATATATATATTGATTTTCATTCAGATAAACAAAATAGTGTATATGGCTCTTCTCTTGAAATATATGTATACAGTTTATTTAATCATGGCATGATTATACCTGTATGAATTTAGTCCTTGAAAGCTCTATTCAAAATAATAGATAAATGACAAAAAAATGTGGTAAACGATGATTTGGGTTTGTTTCATGTATTTCTTATTCTTCTCTACTAGAGACCTTTAGTACAAAATCAAATGTCAAGAAGTATAATTGCAAACTATCAATGCAATATTTATTTTTCTAATGAAAGTACCAACTTGAATTGATCTTGCAAACTTAATTTGAGCAGGATTGACACCTTATAAAATGTATTTTAAACCTGTTTGCATTCTGTGTTTCATTTCTTAATTGACAAAATATGCTAATTTTGTGCATAATTTTGATGTTATGACATCAATTTGTAGCAATTACAAGAAAGAATGTCTATAACTGAGCATTTGGCAATCAAATTCAGTTGTTCAACCATAATCATGGATTTAAAGCAAATAATACTAAAGTAAATATTATATTCAAGTAAAGTAAAAAAAAAACCTATTAGACCTGAAGCGATACTGACATACAAGTTCTTTTTTTTAAGAAGGCTTTTTTTCAATATGCTGTCAATAGCTTACTTTATTGCATTGTTGGTAATTGGAAAAAGCCCACTGAGTTATCTCCCCCTTATTATGACTCCTTTACAAATATTTTTTTCATTTCAGAAGTTTAGTATTTATGAAGCATGACAATATTCTGTTGAAATAATTTATATAAACATGAAACAGTTGTAAAGAAGGTACAACATTTGTTAGATTTCATGAAAATAAATATGGGGTTGGGCAAAGGGTACATGCATTACTCTGCAGGCTGACAACAAATGTGACATGCTATACCTTTCATTGTTTGTCATAATTAAAACTGAAGTTATAAATATGATTTTGGCACTATCAAGAGTTATAGACTGTGTCCATTTTCATAAAATAAAGTGGGGCCATGTTTTTATAAAAATTGATAAAAATCCATTTTGAGTATTGCCTAGCCCCTACTGAATTCACATCCTGAAATCATGTGAGCTGCATCACAGAGGCAGTTGAGACTTCATTTTTATTATTCTTGGAGGCATCTCCATTGAAAAATAGCATGGTTTAATTGCAAAAACTGGTACTTCAATTTTCATATCCTATACCTACCATGGGTATTCTCTTCAATATCTCTGTTCCAAAAAGAAGTTTTCACTAACCTGAACTCTGCCAAAGATTCACTTCCATGAATCAGTGCTTTGCTGCTTTTTATGCTAGTTTTTTTCTCTTCCATAATGCTGTGTTAGGGTTTTAAGTTCAACATTCTCATAGTCTGCTTGTTCCGACAAGAGTATCTTTAATAAATATAACCTGCATTCTATGCATCCAACATTTACATTGGACTAGCGCTAAGCATCAATTTTGTGCTCAAAATCATACACTGGCATTTCCTGTGCCATTTTCCCAATGTCCAACAAACTGATATACATGAAATTCATTGTCATCATAGCTATAACCAGCCAGTATTTGCCAACTGATTCTGTGTTTTGTCTGATGACAAACCCTGTTGTGATTCAGCAAGTTTGGTTTCCTGTGTGGCCCTTATTTGAAACACGCATTTGTAAAACTAACATAATGAAAGCAAGGTTAAAACTCCCATAAAATGCTTGTTCTCAAGTGACATAGATCATCATCCAGTGTCTCACCAATTGTATGCTGATGACACCCAAATATACAAATCTAGCCATCCAGCTGAAGTTGAAGCTACCATCAAAGACATAGAGAGGTGCATTTCTGATGTGAAATCATGGATGACATGTAACAAGCTGCAGTTGAATGATAAAACTGAAGCCATCCTGATTACAACACAAAGACTTTCTCAGTCACATCCTTTACCTAAGACAATAAATATCAGTGATACCAACATTAAATTCAAGCAGTCAGAATGAAACCTTGGTGTCACTCTTGAAGGTACTCTCTCATTGCATCAACATATCATGAACATATGCCAGGCTGCATATCTTGAGCTGATACTTTCAAGACTGGACTATTATAATTCAGTTCTGTCTGGTTCATCTCAATATCTACTTCAGAAACTTCAAAAAGTTCAAAACACTGCTGCTCGGATCACCCTTAGAATACCACAATCAGAGCATGCCTCTCTGCTGCTCTGTACCCTACACTGGCTATTCATATGATCCAGAATTAAACACAAAATTTGTTCTCTGTGCTATGTTTCACTGTCAGGCTTCAGTCCAACATACCTATCTGACATCGCCCATGTGTATACACCTGCAAGATGCTTACTCTCCTATTCTGACACTCGCATTCTCAATATTCCCACTATGAAGTTGAAATCATATGGACAATGTTCTTTTGAATACCAGGGCCCAGCATCGTGGAACGAATTGCCCACTGCACTTAGACACAAAGACACAATAATCTCATTAAAGAGCACCCTTAAAACCCATCTATTTCAACTGCAAGAACAGTCATAAAGACCTAATAATGTATCCTTTGACCATATCCTTACCTTAAAAACTTAACAGCATGTTTTTTTTTCTGTTTCTAATTTTTGTGGTGTTTTTATTTTTTGTAATCATTTTATTATATATGCTTTTTATTCTTTTTAAGCATTGTCAAATGTTGTAAAGCGCTTAGAGCTTCTAAAGGTTAGGTGCTATATAAAGTCATCGTTATTATTATTATTTTTCCAGGGACAATGAACCTATCAAATTTAGTTTAACAGCCATTCATGTCGAACCGAAGGATCCAGCTATTTTTACGTTTGCCTTCCTGAATTTTGTCACATCAAGCGCTGCTGCACTGCTACTGGCAGTGCGAATTACGTTGCAAAATGCACTTTTAAAATTAAAAGTTGAATAAAAATTGCATACTACACAAAGCACGTTTTATATCCACAACATTGATGTAATTTGCAGAACACATATTACTCTTTAAAAGTACACAAATTCGTACAACTTAGGTGCACTGGTGTGTACTGGCATAATTTTCCAAAACTCTTTTTTATTTGCGTTAGAATGTTAGGAGGGGGTTAGATGTGATTTTAAATATATTGTCATGGTTTTTTTCTGACAACCCCACCAGCGATTTCTCATTTTATTAAAACAACACACAACAGAAGTGATTTTCCTAATCAACCTTCCACTGTCAGAATCAAAATAGCTTGAAACAACCTCCTACAGAAGTTTTTTTGAAGTGCCATCCCTGGGGGTGGGGATATATTTTTTTACTGGAACAGCCCTTAGATGAAGTGAAGAAACTATTACCTATTACCTCCCCATCACCCATACTGGATGGTACTACTTTAAGCTATTGCTGTGGTACATATAACATTGTCCAGCAGGGCCCTGAGTGGCCGAGTGGTCTAAAGTGCTCTCCATTATGGATCACTGCCATCTCACCTCTGTCTGCATGAGTTTGAGTCTAAAATTCGGTGAATGTTGATATGTGAGAAAGCTTGCCAGTAGCTTCTCATGGGTCGGTGGTACTTTCTGTGGATTTCCCGGCTTCTTTCTCCACCATTAATACTGACCGCCATGTATAGCCTATCCTGTGCTGAAAAATGGCATTATGCCCCAGAAGAACAACAACAACGTTCTCCAGCATCATCATATTGAATCCTTCAAGAATCTGCTTATTTCAAACCATCCAGCCATAAAGTGGTGAAATTTTATGTGTTGAGGTGTTTGTAAAGGATTTGTTGCCATCATTGTGGTATTTTTGAACATTTTTTAATTATATAGACATCATTTTTTGGACCAGGTAGGTCACACATGATAGTGTCACATACAAGCATGCTGTAATTTTGAATTGCAAACTTGGTTGAGACTGATGTTTTTGTAATAATACAGGTGTTTGTTGTGGAAATTTCTGATTTCAGGTTGTTGATATCCAGTTGTTCTTCCAAAGTAGTGGTTATGAAATGTTTTTCAGTTTGGTGTTTTATGGCACAGCAACACATGAAGGTTATTTAGTTCCATGGCAATTGGAGTAAAGTGCCTTGCTCAAGGATACACCATGGTAGCTTACCCAGGCTTTTCTGTTTGTAGGATTCAAACCAGCACTAATTAGGTTTCTGGTCAAAATTAAGAAGACTGAAATAGACATGATGATTTTTAGCAACACCAGCTGGGGAGAATCACTTATTGCCTAACTTCACCTCATAAGCAGCACTGGGAGCTTAGAAGAGAAAGCTCTTCATATAATCCTCTTAGAAATGAAGGCTAGCAGGAGCTCCTTTTATTTGTGTTGAAAGAAAGTCATTTTGTGGGAGATGAAATTTATGGAATTGCTGGATTTGAAAGATAGTCAAGGTTATTTTCCTAACATTAATGTGATCAGATCATCATTCTCAGTGACTCATAATTTGCAACACAATTTGCTTCATTCAAACTCAGCAGGGATGTTTGCAAGCATGAGTATGGAATACTGTAGTAAGACATTTTTAGTTCTGCAGTTATACGTACAAAAGCATTTAAATCTGAAAAAAAGTTGAAATTGCAGAGTATATAAATTGTTCGCAATTTCTTTTCAGCTTATTTGTTAAGAACATCTTTTTTTGAGGTAACTTTATTTACTTCCTCCATTATATTACCCAATCATAATGCATGAGGATAATGTCTGCTACCTTGCAAATCCAGCCCTTAAAAACTTAAAAGGACAGTTGTCACATCTTGTTTTTATCAATGGTTTAATAATAGAAATGCTTAAGTCTTCTTCACATCAACCTTAAGTCAGGCATGAGTGGTCTTCCCTCAGAGGACTTTGTGCCAAAACCTGCCTGTATCATATACTACTGCCACTCATAGTTGTAATTACACTTTTTATTGAGGCCTGTGTCATATACTACTGCCACTCATAGTTGTGATTATACTTTTTATTGAGGCCTGTGTCATATACTACTGCCACTCATAGTTGTAATTACACTTTTTATTGAGGCCTGTGTCATATACTACTGCCACTCATACTTGTAATTATACTTTTTATTGAGGCCTCATAAAAAGTCAATTTCACTTATTCCTTTTCATCAGTTGAGTGATGGGGGGAGCTTAATTCAGCTATTTTTCTGTTGTATTTTTTTGTGATCATAGATAAATTTAATAATATCATAGATAAATATAATAATTACCAGCCCTATGGGTCAGTCAATTCAGCACTCAGCCTTATTTATGAATTTTGTCATGTAATTGATCTGTTATTACATGTTATGAGATCAGCCCAGTACTTTCCTTTGGCCTTTTGGTTTGCTTATTTATAGTTTTTCTATTCAGAGGAAGTTTATTGTGGCACCTGACTAATTTCACCCGTGCATGCAATTGTTTTGCCTTCCATATTTACAGTTGTCAATTATTTGACAAGATTAAGTGTGGGGAATGCAGATTTTGGCAGAAATGCATCTGCTTAAATGGTATAGAGTCTAATTCAGACCATACACGTGTTTTTACTGGTCTGAGAATTCAGGTATAACAGTATGATGTATAGTGAAGCAATTATTTCTGTAGTAATTAATGTACTTGTAGGGAATGCATGCACATTGACTAAAAATGCAAATCAACAAGGCTTAACAGAAGTAAAACTAAATTTTTTATATTAAATTGTAATTGAAAACACTCATTACTTAAACAAAAAACAGTTTATAACATTTGTAAAGCAATAATATATTATGAGAATATTTTAAGACCTTGTATAGAATACTTAGCATGTGTATTGCTTTATTTAAAGGCATACAACCTAACTAAAAATGAATGGAATGATATATTTCTTTTTTCATTTCATAAGTACTTATTTGGACAAATAATTATGATTCATGCTCTTACTGAGGCGGAAAACACACTAGGATCGGAAATTTTGTGATATAAAACATGATTCTTCATTATTGTCTGGCAGACAGAAACTCGCTGTTTGACACGCCTATATTCATGTAACCTCTTAATTGACCTCTCCCAAAGATTAAGTATTTTAGCCATGCGCAAACGCACATTTACAAGCAACAATGGTGGAAGCAACTAGGCCAAGATCGAAAGTAGGTAGAAAGCGAAAACTTAACAAATTCTGAAAGGAAAAAGAATAAGAAAGCTCTCTGGGCAAATTATAGCAACACGCGCATATGTATTGGTGACCAGCATGTACGATGGAATGAACTGAAGTCCACTTTAGGCCTGAGAACTAATCAAGAGGTCGCCAAATTCTTGCTGGATAGGTAAGTCACAATTTTGCAATGAACAGTCAGATTTGTGATACCGCCATTTATTTCTGTATAGTTCATTCTTTATCAAATATTTGAAATTAACATATTTTATATAACCTGACATTATTCCATTTATCTTACAATAAAATGTTGCAGCCCTGCATCGATATAGCATGTACAGGTCATATCGTATAAATCATACATATACCGCTGCTGTTATTAAGACTACTTAAGGGGTATTAAGAATCATTTTCATTTTCGCAGCAACCATAAAACTATTTAGAGGCAAGCAGTCACTACTGATTTTTTAGATAATGTAAATGGTGATGATTGTAAAGAAAAGTAATGTAATACAGTTCAGAATATTTTTTTTTGCATAAAATTATTTGCAAAGCATATAAAATTATTGTGTCAAATCAAACATTTATTTACCCTATTCATTTTATTTATGAATTGAATAGCAGTGAAAGGGAAAAGGTACGAGATTCATCAGAAACAGAGGAATGTCTCAAAAGACATGGCCACAACTTCTACACCCAACAATTCATCAGATTCCCATTCCTGCTGTGTCTGATATAACTACATCAGAATCAGATATGGCTACTGTGTAAGTATTAAAATTGTGTATTTACTTCTCTAAACAATGTTTTGGTATATGCATATCTAAGGAATTTGCATGGAAATTTGTCATTTTATATTAGTGAAATATTCTGCAGTTGGTAAAGATTTGACACTAAAAAATATGGCATATTATTTTATATTCTTGTGCCTTACATTTATTTAGACTAGGAATTAGAATGATATTTTTGTTTTATATTATTTGCTGGCATTTGTAAACATAAATTACAAAAAACGTGAATGATTTGGAAGAAAAGAGGGCATTTGTAGCTAAAGCAGAATATATAAACGTTCCTTGTATCATATTTTTGCAAATGATATTTGCTTTATAACAATGCTCATCGTGCAGTGGGTATTTTAGTTACAAGGCCTCAGGAGAGAATAGTCCTTGACCAAATGAGTCACCCACTGCAAATAAGGTATTGTTATTATTATTGTTATTATTATTATTTGTTGAAGCATTACATCTAATTTCAATCATAATAACAATGATAAATGATAATGCTTTGCTCATGTTGAATGATAAAAAATGCTGTAAAGATATTAAAGTTCAACATTAATATAAATTTACAAATTTCAAAATTTTATTTTTAGGGATACAGCCTTGTCTGAAGTTGAAGAATTTCAGGAGAAGGAAAGTGTTCTGATGGAAAAGTGGAAAAGTTTTATCAACCCATTTGAGTAAGTATACTAAAAACAACCATTGTGATACATATATAAAAGGAGAGTATTTGTGTAAGTAAACTGAAAATGAACCATTGTGATACATGCATGATTTATGTAACTAAACTAACAACAATTATATTATATATATATATATATATATATATATATATATATATATATATATATATATATATATATATATATATATATATATATATATATATATATATATATATATATATAAAGTGGATGGTGTTTGTGTATGAATGAGAAAGTAGATCTTACAAAAGCTTTCTTTTCTTTGTATCAATATACAAGTTACAAATGTGTAATTACAATATATCTTAAATACAGGCTATCACAGAAAGGAAATGAATACATTGTATTATAAACACAGACCACATTGATGACATAGTTATGAATTTTCTGTTTTCACTCACCTGTCCAACTGAGCTAAACTGCCACTGACTCAAAATTATATTTTTCTGATTTTGTTTAATCATACTTTTCTTTTGAAAGTAACAACTGAAATTTTCCATATCTGATGTAATTTCCCACACACAGAACAAATTATAAAAGTTTCCAACCAATGTACCAAAAGTTTGAAAGCTTGGATATGAGTGAGGGGAAGGAATATTTTTAAACATGACCTGACACTATTATTTTGTTCTAGTCTCATAATGGAAGTTTCTGAGAGTAACTTTGAAGCTGATGACCATATGTCAGATGAAGATTATGAGCCAAGTTTACATCTTTCATTCAGGTAATGAAAATTTTAGCATCTTTTCAATAAAGAATTTTTTGTAATTAAAATGTTAGCATGTATGTAACTTAGTAATAGATAGTGAAAAGATAATGAAGCTACTATTATAATTCCTGTTAATATCATTGGTTGTGTTCTTTCATCAGAATCTCTGAATATGCATGTCAAAATCAACAAATATTAGATTTGTATACTAAAACTTGATTAGATATAACCATCTCTTTTTATAGCATTTTATCAAATGTCATAAATATTTTATTTTTATCTTTAAGACCAGACAGTAACACTTGTTTGGAAGATGATAAAAAAGAAGATGACACAGATGATGAGCAGGATGGTAGTTATCAGCCAGAAATAGAAGAAGGACCTGACATTTGGTACTTCCATAATGTTAAAGATACCTTTAACTTTGTTGGTGACAGTCCTTTTTATAGTTTATTACAGTGCACTTCTAAGTCTTACAAAGACAAATGTACTGCTTACTTGCAGATGCCAGGGATGTTGGACAGAAATATCAGTTTGCAGACAAGTTGTTGGCTCAGCATTGTATTTAAAATGGGTAAGATTGTAGAAATGTTACATTCCAGTGTAATATGCATTCTTAGGCATTATTTATATTGCAATTATCATTAAATATATTAATATTTCTTTTACTTTAAAACAACTACATTTGCTGCATTACCAGCAAAACTGTTAGATGCATTCTTAAAGGTATCAGAGGTTTGCAATCTGCAGGATGTTATTCACATTATATTACTATGCATGTTGTCATCCTATCAGTCTATGTATAAACTAATGTTACTGAATTGTTAGACTTGTTTATGCATACTATACTGGTGGTCATACATATATGATAGCTGTTAATATTAGTGCGTTCACATTTACTAGCTAGCAGAAAGAAAAACTTAAACATATAGGTAGAAGTCTCTATTTATTACAGAAAATGGTCACACTAAATATAAACAACAACTCTTTATTTTATGTAAAATGAATCACAAAATAGATGAACTTCTTTAGCTGTCATCTATAACAAGACAGTCAAGATCTTCTGATGTAAAGAAAAATAAACTCTTTCCAGCACAAGAAAAAAATATACCTTGTTCTTCAAGGTATAAGAATGACACTACAAGGTGTTAAAAAATGACTGACTCAATTTCACATATACCTGAATATTTAAACCGAACTGAGACATTATTTCAAGCAAATGTACATGAAGAATGCATATAATTGGAATTGACCTTGGCCACAACCAATTATTTTATGTCAGCTTGTTTATCCACCCTGTAATCTCTAATAAGTCTTATGCAAGCCAAGAGTTATATTTACGTTAAAAAAATAATGATATTTCTTCCAAAATACCAGATTCCCTATAACAGTCATCACAACAAAATTATAATACATAAAAAAATGACATAAAAACAAATAAAATTCTAACACAAAAGTAATTAAACTACATGGTTGTAACAAAAACAAATGCAGTAGGAAACAAACATGGTGGTGGGGTCAAGTACAATATCAGTTTCTGTGCAGTAGTATATTTAGGTGATGTTGTAAAGTTTGGCATTAAGTAAATGGTAATCACTTTAGTCAAAAATATAAACCAACACAGGCAAATGCAATATCAATGTAATTTCTATAGAACTGACTAGTATTTTGGACTGTGATGTCTGTAGTCAGTCTGTTATAGTAATGGTCGATTAGTTCCTCATATAAAAGCCAGTTTTATGACTTTAAAGGAACAATGCTGTTATCATAAACTAGGTAAAATAACTCATTTAATGTAAAGATGAAGATTGATGGACAAGTCACTTCTGGATGCATTGACAATGATAGTCCAATTGATAGTCCAACTATAAATTTGAAACAAACTTACGATAATTATATAATATAGTAGCAATAGTTATGTTGTGGAGAGAGAAAGAGATTTCTATGCATGCCATAATTATTCCTAGATATTATATCAGATTTTTTTATATCCGAGTGTACTCTTGAATTAAAGTTATGTCTGTATGTGCACATTTGTAGTTGTATAAGTTTAGTTAATTTCATAATATAAAACAGTTTGACTGTGTATGGAGTTGTGTATATTCATCTGGCTTTTCATATAAAGGGTATTATTATTTTTGTTATGAATGATCACATTTGAAAGAACTGAAAAATTTGATGCTTTAATTGGTGTCAAGTATAATGTTTGATTTAGTTATAGTCAGATGGCTGATGATACATATATGTGATATAGCATTCAAGGTTGTTTTTGACAAACTTGTATTTTAATCTTAAAAACTTTATTGAAGTTTCCAGAGCCATTTTGTTTGTACCGAATTGTCATAATTAATGATCAGTATTATGCTGGATAGAATAGTAGTTTGTAAGTCTGTTGATATTTACAAATTATCTGTATTCTTGAAACACTGCAATAAATTTTCCTTTCTCAACTCAATATGAATATGCTTTATTTATCATTTGACTTAATGTGTATATGCACAGACTTGGCACCCCAAGACAATACTAATCAAGTTTAATTCATCCTACATTTCTAATTAATTTCTGCATAATACTAATAAATGGTCTTCTCACAGTTGCATTTAAAACAAAGCCATACATATAATCATTATTTAGTGGATAGGCAGCTAATAAGATGTTTCATGCAAAATAAAAATTGCATAATACAAAAGAAGGCTTTATACAACTTAAAAGAAAACCATGAATTCCTAAGAAAGATAATCCTACTAAGAAATTAATATCTGATATCAGGTACTACATCTAAAATCTATATAATGTACAAGTATTCAACCTGTGATTGGGATTTCCTTGTCTTGGTGCAAACCCCAATATAGATTATATTATTCAAACATCCTATCCCTGGAAAGATCACTCAACTCTTCCTTAAGTAAAGCCACTGTACTGGCTAAAACTATCTGGGTATTTATCCCTTATACATCATACACAACAGCTTGGAATGACACGTCTATTCTCAGAACCAAGATATCCGTAAGTCCATAAAATAAATTGCCTATAAGCAGCATGCCATTTGCCCTGGTTGTAGTCATTATCTTCTTCTTCTGCCAGGGCATTCTGCCTATACCTCTGTGCAACAAGGAGCACGACTTCATCTAAAACAACCAGGTCAAAGTCCTGCAGAAGTTGTAAAACATTGTCTGTAAAAAAATATTCAAAAAATATAAAAGCATTCAATGTTCTGTGGGAAAATGTTGATTCTAGTATTATGCAATGAAGCAAACATATATAATGATAAACAAGTGTTTCAATCATCGGCTTTATTCACTAATACCAAATAATAAATAACAAAAATATTAACACTGGATGGGCAATAGAGGCAGATTACAGTCATGAGACTTATGGAAAGTAGAAACTTACAGGAAGCCTTGAATAGCAGTTTGGCAGAATTTGCTTGCAGCACTGCTTTTCCTCGTCAGTTGGCATTTCACAGCAGTTACTACATATGCACCAACTTGGTGATTCACCTCCTGGTCTTGGATGGCATCCTTGTTGCTCTGTTGATGAACAATTTACTACTTCAAAGACCATGTTGGGGTGCTTTTGGCATATTTGAGCCAAAAGGTTATCTTTTCCTTCCTGTGTTATATTGGCTATGCGTTCCTGTAAAAGAAATGAGTTCAACATTATGAAGAAAAAAAACAAGACCAAAGAATAAATATATATATTTATAAGTCTTAATATAAAAGTTGTCTGTAAATGGGTAACAAAAATCATGTTTACCTTCAACTGATGATCTCTGGCTTCAGCTGTAGTAACAACTTCTGTCCTGCTAACTAATGGTCCTTGAATTCCTCTTCCTCTCCTTTGCCTTGTAGCTCTTCATCCACCCCTACTAGACTCACTTCCTGTACCCCTTCTACTAGACTCCCTTCCTCCTCTTCTTCTAACATGTCTTATTTGATGTTGGTATGGGCTGTCAGTACTCTCATGAAGTGATGATGTCCAAGATACTGATTCACTTAGTGTTATCTGAAACCTATAATTAAATCATATGTGACAAAAGACAGAAAAATCACAAGATTTTCAATTGTAATAAGAGGGAGTCTATTCACAGGAGTCTGCAGTTTTATCACTAGCCTAAAGCACGATGAAATTTCTGTTAGAAATTTTGTCGTGCTTTATTGATAAAACTGCAGACTCTTGTTGTCTATTATTATTATTTTTGTTTTAATCACATTTGTTAAAGCTAATATCTTTACCTCATAACAATGTACCACATGTTTCTTATTGACATAACCACAAAATGGATATTTATTTAGAACGAAGCTTGCCCATACTTATTATTATTATTATTGTTATTGTTGTTATTATTATTATTATTATTATTATTATTATTATTATTATTATTATTATTTTTACTGAAGCGTAAAAACAAATGGGCAAATAATATCGAGTACTGGATACGTGAGCCAGAGCTAATGTAGCTACAATGTTGTAGCCTCAACTTATTTTGTAGTTGTGTCCACAAAAGGACTAAGGTACTAATATTAGTACTAGAGCTAATGATGCAAATTTGCAAGACAATCGATTCTGAGCCAAAGAGAAGACTTTATAGAGACCTTTTAATAGAGGTTTTGATTACAATGATACAATTAATCATATTTTTAGTAACTCTATCTTGCAACATAACACAAAATCTCAAAAACATGAAAAGTAATACGGAATGGAAATTTTCAGAAATGCCCCTTAAAGGAACCCCTTATTGTCACGATACTCTATCATATTGCCCTTTTTTTACCTACTTCTGGTTATTATATACCATGAAAAATCTATAAGCAATACATCTATTGTGCATGACTATAACGAACTAAGGAGAAGGACAGACAAATATGAAGAATAAGGCTTCAGTTACATCAGAAAAGAAACACATGCTTACCTCGACTTCCATATTTGTTGACATGTGTCGCGTATCATTGCAACTTTGTGGTATATCGGTAAATTCCGTTTCCACCTAATTAATTAGTAATTTGTATATACGTGACTAGAAAATCATTTCATTTTCATTGATTAAGCCGACAGTTGTACAATTTATGAAGCTGAATGACTTGCAATTACTCATTATTTGTACTATACTTTTCATAATATGATGAATTTGCAATAACAGAAAAAGTCGAAAATCTTAGGTTGTATGCCTTTTATACCAGAGTTAAATAATGGACATATTATATGAATGCTATGAATGCAGAGAAAGAATAGAGTGATGCCATTCCATGGCAGCTAGCAATGTCGAAGATGCTTAGTAGAGCAGTGCACATCTTATTTTGTTGGCCAGGCATGGACATGTGTGACAGCATAAAATAGAATTAAAGATGTCTTACAACAAGAAAGTGTCAAAATTTTTTAATGTAAAACAGTGTTGAGCAAGTATCATGTTGTACCTGTATATTCAGCAAGTATCAAGTTGTACCTTTATATTGAGCAAGTATCAAGTTGTACCTTTATATTCAGCAAGTATTATGTTGTACCTGTATATTGAGCAAGTATCAAGTTGTACCTGTATATTGAGCAAGTATCAAGTTGTACCTGTATATTTGTGACCATCACTGCCAAACAACAACTTACACATGATCATAGTTGAGAACATGATCAGTCTTGCTGCCAACATCACTTCTGGTTACATTTATATTTGACTGAATTCCTAAAGTCAGAAAGCTTTCCAATTCAAAAGAAAAGTCAGCAGTCATGGCCATCACAAACTTTTCAGTTTCAGTTCAGCTGTAACCTTTATCACTACAAACTAACAGATTTTCTGCTACTAGGCCAATACTATCATGGGATATTGGCCTGTCAGGACCAGTTCTTGATATGCTTTAAACATAGACATGCCTTGATAATGACTATGATGATCTTTCATAGGATAGCCAGTACTGGATTTTGGCATCATACACCAGCTTACAGCTGATCACACCATCACTACCACAGCTGAGATTTATGCCTTCAGCTTTTATGGCTGGGCTTGGTGATCTATTTATAATGATTTCCCCTTCCTGGCTTCGGGACACTGATATTAACTGGCACTGAGCAAGTAACAACATGGTATACAATGACTCCTCTAAACCATTGCTTGACATTTCATTGCCTCATTTAGATGCTGATACTGATTATGGTGGTTATTCCCACAATAGTTGCTACCAAGCTTATGCTCTAAAAGCCAGCCAGATTCAAACCACATGTCCAGTACAGCCTCAACTTGCACAGACTACCAACAGAACTTTAGAGTGATCCACTTTCCTGGTGTACAAAGACTACAGTACTACATCCAGAGTATTCAATCACAGCACAGACATCCGGGCCAGTATCAACATGGTATAATTGTCCACCTGAACCAGTCCTAAATGTTCCATCATTTACAGACCCTGGTACTGGCTATGGTGATTCCTTGAATAACCAGATGTTAACTGGTATGTAACCATGTCTCCAGCTTTGGTACTGCCTCAACCGATGTCATCTTTCACTAGGACCAAATAAGGTAACCTCTTTTTCTGGAATATCCAGCTCATTTTCAAAGCTCAGGCAGCATCCATCAGTGTGTAATGGATGCTCAACATAACTTGTACCTGATTTAATAAAACCTCATCCTCACTATCCAATACCAAGCCATGGAATCAGGTCCATCACCAGTTAGGACTTTATAACAGTCTCATACAGCTAGAGTGATTCCATTTCCATATATCCAATACCATCCTTGGACTTTGGAGCAATACTAAAATGAACACCAGGAGATAGCTTTGTTCCAGCATGGACAGACTTCAGCTTTGTCTACCATCCCCAACACTCTGACTTGTTTTGTTGTCACTCTTTTTTTACAGATTATTCCTTTCCACTCCACTCCTATATCCTTGAGAAGAAATTGCGAGAATAATCTTCCTTTCTCAGACATTGTCAAGAGAAGACTCAGCCTTCCTTGCATAGATTTGTCTTCCAGCCACTTTCTTCTCTTGAACTATAAGAAAATCAATGCATCCATCTATCTAGTCTTTAAAAAAAGACGTCTTTTTTAAGAAGGACAGCTCCAATCAAACTTTCATATGGCTATTAACCAAACATACAAACAAGTCTTCTACATTGAAATCATGGCAATCAACAGATAAAGTTCAGGTAAATGGTAAAATACTTCTATTTTTAGCATAGACTTTAGACTTGAAACCATAGACCTGAATTTGCATAGACCTGAAACTGGTTAATGAAATCTTAGCATCGGTCTGTATGCTCATTTTGGTCTAGGTGGCTATATATCAGTAACCTGAACATAGGCCCTTTATGGAAAAAAATGGCCAGCTTGCAATTATGGGATGCAGTCTCACATGTAGATCATACACAGAAAAGGGCTAAACAACACTACTTTCCAATACCGTTGTTGTAGTGTTCAAGCACTAATTGCAGAAGATGCATTCCAATACATTCATGTATGGTTGTAGGATTTGTTAGTGATTTTTCTTGAGTAGAAAAGTTCAGTTATTTGTATTCATTTCATTCTAAACAAGTTTATATGCACTTGTCATTAAGAGGGATGTTGTGTTAATGGATCAGATCCTGATAAAATATCTAATTAAGCCCATATTCTGTAATATCAGAGTAACATCTAAGGCCATTGTTAAGGTCACTTGTCTTTATTTTTGTAACCTGTGTGTGGAAGCAGAGTTAGTCTTTAAATGGAATAGTGCTGCTGTTGTCAAACTTGTTTGTCAGGATCATGAAGCCTTTAAAACATTAATAGATTCCATTTTGATTTTGCCATTGTTTGTAATCTTCTGCATTGAATCGACTTTTCAGAGGATAGTAATCAATCTAACTCAGACTCGCCACAACACAGAAGGAACCGCCTCTCAGATCAGGAGAAACAATGGCAGTCTGATGCATGTGACTATGAAGCTCGATTTTGTGGGCACTGCAACACTACAACTGATATCAAGGAAGCAAACTATTTTGGCAGGTATATAGTCCAAGATTATTTTTCTGTTATATCTTGATAATATTTTTATCAGTTATGGTTTAGTTGGTTTTCTATAAGTTTATTACTTGCTCCAACTTAAAAATATTGGCCATTAATCCAAGCAGCCATCTATCCATTTATCAATATCAGAGGCATTTGTTAGATGTCTGCTAATGTTCTAATAATTTTGTTTATTTTGCCTCAAATGTTTGAGGAATTTGCATCGTGGTTAATATACTCAATATTTACTGTGTATTTTACAACAGAACATGCAAGCAAACAGCATACCATACCAGAACAGCCTTCTCACATCTCATCCTGCATCAACCATTTTTTTACCTTCTTTTTATGTGGTCAAATTTACTGATCCTCATGACTTGCTTTTTGGACAAACAAACATTTTTAACAATTCAGACATCTTTAAGTCACTTTCATATGAAATAGATATCAATTAAACTTTGAGAACTACAGAACATGAAAATTTCAATCGGACAGTAATTTCAATATTATCAGTAAATAAGGGCATTCTACTTTCATCCTAACATGCAGAAATTTGGACCCAGTCAACTGGTTTGTGAAACATTTTGAAACTTTCCTTAAAGGACTTGAAGTAGATTCTACTATTATTTTTTTTTACAAACAGTTTACTACCATGAAGTACTTTTCATGTATGTTTTTTGGATATAACAAGATATACTTGGGTAATAAAACAGTATATGTTTGGAAACACATCAGTGCACTCAGAATATATTGCATAATATTGTTTCTATCAGTGTTAATCTATCTGGGATTTTTTTTTTCTTCAGCAATGGTCAGTATATTGTAGCAGGGTCAGATGATGGGTCATTCTTTATTTGGGACAAGACCACAAGTAACATAGTGAGAGTTTTAAGGGGTGATGAGTCTATTGTGAATTGTTTACAGCCACACCCCTCATATTGTCTTCTGGCTACCAGTGGTATAGATCCTGTGGTTAGACTTTGGAGTCCCAAGCCTGAGGTATGACATTCATTTAGCTATTAGTAATACCCTATCATGTTCATATTAAACTAGTCTCTAAACTGAGCTTATCTATAGTTGGTTTCAAGTGGCATTGTGAATGGTACCTAATGTGGCACTGGAAATGTATTAATGAAGATTGCATTCCAAATTAATGAAGATGGTTACATTTATACAGGCTTTAATAATTTAATATTTTTTGTATTTATTTTTTCAGAAAACTTTATGATTGCCAATTGTGATAAAAAGAATGTAGTACATGACTATTCAAAGGTTTTACCAACTTCTGCTCAGTCTTTAAGTTCTCTGTTGCCAAACATTTTTATAACAAGAAACTTACACCTTTGAGAGTGTAAAGCATAGGGTCCACATTAAGAGGGAAAATAATGACATAAAATAATTGTTGAAACCCATATAAAAAGAGCTTTATTTATCTACTATTCAGATGTGCAGATGCCATTTAAAAACAACTTTAGAAAAAAGTTTCAATTTCAACATGTTAATGCTCCAAAAAATTTAATTATTAGGTGTGAGTTATACCATGTACGGACCCAGAAGTTATGAATTTTTCTTACTGTCACCGCTGTTTTTGTGACATCTTCACTGGTAGTTATATTTGTACATTTTTTTGTGAACAAAATCAAATGAGAATAAACTTTCCTGACAAATACTCTACCACTGTATTTTGTAATTAGTTGCAATTATAAGTATTACTTATTTATAAATTCAGTGCTGTCTTTTAATTTTTATGCATTTCTGTTTTAAAGCACACATTTCATAAGACAAGATCCAAAGACAGATTATTTTGTCAGTTTAATTATATTCAAAATGGAAATTACAGCTTGGATAAAACAGAATTAAGTATAGGAAGAATGCAAATGCAGAATCATAAAATTGCTTATTTCCAGGTCTATATGGATGTTGTTGTTGTTGTTGTTGTTGTTGTTGGGCTTAACGCCATTTTTCAGCACACGATAGGCTATTCATGGCGGCCAGTATTAATGGTGGAGGAAGAAACCGGGAAATCACCGGAAAGAACCACTGACTCCTGAGAAGCTACTGGCAAGCTTTCTCACATATCCACATTCGACGAATCCTAGACTCGAACTCACGCAGACAGAGGTGAGATGGCAGTGATCCGTAACGGACAGCACTTTAGACCACTCAGCCACTCGGGCTCCTCTATATGGATGAATGGATATATATATATATATATATATATATATATATATAAAGAATACAAATCATATGGCGAATAACAACCCTCTCAAGCGTACTGGATCCACCAAGGGATCACGTCTGTCAGGGATTAATTAAAATAGATGCAATAAACTGACGACGAACAGTACGAAACTAGTAACTAACTAGCCTAAGCGCTTTCGACTCTTAATGAGTCTTTTTCAAAGGCAAATACAAAACATAGTTACGACAAACAAATAAACACAAAAACGTTGCGTTTGTAAACCTCTACATTTCTATCTTCACATGTGCTAAAACTATAAATACAACCAGCTTGTATAGACTAGTTGCGGAAACTGAAAACGTATAATTCCCTAAAAGTCTACAAGCCAAAGCGACATCTATTTTTACTTTGTGTACATATGTAACGCAGATTATATCCCGGATATTTGGTTCTATACCGGTTATTCTTATAGTAAAAATTGAAGGATAAGAAGATTTAGAAAATGTTAAATTCTACTAGTGCATAGTTTTCATTTTCTAGTCTTCTTGGTTTAGACCGCTTGGTTTCAATGTTCTAAGGCGGCGTATCCAGTATGATTCCTTTTCCTTCCTGGTTTCGGAACTCCAGCTGTGGTTGTTGGCAATAGCGATAAGTATTATATCACTGAAAGTGTGGCCAGGGGAGGAGAAGTGTTCTGCGACCGGGCTTCTGTACAGCTTTTTTGTCATCCAATCAGATCTATGAAGGTTTATCCTTATGTGTAGCTTTTCAGTTTCTCCCACGTACTGAAGGCCACAGATCTTACATGTGATGAGATAAATCACATTCTCTGTTTTGCACGTTTTGTGTGGACCATGTATGTTTAGTTTTTCTTTAGTCACTGTGCTAGTGAATGTTTTGGTCTCTATCATATGTTGACAGGTTTTGCATCTTTTATCGCCACAGGGTCCAGATTGACTAGGTTGGTTTTGACTAGCGATTGTTGTTAGCTTGGCCCTGACTAGGATGTCCTTTAGGTTTTTTGGTCTCCGGTAAGCTACTACAGGTTTGTTCGGAAGTATTAGGAGTATTAAAGGTCTGAAGAGCTGGCTAAACATTTAATTTACCGAGGCTACGACAAAGACCTGATTGCAGAGGCAATCCAAAGGGCCAAACAAACAAACCGTGATGACCTACTCAGATATGGACAGAAAGAAAAGGTTGATAGGATACCATTTATTCTGACCTATCACCCAGACAATCCCAAAGTAGGTAAAATCATCGCAAACCACTGGCCAACCGTGCAATCGTCAGACATACTAAACCTAATACTTCCGAACAAACCTGTAGTAGCTTACCGGAGACCAAAAAACCTAAAGGACATCCTAGTCAGGGCCAAGCTAACAACAATCGCTAGTCAAAACCAACCTAGTCAATCTGGACCCTGTGGCGATAAAAGATGCAAAACCTGTCAACATATGATAGAGACCAAAACATTCACTAGCACAGTGACTAAAGAAAAACTAAACATACATGGTCCACACAAAACGTGCAAAACAGAGAATGTGATTTATCTCATCACATGTAAGATCTGTGGCCTTCAGTACGTGGGAGAAACTGAAAAGCTACACATAAGGATAAACCTTCATAGATCTGATTGGATGACAAAAAAGCTGTATAGAAGCCCGGTCGCAGAACACTTCTCCTCCCCTGGCCACACTTTCAGTGATATAATACTTATCGCTATTGCCAACAACCACAGCTGGAGTTCCGAAACCAGGAAGGAAAAGGAATCATACTGGATACGCCGCCTTAGAACATTGAAACCAAGCGGTCTAAACCAAGAAGACTAGAAAATGAAAACTATGCACTAGTAGAATTTAACATTTTCTAAATCTTCTTATCCTTCAATTTTTACTATAAGAATAACCGGTATAGAACCAAATATCCGGGATATAATCTGCGTTACATATGTACACAAAGTAAAAATAGATGTCGCTTTGGCTTGTAGACTTTTAGGGAATTATACAACGTTTTCAGTTTCCGCAACTAGTCTATACAAGCTGGTTGTATTTATAGTTTTAGCACATGTGAAGATAGAAATGTAGAGGTTTACAAACGCAACGTTTTTGTGTTTATTTGTTTGTCGTAACTATGTTTTGTATATATATATATATATATATATATATATATATATATGCTTATTTCCAATTCTATATGGGTGGATGGAGAGACAGAGAGATATATGTCATGGATGGGGAAGATGATGTTTTTAGTTTAGCCAACAGACCCAGATATTCTAAAATATATGGGACAGTATATCGTATGAGAGGGGATGTTTAAAACCCAACCAGTGATGAGGTAATCATAGTCAAATGCATGTCAAGGATGAATGACATTACAAGTTTCAATTTTTAATATGAATTTCATCTTTCATTATAATGTGGCTTTTTTCTCCAAATTAGAATGAGAAAAACTTGTCTGTTTAGGCATTATTCTTTGATCAAACTTTTTGTGTCACTTTATTTTTCTCAATAGGATGGCTCAAAGAATGAAAGAGAAGTTGACAATTCAGATGATGCAGCACTTGCCAACCAAAGACGAATGAATGCAGATCCTCTTGAAGTGATGTTGATGAACATGGGATATCGATTCAGCACAGTTTTTGATGTGGATGATGCAGAGGAAGAGAGTCGTCCTGATCAGCCAGTAAATTGCCGACCCAGTTGATCTTTTCTGTTATTAAGTTAGCAATATTTTATCTATTACAGCACTGTGGAATGTGATACTAGTGATAATATGGCCAAGTGTATAAATTATGCAGATTATCAAGATGCTGTCCTGGCATATGATTGTTTGTGTGTGCGAAGGTTTTTGATTGCTCATGTGTGTGATGCATTTCTGTTTATGGGATAAAGTTGATAGATAATGATGGTATTCAGTTCCTGCAAAAGTCCACTTACGTTTGAACCATATTTTAATCCTAAACATCATATCCTACTTGATAACACTTCAAGGTGTCTTATAAAGACTTGAAAGTTTTTTTTTTATTGACTATAATGGAGAAAGTGTATTTTGACCCTGAGTTTGAGGATCATGCAACCATGAAGTTTAGTTTCCTTTAGCCTCTTTTATAATAGGTTTAACGCACATCATTCTTCTATTTTGATTTTATTGGTTCTATTTGGGCTTTTTTTGTTCTCTTTTATGCCTAAATCACTCACATTCCACTGTATATGTAGATTATGGGAAATAAGTATTATAGTATTAAGTTGTTGGAGAAGTTAACATGTATTAAGTTGTGAAAATTTTTTTTATGAAGAATGCTGGTATGTATTTTCACAGTTTGATTCTCAATATGAAATACAGACATATGTACTCTAAATACTGTGAATTACATAATATGCCCTTCAGTTTCCTCAAATAAAAGTAATGAGATTTTAATTAATTTTCTTATTTATAAATTTTCATGGCTACTATAAATGTGTTGCTGTCATGCCCTTGTAAATATATGGATAAATCTCTGATGGGTAAGGAACAGCCAGAACACCTCATGGCCTTTCTGCCCTGATCTGAAATACTCTGATGGAGTGATACAGTATTTAAAAAGTAAAATTTGTGAAAGACTCCATCACTCAGTGTAGTACTTAGGAAAAACAGAACCTTACCATAATGATTATGACATTTTTATGAAATTATTCATGTCAGTTACATGAAGAAATAAAAGAAATATTTTGTTAAGGGAGTGTTTTGATTGAACAAGTCATCTCAGTTGATAAGATACGATACTGAATACAGAAATGGAGTGTGTGACATGCCATGAAATTGGTAAACAAGGTATGCATATTGTTTAGTGGTGGCTACTGATAAATTTTCAAAGTGTTTTTACTGATCATTGGCACAAAGGTCATAGGTGTATTCTGTTTGGGGCAAGAAAGGCCTATTACTAAACTAGTGGACATGAGGTGGCAGTGTCTTTAAATCTTTATTTTAGAGCAACCACAAAAACCTGTATATTATCCACCTCAGTTAACATTAAAGGTTTTGTATTACTAAATGTCTGTTGTTTATGTCCACATAATTGCCATTTACAAAACCAGTTTTCTCATTGAACAGCTCAATGAAAAACTTGCATGTAGATCAGCAAAGCAGGCAAGACATTGCATCTTCCAAATTCTTGTTAATTGATGTGTTGGATGTAATCTACCTTACTTTTCAGTTCTGTTTTCTGTAACTAATATTGTGCTGAGAAATCACTATTTGAGTATGAGCAAACCACTTAAGACATGGTCTACTTAATACAGGTTTTTCTCTGATGAACAAATTGATGAGACATAGGAATATAATTACTGTTTATGTCAGGTAACTACTTAAAAGAGGTGACATTTAATGAAGGTTTTGCATATTTAAAATATTGGTATTTTCTTGAGAGGTAGCCGCAATATGATCCACTTTGATGGCTCATACTAATTTGGCATTTTCTGCTAAATTCATTTTGTAAAGTTTGCATATATATATATATATATATATATATATATATATATATATATATATATATATATATATATATATATATATATATTCTTACTATATACAGAATGCTTAGGAACTTAGCTTTTTACATTCCCTAAACTGAATATTATCCATATCTGTGGAGAAAAAAAAATTATTGGTGTACTCTAAATGGAAGCCTGTTGGCCATGATACTCTGAGTGACAGAAACATCAAATTCTTAGGCTTCTCAAAATATAATTAAAATAAAAATATTATTTTGAATATGACATAAATTTAAATACAGTTTCACTTATTGCTTTATGTTGGCAGTCTGAATATTGTATTTTCTGCATTGCATGTAAAGCAATTAAGCACAATGTAATGCTGCTTAGAAGTGATACAGTGCAGGTGTTTGATTCATAGTGAATATGGGATCCAGCATTAATCTAACACATACTGATATGTAGTGTGATTAATGCACCACAGTTTCCTTGTATGTCTCAATTTGCAACTGTGTGATGATACTCCACTAATTAGAGTAAATTAGAACTATTATAAAACATCTATATGCCCTATGAAGCAGCCTTTTTCAACTTCATGATGCAACCTGTATTGACTAGAATTATATAAGAATTGACACAGCAAGCAGATCCAGCATGGATTTCATAACATTTTAACGTCAGTGTGTACTTAACTCAGGGCTGTTCCATTTAAAATGTATATGGTACCCAGGGAAGGCACTTTTTAAAAATATATGCCAGCATACTCTGTGTACTCCTCATGCTCATATGAAAATGATTAAAAATACATTCTAGATTGTATCTTTATATTGAAAGCACCATCCCAAGGTCCCAATTATGTTTTACTAGAATGACTCTCATTAATTCATCCTTCTGTTAGATATAAATTTCAGTTTAAATTTTAAGGTCAGTATTACACTTCAGAGCACAAAATATAGCCGGCTTGTTGGAAACATGAGTTTAATAGTTACTCTAAATGTAGCTTACACTTAGTGAGTTGAGTTTTCACTCAGTGTTGAGAAGTTTAAGTAAGGTGGTCCAGGTTTCTGATTTTCTGTCTGATTATCTCATCCTTTCTTCTATTTTTGTTGGTTATTATATGTAATAAATAATTTAAGTTCATGGATGTATATATGTATGTATATTTTTTATATCTGTTGCTAATTTAGTTTAAATTGATATTCATCCCATTGTGATACACTAACACACCAGATAAAAACAGTTACTTTGTAAATTATGTTTTGTGTGTAATTACTGTTATATGCTTCTTTTTCTTTATCTTGAAAGCCAGATTTGTTTTCACTGCATGCACCCACTTGGAAATATACTGCAAATGAGAGTTATGTCTTTGACAATACACGTCCTTCATGAGGATATTCAGTGAAAATGTTAATTTGATTGCCTGCTCATAAAGGTATACTGTGGACACATTGCATTCATGTAGTATGTTTCTTCATAGCTGTATAATAAAGGACAGTGTGCCTGGTCATAAAATTATTGTTATTAATTTTAAGTCCATTATCTTTTATTTGCAACCATTTATTGCTTATTATTGGCATGTTTTTTGAATTCTAATATTTGGAGTGTGTTCAGAATACCTTCCTACTAGAAGATGAATGCAAAAAAGTAAATGAGTAATTTGTAGGGAAAAGAGTGGCATACATTTATAAATATGAGTACTTAAGTGAGAGCCCATATAATGGGTATGTATCTTCAGAGGAAGAAAAATGTGTCCATTCCCTAGACTGTACTTTTTTGACAGGTTCCACTGTCATACATATATATATTTCATTAATTGAGAAAATACATATTGCTGTAATTATAAGAATTTTACACTAAATTTTTCTTGCTGTGTTTCAGTAAGTGCATTTTGTCCAGTGAATCCTCTGAAAGGTATTTATCTAACTGCTGTGGTACATTAACAATAGTTATCATAGATTTTATTTGGTCTATATCATCGTGCCTCTTTGTTTATTACATGAGATGATATAAAACTGTTGGTGAACTATAGGACCTATTAAGCATTGTTGCACAATAAAAATATTGAAGTTATGGATTACTATTGTTGATTTATTTAGTTTTATATTACATTTCTACAAGCACAGGTTATATATTGTGGTAAACATAAATACAAACACATGATATTGTTTGTTTTTATCTAACCAGGTGATAATATCTTATTCAGCAGAATAGATTCACGAATTAGAATCTCTTAATAATTTTGCCAAACCTCATTTCCTCCTTTTTGGACCTCTTGACTTTAAAACTTCACAATAATGATGTTTTGGATATCACTATTTATCTTTTTCTTTCATCTATCCTGCAACTACTAGCATCAGTTTAGTCACTTTTGTATCTTCAGGTAAATTTCTATATTTACAAGGGTTTTGGTTTGAGTTGTTCATCATCATAACCTAAATATTTCTCTAATTCCTTCATACATTTGATGTTTGTTTATGAAGCAATGTATTCACTCATCCCTTTACACATATAAGGTAAAAATCAGCTGCATAACAGCTTTGTTTTGAGGTTTTTCAAGGAACTTTTAATTGACTTAATGCATCCATCATTTTATGGTATTTGGATGACTTGTATCTCATTTAAATTGAATGAAAATGGAGGCTTTTATTTATCCATACAATTTCAGACCTATTTTATGCCTTCATTATAACTGCATTCACAAACAACTATCAAAATGAGTGGCATGCATTTAACTTGATATGAAGACAATGCAGATGGTGGCATCAGTTGAAGGTGAACCCTGAACCACTCTGTATCATCAGTTTCTTTTCTATATATATCTTTAGTGTGACCCTGCTATAGTAAGCTCTTTTATAACATGAATTATATATAACATGATTGTGTGTAATTTTCAAATTTCATATCCATATATTTTTTTCATCCACAAACGAATATTTTTTTCTTCTGATAAAAATAGGAAAAAGAACCTGCAAAATATTTATTTTCATTTTAGTGAAAGGAGTATGAATTCTTATATCAGATGACCATGTCATGGCTCCTAACATTTCAGACATATTTTTCTCTTTCACTATAAACTGTCACACTGCAGACATCATAGTGATAAGACTGAAAAATTGTTTAAGCTACTTTAAAAATCTAATTCACAAACACATACACAAGAAAAAGAAGTTTTATCTCAAAAGTACACAAAATAACATTATTAAGGGATTACACTGGACTTCACCTTTGTTGCTAATTGTTAATTTTTTTTCTTTTTGGTGAAAAAATATACCATCTGGAGATTTGTTTGCAACAGCATTGTTGGCTGTTTAAACTTGCATATACAATCTTAGGTTTGGAGTGGAAAAATTCAAATACACTATGAAAGGAAGCACAAAACTTTGATGTAAAATGCACTGGAATCTATACTGCTACATAAACAAATCCATAATTTATACTGACAAACCCATCTTAACTTTGCATTGTTATATCATAACCCCTTATGTTGACATCTGGCCTATGATACACTTGAATAGTCATGCTACCAGACTAGCTACAATTGACCAACCTTTAAAGGAACAGGAACAACAAAAATCAACTAAACATTATATAATGTACCCAGATAAAATAATTTTGCTGAAACTTCAAAGAAAACTGATTCCCTTTGAAGCACCAGAATAACAAAAATGTATTTGATTGTGCCAGCAAAGTTGTTCTTTAGCTGGTTACTTCAATAACATCATCTACAATCTTCAATAAATATAAAAACACTTTTCATCAAAGGAACTTATTACCAAGCTTAAATAAATGCAATGGAATCTGATGAATTGTTGCATTTTCCAAAGTGACTGAAAGACATTTATTGTGCTGTGAAAGTTTCCTTTTTGCCAGAAGACTGTTTCTGCTTATCTTCCTAACCAACAAAGGCATAAAACACAAATTTCCAATCTATTGAAGCCATAAATATCTGGCCATCAAGTTAAATTTTTTTGCATTTCATGTTTTCATTTCCCTATAAATAGCCTCTTCCCCTGGGTAGCTTCGGCAAGATGATGATTGTCTCCAATTGACCAAATTCTCGGCCAGTTTAATACATGTACATTTAATATGTAAATAACTGTAGCAACGAAACTGGTGACAATATTGTAGTAAATTGTCTAGTGATAAGAGTTTGCTGACAATGGGATATAGATTGAACGAGGACTACCATTTTTTATGTACATTATTTGTGTTTCCTAATCATGTATGGCTGATTTTTGAATTTTATAATTATCCAGCTACACACTTATTCATTGATTTCTTTTTATATACATTTACAGTATTCAATGCATTATGGAAGCACTGCACAAATGTAACTTGTCAATATAAAAGTGTATTTCTGACTAGTTTTGTCTTCATTCAATCAAAAGCACAAATTTGTTAGCCCACTTCTAATACCCAGTCCCATCATTTCTTTAGCAAACTGACTTGACTAGTTATAAGATGAGTCCATCTATGATATGGATTCTATGGACCCCAACTGCTGTTTAATAGCAGGATCATTGTGTGTGTGATTTTTGGTTCTCTGCATGATGCACACAGTAATTCTTACTTTGTTTTGTAGAACTTTGTTGTGCTGATGGCAGCATAAGTATTACACACCTTCTTTTAGACCTTTTAAAAACATCTTCCTTTCTGCTTCTCTGATATGTTTTGTATATTTCCCCATCATTGAAACACAAAGGAGTTTAGAATGTCTCTAGATGTTTGTGTATAGTGTTTGTATTTTAGTGTTATTTGTGGATGTAAGTTGTTTCTTCCACCAAAAAAGTATTTGTTTAGTTCAAAGCATTGGAAACTGGTTTGTATTTGCACTGTTACCACTGTTACACTGCACAACCACACCCACACACCCACACCTACACATTCCCATAGATATATTTGCCGAAAGTTTTAAGATAAACAAGCTTTTCATCAGGATAATAAACAGCTTACAAAAAGAACTTTGCAAATCTAAGAAATTTTCTGTACTCCTATATGCTAGAATTCTTATCATGAATTTACAGCAAGAGATATAAAATGTGTAACAATAAAATAAATGAGAAGGTTATTCTATCAAATAGAGGACCAACATATTTTGATCTAATTCAATGTTGTGAATAAAGGACAGAAATATAGTGAGACAAAAAAAATCAATGCCTTCTACAAGCTTATGTAAAGAAATGAAATCATGGTAAAGTTATGCATGGAGAAAAGAAATCAAGAGAATGGTGTAGCAGGATAAAGGACAATAATAATAATAATAATGAATGTAATTACTTAGGTAAACATATGCTACACAAATTGTATACACATGAAAATCATATGACTGGCTGTAATATTTATAAGGTTGAAATCGGACCATTAGATGTTTTGATACAGGAGGTTTTGAGTTGTAGTATTCACTGTTATTAGGTATGTGTGCATTATACATGTATGTTGGTCCATCCCAGGTTTGATTCATTTGGTAGCATATCAACAAAACTTGACTGAATGTCTCATCAAGTTGTAGTGGTTGGCAACTTTTGCATTGCATTTACCCATATTGTGAATGTTGCTTTTGTGATTATTCATTCACTTTCTGATGTTAACAGTTTAGCCAACATATTGAGTTGCAAAGACTTTACATGTTTGGTGATACATTCCATCTTTGGCTTGGCATCTTTACTTCTGACTGATTGTCAAACAAACTAAAGTTTTCAAACTTTTGAAAGATTTGGTCTTGGGTATATGGTTGCAAATGAAGCAATACATGTTTTTTCAGCAGTATGTTTCCACATTTGTGGTCTTATATAAAGGCTAGAACATATCGCTAAACCATGTGTGCTGTTTAGTAAGTGATCCTGACTTTTTATGTACCCTCTTTTGCCCCCTCAGATATCCAGGGTCACTGAACCTTTTATCACATACTTCATGTGCTTATTCCATTTTCCACTCACTAAACCATTTATCACATACTTTGTACTTGAATGGTGTTTCTCCTCATGCACGTTTTTTAACGTTCACTGCGACAAAACAATTTATCACATACTTTTCACTTTAGTGTTTCTTTTCTAGTAGGATTACTCATTTGATGTCCACCTAACATTTTGTTAGATACTTCACACTTAAAATATTTTTCTCCTGCAATTCCTGATGTGAAAATAAAAAGTTATACTATTACTAAACATCAGATTATACGATGTTAACTTTATCCTCACCTGTGCATCAGAGACCTCAAATCTTTTATACCATGTGGTTTTCCTACCCAGTCTGATCCACGGTTACGACACTAAGAGGAGTTTTGATTTTCAATCCCAAGATGATACACTGCATATTTCACATTCCAATGTTTATTCTCTGACATGTTCCAACACTCTAAGCAAATCGTCGACCATCCTAAATCTGTGCCTATTCCTTGGACTATTAGTGAAATTGAAGCTACACAGGTACATGTTTATTTTTTTTTGTTCCAAGTTGCATAGACAGGAAATTCTAGTCCATCAAACTCCTTAGGCTGATCATTTAGGGGGTCAATAAGACTTCTCAGAAAATCTTGAATAAATTTTATTAGACGAAAATTAAAAGTGATGTTTCTAAATACATGTACAGCAGATCTTGTCAAATGTAAGGAAAGCCCAATCATAATATATTCAAGGCTCATCTGCAACCTATTTCTAGATTTGGCGAACTATTTAGGAGAAGAATGGTAGACTATATGGGTCCCAAACCCAAGACCAAGTCTAGCAACCAATACTTGTAGACCATAATTTGTGCATCCTCAAGATTTCAGAGGCAGTTCCTTTGAGGAATACTAAAATTATAACCATGGTAGAAGCTTTGATAAAGTGTTTTATATATAATCTGCTCTTCCTAAATCTGTTCAGTCTGATCAGGAGTAAACTTTTATGTCCTGAATTTTCCAGACAGTTATACATGACTTATGCATGCAGCAATTAAAGTCTTCTGTCCATCACCCTGAAAGCCAAGGGGCTTTATAAATATTTCATCAAACTTTGAAAAATATGACGATCGTATTCCCTTGTTGCTGGAAAAGATAGGTATGAAGCTATTCATTTATTGTTGTTTTGTTAGGAAATCAGTCCAGGAATCGTTCAGATTTACTCCTTCTGAACTAGTGTTTGGGCACACTATCTCTGGACTATTGAAGTTATTAAAAGAAACTTCTTTGAGCTGAACATTCCGATATTAATCTTCCTGACTATGTGCCTTGTTTAAATAACAAGTTTTTCAAAGCTTGTAAAGAAGCAAGAAATAATCTTCACTCTTCTAAGTCAAAAATGAAATTAATGTATGACAAAAATTCAAATGAAAGAAGTTTTTAGCTTAGTGATAAGAGTTACGTCTCTTGCCAATACCTCAGAATCTTCAACAGACTAAGTATTATGGTCCTCAAATAGTTGAAAAGAAAGTGACTTAAATTATATTGCTAACACTCTTGAAGGCAAAAACAAAAGCAACTTTGCCAAATAACTATGTTAAAGGATTATTTTCATAGCAATAATCCCGTTTATCATGCAATCAACTTAATTGTACATGTACAAAACAATGAGAATTTAAGTGATGGAATGAAATCTTGACTAATGGCTTTGCTGCAGCTAATCTTCGGAATTTAGAAATAGTAAATAATCTGTACTGCCAGGTATATTCAACAGCGGACATCTTTAATTCAGTTGCAAATGTTTTCCGTGTGAACGACGGGTGCCTCATTGCGACGGGATTTGCAAACATGACAGTTTGTGAGTTTGTAGTATTAGTTGATGTCATCGATATTATGTACTAACTAATAATGTCCGTCAAGCTTATATATTTTCACTCTCTAATTATTGATTTGTTTAATAATTGTTCGACAAGTCTTTTTAGCAACAGAAATTCGCCCGTGTCAGGTAGTAATTTGCCTGTGGTTGTAAACAAGTGGGTATCCTGATGACGATTATTTGTGAACAGGTTTTCGTCGTTCTCCACATTGGTCTTGCTAATTTGCATAAAACAAACTTCAATTTCTTTAGAGTTGTGAGCATAGTTTTCATCCAGCCAGCGGCAATATAAGCCTTCTACCTGTCCGATTTAAAACAATAAGTATCAAGTGCTTATCACATGGATCCAGACAAACATTTTGTGCACCTGTTGTCAACTTGCGAATTATGACTTGGCTGTAGGCTTTTAAATCCACTGATCTATTTCTTTATGATGAGCATGGCTTACGTTTTCCTTTGATTTGTTGATGGGTGTATATCTTTACGATAAGAAAAAAAGACATGTCCCATACTGAATGAGCTAGTGTTTCCTGCTTATAAGAATACCATGGAAAAAATAAGGAAAGCTATTGTTCTGAGCTGTCGTTTATGACACAAAAGTTTCAACAACTCTTTGCTCGTTATATTTCAGGATTCTCGGGTAAGTAAATTTCTTACAGAGCAGCAAGGAGGGTGAACAGACCATTTTTGTTGAAGACCTTATTTATGAAAAATAAACTTCCTACGATAATGAAATCTCAAGGCCAATAACATTAAACCAAAACCCCTGTCAGACCATCAAATTTCTCTGGTTGGGTTAGCTCATTTTGTTACATCATCACTGATGCACGTTTTTATTTTATTTTATTGTTTTGGTCACTCAACACTGGTCGTTCACCCTCTCTGTTGCTATAATTAAATCAAATAATGGAATCTTATACATCTAAACTAGCTCGTAAACGACTAGAGGCAATTAAAAAATGTCTACCCGTCTGTGATCTGTCAAACAACAACTACAAGTGCGTCAGGAGTCTCGGGTGGACATTGCAGAAGATGCAGAACAATTATTAAAGTTGTTACAAAGAATATTCTGTCCGCGTCGGAGAAAACCGCTAAAGCAACTGGAAAAATAGCAGAAAGAGCTGATAAAACAGAATATTCTACGAGAACTTCCAGTTTCGATAAAAGGACCCTTACCAAATATTAACTTAACCGGATTCGCCTGTATAAAGTCGTATGAGTTTTACGGGGATATCCATCCGATTGTGTATGCGTGGTTTGGAAGACATTTTTCAGATAATGTTGGGACCCTATAGTACTATTACAGTACATGCTTGATGCTGAAATTTTAATTTCGTTAAAAGTGAGTGAAGCAATTTATGTCATACCGCGTGCAGAAACAAGTTTGGTAGCCAGAACCGGATATATTTAATATTAATGATGTTAGGAGAGATTTTTCTGATTTTAACAAAGATGATATTGTTAAAATTACTAATAGTATACGTAAATGCATGAAAAGCACGATGAGAAACTTGCAAAACATCTCGGCAGAACAATAATCGGTAAATTTACGCAAGGAGGATGATAAGATCATAAACGACATCGTTCAAGATTAATTATGAATGATGCTAAACTAAATTTTATAATTGCTGATACAACATAGAAAAACACATTTATAAATCGAAGTAATGCCTATTTATCAGACGGAACTAAATTAGGTACAATTGTGAGCTTTACTGGTGGCGAGTCACCAGCAGTTTACTAATTTAAGATCTTCTATACTGTACTTAGTTATTCTGCATCTGCCAACGTTGAAATTAAGGAAACATATTAGACTAATAATGAAATGTCAGAATTGGCATCGACAATGGCAACGTCATTGTTGCCATCTGTATATGATCCTGTGGCTAGACATAAAATCGTTTATCTTAATGGGTTTGCTGATTCAGGTAAAACAACAGGCATGATTGAATTATTTATTAGTTGTTCAGATATTGTTTTGAAACCGACACATAAACTCGCCAGGAAAATAAAAGACAGATCGAGAAAACAGCTTGGTCGTTCGTTGATGTGGATAGCATATGAGTGTGTGTTTTTCTTCTATTCCTTCGTCCGTGAGGATAGTAAATAGCTAACTAAAGATTCTACTTACTTTCTTAAATTTCCGTTATAGTTCATGCAGACCCGCACATCATAATCCAACGGAGTAATATTAATTTCACTTAGAGCATATCAGACATGTCATATTATTAATCTCCAGCTAGACTGAAACAAACCGTGAAACCTATGAACACATTTGAAAAGTACATTGTTGTCATAAACCCACAAAATGGTTGCGTAATTTTTAACCGTTCATTCCCATTTTATATTCGTGATAGATGCTATAAACTTTTACCCTGTTTAACATAGGATTTCCCATTACCGCTTGTCTCTGTACATTTGAACATGACGGCCTAATGTTTTTTTTTTCCCCATTAGATCCAATAAACATTTTACCCTGTTTTATGCCCCGTTATCACCTCTAAACGTAATAGCTGACAACTACATGTTCCCCGTTTAAGATGGAATCCCCACCCCACTCCACGTCTTGAATAAGGGTCTTTAACAACAACAACAAAAAAAGAACTATTTGCAATAACGTATATTTTCTGGTTCTATTAATCTCTCTCTTTCCTTAAAAGTCAAGATCGTTGCGGAACATTTTATTCCCTCCCCATTGACTATGATTAAAAATTTTAACATCATTTAAAAATTACTGTCCGTAAATGACGATATTGAATGTATAGTTTGCTTCACCAATACGACGGTGAATTTGGATATGAACAATCAAAGGTTTCTAATTGATTGAAAACCAATTATCATAATCATGCAAAAGAGAATATTATTAGTTTTTTTGGTCAACAAGGAGCAAGTCGCAACTCTAGCACCCCCACCCTCGCCATATATAAAAAATAATGTGCAAAAAAAAAAGAAAATGAAATAACCATATAATGTACTGATAACAAAAAACAAAAAAAACCTGAACATGCTACAACCTTCCTTTGCTTTACTTGGAATGTTTAAAAGTTATAGGTATGGATAAATTTTCCACATTCTTAATTAATGTAGAAATTCTTGGACTATCCGTTTTCAGTGTCAAATTTGCCAGTTTGCACTGAAGAGAGGTAAACAAGACGGGGTGGGTGGTTTTCGTATATGTAGCCTATTTGGGAGTAATAGTAGTTCAAACCGAAAGTAGTAAGTAAATGTACTTTATATATCAGTGCAGTAGAATTTTCTTTTTTTTTAGAAATACGCACAATAGCAATTTAAAACTTTGTCTTAGCACTTAGGTCCAAAACTTGAGTTATACTGAAAAGACGTGCTGTTTACTTGCTTTGAGCAAAACTGCAGACTCCTGTGCTTTGAGCATAGTGTATGACACAAAATTTGCTGTTGCAACCACTTTATGCAAACTGCCAGTGTAATTTATTGCGTTTATCATAATAATATAACATTATGTTATTCATAAAAAATATTCTTCATTTTCGTTTTAGTATCATCTGATATTTTTGCAGCGGTTCAAAACCTTCTGTATCTTGAACTGGGTTCATTCTCGGATCAGGAATAATTTTATAGCGAGAAAGGAAAATCACATGACAAACAAAATGGCCGACAAACTCAAAGATTAAACATTGCGTATCTCGAACTCACACAAAATACCGCAAAGTTAAAATGGAATATAATTGGTAAGTATCCAGAGCACACTCTTCCTGTAAATATTAAATTGTTGTTTTTTAATAAAAAATTTCTAACATGATATAAGCGTTTTATTATAATAGATTTTGGAAAAACACGGAGATTACGTCCACCCGACTCTTCGCTTAACTTTACAACATGAACGTCCTGTTCACTTCCCATTATGCTTATTTGAGCTACAATTATTGTAAAATTTGTTATATTTTATAGTATTTGTTGTGGCAATGCAACACATAAACATAAAGTTATTGTCAATAGTTTTGGACGTTGAAAATTCTTCCAGTATTGTAGTCCAACCATGTAAGATGTATCTTACATACCCCCTCCCCCCAAATGTCAGGTAATGTGTCTTATGTTGTAGGACTACCAGTATGGATGGAGAGGGTTCGAATTTTTATATGTTACTGATTCTACCTCACTATCACAAAACCTGTTAAAATCAAATACAATGTCAGTTCAGTTTCTAATTCAACATTTTTATCCATGACATTAGTTCTAAATGGTACCAAGTGTATTTAACTTACGTAAGACTGATAAAGTACCTTAGGCACATCAAATTCCTCCAAATACTCATTGCAGAATTGCACAACATCGAAGCCTATTCTGGGTTGTACTTTTGCCATTTGTATTTATGTTTCCATCATTGCTGGTACCTTCTCAGTAGTTTGTGGTCATATTTGCAATCATGCTGTCTTTTGTCAACATCTACTCATTACTTTCTGATGCAAGCTGCATACATTGCAGTTATTTCCATATATTTACATTTGTCACTGCACAATGCATTGAATGCTTATGAACTGTAATGTGAATATGAAAACACATTGTTCATTATAATTTTGAATTATTCATTGAGTCAGGAAGCATGATATTTTCTAATTGGTCAGTATTATAATATTTGCACACCCACCTGTAACCACCTACTGATTTTATAAAACAAAAGACATCAAAGATATAAGATAAAATAAGATAAGATAAGAATTCTTTTTTTCAGACTGCATAGTCCATACATCTAAATTAAAAAGTGCAGTCATTTCATTCATCAGTATATAATTTCTAGCTTGATATTTGTCGGGAGTTCCAAACACTATTAACATTTTGTTTTGAATCAAACTATAATATCTTTAGTAACATCGTCAGCATATTTCAATGAGTGATTCTGTTTTAGAGCAAGTACAGATGTGATATGGTTCAGCTTCTTTGATAATCTCAGTAATTATGTAGATTTTGTTGTTACATCAATCTGAGCACATGTATTCAAGAGTGTCTTCACTTTTTGTATTCAATAATTGTTAGAAATATTAAAATTTGATATTGCAAATATTGGATACAAATGACAGTTTTTACTGAAATGGACGTTTGAAAAGGACAGCGAGCAGTCTATCAAGTCTTACATCAAGAGTTTAGATTTAAAACATGGTCATAATCAGGTTAGAATTTATAAATAATGAATGAAATGACTAATATTGGGCATTTCATTACATCTTTGATGCTTTTTGTTTTTTAAATTTGTAACTAAAACTTGGAAACTGTTGAGATTCTCACTCTAGAACCATGTACATACTGTCATAAATAGATGCACATACCAGATGGACACTTGCCCCAGTTGTAGTTATTACCCAGACAAAGACCTATCATAGGGGCTAAAACATTTAGCAGGAGGTCAAAACAAGGAAGTATAGGAAGTATAGGACAACATGTTTTACAAACACAAAATTCCTGATTAGTTATGTGAACTGATTTTGTACCAAGACATTGAGTCAAATCTTAATTTATGTTTGCAAATGATTGCTGAATTGGCTATATATTAATGCATGCAGACCATCCATAAATGAATAGTAGGTGTAAAACCATTACAGAGGTTTCACTAGGATTTTAAAACTTGGAGTTCAGAACTCCTATTTTGGTAAAAACAGGGGTCCCACCAGCAAAGGTTACAGTTCCCTCCCAGAAGCATATTGGGTACACCTGAATTGGCTAAATGTCCAAATGAGAAGAAACATTGGTTGTCATTAGTTTAATTTTACAAATTCTTTACATCACTGACATATAGCTCTTGTTTGTTCTTCAGAGTGAGACTGAATTTGTCAGCTCAAGGAAAGGTTTTATTCCAGGCATCATACACTTTTATAAATTTGACTACTATTTTATATAAACTATCAGTTCTAACAGTTTTAGCACTCTTCTAAATCTCATTACAACCTTTGTCAATATAGTTTTACCCCAAAATACTTAAAAAAATTTGCAAACAGCATTTTGTCTAAGTCTCAATGCATCTTGATTTTGAGGTCACATGCACTACTGATTCGGCTAAAATGAGAGCTAAAGCAGTTCATTTGATGTTCTCTTTTATTGATCACATGTACATCTCTGGGTCTTTCTGCCACTGAATTCATTCATTGTAAATATCAGCAAATTTTCCCACCATTCAGCAGTTAGTCTAAGTGTTTTAACTTGCTGCCCAGCTATTGTGTTATGTACTCTTATAATGACAACATGTACATATGGGGGTCTTTCAGCCACTGAATTCTCTAATTGTAAATATCAGCATAGCAAAAACTGATCAGTTGACCAACACATTTTCCCACTCAGCAGGTGGTTGAAGTATGACTGGCAAGTGTTTGACACTCAGCTATTGCTTCTGTACTAAGGTATTTGTCTTTCTTCAATAAATTCTTGTTTCCAAATTTATTTGCTGAAGTGTATAAATGACATTACTATACAATCTTAACACACTTGCATCTGAACCGTTAAGATTATGAATCAGAAAATAATTTCCATTTCTGCAGCTCAGCTGTGATGTGATGGTTTGAACTTAGGCAAATTAATAATTATATTTATCAGCAAAGAAAGCAGGGTTATTTGATTTGTTCAGTAATTGTAAATTTAAACATATTGAAGGATTGCAATTTTGCACATGACTAGGTTACAGTATTGGCTGGACATAAATCATGTTCAAAATGCTTGCAGGTTGTTTCAAAGAAAAGCTATAATGTCATAATAAAAATTGGACATGTGCATATGTAAATTTAATTAAACATTTTTAGGAAATAATTAAATTTAACTAGACAAAAATGAACATAGAAACATAAATGTTAATCAGTGCATACTACATTGAGACAGAGAGCATTTGAATAGAGCATCATACAAGTAAATTATTTAAGTCTGCAGTAGTGGAGATACTTTGATACCCTGTCTATACAGCAGTGTGTTAGGCTGTCCATCTGTCAACACCATACAAGTATGAAAGGCCATGTTTAATGCTAGATTGCATCTCCAGACTTTTCCGGAAGATACTTTAATACCCTCTGTCTGTCAAGCCATCTGTCAGGACATTACAAGTATGTTAGACCATGCTTAATCTAAAGTTATTACCACACATTAGTGATAATACTATGATACACTTTGTTTGTCTAGCTACCTTAAAGCCTGTCTCATGGCACCATACATGTATGTAGGGCTGTGTTTATTCTCAAGTAGTGCCACACTTAAGCAGTCTCATGATGCTTCTCTGTATTTCCAGTAATATGTTGGGCTGTCTGTTGTTGAGGACCATGCAAGTATGTAAGGCTCATTTAGATATTGACTTCTTAGCCAAATGCATTGTCATCCGTCTGTGATCACCATACAAGTACATAAGGCTATGTTTAATCTTAAATTGTTACCTCATGCATTAGCAGAGATGCTTTGATGTCCTCTATCTGCTCATTGTAAAGTAGACAAGAGATCAATATGCCATATGCATTATCATTTTTTCAAACTGTCACTCTTCTACAAGTCATCTGGTTAAGAAAGAGACTAATCACTATACATTGTATCTTGCCAACAAGTGAAGAGTGAAGAAATGTTGACAACTTGTTCAAACAGCTAGACTTAGTAGTATAGATTTTGAAGATTTATATTTGTGATAAATAAATTAATGAAATTTCCAGTGCTACAACAATATATAGTACTGATAAAGTTACTAGGCTAGCCTGAGACATAATGATCTTATTTCATAAATTTAAAAATTATAAGACAGGTCAGAATTGTGGTTGTTACTGTATATTTCACAGACATTTTAAAATTCTGGATAATTAAAAAAAAACATTGGACCACCCTTGCAGAAAAATGACAACATTAAAATTAAAAATTAAAAGATAATTAGACCCAATAACATTGCTTTTTAATTGAAAATACTAGACCTGAGTTAGATTCAGAAAACTATTAATTTAAAAATGAAAATTCTTAAACTAATTAGAGGATTATATTTTTGTAAATAACTACTTTGTGCAGCAACATGCTAAATGAGGCTGTTAAACTGTCTAATAATGAATGACAAATGATATCTATTACATCTTTTGTCACTGATGTATAACAGGAACAAGGTCTGTAACATTTGAGGACCAACACAGGGCTGTAAAAGTTGTTGCTAGTTTGTACAGTTGGATTGATTTGCAAAGTTTCATATTTTGAACTTGGTTCAGGTTTTGCTCTTGGACTATGTACACACTCTTTCATATAGTTTTAATATTGTACAGTCTGGTTGGTTCAGTTTGGGTTTTGTGGCACAGTAGGATATTTAGTGCCTCAGAGAGTACAAAAAAACTTGTTCTTTTTAAGTAGATCTATTGTTTGCATGTTGGAATTAACAAGTACTTCTTTGATAATTTTACAGGATTTTACTAAATTGAGTGTACAATCACTTAAAGAATTTCATTTATGCAAAAAAAACCTCTTTTGTATCTCAAACTTGTATAAAATTTGTAAAAATTTGAAAGTAAGAAAAAAATTTGTAGAAAAAGTAACATTTCATATTTTGCCTTTGTCAAGAAATAATTCAGTTTTTTTAAAATTTATTAATAATGTTTGTAGTTAATTTAAACATAGAGAAATGTTGGAATAATATATTTTATTTATGTATCAGCTAAGTACAAGTAATTCAAGTTATTAGCATTTTGAAACACTGAAAATTTATGTTATTTAACTCGAGCATTTTCAGATGCTATAACTTAAAATAAATTACCTGTAACATCTTTTAATTTGACAATGTATAGTTTCTTATACTCAGCATGTAGTGTCTTATACTCAACATGATCTAGTCACAACATAGTTTTTTTCAACATTTCTGGAAGTACTGATCTCATGTAGAACTTCCAACTCTCAACTTTCACAACTGATTATTGCAAGCTTGTGCAAGGTTATGTTAAGTATTTTAGATTTTGCAAGCTTGCAGACTTGGAAAAATTCCTTTTGCAAGCTTAATTGAACTTTAGATTTTGCAAGCTTGTAAGCTTGCAGACTTGGAAAAGTTCCTTTTGCAAGCTTGAACTTAAAATTTTGCAAGCTTGCAGACTTCAAAACTTCCTTTTGCAAGCTTGTGCAAGCACCCTTACTAGCTTGCACAACCTCATCTAGCTTGTTATAAGCTTGTTGCAAGCTAGTCGTAAGCATGCATTTTGGTTTTGGTGTCTCTTTTGCTTGCACTACCATGAAAACGGGAATGTTTTTTATGCACACCACTTGTTTATTTAAAGTTATATTTAGTCTTGTTGGTGGATGCCAAGTTGATGCATTAGATGTAAAATTGACGCTCAAGGTGCAATGTTGATGCACTGAGCCCCGAGTGGCTGAGTGGTCTAAAGCGATTTCCATTATGGATCACTGCCATCTCAACTCTATCTGCATGGGTTCGAGTCTAAGATTTGGCGAATGTAGATATGTAAGAAAGTTTGCCAGTATCTTCATGTGGGTCAGTGGTTCTTTCCGCAGATTTCCAGGTTTCTTTCTCTACCATTAATACTGGCCGCGATGTATAGCTAACATGTGCAAAAATGGTGTTAAGCCCCAGAACAACAACAAGTTGATGCACTAGATGCCAAGGTGATGCACTAGATGCCAAGTTAATGCACTGGATCCAAGTTGATGCATTAGTTGAATGCCAAGTTTAATGTTAATATATGTTGCATATTAAATCCCAGAGTTTTAAGACAGGGTGACCCCTAAGAATTGCATGGTGTATTCCACAGAGGTCAGGGCACCATCAAAAGGGGATCATGCTGCAGTACTTCCTAAAACAAGCTAGGGGGAGAATTCTGATTATTTTGATCAGAGATGGATACATTTGTTTACATAATATATTTTACATTTACTTTAGTAAAGAGAGATTGTGCATATTGCAGCCTTTAACTGTTGAAAATTATAAGAACCCCCTCCAACATTTTTCTGATTTCAGAGTTATGTCAGTCCTATCTAAGTGATATCTGAGAGTATGCTGCCTTGTCAGTATGATTAAATACATAAATATTTCAGTCTAATCAGAGCCTTGGCAGAGTGTGCATATTCTTCAGTGTCTTCATGATTAAATACAGAGTTTAAATATAGGAATATATCAGTATTATGAGAGCCATTGCTGATAGTGCATGTGCTGCTGAGTCAGCATGATTAAGTATAGAATTATGTTACTATAGTCAGAGCCATGGCAGACTGTGTTGCCTGGTCAACAAGACTAAATGCAGAATGATATCAATACAGTCAGAGCCATGGCAGACTGTGTTGCCTGGTCAACAAGACTAAATGCAGAATGATATCAATACAGTCAGAGCCATGGCAGACTGTGTTGCCTGGTCAACAAGACTAAATACAAAATATCAGTTCAGTCCAGTCAGAGCCATGGCAGACTGTGTTGCCTGGTCAACAAGACTAAATGCAGAATGATATCAATACAATCAGAGCCATGGCAGACTGTTGCCTGGTCAACAAGACTAAATACCAAATATCAGTTCAGTCCAGTCAGAGCCATGGCAGACTGTGTTGCCTGGTCAACAAGACTAAATGCAGAATGATATCAATACAGTCAGAGCCATGGCAGACTGTTTTGCCTGGTCAACAAGACTAAATGCAGAATGATATCAATACAGTCAGAGCCATGGCAGACTGTGTTGCCTGGTCAACAAGACTAAATGCAGAATGATATCAATACAGTCAGAGCCATGGCAGACTGTTTTGCCTGGTCAACAAGACTAAATGCAGAATGATATCAATACAATCAGAGCCATGGCAGACTGTGTTGCCTGGTCAACAAGACTAAATACAAAATATCAGTTCAGTCCAGTCAGAGCCATGGCAGACTGTGTTGCCTGGTCAACAAGACTAAATGAAGAATGATATCAATACAATCAGAGCCATGGCAGACTGTGTTGCCTGGTCAACAAGACTAAATGCAGAATGATATCAATACAGTCAGAGCCATGGCAGACTGTGTTGCCTGGTCAACAAGACTAAATGCAGAATGATATCAATACAGTCAGAGCCATGGCAGACTGTGTTGCCTGGTCAACAAGACTAAATGCAGAATGATATCAATACAGTCAGAGCCATGGCAGACTGTGTTGCCTGGTCAACAAGACTAAATGCAGAATGATATCAATACAATCAGAGCCATGGCAGACTGTTGCCTGGTCAACAAGACTAAATACCAAATATCAGTTCAGTCCAGTCAGAGCCATGGCAGACTGTGTTGCCTGGTCAACAAGACTAAATGCAGAATGATATCAATACAATCAGAGCCATGGCAGACTGTTGCCTGGTCAACAAGACTAAATACCAAATATCAGTTCAGTCCAGTCAGAGCCATGGCAGACTGTTGCCTGGTCAACAAGACTAAATGCAGAATGATATCAATACAATCAGAGCCATGGCAGACTGTTGCCTGGTCAACAAGACTAAATACAGAATATTAGTCCAGTCAGAGCCATGGCAGACTCAGTGCTGCCATGTCTATGTGATTAAATACATACTGATAATTGTCCTATTAGGACCATGACATTGTCTGCATGATTAAATACATTACTGTTTCAGTCCTATCAGAGCCATGGCAGTGAGTATGCTGCATTGTGTTTATGATTAAATACATAATTATGTCAGACCAGTCTGAGCCATTGCAGACTGTGTGCTGCATTGTCTACATGACTAAATACTGAAAAATTTCAGTCCAGTCAGAGCCATAACAGATTGTGCTGCTTTGTCTACATGACTAAATACACAATAATGTCAATCCAGTCAGAGCCATAACAGACTGCTGCTTTGTCTACATGACTAAATAATGACATCAATCCAGAAATGAGCCATGGCAAATTGTGTATTGCCTTGTCTACATGTTTAATTTTACAAACCTGAAATTTATCAACAGAGTAATTATCAGTGAATGTTATTATTGATCCATAGTTTTTATTAAAAAGCAAGATTTTAGATCTGATGTTTGGGCTATATGTAAGAGATATTTTACACATGAAATCGGATTGGTCATATTGGTGAAACATAGATATAGTTGTCTTCTCTTGAATTCAGAAGAGAGGCAAAATATTGAACACCTATTGATTCTGAGCATGGACTGGTCAGCAGATTATCCTTCCTCTGCAGCCAGTGGACATTAGAAGGTGACCATTTTGGCGTGAAAGTGTACCTGTCAGGGTTTGTCAGGGATTTACTCCAACCAAGCAGCCAAATTGATGATGGAGCAACTTTCATCAATTACAGCTGAATTAAGTGAGTTCAGACGAATTGTTCTTTTTCTTGCTTTTTTTGGGTTCTCCATTAATAGTTTCATTTGTTAGAATTACCCTGAAAAGTCCCTACAAATTATTGAAAATTCATGCTCAGTTGTGTTCATGCATGATAATGAAATGTCACTGAATTTTAACGCTACAAGACCTTAATTTGTTTTGTAATGTTTCTTTTCTTTATTTACTTCAGGAGCAATTATTCTCAGATATATTAGGTAGGCAAGTGTGAAATGGAGGAGAGTGAGAAGGCGTTTGACCCCTTAGGGGCCAGGGATGAGACTGTTCTAATTGAGACCCTTACTAGATGGAATATGACTCAACTGCCTGAGCAAAATGATAAATCCGAAGCTGACAAATTACCTTCATCTCCCTTTCCATGGAGAAACGACTTAAATAGAAAGATAATACTTTGGTAAGTAAATGCTTTTTGTAAATGCAGTTTATCATGTTGAAGATACATTATTACACAGTAACTGTGGTGTGTCAGCTTGATGTATTGATGATAACATTTTTTTCTGACATTTTATTTTAGCTCTTTATTAAGATGTGATCATCTATCTACAATCTTTGCATTTATTTTCATATCTTGTAACATTGTTTTGAACGTGTGACAGTGTCCAAGTATATTTCAGTAGGGTAATTGGTTCACAACACCACTGATACAAACATAAAATAAATCTAACAGCAATGTATGAAGACAACAGTAAATATATTTGTATTAAAAGGAAATGTTATGCTTTCTCTTACGAGAAGAAAAATAATCAACCAGTGGTCCGGCTAGTTTTTAATTTTAGGAAGAAGAGATTTCTCCTTTTGAACAGACGCAGTAGGGAGAAACAAGAACTGAACAGGGAGAAGCGGGAGCAGTGCAAAAAATCTAAGTGTGTGTGTCTGCTTTGGCAAAGATGAAGTTTACATTTTTTGGGCAACTTGGTTACCCACTTAATCTGTTAGCATTACCCCATGTCAGCTTTCTTTCCTAGATATCACATGTTTTCTTAAGACTCATAATACACTGTTGTCACTAACCATCACAGTTCTATTCTACAGATAGCTAGATATTTCTTTGTAAATATTTTTAGTGTAATGTTTATTTTGAAAACATTTTGTAATTGGCATAATTTCCATAAGAATTGGGGGCCCAGAGTGGCTGACTGGTGTAAAGTGCTAACCATTATGGATCACTGCCATCTCACCATGTTTGCATGGGTTTGAGTCTCGGATTCGGCCAATGTGGGTATGTGAGAAAGCTTGTCAGTAGCTTCTCATGGTTCATTAGTTCTTTCTATGGTTTTCCTGGGTTCTTCCTCCACCATTTTACTGGCTGCCATGTATCTTGTGCTGAAAAATGGCATTTATACCCTGCAACAACAACAACAACAACAACAACAACAACCATAAGAATTGACATGGCAGTACAATCATGTATGGAATTTACTCGCTTATAAGACAAGTTCAGCTGTAGACTGCACAGAGATCTGCCAGTGAATTATGTGCTGTTAGATTTGGGTCTGTGCAGTTTGTTAGGAGTATTCAGTTCAACAAATAATATAGGCCTTGATCTGCAGGTGCATTATACTGCATCAGATTTTGATCTTTTATGATTGCATTTTGACTTGGCATATAAGTGAGTATATATGGTAGGTCTGGTTTGGGAAGAGGATTACTGTCTCCATACTGTGTTTTCTTTTAAGGTTCATTTCTGTTAAAATTAATAACTCTGCCAGGAGTACAATCACAGTAGTTCACAGAACTGGAAAAATTCCTGAATGGGCTTCTAATGTCCAGAATGATAATGTTAATTTAGCTCCATAAAAAATGTCAGACTATTTCTTTCATATTGAATACAAAGTCCTTGGTATGTAATGGAAAATTGTCCAGCAAGATGTTCATCTTATGTCAAGCTGCTTTATGATTCATTTTCTTGTGGTGACTTCAAAGTGCAGTTTTTTGTGTTGCTTCAGTAGTGCAGTGCCAAAAGCAACTATTAGATTAGGCTTGACTAAAACAAATTCTTTTTATGCCATTATATTTGTTCCACATAATAATAATTAATCTTTCTGCAATTTAATAAAGCAAAGGTACAGTACTTCCTCTTTATACCACTATCCATGAAAGCCATGTAATATGCTGCATTATAGTGAGACAACCTTATAATGAAGTACACAATACTATGCTCCCTCATTATAACCCATTATAACACTGTCCATGACAGTATAGTGACACAGCCTTATTACAAAGTAATATAATAATAATATTACAACCATCTAATTATATTTATATGATTGCATATCAAGCGATAAGGAATATTTTGAGTTTTTATTGTAATATACATCTCCAATAATTCATTAATGTTATTGCACTTTAGTAAATATTCACATGTCAGATTTAGCTGCTGAACTGGTCTTTGGTTTATGTGGACCTGGGCAGTGTAGGGTCCTTTTTAGTCCTGTACCAGTGAGTCAGAAGTGAATTTTCAGACATGGTCCCATATGACACATATGGTTAAGGATCATATTAAACAAGTTTTATTTTTCCTTATAATGGAACCCAATATAAGGTGAACTTGCCAATATCACAGTACACTTTTATTGCTTGGACAACAGTAGTGAAATCATGTTGTGGATTTACAAGATATGCAGTCTGATGAATTTAACACCTGGACTAATATGTTTTACTTCTTTTTTATTTCTCAGGAATGGAGACATCACTGTCCTAAATACTGAAGCCATTGTTCACTCTTCAAATGAGCGAATGACTGATAAATATCAAGCGACCAAGATCCTTTTTAGAAAAGCTGGACCCAAGCTGGAAGAAGACATCAGGAAAAATATTAGAAGTTTGTATAAATGTGATCTGGTTTGTTTATTTGATTATTGCTTTAATACAGTGTCATCAATGGAAGGATTTATTGGAAGGATTTGTACAGTGTAAGGCTTTATAAACTCTTTTTAAGGGTACTAAGATACAAATATGTTTTATAAATTAGAAGGTCAGGATTATGAATCGATCTTGATTGTTAGATTTCTTCATTCAGGACAAGAAGAATCACTAAAGAAATAATGGTGTCATTTAACAATTTTCTCTATCAGCAATTACATGTTGCCATGCTGCAAAAAATGTATAATAATGTCTCTTTCCCAATATTCCTCTATCATCAGTGTCAACAGTACAGAAAATCATTTTATTTAGTTTAAAACCTTACTTTGAAATTTTGTGAAATCATAATGTTGATCTCTTTATATATGTTTAATTTTCTTTGGTTATAATAGTGCTTCCATTGTTACCTCATTTATATACAGACTATTTATTACTTGTTTATTGATGTACCGTTGTTTCTATCATTGTTTTAAATCTTTGCCATATTTACTTTATTCTTTGTGATTTTTTTTAAAGGACTTCATGGATTGAAACCAAAATTATAATGATGCTTATTATATAGAAACTGAATATATAGATTGATTTTCCTAGATAAAGGTTGATTTTCTGAGATGTAGGTTGACTTTCCTAGATAAAGACTGATTTTCCTAGGTCTAGGTTGCTTTTTCTAGATCTAGGTTTATTTTCCTAGATAGAGGTTGATTTTCCTAGATTTAGGTTGATTTTCTTAGATGAGATTGCTTTTTCTAGATAAAGTTTGCTTTTCCAAGATCTAGATTGCTTTTCCTTGATAAAGGTTGCTTTTCCTTTTAGGTTGATTTTCATGGATAAAGAATGCTTATCCTAGATAAGGGTTGATTTTCCTACAAAAAGGTTGCTTTTCCTGATAAAGGTTGCTTTTCCTTGATAAAGGTTGATTTTCCTACATGTAGGTTGCTTTTTCTAGATAAAGGTTGATTTTCCTACAAAAAAAGTTGTTTTTCCTAGATAAAGATTGATTTTTCTAGATAAAGGTTTATTTTCTTAGATCTAGGTTGATTTTCCTAAAGGTTGATTTTCACAATTTTCTTTTAAGATTTGAATGAGATATGACATAGTTTTCTCCTTTATTACAACTATGATTTGGACAAGGTCCTTATTGAGTCAGATCAAATGTTAGGTGGGTATTTGTGTATATGTATTTTGGATTTTTAGAATAGCTTTAACATTTTTTCAGTCATATCACTATGATGTTGGCATTGTGGCAGTTTATAGTGATGTCTAGTGCTGGGGCATCATGCCACAAGTAGCTTTATGTTCCACCCAGTCACATAATCTTGACACCAGTCCTAACACTAATTTCTTATTGCTGAGCATATAGTGAGACAGTTGTTATTACCATTTTTATAAGTCTCAGGTAGATATTCCCACCAATGAGACACCAGTGCTGTCCCAAATTTTGGAATGTGACTTTAATATCAACAATATTAATTTTAATTTTTACCTTTTTCATCAAAATTTGAGTGAGTTATGTCCCCTAATTTGCCATGGTATCAGGGACAATGTAATTGTATCATATTGGTAAGGACATCAGTGTCCTGTGTTAACTTTATAGTTGTAAAAACATTATAAGATTTGTTTTTTTCCATGCAGTGTACTTTTTCAACATAAATCCCAAAATTATACTAATACAAACTTTCTAGTTTTAAAACCTGTTTGGATTTACTGTCAGATCTACAATGCAGTTTGGTTACCAAACATATTTTTTGTGCAGTTTGCAAAACTGGAGAGGCAAAGCTGACAGAGGGGTATGGCCTGCTTGCAAGATACGTGATTCACACAGTTGGACCTAGGTACAACACCAAGTACATCACCGCAGCAGAAGGGGCTCTGTACAGTTGCTACAGAAATGTGCTTCAGCATGTGAGGTAAAGTGTAATAAGAAAAATTGTCTGGAATAAAAGATTATTAATCAGTATGTAGGATTTGATCAGACGAGGTGTGTAAATTATCAGGATGTTCCTATAATTAACATTCTGAAGTTTACGGTGCATACAAGCCCAGTTGATGTTTTGAGTCAGTATTGTCAGATTTAGGCATAATTGCTTGTGAGAACACAATATATTTACTTATGCAAAACATACTTTTGCATTATTCAGTGCTCAAAAAATGTTGTTTGTTTTGTTAGACACAGGCCTAGGGCTAGTAACTCTTGACCTGTGAATAACTTTCAAACTGTAAATTTATGAAATGTAATGGCACCTCATAATTGATTACATGAATGATGTCTGTTAATACTCTGTATTATTTTGAAGTGTTAAAGTGGACAATGTGTAATGTTACTTTTAACTCTGACACATGACAAGCACAATAAGATGTCCAACCACTGCTGTGTAATTCAACAGATTAAATCTAAAATCTCAGCTTACAAAATGGAACTTTCAGCACAACCAATGTAATTCAACATGTTAAACTGAAGCTCTCAACATATGACTTTAACATTTCATCAACCACAGTGTAATTCAGAAGATACAATCTAAAACCTTGACATTGGACATCAGATTTTCATCCAGTGCTGTGTAATTCAGCAGATGAAATCTAAATACTCAACATGTGAAAGGGGACTTTCAACATAAACTCTTTGAACCAATTTGTAAGTTAGGAATTCTCGATGTATGGCATTGAAATTTCAACCAACGCCATGTAATTCAAAACCATACAATCTTAAACCTTTACCTAAAAAATATAACTTTCAACCACTATTGTTTAATTCAACAGATACAATCTAAAATCTCCACATTGAAAATGAAACTTTAAGGCAAACAATTTTTATTTAACACATGAATTTGGAATTCTGAACTTAAGACATTCTGATTGGACCAGCTTTTGTTTGCTATGGTGCCTCATAATTTACAACTCACCAGTTTGATTCAATGAATTTAAGTTCTCTGCTATACCAAGGCTTGGCTGTATTAATGTTTTTAAATATTTAAAACTACATGCTAACTCTCTTTAACTCTTCTTTAAATTCCATCACCAACTTTATTTTGTCTTGGTTTTGTATCTATAACTTTCAAATAAAGGGCATCTGTTTTATTGGTGGAAATGGTAGAATCAAAGCTGTTAAAATCTTCAAGTTATATTCTTAAACATTTCATTGTGTCCCAATTGTTTCAAGATATGGCAATAACCATATTGGTCAACAAGCATAACTTGGTATAATCCATAGGCGAAAACAATATAGTAGTCCTGCTTTGATAATTGCACCATGGCCTTAAAGTTACCAGATGATCACCATTAAAATGTACTGGTCAGAATGTAATCTGAGAGAACATTCAGAATGTCAAGGTCTGCAGCTTACTCTATCTCTCCATGGATTATCTAAATTTAGTACCAGATCCAAGTTTCAGATTTCTATTTTCTGAATCTTATTAAGTTGAATTTGGGGTTTTTATTAATTTTCGCTTGCAGCATTATCTCTTATACACAGGAAATGTGATATGATAACATTGCCCTTGTTGTTGATGTAAGCTAACATTATGTCAGTGTAGCTTGAAAATATTTTACACATAATTTTATTTGAATGTCAGAAAAAGAAATGTTAGTGGACAAGGCTAAATTATTATAATGTGTTCGTGTGGGGATTGTTATGGTTGGGGTGGGTTGCTCCCAATGTTTTATTTAAACTATTATAGAAGTCTTACATGGGCACTATTTTGTTAGAAGTTAAATTTAGTGAAAGGTAGATGTAAAGTTCTAAGTCCACAGTCAGCAATGCCAATGGTTAGATGGTTAAATATACAAAAAGGTTGAAATTCAATGTATAACAGTTTAATGACAATTTAGTAATCAAATGACTCAAATTTCCGATTGCAATCCTTTTTCTTGACCCTAATATGCCTCTTGCATCATTTGATTAGCAGTGTGAGATTGATTTTCATCTGTTCTTGTATTTCTACTCATCTGTTATATTCTTTCTCTCTCCTTTTTCTCCCACTTCATCTCTTCTTCCTACACGACTTTTCTCCAGATTCCTTCTCCTCCTCCTCATCTTTTTCTTCTCTTCCACTTTCTCTAGAATCCTTCTCATCTTCCTCTTTCTCTAGACTCCTTCTCCTCCCTCTCTTCCATTTTCTCTGCCTTGACTCCTCTTCTGTCAACTTGATTATCTTGACTACCGTCTCAATTCCATCTCCAACTCTTGAAGACTTGGGACCCATTGGAACCGGAAGTTCTGTGTCACCTAAGAAGCTTCCTGTTAAAAACACAAGGACAATACAATCTTTTTCCTTAGCCCTCTCATCTCACACTACACACAGACTATCATCAGATAACGGCTATTAAATTTCTTTGGTAATGTATTCTTTCACATCAGGATACCCATACATTCTTGTATGGTAAACAAATGTCATAATACAGCACAGTATAACTTACTTCTCATACATAAATCAATAAATTAGTCAATACATATTCATAATCCCATTATACTAAATGATATCACTATAATCAGATGCTATTAAATTTCTTTGGTAATGTATTCTTTCACATCAGGATACCCATACATTCTTGCATGGTAAACAAATGTCATAATACAGCACAGTATAACTTACTTCTCATACATAAATCAATAAATTAGTCAATACATATTCATAATCCCATTATACTAAATGATATCACTATAATCAGATGCAGTTCTTTACAATTTGTACAAAGTATGCAAATATTCAAATATCCATGCTCTGATATATTCATACATCCATAGTAACTTATCTTACATACTTCAACCATTCCAAATTCACAATTCAAGTATGTGTAAACTCTAGCAAGATGCATTAATCAATGCACTAGTTTACTATGAAGTAACCTAAAAGCGAATTATAAAATTAATTCTGATCACAAGCTAACAATCGACATAAATTCTGCTTGCATCTAATATTTCTCTATGTAGGCTCAAGCCCTGTTCTCAGTGAAACACGACAATAGTACATCTAATTATTAAACAATCCTAGTAAGTATATACTACAAATAATTACAATTGTGATGCCGTAATATTCTGCAAAATCAAGCAAATAGGTTACTGACCTTTTCAAAGCTTTGTCTTTCCTTAGAATCTACCTTTAAGTTTTTCCACCAGATTACAAGTGGCTTCTTTCTGGGAGTAACTGTATTGATCTGCAATCCCTCTAGGTGAATACTAAATGTTTGCTTGAGTTCTGAAAGTTATCATTCAGCCTACATTGTAGTCACACCCTCTATCTAAATTTTGATTGGATATCACTGTGAACCAATCAAATTGAGTTCAGCAGATAATGCCCCTCTCGCTGTCTGTCAAAGTGGAGATGGATAAGAACATGCCCGATTTACCATGTAGACTTGACATTGATCTTTGGACTAATCATTAATACCTCAGTGTGATAACTGCAAGCCTTTGTATTGACACAGGTGATCTATCACCTGTGTCAATTCAAGATTCCGGTCTCTGGTCGGTCATGTAACCGTGCATAAGAGTTTAACACTACCCTGTGGCAAGCTTTAGACATCAAACACATGGCCACAGTAATATTTTCCAGACATGTAGATTATAGCTTATATATGACTTTATAGCTGTGGTTTAGCAAAAATGACAGTTTGGTTTATCCCAAGTAGGAACAAAATAAATTCAAGGAATAATGCTAATTTAATGTGCAAAACATTTTAAAAAACCTGAGTTTATTTACTACAGTAACTTTAAGATATACAATATGGAAGTCATTGATGCGTTTTTCCCGAAGAAAATCATAAATTAAATATGGGTTGAATTGGGTCATACTAATGGAAGAGAAATTACCTCATATACCAGATCTATTGGTGTGTGCATGTAGGAGGAAGGAATTTTTTAAGAAAATCTATCCATTTTTTAAGAGTTAATTCTCTATAATGTACTTTCTAAAACCATTATGTGTGAAGTGTTTCATAAAGATTTATTGATCATTTTCCAGAGAGCAGAAGATACAGACTCTAGGACTTTGCTGTATACATTCAACACAGAGAGGTTACCCACCTGATCAAGGGGCACATATAGCAATCAGTAAGATGTATTTTCCATTTTTTTGAATATATCAAACACCTACACTGAAAATAGCAAGACATGAGACATATTGGGTAATATTTGGTCAATACTGTTTAGACAGGTGCTTCATTAGTATCATTAAATTTCTAACTTCCTCAGTACTCAACACAAATACATACTCAACACAAATCCATACTCAACACAAATCCATACTCAAAACAAATACATACTCAACACAAATCCATACTCAACACAAATATATACTCAACACAAATCCATACTCAACACAAATACATATTCAAAGTGTATTGAGCAGTATCTATCTGAGTATAGCAAAGTGTTGTTGACCACTTTCATGTGATTAGTATTGCAGTAGTATAGGACCATTGGTCAATCTTATCCATCCATTAGCTTGCATGAAATTAATGTTACATCAGTATCAGGACCATTGGTCAATCTTATCCATCCATTAGCTTGCATGAAATTAATGTTACATCAGTATCAGGACCATTGGTCAATTTTATCCATCCATTAGCTTGCATGAAATTAATGTTACATCAGTATCAGGACCATTGGTCAATCTTATCCATCCATTAACTTGCATGAAATTAATGTTACATCAGTATCAGGACCATTGGTCAATCTTATCCATCCATTAACTTGCATGAAATTAATGTAACATCAGTATCAGGACCATTGGTCAATCTTATCCATCCATCAATTTGCATGAAATTAATGTTACATCAGTATCAGGACCATTAGTCAATCTTATCCATCCATTAACTTGCATGAAATTAATGTTACATCAGTATCAGGACCATTGGTCAAACTTATCCATCCATTAGCTTGCATAAAATTAATGTTACATCAGTATCAGGACCATTGGTCAATCTTATCCATCCATTAACTTGCATGAAATTAATGTAACATCAGTATCAGGACCATTGGTCAATCTTATCCATCCATTAACTTGCATGAAATTAATGTTATGTCAGGATTATGACCAATGGTCAATGCTGTCCAACAGTAGCTACTGTGTCATGTTGCTTTGTACTGTGTCTTGTTCCTTCATGGAAAAATTTGTGTTCAGATTTATTTTTTTCTGCCTTAATTCTATTTCTTGGTTATGACAAGATTTGAAGTTGATGCAGTTTTGGCATTTAAAGCCCTGCAGCTTAAATTTCACAATTCTTCCAATCTAACTTAAATTTGGCAGTCAGGAGATGATTTCCTAAGAAAGCTGTCTGACATAAACCTTTCTTTGAAATAATCAGGATGTTGGGTTTAAGAAAGCTGTCTGACATAAACCTTTCTTTGAAATAATCAGGATATTGGGTTTAAATAAAGTTCATATATTCAGTTCAGAATTAAGAGATGATACCTCTTACTTCAGTCAAATCACTCATAATTCCAATACTTTTCCAGAGTGCTCCAAAAGTAGTGATTTGTTACATTTGACAAATTCCGTTTTGACTAATCTGATAAGAACAATGTTCGCCCATGGTGCACAGATCAATTCAAGAGCAAATGATGTGATGCAGGCCTGTTTTTTAAGTGGATCTGAGAAGAAAAATCATGCATTAGATAAAATAAAACTCCAGTAAATATTGGTGATCAGATTGGGTGTTGGAATATACATTGAAAGTGGAACTTTGAATGAAGACTATATATATATATATATATATATATATATATATATATATATATATATATATATATATATGATAGTGCATCATAAACCCAAATCTGCCAGTTTATTATTATGTGCTGGTCAGTAGGGATCCACATTATTCATTATACTTTATGATTTTAGGAAATAAGTGTAGACCATGATCTACTGACATACTCTGGAATGCTAGATCTGGTTCAGTGCTGTTAATAGTTTGGATAACATTATTCAGAAACCAGTATTGTATCTCTGTTTACAAAGTTAGAAATTATTTTTTTTTCTGACAAACCATTTATGTTTGCAGGAACCATTAGGAGATTTCTAGAGAAGTTTAGTGATGATGTAGAAGACATAGTGTTTGTATGTGGAGAAGACACATTTGTAAGTATCAGTTGATGTAGATGTATCCTTCTTTGTATATGTAAAATATTCCTCTTAAAGTCAGCATAATTAAATAATTCAACATGAGAGACAAAAATCACATTCCACAGAACTACAAAATTTTAAACTGGATTAGTGAAAAAGTTTTGTTGTTGTCCTTATTGCCAAGGTTGCTGGCTAAAAAGGACCTAAGCTGGCATTGAGCTAATAGTAATAATCCAATATTGACATGTATGAAACCAATGGTAGCACCCTTTCCATTTACCCTTATTAGTGTTTTCAGAGACCCCCACATTTTTAGTTTCACCCCTAAGTTTTACTATTTACTTAGTTTTCTCCCAAAGTTCTGACATGAAAAGGAACTTTGACTTTCAATCTTGCCTGCCTAATTATCACTCTTTATTTTCTTATCTGTCCATCCATTCATACCTTTAACCACATTAAATCCGTACCCTTTCACATATTTGGATGCCATCTTGTAGGTGATATGCCTGTTATGTTAATGTACTTTTAACTTTTATCCTTTCAGGTCCAGTTAATGTTATGATTTGGTTATTGCCATTTTTCACTCACTTTTGTGACCAGTATAGTTCAGAAACCATTCAGCAAATTCTGATGCCATTTTTTTTAACTTGTATGTGCTTTTAATGGCATTATTCTTTCTTTCTTGCATGAATTTTATCCCATGATAGTCTATCCTCTTTCAATTGTTTCCACAGCATTACTTTTTGAAGACTTAGATTTCAACTATATTTAACAAGCAGGTTTATCTTGATTAGACCTTGATATAATGTGATCTAATACATTACCCAATCTTAATTCCCTAGAACTACTACTATCTTGCAAATCCAGCCCTCTCAGGTTCAAACATTTTAGCTAAATAGCTAAAGTTATCTGCCCTTACAATATATTTAAAACAAATTCGGTAATAATTAAAGTGTTTTCATGCTTGATGCAAGTGTAAACCTTTAAGTTCAGCATGACTAGATCATTTGACTTACAATAATCTATAAATAAAAACCCCACAAAACTACAAACTATGCTGTCCCCCCCCACTTACCCTACCATTGGTTATTAATTTGTTTTGAACAAGAGTAAATAAAATCACCAATGGTATTGTAAAAAAAGTCTTTAGCACCCAGTATTTTTTTAATGAAAATGGTGATCACTGTACCATGATTACATATTCTTCACCATAAATAGAATGAAGCAAAAGGCGATGGATAGGATTAAAATTTGAAACAGAATGAAGAGTGCTTTCATTCATGTTGTTTTTATCTTAAATTTCGAAGTCTTGCAATCCATCAAAGAGATTAGCTGACTCACATTCTGGTGCTGTATTCTTGTTGATGATCATTGATCAAAGTCAGGATGGATATGGGATTACATCTTTATGAATGGAATAAGTTGTCTTCCAATTGTAGCATGAATGGAATAAGTTGGCTTCATACAGAATTTGATGTTGAGACAATTAATTTTAAAGATTTGAAACACCATTTTCCGTGTGTCAGTACATGAATACCGACAGCCGTCTTTTTCCGGTACAGAAGCAAAATTTATTGGTAAAAATCAGCATATACTGGTGTACATGAACCTCTGACAAAAGAAAAATGATTGATTTTCATGCACAATATTGGTCAGCTACATTTTGCTGCTAGTCACAAGTCAACTCTAGCAAAAGAAAACACTTTTAAAAAAATAAGTGTAGTCCTACTTGCACATGTGTATCATTTGGCCTAGATTTTGGATAGCATGAGAAAATCATTGCTGAGGCTAACAAAGTGATGTGGCTATTCACAATGAAATAAAAATAACTTTAAACCACTGACATTGTTGCAGTAACTTATTGTTGTAAAACTGTGACTTGTTTCTTAATCTCATTTGAAAGACCTCCAATCTTTTTTCTCCAACCAGGCATGACTATATTATTATTTTTATTGTCCATTAGAAATGCCATTTATATTTAGAAATAAAACTCCTCATTTTTGGTACTTCAGATGGATAGTCATTGTTCTGCAGTAGATTTATTAAGTAAACCCTGATAACTTGGGACCTGGTTGAGTCAACAATTTTTTGACACCCCCAACATAATCGAGATAACTGGGTTTGACTGTATGTCACTGTAATCTTTAGGATATAATTTGTTGACTTGGTCTCCATCATAAGGACTGTTTATGCTAGAATCATCATACTATATCATACTGCATAATTATTACTACACCCATACAACAAAAGAAGGTCATAGTACTACACAGTAATCTTGAAAGTAGGTCACTCTGACCCACATTTTACATGTTGCTGGCATTTGTTCTGTTAGATGTTGTTACTGTTCAAGTAATCATTAAACTCAGTGATTATATATATATATATATATATATATATATATATATATATATATATATATATATATATATATATATATATATCTTCCAATACAACACCAATACAAAAAGGTCACTGTGACCTATATTTAACATTGTACTGATTTAGGTTAAGCTACTGTTATTTAGCTCATGATGACATGGATTTAATGCTCTGTGAATCTATATAATATAGAATCATGAACCTTGGGGATGGACTATTATGAGTATTGCTCTCATTTTTGCAGTTAATCAGTATGAACCATATTTTACAATTCACTGACTTGGATTAAATTTTGGATTTAATTTCTATTTATAAGGCAGTGTTCATGTCTGAATTGCATTGAAGATGAAGATATGCATCGCACACATTTTAAAATAAAGGAAGTTGATTTTGTCCTACATTTCATTGTCAACTACTCCTACCTATACTCATTGAACTGGTTGAATGGATACATCTTAATGGTTAAACACCCTTTTGTCAAGGGAGATCTCACTGACCTGTATTTCATACTCCTGCTTAGGTTTTGTTTATGTTCCAATCATGAAACCTGATAATTGGACACTGTTACACTATTACAACTGAGGATGGTGACCATGACCTGCTAATTACATTGGTTCATCAATGATAGCCCTTGGTCATCATAGCTTATCAGACTAATGCAGATGGAAACAGGAATAAATATGTTGATTCAGAAGTCAGCTTTCCATTTTATATTGGAATATGTCACCCTGAGATGGTTAACTGAATTGTTTTTGTCAATGAGTATACGAATTAGGTGAGTGGACTGTATGCTGCTTGATTTTCATAGGAGGTGTCAGCTGTAATGGTTAATCAAGGTAATCATTGATGCATGAACTGTGCAGATTACTGGAAGCATACTACTGTCACCCTAATATTTGCCTTCTAGGTGTGGACAATGATAATTGCCTTCAAGCTGATTGTAAGAACAACAATTAAAAATATTAATACAAAAATAATATTAATTTGTTTCTTGTCAGCTTATTGCCTCAGATACGATTTGATGGAAAAAAACATTCTTTTCTATTTTTTTTATGTTTTTAATTCCCAGTCAGAGAAAGTGGGTCCAGGTAGTAGGTAGGTATTTAGGTTGTTACATAATATATACATGTAAACACAATAATGGAATTATAGTGTCTGTAAATAGTTAAAATTTAAATTTTAAATATAAATATAATCATAATTTTGTTATTGTTAATATTATTATAATTAATTAATGCTTAATATTTAAATTAATTAAAAGTTAAAATAAAAAATGATAGCCAAAATATATTTAGTTAGAAAAAGTGACAAGACCACTTTTGTCAGAATTTATTTTCTGCGTGACAAAAATGTTTACAATGACTAGAGAAGACTAGTGTAAGCAGAGGTAAGATAGTATATAGTTATTGATTTCACTCAGGTTTTCTTCTAAATTTAGCTACAGAATATATTGGAGTAAGGTATTTTGTTATTAGGTTCATATTATTGTTTATATATATATATATATATATATATATATATATATATATATATATATATAAACACACACCTACCTCTTCACCTGCCTTGTTCATGTCAGATAATGATAACTTTATCCATTATATTGAATGCATTACCTTCACATTTAATGTCCTCCATCACTAATAAGTACAACATGTCATTGTGATTTAAAGTTCATGCGCACATCAACAGGAAATGATTGTATCAAATAGATTATTTATCTTGCATTCATGGTTGAGATGCTCCTCTTTATGTCTGATCAGCTTACATTCATTTTTCTGTAAATTAGAAGCATCTAGCTTCATTTCTTTTGTTGTACTGTCTGATATTTCATCTTTTTCTATCTTCTTGATCAGTGTTATCTCATTTGTATAGCAAGTGTTTCCAAAGGACAATTTTTTTTCAGTGATGTCAGTTTTTATCACACTGATGTTTACAGTCATCATCCTCTACATTAACAACCACAGTTGTTGGAGTGTTTTATATGTATACTATTTATGGAACTCAAAATCATTGTTCCCACTTTTTTTATCTGATTGCTTGACTTTGATATCTGTGTAAATGTTTTATATATACTTCATGCATCAGAAACCCATGTTTGTTTCAGAGAACAATTATTTTGGAGTTTGCTTTAGTTTTAGTTTTTTTTCTTCATACTATAGAGTAGTGCTCAGGTAAGACTAAGCATTGGCTTTCTGAGGAAGAGTTAAGTGAAGAATGAAATGTATTTAATGTCTCAACATTGAAAATAAGGAGTAAGAAAACCTAATGTCATATGACTGATTCTTTTACCTGTGAACAGGATGTGTATGAAAAGACCCTTCCTCTCTATTTTCCTCGGAGCCCAAAAGAAGAAGAGGAAGTCCTTCCAAAGTTACCAAAGGACATCGGAAATGATGATGGAGAGCCAGTTATACCCGAGAGACAAATCAGAATCATGGATAAACCCACCTTAGCTGCTTACAGTATGTTTATAGAAATCATTAAATACGCTTACATTTATTCATTGGTTACATTTTTAAATTTAATGGGATTAAGTTATCTTTAATAAGTTGTGAAATTTGATTCTTAAATACTATTAATTTAGCAATTTTAACGACATATTAATCTACCTCTGTCTTGTTTCCAGTACATCAATTTGAATGGGGATTCCTTCAGTTTGAATGGGGATTCATTCAATTTGTATGGGGATTCCTTCAGTTTTTAAATGGGGATTCATTCAATTTGAATGGGGATTCCTTCAGTTTGAATGGGAATTCATTTAATTTGAATGGGGATTCCTTAAGTTTGAATGGGGATTCATTCAATTTGAATGGGGATTCCTTCAGTTTGAATTGGGATTCATTCAATTTGAATGGGGATTCCATTTTAAATTTATGGCAAAAATGTAGGATCTGGACCCCATTGTCAGAAGTAACTTAGCTGTGGCTCTGGACTCCAGGGTTATAGATGAATAAAGAGCCAGATGAGTGCTATTGAGTGTTTGCATATATTGGTATTGTGTGTATAGGGAAATCTTGGCAAATTCCGTAGCCTGAAGTCTGGTTTTTACACACGTAAGTATGGCAAGTAAAATACAGTGTAACACTATTATTGGGAAATTCTGAACATATATCTGCATTTCATACTTAATCTAGCTGTAAGAATGTGGAAGCTTATTGCATGACCCTGTATACACTGTCTGTCGTATTTTGACCTTTGTTGTTCATTAGTCATCCTTCATTCAAAGATATGCTCGCTATCTCTTAGAAGGCTATGTTTAGTCTTTCAGAAAAGTTTGATAATGAGTGAGGTCTATGTGTACTAATGGATGATCTTTTATCTGGTTTAGTGAGCTTCTTATCATCCTGGAGGTTGTATTTCTGATTCAGTGTTGATCAGATTTAAAAAATAGCTTATACTGTCAAAATTGCAGACAAATTCAGTGATGAGGAAAAAATGCTTGCATATTTAATAAGGTGATCTTAGCTCTGAGTAACTGGCCTTGTTACTAATCTGGAAGTCAGATTTAATTTTTATTTGTAATCAAACTTGAAGTAAGATCTTGATCAGTGTGATAAGGTGTATGACATAGTAGGAATATGATCATGCATTTGATTGGCTGGGCATTTTACTACTCTGAATGCCTAACTTTGATCCAATTTTGTTTGAACTTGGAATATGCACTACTATCTCCAGGATTTTAGATTTAGTAATGAACAAGATCATGCATGTTGTTGAAGTGATTATGCTATCAATTTCTTGGATGATTTCAACTAAGTGTGACATACACTCATGTTAAAGAAGTGGTTTTATGTCCAATTAGCTGAGCTTGTGAACACGGCTGCTTGTGAACACTCAGGAAAATGGCTTGTGAACACTCAGGAAAATGGCTTGTGAACACTCAGGAAAATGTTTCTGAAAATTTTGCCCACACTTGCTGTGTAAGTTTGTATCATCAGGATCTAAGATGACTTTGATTTTGAATGAGATCCATGCATACTAATGTGGCTGTAGACTGATTAGATGGTGGGATTTAAACCTACAGTTTTTGTGGTCATGTGTTCATTGCCTCAACCACTGAGCCTGCACAGCTCCTTGGCTCAGGATATCACTTTTTAGTTAAGGTTATAACTCACAGAGTTTGGGCATCCAGGTGGTAAAGACAATCCCTGGAACCCATGCTGACAGATTAAATCACTTTGACTGTTGAGTAAGTGTATGTACCCATGGATATAGAGAGATTCATTGAACAATGCTTATTGTATAAATGACTTGTTCCATTCATGTTAAGAGAGGTATCCTGTATTTGGTTTAGAAGAAGTGTGTAAGACACCAACATTAGGAAATAATGTAGCAACTTATGTGCACCAAGCTTTTCTTTCCATTTAATATAGGTTCAGTATGTGTGGTGATTTGCACTCACACGCTGACCTACATCAGCAGCCCATGTGATTGATAATACACATTTTTGGGCCTCTTACTTTTCATCCATAAAAAGGTCCCTAAAAGCCAGAGGTCATGTTAATAGTTAAGACCCAAAAGTGTCTAAGGTCCTGCAAATAGTATAGACCAAAGGAACATGTTGCCAGGCTAATATTATAGGCCCAAAAGAACCTGAGATCATGCAAATAGTATAGGCCCAAAGTAACATATGCCTGGGCTAATAGTATATTCCCAAAAGAACCTGAGGTCATGCAAATAGTATAGGTCCAAAATAACATATGCCCGGGCTAATAGTATAGGCCCAAAAAAGCCTGAGGTCATCCTAATAGACTTCTGTTGTGATCAGTAATGTGTTGCTGTGTCAACAGTCTCCTGTTGAATAAAAAAGAATGATTCCAGTTTTAAATTCATGATAACTTCCATTTAATGTCTTTATCCAAGAATTTTGTCAGAGCACTTATGTATTTCCAGGGCAAAGAATCACTTGAATTCAGTAATTTGAGCAAAAAAACTTCAATCCAAACTGGTCACAACATAAATACTTAACATGTCAAGTGTTTAAGCCCAACTAACAAACCTCTATCAAAAATCAAGTTATACGACTAACTTAGATGCAAAACAGAGTCCCAGATGACAGTCAAAAGTTAATTCTTCTGAAAAAAATAGAAGATTTTATCAATTGATACATGCTACCTGTCACATAGTCCAGATATGACCTGGCTTAACTTGATTCTTATTCTGAAATAAATGCAAAAAATAGTTGTTTACCACAACTATCCCTGATTTTGAAACATGGTCAGGAACTAGACACAATGTTTCTGTTATTAGTTGTTTATGTCAGTAAAATTAAAAATAAAAAATTATCAGTCATGTCAAACAGAAATAAACTTATTGTTACATTACAATAGCATGTAATGGAATTAAAAAATTTAAGACTAACAAACAAACAATTAACTTTTATATACATAGCATCCCCGTTACACTGTTTAGTGGCTAACCAAAACCTTTAATGTTTACAGTTTAAGCCTTTGTACAGTATGATCAACATCATAATGCTTGGTCTTTGTAAACTTGATAGTAAAGCCAAAGTCCATGATAAGGTCAATTGTCAATTGTAACCAAGTGACTACAATTGAACATCGAAACTACATAGAGAATATGGTTCTGTAGAACTATGATCAACTACTTCAGACCTGAAACACAAGTAAATTCTGGTACCTTTTAGTTTTGGAATAAAATTATATATCAGATCTCATGAGTCCAAAAGGACCTAGAAAACAATAAAATAATTAAATCTTGTATGTAATGAAAATCTTGTGGTCTAACTGTAATAGATATACAATTTTAACAAGCTTTTATGATGCAGAATTAGAAAGTATAAATGTTGATACATAGTATATAAACAAAATTACAACTGAAACATTTATACTTCTTTTTTGTTGTAATTTTGGATCATATTGATATCAATGATAATAGACGAGGGTGAACCAAGAAGGACCTCTGTATGAGGAAGGAACCAGGAAGTCATCTCTTCAGGATGGTATCACCTGGACCTTGCAGGCTTACCTACTCTCTATATGTCCAGAGAGGGAATCCAAGGAGATCTGGAACTAAAAGACAAAATTATAGCTTTAAGCTCTTTATTCCATGATAAAGTAATCATTTCATTTGTAATTTTTTTAAAAATGCCAACAAAATCGGAGGCTTCTCTATTATAAGATAGCTTCAAGTTACCATAGTTACATGTAAGGAGCTGATTTTTGAACAGGATAGCAAATATATATATTTATATAAAACTGCTCATAATAGCATTTGACAATAACAGACACTCCTTTAGGTACAAAATGAAATTACATGGTGACATGGATCTGTGTCCTTGCAGAAAGCAAAAGGCACTGATCCTGCATGGCTATGCTATGTGGCTAATGCAAGATGGACAGGCCTGTGGGGGAGTCAATGAAAACCATAGGCATGGAACATGGACATACAGTGACAAATCATCAGGAAAACATAAACTTATTCTCTCTCTCTTCCTGCTACCATTGAATAAATTTTTCCAAGGTCAAATGACTGTATTATAGATGTACTAATATCTTTTTGCTTTACAATATCTGGGTTGTTTTTTTGCATCTATTTAAATTGTGTCCATTTTACTGTCTTTAGGCTTAAGCTTTAAGCAGAAAGCAAAAGTAACACACTTGTATTACACATACACTACATACATACAACAAAGAAGCTGTTTTTTTTAGCTTACACTATAAATGTGTCTCTATTCAAAATATAATTCTAAATTTGAACAAAGGTACTGTTTACAAACATATAAAAATATTCAGTCACTCCAACTTTTAAAAAGAATAACTATATGGGGATAAAACTGTATGAAATATTTATGTATATAAAATCAATGAAGTAAATCAGAATGCAATATATATATGATGTCAATAGAGCCCCAGTTTTGTCACACTTCAAAAAGAATTGTTAAGGTACAAAGTCCATCAAGTACATATAGTTTCATCACTCCTGATTATTTTCATTTTTTCTGAATATATATATATATATATATATATATATATATATATATATATATATATATATATATATATATATATATATATATATATATATAGATGCAATAAACTGACGACGAACAGTACGAAACTAGTAACTAACTAGCCTAAGCGCTTTCGACTCCCAATGAGTCTTTTTCAAAGGCAAATACAAAACATAGTTACGACAAACAAATAAACACAAAAACGTTGCGTTTGTAAACCTCTACATTTCTATCTTCACATGTGCTAAAACTATAAATACAACCAGCTTGTATAGACTAGTTGCGGAAACTGAAAACGTTGTATAATTCCCTAAAAGTCTACAAGCCAAAGCGACATCTATTTTTACTTTGTGTACATATGTAACGCAGATTATATCCCGGATATTTGGTTCTATACCGGTTATTCTTATAGTAAAAATTGAAGGATAAGAAGATTTAGAAAATGTTAAATTCTACTAGTGCATAGTTTTCATTTTCTAGTCTTCTTGGTTTAGACCGCTTGGTTTCAATGTTCTAAGGCGGCGTATCCAGTATGATTCCTTTTCCTTCCTGGTTTCGGAACTCCAGCTGTGGTTGTTGGCAATAGCGATAAGTATTATATCACTGAAAGTGTGGCCAGGGGAGGAGAAGTGTTCTGCGACCGGGCTTCTGTACAGCTTTTTTGTCATCCAATCAGATCTATGAAGGTTTATCCTTATGTGTAGCTTTTCAGTTTCTCCCACGTACTGAAGGCCACAGATCTTACATGTGATGAGATAAATCACATTCTCTGTTTTGCACGTTTTGTGTGGACCATGTATGTTTAGTTTTTCTTTAGTCACTGTGCTAGTGAATGTCTTGGTCTCTATCATATGTTGACAGGTTTTGCATCTTTTATCGCCACAGGGTCCAGATTGACTAGGTTGGTTTTGACTAGCGATTGTTGTTAGCTTGGTCCTGACTAGGATGTCCTTTAGGTTTTTTGGTCTCCGGTAAGCTACTACAGGTTTGTTCGGAAGTATTAGGTTTAGTATGTCTGACGATTGCACGGTTGGCCAGTGGTTTGCGATGATTTTACCTACTTTGGGATTGTCTGGGTGATAGGTCAGAATAAATGGTATCCTATCAACCTTTTCTTTCTGTCCATATCTGAGTAGGTCATCACGGTTTGTTTGTTTGGCCCTTTGGATTGCCTCCTCAATCAGGTCTTTGTCGTAGCCTCGGTACATTAAATGTTTAGCCAGCTCTTCAGACCTTTCTATGAATCTTTCATCGTCGGAGCAAATTCTGCGTATCCTCAGTGCCTGGCTATATGGAATGTTCTTAATGCAGTGTTTTGGATGACAGCTGGTTGGGAGAAGATACTGGTGTTTGTCGGTTGGTTTCGAGTAGATGTCTGTGTGTAATTTGTTTTCCACCAGTCTGGTTGTTGTGTCCAGGAAAACATAATTAAGCCTGCAGATAAGGGTTCCGCTGTTGTCGTTATGAATAGGGAAGACTACATTAGTGAAGCAAGTAGACAACTAAGTGACGCTAGGTTCTACCAAAAACTGGACCATGATCCAACGCTGGAATATGCAAAAATCATCACTAATGTTATTGACGAGGCGTACCAAAGCGGACACATAGACCAGCAAACCAAAAACTACTTAAGCCCAGAAAACCCAAGAGCAGGTAGATTTTATCTTCTACCCAAAATCCACAAACAAGGAAACCCTGGCAGACCTATAATCTCAGGTAACGGGCACCCCACAGAAAGGATATCAGAATATTTAGATCATTTTATGAGACCACATGTCCACAAATTACCATCATATCTTCAAGACACGACAGATTATCTCATAAAAAGCAAAGGTAGTGAACCATTACTGCCAGATACATTACTTGCTTCCTTAGACGTCACATCTTTGTACACCAACATACCGCACAACGAAGGGTTACAGGCATGCAGCGAAGCATGGGAAACAAGAACTGTAAACAATCCACCCACACACTTCTTAATCCAACTCCTGGAGCTTGTCCTAAAACTCAACAACTTTGAATTTAATGAAGAAAACTACCTACAAATCAATGGAACTGCAATGGGTACTAAAATGGCCCCTTCGTATGCTAACATTTTCATGGGAAAACTTGAGGGAAAGCTCTTAGCATCGGTTAAGCGTACACCATACCAGTGGGTACGCTTTATCGATGATGTAGAAATGAAGTGGCAGTATGGAAGAGAAAGTCTGGATGACTTCATTTCAAAGGCAAACAACTTCCATCCTTCAATAAAATTCACGGCAGAAATTTCCAACTCAAACCATGTTTTCCTGGACACAACAACCAGACTGGTGGAAAACAAATTACACACAGACATCTACTCGAAACCAACCGACAAACACCAGTATCTTCTCCCAACCAGCTGTCATCCAAAACACTGCATTAAGAACATTCCATATAGCCAGGCACTGAGGATACGCAGAATTTGCTCCGACGATGAAAGATTCATAGAAAGGTCTGAAGAGCTGGCTAAACATTTAATGTACCGAGGCTACGACAAAGACCTGATTGAGGAGGCAATCCAAAGGGCCAAACAAACAAACCGTGATGACCTACTCAGATATGGACAGAAAGAAAAGGTTGATAGGATACCATTTATTCTGACCTATCACCCAGACAATCCCAAAGTAGGTAAAATCATCGCAAACCACTGGCCAACCGTGCAATCGTCAGACATACTAAACCTAATACTTCCGAACAAACCTGTAGTAGCTTACCGGAGACCAAAAAACCTAAAGGACATCCTAGTCAGGGCCAAGCTAACAACAATCGCTAGTCAAAACCAACCTAGTCAATCTGGACCCTGTGGCGATAAAAGATGCAAAACCTGTCAACATATGATAGAGACCAAGACATTCACTAGCACAGTGACTAAAGAAAAACTAAACATACATGGTCCACACAAAACGTGCAAAACAGAGAATGTGATTTATCTCATCACATGTAAGATCTGTGGCCTTCAGTACGTGGGAGAAACTGAAAAGCTACACATAAGGATAAACCTTCATAGATCTGATTGGATGACAAAAAAGCTGTACAGAAGCCCGGTCGCAGAACACTTCTCCTCCCCTGGCCACACTTTCAGTGATATAATACTTATCGCTATTGCCAACAACCACAGCTGGAGTTCCGAAACCAGGAAGGAAAAGGAATCATACTGGATACGCCGCCTTAGAACATTGAAACCAAGCGGTCTAAACCAAGAAGACTAGAAAATGAAAACTATGCACTAGTAGAATTTAACATTTTCTAAATCTTCTTATCCTTCAATTTTTACTATAAGAATAACCGGTATAGAACCAAATATCCGGGATATAATCTGCGTTACATATGTACACAAAGTAAAAATAGATGTCGCTTTGGCTTGTAGACTTTTAGGGAATTATACAACGTTTTCAGTTTCCGCAACTAGTCTATACAAGCTGGTTGTATTTATAGTTTTAGCACATGTGAAGATAGAAATGTAGAGGTTTACAAACGCAACGTTTTTGTGTTTATTTGTTTGTCGTAACTATGTTTTGTATTTGCCTTTGAAAAAGACTCATTGGGAGTCGAAAGCGCTTAGGCTAGTTAGTTACTAGTTTCGTACTGTTCGTCGTCAGTTTATTGCATCTATTTTAAATAATCCCTGACAGACGTGATCCCTTGGTGGATCCAGTACGTTTGAGAGGGTTGTTATTCGCCATATGATTTGTATTCTTTATATATATATATATATATATATATATATATATATATATATATATATATATATATATATATATATATATATATATATATATATATATATAACAATACTACGCTACTTCATCAGTTTCATAAAACAGACACAGGACAATATAAAAGATCCATCACAAAACAATAGGGACAAAGAGAGGTAAACCAGCTCAAGACCTCAGTGTCAGTGGAGGGAAGTTAATGTCACCAACAGTAGTACACTTTGTCAGCATTAAAGGGAGGAAAATAGCGGAACCTGCTATGTCAGGAACCTTGTGAGTAGGACTCACCTAAATGAAAGAATTACATATTTTTTTAAAAAAAATTATCCAGAAACCCCTAGATAAAAATACTTATCGAAATAATTTTATAAATTTATAAAGTTTACAACACCTTGGGGAAGGGACACATCAAAGGCTGATAAGTTAACAGCTAAAGGACAGAGAAGTGCCTGTGAATAATATTGGTCACACAGAATTGAAAGGATAGCTTTGCTATTTCAACCTATCTGTCTAGAAAGTAGGCATACTATTATTGTGTATTATTGTTTTTGCTACATGTTCCAATCATGATTTTTTTTGTTTATATTATACATACAAGTTTTTTTTTAAATGTGAGCTTTGGTTATGCTGATTTTGTTCTCTAAAATGGTGCTTATTGTTAGCTGTTTGTTTTAATGTTCTCTGCCTGTAGTTTCTCCTTGTCGAGGGTAATGTGTTTTTATTGTTAATAGTGAACACTTTCTGGTTGTTGTTTGCTGAGGTTTTTGTCTTTATCTTTTCATGTGAACAGTGTTGATGTATTGTGACAGGTGGAAGAATCTAAAGTTGAAAGTGTACACACATGATATGTGCCCATTTCACACAAAGTGGTTTTGATTCTACCTGGAGAATAGATCCAATATGATCAGAAGGGTCCATGGTTCCACAGAAAAGCTTCAATATTGTCTGCACAGAGCAAAGAAGCAGTGACATAGTTGCTTGCTGTTCTCAGGGAATTTTCGTCTCTGTGTCTGTCACGTGACTTGAAATGTACTGGAATGTTGGAATGTGTGTTTCCTTATCTAATGGCCCCACTGGGCATAAGTTTCCCTGGATGAACAAGCATAACCTTAGAGCCTGTAAGTCCAGGTGTATGTTATATTTTTAAACACAGATGATCCTTAGTTCCTGATTTGCATGCCAACATTGCCACCTTGGCTGGTAAGCAGCCAGTCCAGCCAGATGGCTACCACTCCATTAATATTAACACATTTAGATTTCATCAGAAAGAGATAAAAGCAACAACAGGGACTCTGTTCCATACATGCAAACATATAATCTTTTGGAGTAATCATTATGCTTTTTTTAACTAAATTATGCCGTACGCATAAATATATTTAGATTTAACTTTTTTGCTATATCTCTGTCCCAAAAAAATGAATAATTTATTTTCTCATTTTTATTAATATCCCAAAAATCACACAGAACGTATTCGTGTAAATATGACATAAAAGTACATTTGTGTTTTGACTAGCAGTTTTTTCCTAAGTATTATGTTCTAATTGTAGCAGCTGCCCTATTTCTAAGAAGACCTGTTTCTATTTATAGCAGCTATCTGGCTTAGGACAGAACAGACAGGTTTTCTAATTTTAGTATTTGCTCACATATTCTTTGTTAAAAAAATGTGAAGTACAGAACCATTCTGTAGGAATTAGCCAGTAAAAGTCATCCTATTTATTCCAGTTGATGTGTATGTTACAACAAAAATGTTTCTTAAATGATTTCATTGATGGATTAGGGGAAAAAAAGCGGGAATAAAAATGACTCAGAGATGAATACATGAATAACAAAACATAGTGCCATTCTAGGGTAGCTTCATGCCTATTGCAGGCTGTGTGGAAAGGATTTTAATATTGGTCAGTGTAAAACATAGATGCCTTGAATTAGCTCATTTTTCTAACTCCAATCAAAGGTGACTTCTTTTTTACAGCAGAACTAAATTGAGGAAACAAATTTTATAAATGCAGGGGTGTTATTTACCAAGCTCTCAATAGAACACAGACTACAACTAGTGTTAGAATACAACTTTGGTACTTTGTTCAAATGGATGCTTCCAGATGCCAAAATTGCTGAAAATATGCATGTGTTTTGTACATATGTGCATTGAATTTTATTATGTTATATGTGGATTATGCTTTTTTTGCTCAGATTGCTCCTTTTGTCCACTTGGATTATGCTTTTTCCTTGCCAGGGGTTGGCATATATGCTGTTCTCCAAATTGAATCTCTCCTTGGTTCTGACGTGGCTCAGTTACAATAGGTTTGAGCCCTTGTTTAGATGGTCAGTGAAGTCAATATCACAGAAAACATGCAATATTAAAGTGCCATCATCAGACCGCTGGATGGATGAATTGCATACTTGGTCAATAGATCTGATTTGCAGTCCCATTCAAATGGTGCAGTGATTCTAAAGCAAATAACATGTTGCTTTTTACAGGCAATAAAAAATTACCATTTGCTTGCTCCCAATAATTGACCCTTTAAGTTAATAAGCTCTGGAAGGCTAGGTCTATGATATCAGGTGCTACTTGTCATGTACATAAAGCATTTGAGGTCCAGACTATGGCTGTTGATATTATCAAAAGCAGGGAAGCAAGACATAACTTGCCAAGCCTCTGTGTTGGCTTAATTAGTAGGATATTTCACAAAATCAGATATGCCTCATGAAGTATTCAGTTTATGAGATTCAAGCTATCTTTGCAGGACCCACTTTCATAAACAATGTTTCCATATCAGACATCACTAAGGCTGTTGATTGTTATGCACAGGCAAGAGTCTCAGGCCTTAATCATTATGATCTAACATCATAGAGAAGAGAACTGAATCAAGTAGGACCTGCTAAGACAATCACCAGGCTTTGTTAATAATAAAAGATCATCATCACAGGCATTGGATATTTAGCTTCAGCTGGATTTATGTAAATTTTAATTTTTGGTAAGGAAATACAACTTGTTTGCCTCATTTCCTTTGTATTGATGTCAGTTTGCATGACTCACTTTTCCTTCCTGGTTTTATTTTTCATGTAGTATGTCCAGTCCTATTTTTCTATGAAGGCTGACCATGGTATGTCCAGTCCTATTTTTCTATGAAGGCTGACCATGGTATGTCCAGTCCTATTTTTCTTTGAAGGCAGACCATGGTAGAGATTGCATACTCATGCATTTGCACGTCCTTCTGCATATTTTCCTAATGTTAACATGATTGGGTAATGTATTCACTGGAAAATGAAATTGTTTTTTATTTCAGGAATACTTATACAGTCACATTATAGAAAGAATTCAAAATTTTTTGGCCCCCATTCTATATATATATATATATATATATATATATATATATATATATATATATATATATATATATATATATATATATATATATATATATATATATATATAAAATAAAAAATTTCAAAAAAATATAAAATAAAAATATATAAAATATAAAGTTTTGAGAAAATTGTGATGAGCATTGATGTGTTTGAGATTTTGCTTGTTTGCAGTTATTAAACTAGGGCAAAAGTTGCTGGATAAATAACATTTTTGTCAATCAGATTTGAGTGTCTCATTTTTTGTTTCAGGAAATGATGACACTGATTTGGAGGAAACAATAGACCTTAACAGAACATTTGGGTCATCTACAGTGCTTGAAGTTGGGCGACACTCATTTTCCCATATGGAAGAAAATCCAGATGCTGTGAAGAAAAACATACTAAAAAGACGTTCCGATAGTGAAGAGAGGAACTTTGAGCTCAAAAAAAGGTTTACTGGAAATTCTTTATCTCACTCATATACAAATATAGCTGGGGCCCCAAGTGGCCAAGTGGTCTAAAGCACTGACCGTTACAGATCACTGCCATCTTACCTCTGTCTGCGTGAGTTTGAGTCCAGACTCGGCTAACGTGGGTAAGTGAGAAAGCCTGCCAGTAGCTTCTCATGGGTTGGTGGTTCTTCCCTGGGTTTTCCTGGGTTTTTCCTCCAACATTATATTGGCCGCCATATATAGCCTATCTTGTGCTGAAAAATGGCATTATGCCCTGTAACAGCAACAATAACAACAAATATAGCAAGACATAAGTATCCATCAAATTCAATACAGTTTTGGTCAGCATCATTGAGCTATTGATATCCTTGTCCATATTGTAAAGATATATTGTGACATTAGAGTTTTTAAAGTCATTAATATTATATTGTTTATAGATGAAACATTTTTCCTTGAAATGTTGTTTAAATTTTATTACCTCTGAATTGTAAATGTGTAAAAATATGAATGAAATAAAAATACAAACTTTTTATCAAAATTACTTTAAATCAGGTAATATTACAGAAGAAGCTTGATTTGATCTAGTACTTTGTTGGGTCTTATTTAAAATGGATACATTTTCCACAAAGAATCAATGGAATTCACTTTGAAAACTGAGTAGCAAGTATATGTGATTATAACATTCCACATTAATCAAACTGTCAGAATTTAAATAATGCTGTTTTATGTCCTGTCCTTGATTTGGTAGGGACATATCCTAGTAAGATTATCCATGGATTTGACCATCTGTCCATCACACATTAGTTAAGTTTTGCATTTGAATCATTTTCTTAGACATTATCAGAATCCAACACATGCAGCTTTGTAGATGTACTTTTGCATATACAAGAAAGATTGTTCATTGATTTGACCATTTGTCCTTCACACACTAGTTAAGTTTTGCATATGATTTTTTTCTTTATCATTATCAACTTCCAAGCCAAGCAGCTTTGTAGGTGTAATTTTGGGTGAATATTAACAAAATTCTTATTCTTCAGATATGAGAGATTATTGAAGCGAGCCAGAGTTGAGGATCTCACTGAAATAGCAATGCTGAGGTGTCTGTATCGAACAGGAGTGGATAGATTTGGGCGTCCAGTTGTTGCTTTTGTTGGGAAAAACTTCCCTGCCAACACTGTGGACCTTGAAAAGGTGGACTTGATTTATATTGGAACTCATTTGTCACAAACTCTTGCATACTACAGTAGAAAAAGAAAATTGTTAAAAGATGAAATACATGTATATTATTTATTTGCATTTGGACTGAAATAAGTACTTGATATATTTGGAAATTTTCTGCATGCCTGTTCATATATGAGAAACCATATATGTTGTAAGACTGTCTTTAACATGAATATTTTCTTAAAATATAACTGCAATAGACTACAAAATATTGGAAACGCCAGCTGGTATAGACACTATAAGAAATAAATATAAATTTAAAAAAGTCTTGTCAAGAGAAATTCATATTTCCATTTTATTTTTCAATTCAGTTTCATTGTGATCAGTATAGATGTGGCAAGCCCTCTTGTAGTTAAACATGAAAAACATTGTCACTGCAATGCCAGCTGTCACAAATTTATTTTTGACAAGTTTTGTTTGTTAATTTTCCTTTTGTATGATATAAGCACAAGCTAATTAATAGAATAATTTGTCTCCAGCTGATTGCAATATTTGAAAGAGGCCAGTGTCACAGTAATGTCAGTGTATAGGGTTGTTCTTTTGTCTTGTTGAAACAACACACCACAGACATCTCCAAAGTTGTTTATTTGTGTCTTATAAATGGATTATTTCTTATTTTGAAATGATACAGTCAAAAATAATCTAGCAAGTTCTAACAAAACATGCATTGTTGTTATTTTTATTTCTTATTGGTTGATTCTTTTTCAATCTGGATGAAGTATTCCTTTATCTACAGTTGGCATGTGCCAGCTGTTTGTATTGTTCTTAATGATATAGAGTTCTTGTTGAAGTGACATTAAACGTTGCAGTTGTGAGGGATTAACCAGTACAAACATATTGATAAGTTTGAAATCAGCAGTATACTAGTTGAGCATGCTAGACCATTCCAGTATTATCAAAAAAGAAAAATTCATCAATTGACCAGTCCAGTAAATGATCTTCTAAGTCTTAAACTTAATTCAGGAAAGTTTCTGTCTGTACTTGAATCGAGTATGGGATGAAAATATCTCCTGTATATCTCTTGATACATAGAATGTTAGAGAAATTATTTCATACTGCTGTTTTATAGTCAAGTCAAGAAAATAATGAAGTGTTACCGTATTTAGCAAATACACTACACTAGCTGCAGCAGTAAAACTATTCAATGAACTGTGACATCATAATGGATGGAGCATGAAATCATATGCTTGTCATATGACAAGCAGAGTTGTAGAGATGCATAAGTAATCTCCACAATTCAATTAGTTCTTGAGAGATCAGTTAGAGCTGTAATGGCCATTAGTGATAGTAGTTCATGTGTCAGTAACAGTTCATCCAGTGATATTATGAGGAATAATGGTGAGGAATGCTTAGAAATTGACCTTTGTTTTATAACAAAAGAAATGATAACAATTTAATCTTTTGAGCCAACAGCTGGATTTTAAGAATTGAAATCTTTTGGGTCACAAGTTATATGTAGGCATTAGTGAGTCATATACAACATATTTGATGAGATACAATTTAGGGGCACATGCTGTTGTTTTGAAGTCATTGATATCTGCTAACATAGTTTGAGATTTGCTTAAATTATGCAAGGGACAATATGTCTTTAAAAAATAACAGAAATATATTATTCTGCTTAAAGTTCAAACCTATATTAGTTTGAAAAGAAAATTTGAGAAAAAAGTTCATAATGTCACAGATTAAGAGTCACATCCAAAAATAGAACATTTGATATTGCTGTCCTTTTTCTTGCATACTAGTTGATCCTACACATCAGCATTATTTAGGGCAAACTTTTATAACACTACTTCAAAAATTCTGCCACCAACCTAATTAGTCTCCAAATACTCCAAGTCTTGTGTAAAAGGAAAAGAAGATAAATCCTTTAGTGAAATTCCAGAACAGGGAACCCAGGGTCCAGGAAAAATGGTCCCACTAAAGAGAACTCTGATTTTAATTGTTAATTTTTGTTTAACTTGCCTTGTTACCAAAAAATTGTCAGTGTATGTTTTTTTAAAATTACACATAGGCTCTGCTGTACCTGATTCGTATACTGGACCCAGTAGTAGAGAAGGATTATGTTGTAGTCTACTTCCACACTATGACAACAGGAGAAAATCAACCACCCATGAACTTTTTAAAAACTGTATATTCGGTCCTAGAGCACAAGTAAGTTATATTTTTTTCAGAGAAACACAGACAAGATATACTATAGTTAGTGGCTTACAAGTCGTGTCCAGCCACATACTGCATAGTATATTGTTCCACAGTCAGATCTGGGTGAATGCAGTTTGTTAGTACAAACAACATAGATGATGATTTACTAACATACTAAGTGATGGCAGATCTGGATATGTAGTTATGGAAATCGGATTATTGACACGCAAATTAATATGGTAGGTGTTAACTAAATGGTGGATTGTTGTTGTTGGCATTGTTATGGAAAATGTTTTGGCTTTAGCTGCATTTCTTAGAAATTAGTGCATGTGCATTTATGACACCTTATTGCTTTGTTTTCAGGAATATATGCTGATTTCTAGCAAATCTAGCAAAAAATATTTCAGGACAGAGTCAGCGTGAGGGTCACATTTAGAGTTTAAGATATACATTAAAACATGGCCTGTTACTCTTAAAACTTGAGCACATGAATTAGACTCATACTTAAGAAAAAACGTTTGGTATACTATAATTTTGATGTTGATGATAATCATAAACATCAAGGTCAATTTTGCCTGCCAAAACAATCTGTATATTTCCTTGTTTGTTAACTGATATTGTATAGTATAATGAGCTTCCAAAGATTAAGTCCTCATTATTATTATTATTATTATTATTATTATTATTATTATTATTATTATTATTATTATTATTATTATTATTATTATTATTTTGTTTTTTTGGTTCTTAATGTTGTAGTACACTCCACTGAAGGAAATTTATTAACCATCTTAGTCATAGTAATCAGCATTGGAATTTCTTTGAACAATTACTGTAAAATAGTCAAATATGTTATGCTAAATTTACAAGCTGAAATAAGTGTTAATAAATCACACTGAGAAGAAATAAAACTACAGTACTGAAACTATACATGAATGGATTGAAGGATAACTTGTTTTATTCAAGTTTTAAACCATTTCTGAGATCATAAGATTTTCATCAGAGACCTCTCTCTGCCAGATAGGAGAGTATTATTTCTTTGAAACTAAATCAAACACAGTTACTGTAATGGAAGATGACAATTAGATATGCAATTTAAATATTGCTGCCACACCATCAGGTTATCATTAAATTTGGGATTGTATTGGCTGCAAAGAATAATTTGGAATACATATTGTGAAGATACTGTTATATGGGGATTTTCCATATATAAATTAATCAACTTATATGCAAAATGTTTTTGCATTGATGAAGCAAGAAATTTGTATTATAGCAAACACAAAGTGGAAGCCTCTTGTAATGAACACTTAAGTAAAAATGTTAACCTTTCTTTTGAAATTATATTTTTATGCAAAAATTTAATTTGTGCATCAAGGACTGTTGTTGATTAGCTCTATTGAATGTCTTTCCATTAAAATCATAATATTGTAATTTCATGTAAATTAATTTTTAAAATATGAAATTTTCTAAATTAATTGACATCTGGATTTGACACTTATTTTGCATGTGTCTAATTTCAGGTACAGAAAAAATTTGAAGACTTTTTACATCATTCATCCAACATGGTGGTCCAAGGTATCTATTCAATTCACATGCAAAATAGCATATTCTCTTTTGAAGTAAACACATGTGCCATTTATATTTGCTTATAAATTGGATCCAACTGTAGTCTGCATGGATCCAGATCTGCCACCACATGACGTGCAGCAGAACTTGGTCTATGCAGTTTGTTGGAAATAATCAAAATAAACAACACAGACACTGATCTACCATTTTCATATTGTGATCAGGGTCTATGTTTTCCCGGCTGCCATTTGGAAAGTGAGAGATGTTGGAACAGGCTTAAGTATGATTGGGAGAGAATATACAATCCAACACGTTTACACCTGTTGCCAAACAGAACCATTTTATGTAAAGAGTCTGTTTTGTGTAATGAATCTAATGGAAAACTCTTCATAATAAATGTGCAAAGTAATGTGTCTAGGGTACACCTCCTCACTAAAAAGAGCATTACTTTATGATACCTGGGTCATAACTTGTAAATTATTAAAATCCCCACCACTACAATGACATATACAATGAGCATGACGAAAACTAAAGTTACTCAAGCAAAACAGGCCATGAGGTTCATCCTTTCCTCTAGGGAATTGTGGGTAAAATAACTTGGAAACTATTAAGGCCTCAATTCTCTAACCTTATATAGACTTACAGACCATAAAAAGACAAATTTAGGTATGCAGCCTTATATAGATAATGCATCTATTTTTACCTCTAAGGGCTTTCCATTAGGGCACAGATTTTGGAGGTAAGTGGGACATAGAAGGGAAGCTTGGATATGTTATTTTATGGACACTATAGATTGATATTGCAGGGTACTTTGTCTGATTTGAATAAGTCCAAACTTTACAGGTTGTTTAGATAGGGATAATGGTATCATATCATCATTAATGCAAGGCATGGTTTATTCCAAAATGGAAGGGCATGATGACTATGTATATTCACACAGGAATTGGGTTTCAGCAAGAGAGAGTTCTTGTAACTCATTTGGTAACAGATTGTGCCATTGGATATGATCCCACTAGTCTTCATTTATATATATTCCCATTACAAACAAGTTTGCTGGCTCAGTGGCACCCTTTTTCCAGTTTCATTTGACCAGAAGGTTAATTCCATAAATGAGGTATGTTCATCTCTGTGTAAGCAAATCCAACTTGAATGGAAATGAAGACCAGGGGAACAGCCTCTTCACATGAACCTTCTAGAAATGAAATTGTCATTCTTACTGCCTTTAAGCTCTGGAGGGACAGTCAGTCTTGATTATGTTGGATAATTCTGTATTTATGACTTACCTACTAAACTGGAGGACAAAATTAGTCGACATGTGTTTGTTGGATTAGGAGTTACATCTCCATGTTATCTGACACATTCAGACAGATATTATTTATAATAAAGTTCTATCAGACCTACTAGCCAATTTTTATTTGAATAGACCAAAATCTGTCACCCTGTTTCCAAACTGTCCTGGATCCTAACATGGTTGAACTTAGAGAGATTTGAGCTTTTTACCAGGACCTCACTGATAGCTTTAACTTTGACTTGCATGGTGAGTGAGATATGTGCCCTTTCATTTGACTCAAACTTCAGTTTAGTTTGACGGGTTTAATGATCCTCATCAAACAATTAGGCTTGATAGTCAACAACCAGTTACTGTCAGTTACTGTCAGTGTCTGTCTGAGTCATACACTTCCTCTCATCTAAAGATTACTAGAGAACATCATCCATGTAAGATCCCTTCTGTGTGTACAAGACTCTTTCTAGCTGTGAAAGTGGGAAAGTAGGATGTGACCTCTAAAGCCCTGTTTGCATGGCTTATATGCTTACCATATCCTAACATCTCAAACAACTGGAAGTTGCCTCATGAGGATTTCAGCTAATGAAATTAAAGCAATCTCTGCAAGTCTCATGTTCGAAAACAATGTTTCAGTTTAAGACATCATTGATGCCAATGGTTTGCATGCAGAGTCAACCTTCTTAAGTTTTTATGTTAGGTCTTTAGCTCTGCAGAGACAAATTCTGAATCTGTTGGGTTCTGTGGCTGTGGACTAGATAACCACTTTGATGGTAAGAAGATTTCAATAATTATTTTTTTAACTTGGTAGAGAGATCATGGATGATGTAACTATAGAGGTAGGACACTCAGCATTCCCACCACCTATTACCTGTTCTCCTAATATTATTAATATGATCAGAGAATGTTTTCAAAGAAAAAAGCAAATTTTTTAGTAAATCATGTTGCACCAAAGATTATTTACTGATCCCATTACTTGAAGACCATGCCAAACACCTGCTTTGCAAGCATCTTCATTGGTAGTTCATTCAGCTTAAGAACTGGTAACTCCCAGAGTGGAGAGGGGAGATAATGGGCAAGAGTTATTGCCCTTTATCGTCTACTATGATCTGGAAAGAAAACATTTTTTATTGTAATACGGCTGGATTCATGAGGTAGCAAGCATATATTCCTAATGTTGATATGGTTAGGTAAGTGTTGTTGAAGAAGCATAATGTACTATAAAATTGGCTTGTTATAATTAAAGTAAGTATTGCCTATGGTCAGCATGGTTGAATTCTGAGTCTGATTTTAGTTGTGTTCACTCTGTAAACAAGTGAATATTTGAATAGATATTCATTAAAATGTATTCTGTTTTGAATTTCCAGTTATTTGTTTCTGTGGACCTGTCATTTCTATGATTTAGTTTTATGTCAGTTTAGTTTTCTTGCTGAAAATTGTATGCCTGTAAATATTTAGTGCTTGACATTTTTTGTCGTTTGCTTTTCAGCTGGCCACATGGTTCTTTACCACATTCACAGCCTCTGATATCAAGTCTAAGGTACAGAATCTGAATGGTGTCCAGTATTTGTATGCTAAGATCAACCCTGATCAACTGGATATCCCACCTTTTGTTCTGGATTATGATATACAGGTATTTCTCATATACATACACTGTTATATTTATTTAAAACAAGCTGGCCACATGTGTTGGCAGTGATTTGTGATTTTGTTTTAGAGTGTACTTACTAAAATATGCTGTTGGTTTACTTTATGAATATACAGTGTTTATTATTGTTTAGTGTAATTGAAGAATCAGTATGATTTTATAGGTTATTTGCTATTATTATCATTACAGAGGTCCCTCATTGATCCTTCTAGTGTTCTGTCCATCTCCACTTTCTCTGATATGGCCAATTAGAAAGTTCTCGTATCCTTTGATCTCTTGGTCAAAAAGACCAGTCATCAGTTAGAAAATTAATTTGGTTGGTTTATTTACTGACATTATATATGGGTGGAAAGGCAGTTCCAACGGCAAAGTTGCAACTGGTCTTTCTTTTTCATACACCCACAGAGCATCAACCTAGCATTCCACAAGAAAGACAGTGGGTTTTCACACTGAAGTTTCAGCAATTAACATAGATATTACATACAAGGAATGTCATAATCTGCTTCTAGTTTTTTGTTTTTTTTCAGAGTGAAATAAAAGAAAAAAATCATGGACATAAATTTTGGCTGCCAATAAATAATATTTAAAATGAAGATAGATAAATATAAGAATATTTTGTGATCAAGTGGATTTGCCATTCTTTTATATTAAAACAGAAAATCATTGTCATAAAAGCTAGGTTAAATAAATAAATTATTCTTAAATATAAATGTGATTGACATAAGGATCACTATCTAATTTAAAGATTGAAAATCAGCATCCGAAGATTGACAACTTTTAAACAATCTATTATCGGACAAGGCTTTTTAATAATGTAAACAAGACATAATGTCAATATTTTCCACATTAGTTCATTCATCATTGTTCAGTTGATTCTTGGTTTGACATCATGGCTGGTAAAGGAAATTACTACTACATAAACAAAAAGCAACTTCCGGAAAGTATCTAGATATGAATGTGGAAGGAAAGAAAACCCTACCAAATCCTGGAGTTTAGCTTTAAGATGGTGATTCAAGAGATCTGTGGAATTTATTTATCTGAATAGCATTTCCTGCTCTTACTGAGTCAGCCATACCTTATCAATGGATGCAGATGATGAAGATGATCATCCTGCCTTCTGCATGCACTATTCCTAAACTTAAGATTGTAGATTGTTAGAAAATGGACCATGGGTTACCTCCCTTTGGAAGGATAATACTAATGCCTTAAGGCTGTAAATTTGGTGGTAAAATACCACCTGGAGAGAACTGTATGCTTTGATTTCTGCATCACATTTGATTCATGTTGCATTTTCTGCAGTCATTTCTCTAAAGTGGCTTTACTGCAGAATATGAAGATCTTACCTAATATATAGGAGGAAAATGTTAGGAATTATTTACTTGTTGATATTGAGCACTAAACTGCTGATGTTACAAGGTGACACCCAGCAGACATCACGGTATATCTGTAATATCACAATGAAGGCACATCTGAACTGCCTTACATAGTTTTGGTTGTATCATTTTTGATTAGATTTCAGTCAGTGATATAAGTTAGATCAGTCAATGTACTCCTATAGTACCGTTAAAAGACATTATTCCCAGTGTTAAGGTCTGTGTGATCCTGGAGTTAGAGCAACCTTCAAATGAAATAGTTTGAACAGTGGTGAGAATGAATATATTCAGGACCCAAGCAATTTCATGGCTTTTCAAGCTCATCACTCAATGACTTTATGTTTATTGCCATTCAGAACTACAGTATTATTCAGAGGACTTATTAGGAAACAGATATCACAAGAATTAATGATCCAGTTTGCCAAAAGATGTTATTCTTCTTTTCATTTAAAGGAAAAGAAAAGCTATTTTAACCACTGTAGTAATATCAACAAGAGCAGGTTTATGCTTTGCTTGTTATGTGGGTAGTGAATATTTGCAAATCAGACTCACTAGGCTTTTGTTAATGTCTTTTCAAGGTGCTAAAGGCATATAGATAGTTTGGACAGGTAATCGATTTGAACCAGTTAAAGAAGTTCACAATCCTTTCTAGGATCAAGATGGAGATTACTCATTTGATAAGACTTTCTGTGATAAAGGACAAGTTCAATGTCAGCCTCAATTTGACAGATGCGAATATTTCACACTTCTTTACCCTTCATGAAGCAAGTTTGGTTTACTTCTGAGGAACTATGGCAAAGTTTCACACTCTCAGTATCTGATTCAACCTCAGTCAATCAGTCTTCACCAAAGACAGTTGATTGCATCATCACCAAATTCAAAAATAGCAATACTGGTGTAGCAGTAAAATTATCCTTCTTCTGAACGTTTTCACATGTAAAAAATTTGCTAGCTGATTTTTTGTCCCCCTTGTAAACTGGGGTGGGGGGAAATGGCTGTTATGCTGGTGTAGCTGGATGACATCATACAAAAGCACATATTAAGTTCAAAATATAAACCAACTTCTTTCTCTCCTTTCTTAGTTGGGTTTTCTTGTGAACAGAGGAATAAAATCAGTCTTAATTCCAGTATTTCGACATGGAGTGTTTGACTCATCAGTATTTAGCATGTCTTCCTCCAAATACAATTCACAGACAAATTCACCAAGTCTTTCTCCAAGAAGAGATGGATCTCTTTGAGAGATCTTTTACATCTGCTCTAACTTTTCTTTGTTGCTGCAGACCCTCATCTTGGCAAGCTAATCATGCAACCTTTGCAAATGGCTCTATTAACCTAATAGTACAGTATGACTATCTATCAGGTAGATTACTGTACTCAGATCATGAGTGTCAAAAACTCTTCAGTGGCAGAATCCAGATCAATTATCAGTAAGAAACTCCAGCTGGAAGTTACTGTGTGTATGGATGCTAGCATGCAAGGTTTGAATTCTCCCAGTTTTCTTCATATATCTACAGCAAATGAAACCTGGATGAGAATGCCTTTTGTAGAATTATCCTGGAAATGAAATAATTGTCTGTGACTTTTGGCAGAATTTGTTTTTGTGTAAATGTTGCTTTCTTAATGTCAGAAAATTATGTGGTCTTCTGTTACATGTGCAGACAAAGGGACCTAAATAAAATAAATCTGTGTATTTTGGCCAGGAATATACCATTTTTAGTTACCCCTGCATAAAATCATTTTCCAGGTAAGTCTCTTTCCCAACAAAGCTTGATGCTAACCAACTCTTTATCAAGGCGAGTTCAGACAATGCACACCAAGCAGTATATCCATAGTTTTATCTTCTATTGGGTCTTTCAATGGTCAGTCACTTTGTGTTGAGGTGGAACCACAAGCTCCCTCACCTTTTGTGTACATAGTACCAGACCTAGAAGCCTTGGTATCGGAATCTCTGTCATTAAACTAGGATGGTATCTTTGGGTATGGCTTCAAATCCACTGTGCCTCTTCAGAGAGCTGATTTAGAAAACAGTGGATTAGAAACACAAGTTGAATATAATCACTCCTCTCAGATTGGAGGGTCAGTGATCTCTCTGATTTAGTGCTAGACATTCCCAGGAAGATCTAGACAGTTCACAACCTGTTCAGAAAGCCAGATTGCAGGAGTTTCTCCACTGCCCAGACCACCTCTCCTTCACACTTTACCTCTTGTCAGGACAGCCCAGTGCTGAAGGAACTTCATCCCATCAGTCATGTAAAAATCACACAGGCTGAATTGCCTTTCACTTTGAATGCATATGGGCGAGTTTAAATTAGCATGCCTTTCATTCTGGTGCATAGACACACAGCAACAATTCCTTGTGGGCTTCAGTTTCAAAGCTGGTTTCTTTCCATCTCTGTCTCATCAAGGAGATGAAATTTACAATGGTTGATATTAGGACTATTGTTCCAAGATTTGTGACACCTTCAGACATTATGGGTGAACAGAGATAGGCCATGACAGGGATTACTCTGTCTTGCTGCTCTCAGACCTCAAGCAAGCTACATGAAAGCCTTGGTTTCAGGATGAATGAGTTGCATGCCCATCCATTCAACCTGAATTATATGCAGTTCAACTCAGCTGATTCAGTCATTTTAGTGGCACAGTCAGGGTTTTGTACAATCAACAATAACATTAGTAAAGTAAAACTAATTAGTATATTATTGTGTAGTAGAATTCTTGGACCAGAATACTATATGCCTACGAATTATAGATAATATATGTAGCTGTTTCTTAAATAGTAATAGCAAGGTGACTCATTGCCAGTAAATATTTAATATTTGTCACAATAAGTGTATTGCATTTTTGGTATATTGTGTATTGATGTTTTCATTTGCTTCATACCTTTTATTTAGTTTAAACTATACACAGAATACATGACATGTCAGTTGTCACTGTTATTGTTAATAATTTATCAATAATTGTCTTCTATTGCATCTTATGATGACAGTATTTCATGCCAAAATACTGCTTAACTTACGGAACTCGCAGATAATGTTTTACATACAATGTTTTTTTTTTATTCACAAATAAGGCATGTACCATCCTGGCATAATTTTTTAGAATTTGATCACACCACTCATGATCATAATCTGTTTGGGTGAAAGTAGAGAGACTGCACATTTATGCTTCTCTTTGACTCAGATTTAATTGTGTCAGGTAAGTGCTTTCAGTGATGCTAGAAGAGAAAGAAAGCTTTTGTATGGATAGACATATTTGTATTGGATGGAGGATATTAATCTGAAGTCTGCAGCTGGATACAACAATATATTCTAAAACTTTTAAAATAGACTTTTTTGAAATTCTGGAAGTGTAGGTGGGAAGTTATGTTCCAATATATGGCAAACAAATGCAGGCTACTGGCTTCTAATGGAAACACTGTATTTACCTATTTTTTGGCATCAGGATAATCAAACATTAAATTTTATTTTATTTTAAATTAAAATTTAAATTAAATTTTATTTTAGTTTATTTTCATTATATGCCTAATATGCATCTGTGTTTACATTTATTTTTATCCTTTTTCAGGTGAACGGGCCAAGGTATTGTGTTCCATTTGAAACTGAGGATAAAGAGAATCAACAGGAAGGACTTTGATATTTTGAATTGTCTAACACTATCTTTCTTTAACATATGGAAACAACATGTGATGGACTGTTTGCATTTTATATGCTAAATGGTTTGTAAAATAGCTAAATGTTATTTAGACACAAATTCTGCATAAACGAATTTTGCCTTATTTGTTACTGAGGATATATTTACTGTCTATAAGAATTCAAAATTGGATAAGTGGATAAGTTTTGTACATTTGCTTCAGTATGTAGTCCTCTAGCACTGATGTCTCAGCAAAACTAAATACTTGTTTGAATTTCCTATTATAAGTTTCTACATATGGTGTAAACTTTAAATATTCATATCATTATTTTTTTCTTTTGCTTGCTTTAATTATATGTGGCACAGATGTGTTTAGTTCTGTTCTACTGGTCATAGACAAGAACTTGTGCATTGACCTGTTGTCCATTGTTGATCAGTCTGTCCATATGTCAATCAGTTAACACAAGTCTGTTACTCCTCCAAAGCTGTGAGTGTGGCCATGAAACTTCACACATGCATTCATTGCATGGTCCTTTTATTTTTAAATGAAAGTGATGCTACTAAGAATCCTGTAAAACTGCCACAGTAATGTCCATCTTGAACGCCTTGTTATTGCTACACCTTGTGAATGTATGATCACATTGTCATAAGGTTTTCTCAAAGGACTTTTAATTATATCAAATTGGTTTTAATTCAATTTATGTCAGTTTGACATCTGATATAGTTGAAAAGGTGACTATCATAAAAATCCTCATAAGACTGCTCCTTTTGCTTGATTGGTCTTATAGACAAGGGCATTTTCAATGACATTGTTCTTGTATGATATCATGTTGCCCCAAACTGCATGTGATGTCCCTCAGACAAACAATATGGCAGCTGCAGTGACCAGTTTGAAAATCTTGGTAACACTATTCCTCATGATAATCAGATTGACATGGTGTCTTCACTAAAAGATTTTTTTTGTATTTGGTCTTGAATTAAAATGGTAATGATCTGACATCCAATAAGGTCACCATGGCAACAATCTTGGAAAATTTGTTTACACTACTCCTGAATGAATGATTGTATTAATATGAGATTTTCACTAAAAACAAAATCTTCTTATGTCTACTTGGCTCCAAATAAAACTGACGCCATTCAGACCTCTAGTTTCACGGTCATGGTGACCATCATTTAAATTTTGTTATTGCTACTTGTTCATAATTGATGGTCATAATGATTGTGGGACTTGTTCTTGTTTTTAAATGTAAATGTTGCAGGTTTGACCCTCATGATGTCCAATATGGCAGCCATATCGAAAATCTTGTGATAGTTATTTCTCATAAGCAAATGGTCATATAAACAATAGGTATTCAGCGAAAAACGTTTTATGGTATCCCATTGGTATGAAATAAAAATTGTGTTGAATAAAAATGGTTATTTTATGATCACAACCTCTTTAAATTGAATGATCTTATGAACATAGTGTTTTCACTAAAACACTAATTACTCTACATTGTTAGTCCTAAATAAAAATGACACCAATGGGACATCCTCCAATTTGAAAAGTCTAATAGCAACTACTTCTAAACAGATGGTCATACTGACATTTAAAAAGAAAACCACTTTATTCTTGCAGCATATATTATTATGATAATAAAATGATGCTGATTGAATGTCCAAAAAGGTTGTTTTCATGGCCAACCTGAAAAATTGATTCTATTGCTAATATATGGTCAGTGATTGCTACTCGTTTTGAATAAAGGTCATGTTCATCTGACCACCATGGAGGCCATCTTGAAAATGTTACTTTTACTTGGAATGAATTGCGGCATTAACATGGAGTTTTCACCTCTTGCAATATTTAATGTTTTGAACGAAAATACAGTATACATGACTACTGGCATGTTTTCAGTAAAGCACCTCTTGCAATATTTAATGTTTTGAACGAAAATACAGTATACATGACTACTGGCATGTTTTCAGTAAAGCACCTCTTGCAATATTTAATGTTTTGAACGAAAATACAGTATACATGACTACTGGCATGTTTTCAGTAAAGCACCTCTTGCAATATTTAATGTTTTGAACGAAAATACAGTATACATGACTACTGGCATGTTTTCAGTAAAGCACCTCTTGCAATATTTAATGTTTTGAACGAAAATACAGTATACATGACTACTGGCATGTTTTCAGTAAAGCACCTCTTGCAATATTTAATGTTTTGAACGAAAATACAGTATACATGACTACTGGCATGTTTGTACTTTTGTGAGTGAGTTTTTGACTTTGGAGTCAAGCTTAACGTTTTTGGTTGCATTTAATTACAGACACTGTGATTTGTGCATATAAAACTGATCTAGACAAGACTGTTTTTCTTACATTCTGATGAAAAATTGATTGTAAGCATTGTGACATTAATTTTCAGGTCAAAAGTCTCATCTCCATAATTTTACTCTCCTGACATGTTGGCATGATGAAAGAAACAAGTTTTGAAAATCAGTTTTTATCAAAACCAGTTTATGGATATATTTGATAGACACCTTAAATGATACCACTTAAATAAGTTTCTCCAAACAAATATTAAATTTTACCTGACTTCGGTTATGGGTATATCTTGACATTATCTATAAGTGTAGTGATTTTGTATTGATATTATCAGGTTCATGGTCAATGACTATGATAAAAAATTTTGCACTACACTTGCAGGTATCTTGTGAACATGAATTTGGACATGTAAGAAAATATTTTTCTTACCAAATTTAATATGCCATTATTTCTTGAGGATATCAGATTGCTTCAGTTCTTAGATCTAAAAAAATTGTTACAGAAGAAATGGTCTTGTCTTGAATTACTGAGAAATCTTTTTAGCCATGAGATTTATATGAAGGACTCTTGTTTCCTAAAAGTGTCATGTTAGCATGTTAGGACAGTTCACATGATAAACTCAACAGTATATTCCTTAAAATATTCTTATGTAGTATTTTATGCTAGTGTTCACATGATAAACCAAGGAAACAGGTTAACATGAATGACATGTGAACACTGAAATGATGCATTGCATGAGGAAATGTTGTACAAACAGAGTATTATTTTTATAAACTGCAATATGTTTATATTCTTTTCTGAGGGAGTTTGTGTCAAGGTATGATACATAATGTTTCAAAGAGTATGCATACTACATGTCTGCATAATGATGCCCCAGTGCTAGATATCACTATAAACTGCCACACTGCAGACATTGTAACGATATGCCTGAAAAATTGTTAAAGCTATGTTAAAAATTATAATCATATCACATCACATCACAACAATACATCACATCACATCACATCACATCACATCACATCACATCACATCACATCACATCACATCACATCACATTACATCACATCAAAGAGTATGTTTCTTGACTTATCATACAAACCATGTCTTAATGATGTGTATGTAGATGTTAACATCAAGGTTTTGCTGTATGCTGTGCTTCTATAAAAGAAACTAAAAGTCATAGGAATGTACTTGTACCACATATTTTTACAATTACTGAGACCAGTGAAGCATGGATTTCTGTAGAAATTGTCTTAAGATTCTGTGTCAAAGAAAAATAAGTAGGAAACCTATGTTTTGCATGAAATTTTAAGATATGATGATATTCCTTTATAATATGTAGATTGAGGATTTAATTGAGGGAGATGTGATGGTTCACTTTTATACAGTATTGGACTCATAATTCTAAGATTGTAAGTTTATCACCTTCCCATGCAATCTTCATTGGCTGCCTTTGTGTGTCTTTTGGAAAGGTAATTTGCTCCCATTTTCCTGGCATGAAATAGCCAATATTGTGTTCAAATGAGCCATTAGAAGGCAACCAATAGCAAGAGCAGCCACTTTTTGTGAAAATACTCATAATTTGTTCTTTTTCTATTTCTTAGTGATTTGTATTTTTAACATGAAACCACAATAGTCCATATAGTTATGTTAATTTTACATGGTTGTAAGTCCAAATGATCTTTTGTATGGCACTTTATTTGTCAAACATCATCATGTGTTGTGCATCCATATGTCAACAATTGCTTGTATGACACCTTGGTCCATATTTCTAATCCAATTTCAATGAAACTTGGAATGTGGGTTAATATAATCAGAATCTCAGACAAGTGTGATAATGAGTAAGATCCATGCAAACAAATGATGTGATCTTGTATCTGATTGGTTAGCCTGTTACCATTTTGGAGGGCATATTTCTAATCTGATTTGATCAACTCAGAATATATGCTTACATCATCAAGGTCTGGGATGAGTCCGATAATGAATGAACTCCATGCATGCTAATGAAACTATTTTGCATTGGGTTAAGAGACTTTATTAGCATTCAAGAGGTCATAATATGGATCCAGGTTTGATAAAGCTTGGAACATATGATGTTATCATTAAGATCTTAAGATTTCATAATGAACAAAGTTGACACTGATTATGTGATTTTGTGAGATAGTCACATTTTAGAGCAGATTTTGATCAAACTTGAAATGTGGATATGTCATCAAGGGCTTGGATGTGCTTGAATATGAGTGGAAACTATGCATATTAATGAGTTAACCCTGTATCTGATTAGAGAGGTTTGTGACCATCTTATGGCTCATATGCCTGATCCAATTTATATCACTCTGGGAATATATGCTATGTCTTTAAGATCTTGGACAATTTTAAAAATGAGAAAGAGCCATTCATATTAATGAGCTGATGCTGCATTTGATTGGTTGAGCTTATTAAGACTCTAGAAGCCATAATTCTGATCCAGTGTTCTTGAAAATTGGAATAAGGGCATACCTGATCAAAGTCTTGAACAAAATTGAAATTGATCAGGATCTACAAAACATAATCAGTGAGGTGTCATTGCATCTGATTGGCTGTTGCCACTCAGACTGATAATATTTCATAACAGTATTAAAGAGATACATTTGCATCTGATTAGTGGAGCTGATACTTCTAGATCTGGATACAATAGGTTTCATAACATTTCTATAAGCCTTGGTATCTTGACCTAATCATCAAGATTTTGGACGACTAATATCAAAATTATAAAGATCTTGGATGACTTCCATCTCAATCATCAAGATTTTGGATGACTAATATCAAAATTATAAAGATCTTGGATGACTTCCATCTCAATCATCAAGATTTTGGATGACTAATATCAAAATTATAAAGATCTTGGATGACTTCCATCTCAATCTTCAAGATCTTGGATGACTAATATCAAAATTATAAAGATCTTGGATGACTTCCATCTCAATCATCAAGATTTTGGATGACTAATATCAAAATTATAAAGATCTTGGATGACTTCCATCTCAATCATCAAGATTTTGGATGACTAATATCAAAATTATAAAGATCTTGGATGACTTCCATCTCAATCTTCAAGATCTTGGATGACTAATATCAAAATTATAAAGATCTTGGATGACTTCCATCTCAATCATCAAGATTTTGGATGACTAATATCAAAATTATAAAGATCTTGGATGACTTCCATCTCAATCTTCAAGATCTTGGATGACTTTCATTTTTATCTTCAAGATCTTGGATGACTTCCATCTTAATCTAAAAAGATATTGCATGACTACCATTATCATGACATATTGATTATGTGAGTATTTTGAGAAAATATTTGTATCAGTGTATAGTAAAATTGATAAAATGAACATGACAAATTTTTGGAGATAATTTACTTAAGTGTTCTTAAAATACTTCATAATTCCTATTTAGTGAAATGGTCAGTTGTAAAGTTAACTAATCCAGGTGAGTGATATCAAGCCCACTTGTGCCTTTTATTTGCAGTTAGTGTTAGAAACTTATAAAAAACAATCTTTTTTTTAACACACTATCCTATATCTGTCAGTATGCTTCATGTCAACCTGTAGAAACAATTTTTACAGTGACTTACCTACTTAAGTTTAATTTGCATAACTGTCAGACCAATATTGAGTCTAATTTGCATAACTGTTAGACCAGTTGTCTTGGATTTCATGGTTGATACAGACCATGAATTTGAAACCCCAATGAAACCTAACTTAATGCTAAAGAACATTGGTTCTCATTTTATTATGTAATAGGTATTAGTAGTAATGAAATGTTGATGTCTGTAAATTGAAGAAAATTGATGGTAATGAAAACATTAATATCTCCAAATCTAAGAAAATTTATTTTTCAGAAACATTTGAAAAAATGCTGAAAAACTTAATTGGTAGTATTTTTTTCCCTTTCTATCAGGAATTAGTCAGGATCCCTCAGTTAAAACTTTTAATAGAGCTGAGGCCATTTAATTCATTTCCATCTCATAATGATCATACAGATATTTTGATATGTAATAAAGAAAATTAAGATTATTGAAACTAGAGTATATTCTGTTTATGTACATGCTGTATTTAAATTTAATGACTAAACTATAATGTGTTGTACAAAATGTATACATTCTTGTTACTATAATCTTTCTCTTGAAGTATTTTTGGTCTGTAACACAACAAATACTGCATGGTTTTGAGTGCCTTTTGGTAATTTGTGAATGAGACAGTTCCCCACCCCATTCCCACTCAAAAGATATATGGACCAAAGTGAAAATGAAGTTCATATATCTTTTGGAGATTGGCTAAACTGTTGATAAAATTGACATAATGTCCTTCAGCACCATGAAATATTTATTATATTCTACTAAATGAATATGCTTTCATTCATGAAATATGCAATAGCCCAGCAAGATAGTAATGAATAGCTCCCTATACACTTCTTGTGACTTGTACACACAAATGGGCCAGGTAAAGTGTGCAACATGTATACAGAAATGGACTGGGCATTCCATATCACATTGTATGGACTGATAAGCCTCACATGGTAAAGAAGGAACTTAAATGTATCAGGTACTATGGTCGTCCCCAATTAAAGGACTTCCTCCCCACCCTCTTGGCCAGCTTCCACATTCTGTTAATGACCAGAATCCTGTGGCAAGAAGAGTTTATTTTCAAAACTGGGATAGCCTTTCCTTTAATTTTATTGGTATGTCATTTTTGAAAAATGTTAAATTTACCCTTAACAAGTGGACACATTAGATTTCTAGTAGAAAATCTTGGGAATGTTCGCTGATTTATAAATTTAACACAGTTGCAAATTAACAAATATACCCTTAACAAGTGGACACATTAGATTTCTAGTAGAAAATCTTGGGAATCTTCGCTGATTTATAAATTGAACACAGTTGCATTTGCTCCAGCATGACAATAAAGTGCCTAATATAAAGGTAAATATGATTATTCTTAATGATGTATGTTCCTTACGACCTGTTTTGTCACTTGGATAATTACTGGTTAATATTACAACCAATGATCATAAATGTTACAAAAGCTATACACTGAGAAGTACAGTATTATTCAGCTTAACAACTGGTGGCATAATGTATCAAATGGTATGTTAGCCATTTTGGCTTGTCTCTGATAGTGAATGAAACATATTTGGAAGGGTGCCTGACTAACATTGGCTGATGATATAAGTTCACTTTCTGTGTAAACAGAGTATTTAATTTAATGGTTCCAAATATTTTGCAAGTGAAGGAATTAAAATAATTTCAAAAAATGCAAAATGGCATCAAAGATTTTTAGTTTTTTTTAGGAAACGTGAAAGATATTTGACTCAACATAGAGAGATAGAGTTTGATAATTGCTGAGAAATCTGACATCGGAAGGATTCCAATAAATGTCAGTTATATATTTGACAGCAGTGGGAAAATGGAATGGACATCGAGTTGTAGTTATAGCAATATATTTGTGAGCTGATTGACAAGATTTTCAAATGATTTGCACCAAAACTCATGTTTTTTTATGATTTAAAAAAAATAGATTGCATAACATAAAAGTGATTTGGAATGAAAATATTAAATACGTAAAAATTAGTTATACCTGTCCTCATTTATATTTATTTTTAAATTGTATGCATGCAATCCAACTATGGAAAGAGCACCTTCCTTAAAGGGGGACCACTGTAGTTTATAACATTTCAAAATAAAATTTCAACTTAAAACTTATGATGAATTTTTTTAAATGTGGGTGGCATTGTTTTGATGAAAATGTTTTACTTAAAAAGCTATTTTAATCCACAATTAAGATTTTGTCCTAGTATTTCAGTGAATTCTGTTTAAATGTTTTGCAAGTTTGTAACTAGAAGTTAAAATTGCACTTACGATACTGCCAACAATTCAGATCATTAGCATTTTTAATACTGTTGCAAAGTTTTATTCATTAATTAATACACCAAAATATTTTAGTATTTATGTAACTGTTCAATTTGAAATGTGTATACAGTAAATAATTCCTAAAATCTTTGCCTGTCAACTAATAAAGGAATTATAAATTGATTATTAAAATTCATTAGTTAATCATTTGCAAGTGTGTTTGTATAATTTTAACAATTATTTTGAAGTTTTCATTTTCATTTTTGTTAGCCCAGCTTCTCAGAGTTGTGTTTATATATCAAAATCTTCATTTTTTGCCATATTCTAACAACAGATTATTTGAAAAATACATAAGTTGAAGTAGGACATATATAATTAATGTCTGGGACATTTTCATTTAACAGTGATTAAAGCTATTGGTTTGTCTGATGTTGTTGATTTATTAGAAACAATTATTGTTATTGTATATATTTGTTCAGTGTAATTATGAACTACAATTCAGCTACTTATGATTGCTTGTTAAATGTTACAGTTAAAAAATAAATACAAAATGGATATTTTTACATAGTCTAAACTCAAGGTAGTCTAAAATCAGTAAATGTTTATAGATTGTATGCATTTTCTTGCACATGGGATCATTACATAGAAAAGTTTGGCATAAAGTGCACTGTAACTAATATGGCATAAAGTGCCTGTAACTAATATGGCATAAAGTGCCTGTAACTAATATGGCATAAAGTGCACTGTAACTAATATGGCATGAAGTGCCTGTAACTAATATGGCATAAAGTGCTTTGTAACTAATATGGCATAAAGTGCTCTGTAACTAATATGGCATAAAGTGCCTGTAACTAATATGGCATAAAGTGCCTGTAACTAATATGGCATAAAGTGCTCTGTAACTAATATGGCATAAAGTGCTCTGTAACTAATATGGCATAAAGTGCCTGTAACTAATATGGCATAAAGTGCACTGTAACTAATATGGCATAAAGTCCCTGTAACTAATATGGCATATAAGTGCACTGTAACTAATATGGCATAAAGTGCCTGTAACTAATATGGCATAAAGTGCATGTAACTAATATGGCATAAAGTGCACTGTAACTAATATGGCATGAAGTGCCTGTAACTAATATGGCATAAAGTGCTTTGTAACTAATATGGCATAAAGTGCTCTGTAACTAATATGGCATAAAGTGCCTGTAACTAATATGGCATAAAGTGCCTGTAACTAATATGGCATAAAGTGCTCTGTAACTAATATGGCATAAAGTGCTCTGTAACTAATATGGCATAAAGTGCTCTGTAACTAATATGGCATAAAGTGCACTGTAACTAATATGGCATAAAGTCCCTGTAACTAATATGGCATAAAGTGCTCTGTAACTAATATGGCATAAAATACACTGTAACTGATTGTCTCCAAAATAATAACTGAGTGTTTGAGAACTGCTACTTGTCTTAACATCCCCCCCCCAAAAGTTATTCAGTGAATTAATATGACACAATTTTTTAGATTCCAACAGCTTTCCACAAACAAAAGCCAACATGGCTGATTTACAGCTGGCTGTAACATCTCATTGTTTCACAGGGTTTTGTACAAAATAAGTTTATCATCTTCTTTCTTATGACTGTTGTTGTGATTTATTATAAACTTTTGTAGGCATTCTTCCTTTTCCAATTTCATGAGAGACATGCAACCATGTCATATTTCCAAGATTTCACAGTGTTACAATGTCTAAGTAAAAATGACATCATAATACAGAAGTTATAATGATCAAGTCATTTTGAGCTGCACAGTGAGCATTGATTTTAGAAAAGTAGACTTCCCTAAATGGTTTTCTGTTAATAGTTGAGTTTACTAATGTAATCATTTCTGGTAGTCTTATCTGTAGTCCACTTTTTTTAAATGTAATTAGAAACTTAGTATGTTTGTTTATTAACTCATCTCCAGTAAATGAAAAGTTTGCAATTTACTCTATATATATGAATCAAAGAATATGGTATAATTTAGATAGAGTATCATAGTTACATGCCTATAAATACATAGATATATGATATTTGTCTTGTCTTATTTATGTTGTAGTATGAATAAATAATCCACATTGTAACAGCATAGATTTTAATGTCAACAATAATCAGTGCAAATATAAAACAGTATAAATGTAAGTACAACAACTACATACGTCTGAATGAATCTTGATGAATGGAGACAATATATGATGTGTAAGATTTGTCTTTATCTTTACATGATGTGATAATATGGATTTACACATTATTATTTTTCATTCTAATATCTGAAAGGATTAGTCATCAAATTAGTTGCGTATACCCTCCACATCTTGCGTATCAGCTTGTTTGCATTGCAAAATGTTAGTTTTTACAGAAAGGGAACGATGGCTTTTAAGCCATCACCGTTATAATTAATTGTTTTTATATGTCTGCCATAAGGCAGAGCTTATTTTGATATTCATCCATTTGTCTATCTATCCATCAGTTATTAATTCATTTCTGCACAATAACTTTAGTTGTAAATTATATACAGTTACAATTATATTTATGCATATATATATATATATATATATATATATATATATATATATATATATATATATATATTATATAAAATAACTTGTGGATGGCTTGTGCATGGTACAAAAAAGAACCACATTGATTATGAGCTGAAAAGCTCAATGATCACATTCACTGTTATTGAAGGAAGGAAGAGGGTTTCTGCACAATAATTTGAGTTCTCCACCACTTAAGGAATAACTCTTTTTTTAAATTTAAATATCAAAGGTCATGGTCACTCTAATTAAAAAAAGAACAATTTTTTTCTGCACATTTATTTTAGGTTGTATTTATGTACAGTTACCAAACATCATATTCATTATCTATATTCCCCAAGCATTGTGGATAGTATGCATTTGATATTTGGAATAAAATGTATGGATTTTTGGATTAAAAGATCCAGATGACTGTGACTAAAAGATGGTTTCTGTTCTGTGCAATATCATTAGTGCTACATGACAAATCTCAACCAAACTTTGTAAATGGCTTACACATCAGCTTGCATTTTGGGTACAGAAGAATACTGTTGATTTTGGGGTCAAAATTCAAAGCCACTGACTGAAAGAAGAAAGAGAGTTTCCATAAAGTAACATTATTTCAACATCACAGACTTTTGTACAGGTTACTTTTAGGGAAAGGAATGAACTGTTAATTTAGGGGTCATAGGTCATGGTCGCTCTGATCGAATAAAGAAAATCTGTTGTTGAAATATATTTAATATATTTTCTCATTCATAAACTCAAAAGTGATGTTTTTTTTGTGAAATGATGGTAGAGCTTAAATTGTTACCCAATTTCATCTGCATGTACCATCACCAGTTTATTTAGTTATCATTTGCGGCATTTTACATGGGCATATGTTTTACATGAGCACATCCTTAGTTCCAACTTATATAATGCTGACAAGCAGACCAGAATGCAAAGTTGCATCTTTTTGTTTCAAATATTTCGTTTTATTTATGACCTAAATTAACATGTATATACACAAGTATTTGAACGTGTAATTAATTGGACTAATTTGCCATTTTACTTGAAATCATTACCCTTTTCTGAATTTGGCCCTTATTTGAAGTGTGTAGGTATTTTTTTTTTGTTGTTTTGCATGTTAAAAAATGGTGACACAGATATAACTTTTACAGCAGTGATGGTATTGTTGTCTGCAACATTTCTGTGTTAAAGTTATGTTTTAAATGTTTTTGTAAATCAAGCAAATATGATGAGGTGCAGTATAGATGGCAGGGTCCAGTTTCGTAGATTAGCCCCTTGCAAATTTCATAACTTAAGGCTATGGTTTGACTGTTTCACTATTATTGTTTACTAATTAAAGATATGGATATATTTGTGAACTAGGTGTTTCAGGCTTGTGTTGTTCTTGAAATTGATGACAGGCATGTACACTTTCCATAGTTACTCTGCAGTATGTTGATAGTGAAATACCTATAGTCAGCTAGGAAGAAGAGCTAGCCTCCCATAGCAGTAAACACATGGGTTTGGGTCAAGTAGAATATCTCAAAAATGACTTGGATGACAACTATTTTCAATTGCATCAGCCTGTTTAGTACACACTGTTTTGCAGAATTGTCATCTAGGATATGAGCCTTTGCTTGCACTGTGAGCATCACATGGTGTCAAAAATTACCTTTGAACATGAAAACTGCAGGTATAAATTTGGGGTTGGGGTGCATAAATTTCAGCTATGAACTGCTATTGTCTTCTCTGGTGAAGTTGGATAATATTCTTATGCTTTGTTTTAATATAGGTATATAAAAATATGGACCTTTTAGACCTCGCTTGTGTATTCGATTTTTTTAAATGATTTTTAAAAAAAATTCTAGGTCGCTGATTGCGCCATTAAATTTGTACATAAAAATTATATATATTCGATTTGGGTTGACTATCACTTCCCTCCGCTTTACTGAGGCGAAATCCTTCCTCTTCCAGTACATCGTTGTATATTTTCTGCAAATAGATAATAAAACGAAAATTCATCTAGAAACGCGTGATAGTCGTGTATGACTAAATGGTCGATATTCAGCATTAACTTAAACAATCCTTGTTGCCTGTCACAAACAATGTCCGTCTATCTCTGCACAGTTTTCTGCTTACTGCGGTAAAAATCTCGGTATCAAACAGCACAGTGAGAGTACATACCATTTCTGTTCAAACTCATACAACATTACTAACACTGGCACGTTTCACTTGTCAAGAATTGTGATCGTCGCAGTGTTTAAGCATTCCCCACACTCGCAAAAATTCTGTAGACTGGGTTATAGTGTCGAGATTTTTGTTGTCGAGTCATGGGCATTATACAAGTTGTACGTTTTGGAAACGTTTTTGGCGGCATCAGGAAGTACATGGAGCCTGAGTGCGAATGTTCTTACCCAAGTGTTTCCCCATAATGTTACGAAACGTCAGTATTATCTTGTTTTAATGGAATCCAACGATCTTTTGGACCAGTCTGTTTCAATATTCAGTATTATTCAGATGATATGGCAGATATCTTATTATCGTTAATACTCCTAAATGTGTGGTCACATCAACACGGGGGTTCACAAAACGATTGCATATGATGTATAGTTGGTTGTGAATGAAAATGGGGCCGATCTGACATTCGATATGACCTCCATTTTAGTTATCCTGAAAAACGTATTTGATTCTTGTCACAGTTATATCAAGGAGTGGGACTTTATACCCGAACGACTTCGATTAATGCCTAGTTGGTCAGAAATGAAAGTAGTTCCGTACGAACATATAATTTGGCCGACACAGTGATCTTGAAAATTGTATCGGTACTCCTCCTAGATTGAAAGTCATACTGACATAGTGTTTTCACCAGAAGACTCATTATATTATCTAGTTAGTTGCACTCATGATATATATTTAGTTAGACTCATTATGATATTTAGTTAGTTATACTCATTATGATATATATATATATATATATATATATATATATATATATATATATATATATATATATATATATATATATATATATATATATTTAGTTTGTATGAAGATCATGCCAATCTGACCTCAGACATATTTAAAATCTTGTCGCTAATTCTCCAGAATGAAGGGTTATATCAACATGAATATTTCAATACACGTCTTCTAATGATGTCTAGTTTGTCCTAAATGAAAATAGCATCGATCTTACATTCAGTATGGCTTATACGGTGGCAAATGTAAAAATCTTATCGCACAATGAATATCAAGGATGGTTTCAACGCTTATCGGTTAAAAACAAGATATTGTCTTATCTTGAATTTCTGGGTATTCCTTTCTAGTAGTATAAGGCATGTTCCTTCGCGGGCCTCTTGCTATAAATAGATTGCATTAAATAAACAAAGTTTGTTTTAAAAAAAATGATTTTGCTGTATGATTTTTCTCAAATATATTGAGACCTATACTTTCCAACAATAGTATTCTTGCTTTGTTTTTTAGTTCCTCCTTTCTTATATTTTGATTTGTTTAATGTAGAAGTCTTTCCTAAAATATATACCATGTAAAATATTATACGACAATTGGTAAATCATTTGCATATTGGCTACAACCGAAACAAGCTGGTGACAAATTCTATTTGTTTTTTTCTTGTTATTCTTCTTCTTTCATTTCTTCTTAGGACGACTAAACCCCTTCACATAAATAGCCAAAGAGATTGATAAAAAGAATTGATTCACATTTCCTTTCCACGTTATATATCCTTTCGTCGTTCTCTATCCTTTTCTGTAGTCTTTTTGAAACGGTAAGAGGTTAAATTTTTTGGTCCGACATCATCATCTCTCTTACAAAAGCAATACTCTTGATGGTATGTTTTACCAAAGGCATGCGAAGTAAAAAAAATGATTCTGTATTATACCGTATTAACTGTATAAACAGTATACAGAAGCATATAGTAACATTCTTTCAGATGCTTTTAACCTCCATATCCTTTGCCTCTCGTCTTAAATATGATGTAGCTTTTGTCCTGTCTTTTTTAGTGAGGCGTTGGTTGCAGGATTGGCATTAGGCCGATTGGACCCATTTATCCGAATCGGGCTCAGTGCTCACAGAGGCCCCTCGTGTTAGCAATTTTTTTTTATATAAATATATCTGTAGTGAGGAATTAATTTTAAAGCGATGGAAGAAAATGCTAAGTTGAATATCATATAAAACTTGTGTTACAATTTATTTCCAAATGCCGTGATTACATTACAAAAATGATCCAAATCAGGCTCCGCATTTACCACGGCCAGTGCCTGAAAACGTGGTTGAATATCTTACTGTGCACCTTCCTTCCTTCCTTCAACTTTACGTGTAGGATAAAATCCACGCTTTCTATGTATAGGTTTGCTAAATCATGGAAGGTACAATCCATTATGACTTGATTTGTATATTAGATTGAAATGAAATTAATGTTAAAGTACAATCAATCCAGTACATAGTAGTCAGCTGGAGGACTGATCAAAACTATTTGATAAACATTGGTTATTTATTCAGAGGGTTTCTGAAAAGAACAGAGATTAGCAAGAGAAAGATGATGTAGTACTAAGAATGTTGGGCAAAAAATATTAGCCCATGTTTATGTCTTTTGCTTGTTATATTTTATCTAAAACATTAAAATCAACGTTGACCTTTCAGTATTTAAGAAATAAAAGGTTATCATATACAAAAACACAGACAAATTTGGGACAATTTGAAGAAAATCTTTAACCTCAATTAGCAGGTAACTGTTTTATACAGGACAGTTATATAGCTAAAAGAATATTTTTTTGATTGCTATTTTGCGCATACACATGCCTGTCGCCACTTTTTTATGTAATTACAATCATAATAGGCTTTATTGGTAGGATCAGCAATGTTGTGATACATTAATACATATAAAAATAAAATAATATTGACTAAGTTAAAAAAAGCTCAATAAACAGGATGACCAAAAAAAATTCACTATATGTATTTTCAGTGGGGTGCGGGGGCATCAAACTAATAGGGTAGCGTACATTTTGTAAATTTTAATTATTTATTTGACTAAGTTAAGAGATTACAATTACGTGTTACAAACGTAAAAGCTGATTTCAGAATTAAAGGGCGTAACTAAAGAAATTATTTTTGGCAAAGTCTCAATGAACTCTGTTCTCTTGATTTACTTTGTTTTAAATTGTATGACTTAACAGCCGATTTGAAATTATCTACATTTAAAATGTGTTTGTTACAATTGACTAATATGTTAGAGTTGAGGTTGTACTTAAATCACTAGTAATGTCAATATTGGGTTTTGTAACTTCGCTTACTGATATAGGTCAAAGCTTCTGTACAGCATAGCTTTACCTTTAAATCACAAGCGGGCGTAAATTACATAAGTGAACCCACGCTGAACATCCCTCTGTGGTAAGTCTCAAGTGATATTACTATACCAGGCCAATGCACTATTGTAGCTTCCTACTGCTCTGATTACACTGGTCTAAAACCAAAATGGTTTCGAAATAAATGTAGTCAAACTTTACAAAGTCTGGGTCACTGAGAACGTAAATGGTGCTTAAAATTGTTAATTGGTTCTAGTCTAAAAGATATCCTACTGGGTCAGTATCTACAACCATTGACTTGGGAATGGCGAAGGATAAGTGAGTTATAAAGGGAAGGGATGATAACTTAAATCAGAAAGAACTGAAATGCATTTTGGACTGGATCTAAGATTAAATCTATTAATGGGTTTGGACAGTACTTGCTTTTTTAGTAATGAATGGTGCAATCTGAAGCTGTTATTGCATCACACATAATATGAATTGCATCTTGATATTCCTAGAAGTCCTGGATAATGCAACCATAAGTAGACTTACATTGCTCTGCTAAACAAATTGGCTTACATCAGCTCTAAAAATCACAGAGTTACATGCTCTCTTATTTGTCTATGTTTGGTTTTCCAAAGGGACACAATTTTTATTTAGCCAAAGTGAGCAGAGATGCCTCGTACTTGTGTGAGCAAAGCATATAATTTCTGCTACGTTTGTGATAAATTGACTTTTTCATGAAAAAGCGAAGTATAACCACTATGGTTAAGAAAGTCTATCACATTGCTGCAACACTTGTGCAACAAATCAGAGCCGGTGGTTGAATAGAAAAAGGAAATCTTTGATTTTGCAGTGCCAATAATTTGGACAAAGCCAACGTATCATATCAGCAATTGTTACGTCTGCATGGTGCCTCCAGTTGGGAAAGGTGTGCTAAAGAAGAAAAAGTGGACTGTACATTATCCAAACATACCATCAGCTATATGCCTAGTACCACACGGAGAAGGACTGTTGGTTCCTGATGTGCCAGAATGATTCACACTTTAGTCAGAAGACGAAGAGGATGAAACATTCAGTTGTGAACCATCACTGTAACTTGACCAATATTTTCTCCCATCTTCCTCTTTGAACCGTAACTCAAAGCACAAGGTGAACTAATTGACCTTGTCAGGAATTTAGAACTATCCAAGAATAAGGCAGAGCTGATGAACTTCAGACTACAGCAGTGGAAACTTCTGGCAGATGATGTTATGGTTTCCATGTTCTGTGAGCGTCAAAAGGATCTTGTCCCATTCTTCTTCATGGAAGGTGATCTTGTAACCTGTAACAACATCAATGGTGTGATGGTAGCCCTCACCATCGTTCATAATCCAGACGAGAAGAGACTGTTCATTGATTCATCGAAGAAGAGTCTTAAATCTGTTTTGCTGCATTATGGCAATGTTTTGCCCATCAATTCCAGTTGGTCATGCAGTCCATATAAAGGAATCCTATGTAAACATGAAACAACTTTAGAAGTGTATTAACTATGAGCAACAGTAGTTTCAGCTTTGTTGCGATTTGAAGGTTCCTGCTCTTTGTCTTGGTCTGTAGATTTTTACCTCTTGTTTCGTAATACATTTCATTTATATATACCTTTTGCTGTTTTTTTTTTAAAGTGTTATGTAAACAGGAGAGGTGAAATATTATCATGCAAAGCAACCATAAACATGAAAAGATATAGGTTTACAATATATGATAATAACGCTATATATATATATATATATATATATATATATATATATATATATATATATATATATATATATATATATATATATATATATATATAATATACATAGATGTACAATATAAAAACTTAGATATCTTGGAAACAGTAGGCAATTAGTTGTTTTAGTTGTCTTATTTGAACTCAGCACATCCATCAAAATCTATAACAAATATCATATTTAATCCCTGAAGTATACGAATTCTAAAACACTTTATACCATTCATTATTGATCACACCGTACTTCAAAAAGTATATAATACGGATAATGTTTTATCTTTGTGAGCATATATTTCACATTGAATATTTTTCTTTGTGTTGTTGTTATATTTCTAGACAATATTTTGAGTGATAATATTTTGTCTCGTCTATATTTTGTAAACATTGTGTGTGAATATATTGTTGTAAACACTTATCGCGGACTATATTATATAAATGCCGAAATATGGGATTCTGTAGTTTTCTACTGTTTCAGAAAAGATTCGTTTAAATGCATCATACAAGTTTTTGAAATTGGCACAAATTATATATGATATTTCAAATACAACTTATTACAATATTTAGTAGAATCAAATATCCAGGTTAAATTAATTAAAGAAATGCTTTTATCATTATTATATAACAATGGCACCCACATTCACCGATATTGAGAAGAAATGCACAAAAAAATCTACGCCGAAGCAATACAGATATTATAGCGTGATACATTTACCAAAGATTTATTTAAGCATAGAATCGGCAATATAAACTACACGCATTAGTAGCACTAACGTTTGATATTATTGGATATCAGTGCAAAAGAGAGTCGTATATCAGTTAGTATACGATGTTTTCAAGGATTAGATGTGTTTTATGGCCCGATTTGAAGGAAATCCCATCAGAGTTGGGACCTTACCTATTTCGTGTATTTAACAGAGCCTGATGTGGAATTAAGAATAACATTCTCGGATGGAAAACAAAAGTATCTACCAATTTATGGCTTTCAAAATTGGTACAATGTTCTAGCTTATTAAGTCTTTACATACATATCATAGTATGAAACGTAGATGATAAGAAAGAGACGAGAGATAAAACAGAGACGATGCATTTTCTATCTATTAAATATCAAAACTCACACACGGAACAAACGATCGTTAAGTGCATGTATAACTAAGGATGAAGAGACTCGTCGCCGCTGAGGCAATTCAGTATACTCGTTGACAAAAGGTCAGAATTCAAACTCTAAGAACGCTTTCGTGATATAAAAAATACCGGGTAATTATCCGAAGCGTATAAAAGACAAAGGAAGATGTAAAACATTTATGCGTCTGCGAAATTTATCTACTCTACAGCACGTGATGCTGTCTGGATTCAACTTTGTTATTGTTCTGAATGTGGAATTTACCATGTCTGGTCAGATAAACTGGGCTTTTACATCATTAACGTTACATCCATGGTGTTATAGTGATGCATGTGTCATGTTGAACAATAAAAGCAAGGTGCCTATTAGTCGTGAAAATGGTAAACGTTATACGAGGATTCTTGAGAAGTTCGAATCTATTTTCCAAATGCTTGCAAGTTTAGCTTCATATTTCCCGATACAACCTTTCTTCAATGATCGAGTTATATTAAAATTCCTGGGCAAACGTAAGTTTGTTATGTTGAATGTTTTGTTTAGAATAAAGGCCTGGAGACAATTCGATTATCCAAGGTAAAGAAAGTGCGGAACAATATTGATTTGTTATTAAGCTAAATGAATGGTTCATTGGTGAGGTATCATTATGTGTGGATAAAGGAATATTTCATAAATGAGGCTGGCACAACAAGCAATAGGGTACAAAGTTTCCATGCAGACGTTGCATGAATGTTTTTAACATACGACTTGACAAACTTTTACTGTGATGGAATCAGAGAAACCACTGTTGACAATAATGTAAAAAACTGACTAGAACTTTTCGAAATGTATTGCAATGCAACTGGAAATGAAAGTCCCGTATATAATTTACGTGACTTATGAATGTATAAACATTCTCGTAGACGATGCCACAGCAAAATGATAACGACAACAACGTACCTCGTCCGCAGACATGTTTATGACTAATGATGACACACATGCCTTTTTCTACCGCTTTCGCTTTTGGATCTGTCATGGTCCCTTTTGTGACTAATAGCGATGGAACTGAAGGTTCCAAAGTTCGCGACCAATGTCCCATCACTGGTATGTACCCATGATCTTTTCCGTGATAGCGAACAAGGCAAACTTAATCGATCAATTACGGACCCAACATTTAAGTCACGCCTAATATTTGACAGTGGACTTTTAGATGTTCACAGCAAGAAAGTCAAACAAAGTATGGAAAGCCAACCAAATCAGGCGCGTCTTTGTTGGACTTATTTAAACGGCTCATGTACACGGTTTTCTATAGTAAGGTCAAACAGTGTTAGGCAGACAATATCAAAATGATATACACGTATATGGACTCGCTGCTTATGCACGTCACAACATGGCAAGTACACAGATATGACTAAACCAGGTTCAGTTAACATATTTGATATCAACGAATAACTCAGATAAAATTCACTGTTTAGGAACAGCAATATAAATTTTGTTGGTATGTTCAAAAACGAATGTGTTGGCAACAAAATCTAAGAATACGTGGAACTGCATCCTAAAATTTTAATGATTATATGATGCTCCGGTCATAACAGCAAAAGGCAAAATTTGCACATAGACTTAGTTGCATTCAGGTCATAAATGAGGTCTATATTGGCACGAAGCTGCGCATGGATATTTTTTGATTCTTTATAAGCATGGTCATGACAGTACCACGAGGTATCACAACGATATTTAGTAGCCTCATCAGACTTCTTTTGGTGGCCAGAATCAAGTTGTATATCTAGTTGTATACAATGTCCGCAAAACTTGTATCCAGGGATGTGTTTTTCAGCAGCCTATATTCTCCATGGTGTACTATATAGCTTTGTTAATGCAATAGTGACATTACCGTTGACGACATTTTTAATAAATGTGAATTTCTTTGCTCCACATTTAGTATAAGTTCCATTGATTGCAGCACTACCCTTATGTTTGAACCCGTATTGCATATGAGTACGACATTACATGCAACATTGAACACAACATGAAGACATGATTATAGCGTGCAATAAATGTGCTATAAAGCATTGAATGATATCACAAAAAGAAGAAAACAATCTGTTTTTACCGTCATTGACTTCTCTTCTCAGCCAAAGCCCAAACTGTTCAAGAACTGTGACATGTTTCAAGGTTTTGTTCGTGTTCTGATTATTGTCACGGCTGGATCAAGGAAAATCCAGCTGTTGTTGAATATGACTGGAAGATGGTTGACGTGTTATCGGTTTTAAATAATTGATCAGTGGACCATCAACTGTATTATGATGTACTCAGATATTAATTGGTATTGTTCCAGTCATCACCAATAAGTAAATCGAGTACCTTTGATTTCTTTTTCACAATCGGCAAAGCTCCTTTCATTTAACAGTCGTACTTGGTATTCCGCCAAATGCTTGTTGGATGAGTTTTGGAATATATTCGATGAGGTCACCAAGGACTCGCATAGTTTCTCACTGGTGAAATGGCCGGTGGACCACGCAAGTATCTTGTGAATTTTGACCCGAATGCCTCGTACTCGAGCGTGTCTGGAGCAAGCGTCTGACAAAACAGTTTAACAACTTTAATAACCATATGCAATGACAAATATCGCCAGCTATGTCACAAATCCACTCGCGTTTAACTGGAACTTTTACATGGGTCCACGGATGCACACTAACATGTCAAAGATATTTTACAGTCGAGACAATCTGCTTGTGCAGGAAAGACTTTTGCACCTTTGATCAAACCAACAACTAAAACCTAGGAACAAGCAAAAGTCTCGAAAACTAGTGCCGAAGATGATGGGAACACAACAAAAACCTGGTCCGATCAGACGCGCACCAGAACAATTAGAATAAATAAGAAAGCAATTAGAGGAACTGAATGATGAATTTAGAGAGACCTTAGAGCGTGTTCCGCAAGACAAATTGTACTAGTAAGTATAAGCATAAGAAACTCCAATTCAATAATTTACTCATGAAGCCCGGCAGGAGATCCTTAACAATCCCCTAGGGTTGGATGCTAAACTACCACCCACCTTACTGGGAATAATTGATATTGAGGGACAAAATGTATAAGGACACCGACTCGGGTCGCATTCAGAGTCAATGATATAGATAGTTACTTTTAGAAAGGATTCGACATTATACGATAACCAGAGAAATTCAGAACATGTGGAAAGAGTTTTATAAGATGGCTAAATGTATAGAGAATCTTCGCAAAAATCTATCTCCAAAGAAAGAATAATGTACACAGCCAGGGGAAGGATCTATCCAGGAAAATGTCTAAATCCAAGTCTTTTGACCAATGATGGGTAAATAAACTCGTAAATCGGTTGGGAACATTAGAGGGGTTATTTCGAGCCCCAGATGCCGCAGCGATTTGTCAGCAGCTGATAACCAATGATATCATTGACCCGGTAAAGTTTCACTTATTGGTGTACTAACGTATTGAAAAGTTTGCTCGCTGGTGATACATTCTGAATCACTTTCCATTAAAACACGTCGTTTTTTACGTGAAGTGTATGTCGCTATTAAGCGTATCTTTGTAAATACAATCTTGAGCGTTATCCTGATAATTAAAATCTAATCAACAAAACAAGAACTCGATGGGTTCTTCTGTACCATAATCACCTCATGGGAATTATGCTCATTTTGAGATTGCAGTTGTGTCGTGTACTATAGTTGGCATAATATCCAACCACGACCGTTTCGTATTCTTCCCATGAATAACTCGTTTGTGTTTCGTTGAACAGTGGTGCCTCCTGTTATAAAAACTACTTTTCAGTAGGCGCGTATGACATGGAATTTACCAATGAAAATATTCAACAGAGAATTTTGTTGGACACTGACAAAAACTTAAAATGTTTCTTTCGCGGACATGAGCGCGAACTCAGCTTTATTACCTCTTTGAAGTCTAAATGGTGCGCGATTGACATCACAAAGTCGTAAATAATAACAATTCTCCATTGTCCTAGAGACATTTACATGGATAAAGGAATTTTAAGCAGCAGATATCATATCGTGCAAGACATTGTAAGGATTACATCAGCCATTTAGATAAATTTAACTTGTGAAGCCATCAGTGGTAGTTACGAAAGTTCCAACGACAATGCACGAGTCGCGGTGTTAGATACTTTTTAAGTTTTACCTACTGTAGAACAGACGATTTGCTATCAATTATTCTTGCAGCAACTATTCATCATCCATATCACAATCTTGGGTTGACACAGCTTCGTTTTGCTCTTATGGACCTAGACTAGCACAGGATAAACTTCTTGGAGAAAACCCTAAAAATACAAATTTTCATTAGAGATTGGTTTGATATTTAATAAAATGGAAATTGTATGCGGAGATGTGATATCAGAGAGCGTTTTTAACAGGAAAAACACGTTTACATGGCATATTGCGGAAATGGCCCTGGTGATGTTGACCAGGGATTATTTAGATGTGTACCAAAGGTACTTGCTGCCATGTTTTAACGCACTGCATTTAAAGCGAAATATGTTGCAATCGAATCGTTCATAGCATCAAGAAAGTTACTGAGGATTAGTTGAAAACTCTGGGATTACGAGCGATTCAATCGAATCTAGATCTAATCGGCAACCAAAGGTAATTACATTTCTTTCAACAAAAGCACAGACAACGCCTGCCAGTAAAATTGTAAATGAAGCAGTTGAGCAAGCACGACTGATTTAGTTATTACTAATGCGGCAAAGGGAAGCGATTTACTGTTACAGACTGAATCCGGACACAAGCGGAAGGCATTAGAAGAAACCAACAATGTATAAATAATAGGAAATTTCAAAGAAATATCCCATCCTGCGTTTAAAATGGAAGTGACTTTCATGATAAATCTAAGCAAAGCAAATATTAAGTATTATTAGTACCCAGTCAGGGAGCCTAATTATCCACCACGAATATATTTAAAAGTGCATGATATATCTCTGTATTTTCTATCGTGTAAGGCGTTCTTAAACATTGATGAAAGACTGGTACAAGCCAACAATGCTCTTTACGCAGTCAATACTCAGGTTGGATTTGTCATAAACGGTATTTGATTAGAAACTTAATTGCTAATGCAATATAGGTTTATTTATATCAGAAGATATTGATGATATTTTTGAGTTACCTTGCGCTGAAGATGTCGGAATTTGTAATGACACAACAGGTCACCTGCAGCAAGAAATACATGTCATTGAGCGTTTTCTGTAGGGAATTGATATGATGGTGAATCTAGTTTAAAAAAAATTCATTGCTTTTAGAAATAGGACATATCTTAAGTAAAACGAGGTTTGCTTTTCCAATAAAGATATATTGAATATGAGCGTTACTAAAAAATACTTTAAACTACAATTATTTTAAATTAGCACAAACAATTTTGACTGTTTTAGTGTAGTGGACATTTGTAAAATATTTGATTCTGTGATAAAACCATTTGCTTTCTATGGGTCAGAATTTGGAGATATGAATTTATTAGAGATATTAATATTGTGCAATACAGCTTTTGCAAACAGTATTTAGGTGTTCCTAAAATTACCAATAATGCATTTGTTTAAAGGACTTAAAGAAGATACCCACTTTGTACCTCCAATTTTGTTTCTACGATGTATTAAATAGTGTCTGAGGTTGTAAGAATGCCTTCAGCTAGCTACCCATTCCAAGCTTTTTAATATTAAATTTGACGAAACCAAAACGTATCAACTGGGCTACAACAGTTAAAGACGTGTTATGTCTTTTCGGTTTTGGATAGGTCAAGTTAAATCAAATTGCAAAACAAATTGAGGATTCGGCTTTACCAAACGATATTAATAATTCTCATAAATGTTTATACTTTACTATGTATCATATTTAATTAGGAAGTTACTTGCTAAATTCATGTGCTCGCACGTATGCTGAATGTAGGGACAGCTAGGACTATTCGGACTGTGATAAATAATAGGTACTGTGACTTATCCCGCAAAACAATATATTTGGTAGAAGATGAATTCCTTTTGTATTTGTCCAGCTTACGACCATCTGGAAAAAATACTTTAGTGAATTTTAGTATCTCTTTCCGTCAGTTGAATAAATTTGTATCCTTTATGTGTCATAATAATATATTAAATTATAAGAAATATTTCTTCCTATGTCAATTCGGCTCTTTGAGAAATCTTTGATAATTCGTACTAATTGTGAGTGATACGTTATCACATTACTTGGTATCTTTGTAGACACTAAATCATTTTACTTTTCTGCAACACTGCCGCTTTGGTCTATGTTGACGTTATAGAACTCGGAAGTAGAATACCACGTCGTGACTCGTACACGTGACACACGGGGATAATGAGTTAAATAGTATTCAAACTGAACACATGTCTTTTTTCAAATCCTTCATGTAATGGTGATAATACTTATAGACTTGTAATGGTTTGCATGAACCCTGCTAGATTTTTGCAATGAGACTTAAATCTAGCTCATTTCAGTTCATCGGGCATACTGTCACTTTATACAGACAAGTTAACAGTACAACTACCTGGAATCGTCGAAACGCTGGCACCATCTGTTATAAACGTTACTGTTCGGATATTGCCAGGGCCTGTACGTTTCAATTGAATAAAGCTAATAAATTCTTGTAGAACAAAATACTCGATTACGGTTGAAGTTGGATAGTGTGAAATAAATATTTCTTACCCTGTATAGCTGTTTAAAAGCTCTCGAATCTCTTGTAAATGTATTTGAAGATTGTGGTAATTTATCTAAGAGAGTATTGTTACATTGGTGAAGAAGGTATTTAAATGATGTGTAATAACACAGAGACAATGGCAGTTGCTATTACCAATAATTATTGCAAGTATCGCAACGATGGCAATAAACCATGCCTTTCACAATCGTTACATTGAAAAACAAACAGGAAATTAATATAATTTCAACCTCAATTCCAACATTATTGTCTCTATAAAACTGTTACGATGACCAATAACAGATTCGTGTCAGGACACGTTCAGCTCTCAGGTAGCAGTATGGGTGTGGAGTTCACAATGAAGAAATCCTCTTTCTTATCGATTTGATGAATGAACATCAATATTAAGTTAGTCCATGTCTCATCAAATACCAGAAATCTATTGAGATCGCTTTGTACAACTGGAAACGTCGGTCTTAGACAGTAAGACATAAATGGTTGCTTTTTCGAACGGTGCTCAGGCGGAACAAAATGTAAAGACATTTGGACAACCATTACGCCCTTCCTGGTAAACAAACGCATCACAAAACTCAATTATCATACAAAAAATGGATGAGATTATTTATAATTCGGCCTCTATAGCAGACTCTTCATTAATGTTGCTTTATAGCTCTGGTATCCAGCCTACGGTTAACACCTTGTCATAGAGTCTATGAAAACTAACTTTCCTCTGTTAGAAAAAATGAGTTATTTCATGTCACGGAAAACTTTTATAACAAGCGCTATATCAGCTGTCAGCATGAAAAGGCGACACTTGCGTGCAATATTATAATATATGCCCTATAGATAAATCTTATTTTACCCAAATTATTAAAACTTGGAACTCATCACTGAATGGTCCTATAAAAAGCAATAAACTACGGCTCGACGAGACAATCTTTCCAAGACTCGAGAAAACTCATGTGGCCCTGATATATACGACAACGATCAACTTAATAATTAAATAATACTATCGTCTTATCAGTGATCTCCGAATAATATAAAAATCCTACGAAAGGGTTATCATCAACTAGATCAATAATTACTTTGGCATTACCTTACACCAATACCTTCTTACATTGCGAAAGGGTTTTAGCCGTCGTGTTACATTAATTAAAGCACTAGAAAACTTGCATAATAATTTCAGTTTTTACTTCTTTCGACTTGCTTATATGCCTGAAAAACGTTATCTTAAGTCTGTATTGGCCGGTCATTCATACAAATTGAATCAATAGAAAATATAATTTTTATGGTAGCGGTGGGTAGTGGAGGTACTTTAAGAGTGTATTTTTTCCACATGTACTGTAATACCGAATGCAATTCCTGAGTAGAATCCGTTCAGGTAACTTGATTTCTACGCAATTTGTTGGTTATAGAAATTATTAATTGTGGTGGAGTAGAAATATTCATTTTCATTATCGAAACCTAATTTTGATAAGTAGTTTAAAGAAATATTTCTATATGTATAACAGAGAGTGCTTAAATTGCATACATACATACATACATACATATATATTAAAGGGAACCACAATGGCTTAATGTCGGACTCGGAACTCCATACCTTCCCGGCCAAATTGGGTCAGCTTCCTCAGCGTGATAATGGGAAAAGGCATTGATGTTAATTTGTAAGCATAATGGAGCCTATATGGTGTTGAAAAGGCTTATACAAAAGCAACAAACAAACGATTTCAATATCTTTTTTTAACTCAGTTCTTGAATGGAATTTATCGTTATCCTTTGCTCATCAATAGTCCCACTAGCGTAGGAGTCTGCAGAAGTGTGTGTGGTTGGTTGGACAGTTTTCAAAAAGGAGAATATCTAATTAAACAAATACAAAACGAACATTCATGGGAGATGCCAACACATCTACAAATGATTGCAAGTAGCATTATATATATTTAAATTAGACCCGGATATGCTTTCATGATGAATTCAGGAATATAATTCTCTATCTTAGCATCCTAATCATATAGCGTTGAAAATTGAATGCAATAAACCCGAGTAACTTTGCCAGTCAAACATTAATTTATGACTGGTGGTGATTGTTTTAACAAAATTAATATCATGTGGAAATTTAATCCGAATGGAAGTCTACATACTTTCCTAGTTTTGCCTGTCATATGCACATGCGAGTTAGAAAACAGATGTTTAAAGGTTCCAATTTGTCGACAGATAAACGACTCAGACTTGCGTCTAGTTAGCGCACACTTATCATCATTTTATGGCAGTGATGAGTTATTTTGTGAAATGAAATTTATCGCCTTTGCCTGAAGAGTTTTGGTTTGACATGCTCTTAACGCTGGTGAAAAAACGGTGCGTCATACCCTTTGAAAGCATATGCAAAAGTTGGAAGCTATACTTATAAACGTAGAATCATAGAAACAATAGGTATATAAGAGTATCAAAAGTGATGAAATGTCTTACGTTCTGTCATTGTTCAAGTAACTGAATGTAATGACAGTCGGCTAACTGAGCTTGGCTATTAATATCTTTCTGACATTTTTACTATAATTTGATTGAGTAGTTTTCCAGAATTCTCTTCAAGATAGTTTAAGAATAATTTTAGCGAAAGTGGTCACATTTAGATATCCATCGATATTGTTTGTATAAAATATGAAATGCAGTGTTGCTGTGCGTATGCTAAACTAGGTCAAATTCTGTGGAGCTGTTTTTGAAACTGCATCGTTTTCCTATTTTATTAACTGCGGTCATATTTACATCGGATGGAATCATCAGAATAAAAATGAATGGAATGGATGCCAAAATGTGTTCCGACAAAAATACTTAAATTCTTAGGCGAGGTGTTGGAGAATAATAATCTCACTAAAGACGTCAAATTTCATGTAGAATCAGCAAACATTAATTAAATTTGAAAGGTATTTGCACAAGGCTAATTCTGTATGCATTTTGACGCTTCATCTAAAAAACTTCCTATAATTCTCCGGTTCAGTATTGTATGTGTGTAAACTCGCTTAATTATGGTTTATATATATGCATGAAAAGATTAGAATTAGAAACAATGGTTGTCTTTCAAGAGCTTTATAACAAGTTGCATTCTGTAATGGAACAATATAAAAGTAGATACAAAACAAAATAGTAACTGAATACTAATTAATATTATTACTGTATAAATGTGTACAAAATAAAATATTATACAAAATTATCAAGAGCGCCAAACGAATTAAATGAATTAGAACAAAAGAACGGAAGCAGATGTAATGAAGTTTGAAAGTGATTTAAAAGCTTCAAGAAAATTGATTGATACATTTAATAACAATTTAAGATCAAACAGCTTAAGTAATCAAAAATTAGTTAATAACGGAAATGAGCATAAATAAATTAGTATTAAGTGTTACAATATATTATTTGGATTTAACCATACTTCATTAACACGACCATTCACAGCCACGGCATCCTATTCATTTATAAATATCAGGATAATATACAGTTTGTACTAATTGTTATACTTAAGATGCAATATTACATATGATCTTGGCATGTTTTACTCCTAATGATAGAGGTGCTAAAATAGTCATCATATTTCAAATATAATCAAATATTAAATACTAGTTTTGTAATATCGTTTTCTAAGATTTGTGATATAATAGGGGTAACGATATATTTGAAGAAAACTTAGAATAATATTTTTCTGCTTTGATGTTGCTGTTATTGCTGCTGCTGATGTTCTTACAGTGCGCCTTCATCGTTTTTCCTTTTATATTAATAGTGTTGGGCTGTCTCGAAGATGCTGGAATCGAGTTAACATTATAAAAGCGGGGTCTCTATAAGCCTCCTGATTTACGGACAGATCAAAATTAGTGGTCCAGTCTGACGGTACCTGCTGACGCACCATCTAATGTAACTTGTGGTCGTAATAACCTACCATTATTGCTAAACTGGCTATACTAGGTTTATGGATTATGTGTTGTACTGGAGAAGCAGGCGAGAAACATCATTCTTGTGAGTTTGATGTTCCTTCATTCTTAACTGATGCCCTCTAATTCGTGTACAATTTTAATCTTGGAGGGATAATATTTAATTTTGGATTTATTTAATAAATGGGAAATATAGTAAAAAATGTTTAATGCAATATTTCACTTGGAACCTTAGTTGGTACGTTTCTAAAGGAACATTTTTTTCGTGTCATTGTTAATGTTGCTACAGCTGGATTTTTTTAAAACCACAAGTAGGTATGTTCTGCTATACATGTTCGCCATCTGCTGTCCACTGGTCAGTGTCCTAATCGGTGGAAATGGTGTGTATGTGTATGTGTGAGTGTGTGTGTATGTATGTGTGTTTGATATGGATTTTTACCGTAGCTTTAATAACTCTTCAGTCATATTGTTATGTCTGCAGTGTTGCAGTTTATGGTGATATCTAAAACTGGGTCATCATTATCCTGACACCAGACTGACCAGTTATAACACTATCCTCTTAATGCTGAGCGGCAAGCAAGGCAGCTGCTTGTACCAGTTTTATAAGTCTTTTGTATGACTCGACCAGTGTTCGAACTCGTCATCTACCTCATTCGAGGCGAACGCTCTAACCACTTAGGCCATAGAACTGGAAAGGTATCAGAATGCAATTAGAGTGAGACGGATGAATATAGAATCAGATAATATTTCCTGCGTTTTCCAAACAACGTAGGACAAGAAGGCGGCTATTTAATTATCTGTCTCTATTGAACACAGTTTTGATTCTGCAAGTCCATAGTGTTTCTAGGATGGATGAGGGACACATTTACGTGATACGTACAACTTTAGAACAAATGCTATCTTTGCATACACCGCTTTGACATAAATGTATTTTTTAATCATTCCTTCATAACATAAATGTGTCTTTTAATTATTCTTTTAATTATTATGCTAAAGAAAGTCACTTCCATCAGTGCCTATTGTCTAGTGAATAATGATTACTTTTATATTGTGTGAAATGTATGTCAGAAACTTCACAAATGGCAATCGAGCATTTTGTTTTGTGACATCGAATGAATACTTTATTGAGATTGACGTGGACGATTTACCATATAGTTTAGAATTATCATTCTGGCTCTGCAAATGTAATCCACAGATACTTATCCATTCTCTCTCTCTCTGTCTCTCTCTCTGTCTCTCTCTCTCTCTCTCTCTCTCTCTCTATATATATATATATATATATATATATATATATATATATATATATATATATATATATATATATATATATATATATATATATATATATATATATATATATATATTACAATCACTTTTCGACACTTTAAACACGGCTCAGGACAACCATATATTTTGCATGTTGCTGCCCAACCAAATCCTGCTACATGTCCGATAACTCATTTATATTTACACTAACCCTGGTAATACTCCAGGACCACCTTTCATGAACCGCAATGGTCAACCAGTTTCTAGAATAGACTTTAGTACAGAACTTAGAAGAGCACTTTGCTTTTGTAGCTTTGACTCTTACCATTTTAAGTCCCATAGTTTTAGAATTGGAGCTGCCACTGAGGCGGCTAGACAAGGTTTAAGTGACAACCAAATAAGGGAATTAGGCCGCTGGAAATCGGATGCATTTAAGAAATACATAAGGTTAGGCAAAAGGGTCTCTGCTTTGTAACACTTCAGTTCAGTCATTTTTCTAAGATCGCCATTCTGCTTTGTGGCTTATTGTTCTTTTCAGGTCTCGTGGGTTTCGCAGACCTAGAATTTCGGTCATCGACCGTGCTTTGCGGTGATGGCACACATTCGATTCGGACTAATCTGTCTCTAAATGCCGTTTCGACTGCAGGGAGCGTGTGAGGTACTCTAACAGCTCCGAAAGACCAACAGCGCACTCAGGAAGTACGCGGATCAGTTTTACAGTCTCTTCTCAGTCCTTCATACGGGCTGGATATACCATAACTACCGGGACATATGAGGGTGCTCTACTGTCTCGGCAATACATAATTAATCGGTTTAATATTGATCAACATTGATTTTGTTTTTCTTTTCTTTGATGCTGGACATTTTTGTTCTTTGCCCCACCCACCTTTTGTGGCTGCCAGAAATGCAGCAAGCTCGATTTTCTTTATTTCTGTTTATGGCGGTTGCAGCCTCAAAAATGTATATATTATACCGTAGCTCATTGTTCAATTTCTTAACATGTTTACTCTTCAGACTTTGTCCAGATAGTTATGTTATTCTGTAAATACATAGCAAAATTTTGGTTCAATACATTGCACTTACCGCAATATAAAGTCACGAAAGTGGCCAGCATCAAACACAAAATTTGTCTTTGTTTTAATTATGTACCCATATACTTTGACTTTGTAATATTTGAACGACTGACCTAATGAATTCTGTCTTTCACTCTCTGTCTTCCTTTCGACTATATCAATGTCGTAAAGAGTAGGATGGCATTATGCACATTTAATTTTACAATCTCATCAAACATGTTAGTAATAAAGATACATGTTTTGATTCACTTTCTGACAATAACTTGCGCCCCTCTTCTACATCATTAAGAACACATCATATATATATATATATATATATATATATATATATATATATATATATATATATATATATATATATATATATATATATATATAACGGAAGTATCAAATACATTAATACAAGTAAAAATATACGTAACTCCAGTTTTTCAAACTACATATCGCATTTATCATTACATAAAAAATATATGATCTACTAAACTTCAGGGAGGAAAAAAATATTTTCCATTTCGTTTTTTTGTTTTAATGCCCGTTAAACATTGATTGGAGAAACTAAAATGATCTAAAAGATACTTATTATCGTATTGTCAAAGCAGACGCACCAGACGAGGTAGAATTAATGAGGGTGTATTCATTTAAAATCCTAACAGCAGAAGTAGTTTATTCTCACCAGACAAATTTTAGGTAACACGTGCTTTACAGTTTTCAGATGTTAATTTGGTCCTTTCAAGACAAAATAGGAACAACTCAGACTCCATGAACTCAAAACACATTACGTGCCGATGTATGTTTTAAACCAACGAAAAGAAGTGCGATGAACCATGTTAGCATTACACTTGAAATGTCATCTTTTGCTTTTGCATTAAATTCGTCTCTCATAGGATATCTTGTGTATAAAATTAGTCATTCAATGGGTGTCAATTATGCTTTCAGAATTGAATTACTTTATTGGCAATGTCTAAGTCTAAAGATAGATGTTTGCTTATATTTGGCGTTTTGTTGCGTCTCTTTAAGAATGTAAACAAATTATAGAAACCCTTTAGGAGTGAGGTAGATAGTAGTGAAGGGGGATGATATACGGAAAATGGGACTTTAACGTTAAAAAGGGTGTTTGTGATATTCGGACAAGGGAAATTTAGTATGGATGGGACAATATACGGACAAGGGAAATTGAACATGACTGGACTATACACAGACAATAGAAATTGAACAAGGGTGACGTCACGGTACGGGACACTGGGGAATCAATGGCTGCAATGTTGCAAGGGGCTGACCTCAATAAGACTGAACAGTGTGGCAAGGGGCTGACCTGAATATGAGGTATTACAGAGACAAATAGAGACATAGACATAGAGACGTGAGTAGAGACAGGGTTATAGACATAGACATATACATACATAGATTTATCGACATAAATCTATAACACAAAAATCGACGTACACATTTTGTAAGCAAGAGAGAATAGATGTCTTTTCGAGTATACGGAGTGGCCATAAAAAGGGCCGTTTAACTGTTTCTAATTCCACTCCTCCCTTCTTCCCCACCATCTTTTCGTCATATCCTTTACATTTGTCTTTTTTCTTTCCATTCCCTTTATTCTCCTTCTCTGTATTCTCCTCTTGTTTCCTTTTCTTATTATTCTCTTCAATTTCAAGCTTAGCATTGTAGGGTCTCATTTGTTTCCTTTCATCTTTGTCCTCATTCTCCTTCTCTTCGTCTTTTATAAGCTCTCTGAGTCTTTCCTTGGTCTTTCTTAAATTATTGCTATCCAATTTTACTCTGTAAGGACTATAACATCCATCTTCTAACATTGCCAACATTTCCATCACCATCCCTATATAGACCAACACTTCTTGCAACTTCTGCATTTTGTTGACGTGATTGCTTGTCAATAGCATATCATAGTTGTTTTAAGTCGCGTATTGCTCGATGGCTTCTGCGACTGCTTATGATGCCAGGCATGGACCACAGTATTTTTAGTGGAAACTTAGCGCCAGAGCTGGGCCTTTCCTGATCCATGGCTGGATTAGAGACATTAAAATGACCTTAATTATTCCCAAAGTGCACGCCACCACAACATGATGCAAAAACGGCAGACATGCAACGCCCCAGTCTCTATAAACCAATCCCAGCCACCGATGCCCCAAAGCCACCAAACAAGAAGCCCACAAAGCCAAAGACATCGGTCAGCCATCCCAACACGGCGCAAGCCTCCACCAGCAGTACCTCTCATGATGGTAGTTCTGCTCGTCGTTGTTCTAAGTGTTCATAAAATGCTTTCGAAGTCCACCAAAAAAGGCTTTGTCACCACTATATCACTTTTAGCAATTATTTTCCATTTGTTCCATGGTTGTCCTTATGCCAGAATTGTGTGAGTCACCCGTGCAATTGTATCAAATAAACCTGTGAATTTTGAAAAGTTGTTATGTTGGAATTTTGTGTACTTAGCGTACTTTTAAAATCTAAATTATGCCAATCTGCTGGACGTATGCCATCCTGTGAAATGCTATCGGCATATCGGTTTATAGCTGAATGGTGCGATTGACGAACGCTATAATTATTATAAACTATAAAAACGGACGAAAAGTTAAATATCCCCTTACACTAACTGCCCATATCACATGCCAAATAATTCAGAGTGATATTAATGCTAATAAAAAATAAAGTTTTATACAAAATAACACATTAATACTAACAAAACCCACTATACTTTCTATCAACACATTGTTGAGAAGAAAGTTTCTTGGAAAAAACTTCATCAACTATATTGCCATCAGGTAAGTGAGTTAGTGTTTATAGTGACACTACTATATTGTCACACATAATTATATTTACAGGCAAAAGGGTTTTTGTTAAGGAAAATACTTACACGTACACATACGCTCGCACACATACACACAAACACAAACACCTACAAACGTACGAGCGCACAAAAACACAAACACAAACGTATGAGCGCACACATACAAATACAGGCATACACACATACATAACTATATAATCAGCAACTAGATCAGTCTCTCTTTTCTAGAGATCTGGTTATCCGTGAGAATGGCTTTTTGTTCTAATTATATATAATATAATTATAATAATTATATATATATATATATATATATATATATATATATATATATATATATATATATATATATATATATATATATATATATATACTTGGTTAATGTTGGTACCTCCCAGGTTGGGCACCACACACGCATCTCTTACTCCAATCTTGCTCACAAATTAAGTGCTGTTCTTCTGACTGCAGATGGGGTGAGAGTTTCTTCACTATCTCATTCCTAAGTTTGAGGGATAATGAAGACTTATTCCCTCTGTTTTCTACGTCAGACCCATGGATGCTGTGGTTGCATGGTTGCTCTCCTTTTTGTCGCTGTCTTTCCAGCTACTCCTCACAGTTTTCTGAATGAGAACAGCGGCTTTTGGTAGTGGTTGTGGTTGACGTGGTGGTGTTGGCAGTGTCAGTGTCCTCACTGTAGGTTTAACCTCACATGCCCGTCTCATCATAAGGTAGGCAAAATTGTTCCTCTTTTTCCTCTTCTCCTTTATTATTCATTTCCTTTTCATCTTCTTTCAATTCTAGCTTCGTACTCGATTGCCTCCATGGCCAGTTAGTCCATGAGTAGCCTAGAATATTCCAGATCGATCTGAAGCTCCAACAGTTTATTTTTTGATTTTGCTTATCTTCTTTGAAGTTAACGAGTGAACGCTGGGGTAGCTATACTAGATTGGATTGGAATTTTAAATAAGACGCGTTTGACTAATAGGGTATGTGGGACTGGCTTAAGCCTGCAGAGCTGGCTGTTTAATTATTCGTTGGATAAGAAAAGAAAGCCACATTTACATGCGTTTCCGTACTCAAAGAATGCTGATTAATTTAACCGAACAGGTCGCAAGACAAGGAAGTCCCACACGACCTGTATGAATGGCTAACATGAGTAAGAATAGACCCAACCCACACTCATGCATTGAATTTCAGGTGTTTACTACAGGAGATTGAAACGTCTGTTTTGATTGGTCAATTTTGTCCTCTTTCTTGGTGTCCTATTTTGCCATAAACTTTTTTCTTCCTATTGTCGCCAAGTATTCACCTCCATGCCCCTCTCTTGAACCTCTTTTCCATTTCTGATTAAGATTTCAAATGACCTTTCTGCATTTGATGCAACAATCGAAGGTGATTTGATGGTAGTTCAATTTAACGTCATTCGGCGAGTGAGAGTCGTTGTAGTACCGACATTTTGGAGTCACTTGTGGTTGACTAAATGTAATTTGCAATTGTATGTTTATCTCCCACTGTGGTGCATCATTTCGTCTTTGCATTAATCTTTTTGGGATGGTGGTGGTGAGTTGTTTCCAATTGCTTCCAATGGCACCTTTCCAGTTACCACACCATGGATTCTGTACCTTATAATTTCACCTGATTGAAGCGAGTCATCTGGGCATTTCTTCTCATAAAATTGATGATGTCGTCTTCCAAAGGTGATAATTCATACGAATCAAAATACTCAATACATGCATCGTGGAGAAAGTAGACGGCTACCTTTTGGTTTCCTAGGAAATGACTGTCGTTCTTGTTGATGATACAAGCTTTAGGTGTGCGATGAGTAAGTTCATTTTTAGTGGACACCACAGTATTCCAAGAAGCGGTATATGAACATTTTGCAAAAGGCAATAAAAATCCCAGGTATCCATTTTCTTTTGAGGTTTTCTTCGTGTTTCACAGGTAATGATAAGTCATCAATTTAATTCCGACTTTATGCTTGAAAATTTCTGTCTTTTCGCTTCGTCTCCGTACTCTATACTCCGTTGAGGGATTGGTTGCTTCCTTTGTTAACGATACCAATAAATAAACGTTTGGGTAACTGTCTTTGGAACAGATGATTGTCTTATTGAATACTTAGCGGTCGTTCAACTCAAATTGTGGCTGATGTCGTTTCCCACTTTAGGTAACATTTTTACGCTTCGTACGTAGACTATGGATTCATGGATAATGATTTTATACTCCTTGGTATTGGCTCTGAAATGGAAAATGTTACCGCTCCGTTCAGTAATTACTTTTCTTGCAACCACCTTTCAATGTAAATGATCCATCAATTCTAAACTACGTTCTTGCAGGATGTTCATTCGATAGTCGTTAAAACCAACACCGTGAGAATCGGTATTTGCTATTAGGACTGTGTCATTAAACTTATACTCGTCGGCTGTATCAGTTTCCCATACGACGCAAGCATCTGGATGATTGTTCTTGGTATCTTTTCCGAACGTCAATAGATTTTCGAGGTAAGTTCGGTAAGGGGAAGTAATCATGGTGCTGATCGCCAGTTTATTATTCAAGTGCAAGTGCAAAATGACTTAGTTAAATAAGTAATACATGAAATTTTTGACACTAGCTGCTAGAGCATTGGCTCAAGAAGCTTTTTCGCTTGTTTTGATCACTTTGACTTTCACGTACAAGTAAATGATATTCAGATCTAATCTTCAGGCTGTAATTTAATTTCACATTTGATTGGGGCTGATGTTCTTAAAGAAGAGAAGAAATGAAATTCTTCCCATTGAGATTCTTGCATCGACATCATAGTGGGTGGTATGGCAACCAGATCCAGTTCAGGCTTGGAGCATTCGCAAGTTTCGTAGTGCATCATTTTTCTCTCTGTTACTTAATAATCAAAGACGTTCGATTCCCGGACGGTTCTTCTTGTCTTGATCTTTCTAGCTATGGGTGTTTGAAGTCCTCTAGATGTGTGCCTTTTTTGTCTCTTTCTACCTTGTCCTTGCGGTTAGGTCATGGTAGCAGGAATGCATGCTTAGTCAGCGTTCAGGACATTTATAGGAGTTTCTTCTTGTCGGCCCAATATGTCTTAGACAGTTTAAAACAATACAGTTTTTCCTGCTCTCAAGAAAGCTTATTTTGTGTTTGTCGATGATGACATTTTGGAGAAATTCTTTGCCTTGCGTCAAAGCGTAAGCTTTCAAGGCTTGCATTCCTTGTGTCATCATCGGTTTCAAAACGGAGGCCACCGAACGAAACGCCAATTTCAGCATATCTCTTAAACCATATCCTCGATGTCGACGACTCCTCAATACACAGGATAAATGCCTTACAAGTTGATAGAGAATAATTTTCGAAAATGGAGTTTCCCCGTAACTTTCCTTTTAGAGAATGGACTATTTTATCTCAGATCTCCTTTTATAGCAATGTTGATACTGTAAAAATACTACTTACTGACGGGCAGATAGTGAAGATATACAAATTCGCGGTGAACATGATAGGTTTCTTCATTGGTCGTGACAGAATCCACTTTGAAAGGAATGAATCGCAGTAAAGGTACGGATGTGTGTTCCACCATTTCAGAACATGCAAAGATCAAATTGAATCATTGGTTAAGTTTTACAGCGAATAAAAAAGCTTCTAAAAGTGAAGTTGGCGATGGGTGCTATGATTGGACCCGTGATCATCTTGAGGTCTCTACCCAAACTATCATAACATTCAGGACAAAATGTAATGAAAAACGTTTTTGGCATCCAAAGCTTTTATCAGTAGACTACGAGCCACATGTAAAGCTGACACTTCGTTTGGTTTTGTCCAAGGCTTTGCCAAAGAACGAATGTAATTTTGAAGCAATCCTGTCCATCAGATGGTGACCTTCAAAATAATAGCCTGCAGGAATTTTCAACGTATTAATGTATCGTTGAGTATCTTTAGAAACTAGTCGTTTCATAAAGGCATCTACAGTCTCGTTTTAGTTCAACGGTACTTGGACCTCCAAAATGTCTTGGTTTTCAGTGATGTATTTGATTCTTTAGGGGTAATTATTTCGACTAAATCCTTTTACCAATGGGCTTCGTGATCCAGTTGAATGACCTAAGGTAATTTGGCCGTGAAACAGCACAAAGTATTATGGGGAAACACGTCCATGAAACTATCACTGGGTAAAGTTGAGTAAAATTTGTTATTCATAATTCCATAAATCTGTTATCCGAGGGGTCACAGGTGGTCCGATGATTGTCTAAAAGAAGGTCATTATTGTCTTGGAAGGGTGACGTTGGTCGCAACGCTCCCGTTGTTAAAGTTAGAGTATTTCAAGGGAAGGATTGGGTAGAAAGTAACCAATGCAACTGCTAAGTAAAATTGTTCACAATTGTTTGTCTCCGTGATGGGAACTCAAATTGGCAATGGCGGTTTATATGATACAATGCACCACAAAGACTAGGCAGAAAAAGACGATTTACATTTTAGGCACACGTTCACCATACAACACCACAAGGGATGCTTTTGTAACACAAGCAGTGTGAATAACTAAGAATAGGAATGGTTGATCTTGTAGTATAGTTTGTGTTGGAGGGCACGATGGTTACTTCTATTTATTGTCGATGACTTGAAAAACCTCGATATTATTATCCAAAGTGGCAAGATATTCTTTCCAACGTACTTTGACTTCTTGGACACATTATTTTCCCACTTATCGGGTTCTTCATTCGAGAATGCTTTTGTTGTACACTTCATCTTCTTTTTTGGTCAATGGTTGTGACTTGTGCTAGTTTAACATTCCTTTAACGCTTCCCCGTTTATGTCTTCCAATTTATATATGGTGGGGTGTCGATTCCACACTCGTCCAGTGACATAACACAGTTCGGTGGTCTGGTTGTGGAAGCAACCTTAATTGAAAGTGCGTTTGGTTTTGCCAATGCGCACCCAATCTTCCCTAGGCAACACTTCACCTTTTCGGGGGACAACTAACGATTGATACATATCAAACTGGTGTTCAAGGACGGTCACTTCATTGTTGGAAGTCACCTGTTGGTGAGCACATCAAATGCTCCATTTTGTAAGATTGGTTGTAGGCTTAGACCAGTTGTGGTAATATGTTGCGTAAAATATTAATACATGCATTCTTTCAATGTACGTTGAAAACATAGCCCGATGCTGATGTTGGTTTTTGAATTCTCGGTGGTTAAAAAAAATGAATATCAGCACTATACCATTTCTGAATTACTCCGTATCCAACAGGATGGGATGGATCGTAGAAAATGCAGGCTAACGAATTCTCCATCAGGACGTTTTTATAATATGTCATCCACTGTTCACTGGTGATACTCTGGCTGGGAAATGGTAGTGTTTTCGTAAAAGCTTTACGAATCCGACGTCGCGGATAGTGGATTTGATGTTGGTAATGGGATGGATTTTGTTTTGCTTTTTTTCATTTCTGGTTTCCCTTCTTTCTTTTTTATTTCTTTTGAAGGAGGAGTGGCCATCGTCTTTTTCACCGAAGGTTTGGGTTCTTCTTGTTGACGTGTGTGGAGTCAACAGAGTCGCTGCAGTCTTACTAGGGATGGAAGCCATTGATGGTGTTTGACTGACTTCGTTTACGTCTTGTTCTTCAAGTATCCATGTGGAAGCATATGTCTTGGTCAGTGTATGTGTGTATGGGTGTTCGATTTAGTTTTTACTTTAGCTTTAACAATTTTTCCGGTTATATCGCTTCAATGTCTGCAGTGTGACAGTTTATAGTTTATAGCACAGGGGCATCATGCCGCAGACATGTGGCATGATGTCCCAACCAGTCACACTATCCTGACACCAGGCCGACCAGTCATAGCACTAACCTCTTAATGCTGTGAGCCAAGCGAGGTAGCTGCTATTACCATTTTTAAAGTCTTTGGATTGACTCTTAGTTTATTCTGAAGCGGGGTCAAATGATGACACTGTCCTTTTCCTTTTCCTTTTTGGACATGAAAACGACGATGCTGGTGGTGATGTGCACTTCTTTTAGGTGACATCTTTTTGTGTTCAGGAGCATAAATACACTGATACCTATCGTCAGCCCCATATCTGTTTTATAGTGAAATGCGTAGCGACTAACTGTCTCTATGTCGTGTCAACTTAATGACAGGCATCACGCGTCATGGAAGACTTCACAACAGTCTAAATCGTGGCAGCTCTTGCTTGGATAATCCAGCAAACTATATAACATACCTGGTCTCTAATGGGCTTTGATTTAGCGGTCAGGTACGTTGTTAGCATCTGCCATTGTGGCTAAAGAGGAGGAGGTGACAACGCTAATGGAGAAATTCCTGGAGACACGATTTTCCACTTTTCATAAAATGTGAAGAACGGATCTCGAATTGGGTTTGAATAGAATCAATAGCAACGTGAAGTGGAAGAACCTGAGGCTACAGGAGACGCTAATGGAAATGCGGTCAGCGTCGCTGCAGGTCTGTAGTGTAGTGCCTGTCTTGCGGCTAAAAGTCGATTTCTGGGATCCCTGGGGTCTTTTCTTGAGGATTTTCTTGTTCTGGGGAATTTCTTTTTCCTGGGATTGTAACTTGATCATGACATCATTTCTCTTTTTCTTCAGGGTACTTTTTGGTCGTGAAGTAGCTTTTGCTTGGGGATTACTTTGGGGGCATTGGGATCCCATTTTACGAGGGAGCGAATGATGACACCTCCTAGAGAACCGTTACCTACAGGTTTCAAAATGATTTGCTTTTTGGTTTGAGTGTCGATGCAGGGATCTGCCAATTGAGTGAATGCTACTTGGTTTCTCTCCAAAAAGGTTAGGTGTGAGGTGGAACGTAACTTATACCTTGCAGTAATTGACGTGTTATCTTCGTAAAACATCGTAAGAGTTCTCTGAGATTAGCTTGGTAGACATAAGGACATATTTGTGAACTTCTTCACGACTGATGCCGTATAAGACACTAATAAATTCATAACCGTCTAAAACTTCACTTGCTATTTATCTATATGGCTTTAAACAAGACCAAGTAATGATTATTAGACTGATGGTGCGATGGACTTTACTTTGCATTTTTTGTCAATGTAAATGACACTGTCATTTACGAAGATGCCGTCTGCGTGTAAACCACAGTTTAGTTTCTTCTTCGTCTTCTCGTAACATATCGTCGAAGATAACCAGATGGGTTTGACTGGGGTATGAGAGGATCCCGTCATCTTCGCGAGGAATGCCTTAGACAAACACGATGAAATCGCCTTGACCTTCTCGCAACTCTTTGTAACACCAGACGATACGTTGAGATGACCGAGTGACTAAATGATGCTTCTTTTCGATGAGACGTTTGACAAGTGTGGTTTTGCCGGAACTTCAGAGTCCAGCAATTAATATATTAAAGGGATGGCGAAGGTACAAGGTCTCCCAGCTAGCAAAATGTAAGTTTTCGTCGATGACTTTGAAAGCCAAGGAAGAGGGAGTAGAGACAGCATAGGTAGTAATAATGGAAGAAATGTCACTTTTGGCAAGAAGAATGAGACGATTTTTGATACTTTTTCATGACACGTTTATTTGAAACATGTTTAAGATTTAACACGAAAGGCACAAATAAATAGACCACAAATGGTTAGATACATCGATAAAATACACATCAAAACAATCAATGTTGAATATAAACAAGTCACTGTACAACATGTCTCAATAGTGTCATCGATTTACGTCCACGGCAATTGCTGTATCACTAATGTTAAACGTCGTGGCATGGTAGCAAGTTTATATACCACTTTTTGTCGAAGGAGATAATCGCACTCCAGTGGCGAATCTAAACTGCTTGATCACTAACTTGCACGTGACACGTAGTACAGACGTTCCTCTTGAACAACGTTTAGATTGTGTAAAAGATTTTGGTAACCCTCTAACTCTTCTATGGAATTTGTTGCAGGAAGTAAGTAGAATTAGTGTTAAACACATTCTTCTGATTATTGAATATTTGACCAGTGTCTGTCCACTGGAACGATTTCAATCAAGTCAGAACTCTTATATAATTCAGATACTAGTGGTTTAAAACTTGTTGACGTGACGGATGCGAATGTTCTTTCCATTAGACTTGTAATTTGACAAACACTTGGTAAATGCGATCTCTCAAATCCACAGGCAAACCACAAAATTATATTGTAGAGTGTCCCTGAAGAGATTACTGAGGTCATCCCAATAAAAAATGGCAGTGACAGTGTGGAGACCAGAGCATGTTCTATATAATTTGAATCTTTCTGCTCCCACTGATAAAGTGACACACCGCCACAGAAGCGATTGTCTTTATCACCTTTACTCAAGTAGATAAATCCTGCTCTGGATAATTATTCGGGGGTACGTTTCCCCAGATATTCAGATCACATTCTTTGGTATGTTTGGAATCGACTTTCAAATGTGCAGTATTCAGAAGAACGCCGAGGGAACGAATATTTTTCTGTCACAGGTAAATTTCGATGAGGGTACGGTGAAAATCGTAGTAGTTTCGTCAGACATGGTTGATATCCGTAAGGTGGTAGTCGCATGGTTTCAGGTTGAGGATGAGATTGATGACAAAAATCAGTAAGGAGACGACGATAACGATTGAAATCGCTTTCGCATCCGTCAGGTTTGACACGCATATCATTACTTTCCATGGCTGGTGTAGGAGTAGTAGTAGTATCCATAGCAAAGTTTCCATGAGGATACACTGAATCGATGAGGCTGGATCGTACATTATTCCTGCAATCGCAAGGCACATCATCACACTCCATTTGCGAATCACGGAACTTGAATTTTGTATAAAAGGATTCTTATTTCTCGCTTGGCCGTTGTAGTCACAATAAAAAAAATCGGTCTTGGACGTTTTACCTCTTATATGATGACCAATTTCAGCTTGCCCGTATTGCAAAGCGAAGTGACTGGGAAGTCGCACTCGCTTCTAGTGTATGATTTGATAAAAAAAAAATTTCAAGGGCTGACTGACACTTTGGTGTGTGGATAACTTACAATCTAGTGAGGTTCGTAGCCGTAATGTTAGGACCGCGACTAGAAATATTTAGAATCTTGTCGTTGGGGTGCTTGTCCGTCCAGACTCATGAACGGTCTCTTTCGATATCTGGGAGATAGTGATCACAGCGACCTATGTAGATGCAACTGTCCGTGTTTAAATACAGTACACGATCTTCTAATTAGTGTAAGGCTTCGTACAATATTAAATAAGCATGGGTTATCCGGTAAGCCGCAATGGTGACATTTCCAAATTCGTCAGCCTGTACAAAGTTCAATTCGTCTTCGTAATTGACTAAGATCAAGTCCTCACGAAAAACGTCCACGTCTTTCATGTATTTGGTTTTGTCATGAATCATCTGTAAGTAGTAGCAAGGTTCTGAATTATCTGGAAGTAGGGAGGAAGGTTCTGTCAAAAAGTCCGTCTTGAGTAACCACGGTCGTTGTGCCATTTTATTCCCACAAAAAATGCAACATTAATTTGGCAAATGATCGTCTTCCTTCGTTTTTTTATGTGGTCTAAAGCGATGCTCACCTGTTCCAAGTATTTCTCTATGAGTTTCCTTTGCTTTTCGGGAGTGTGGCACCAGCAAGGATAGGTATTATTTTCCTGTTTCAGTTTCAAAAAAGGTATCCACATAGTTTGCGAAAATACCTTCTGACTGTCGTTGCCCTTGTGGTATTGATCTGTCTTAGGAATGTGGTAAATTTAGTACACTTTAAACATTTGGTAACCCATGTCCACGCTGACCCACTTCTTCTCAAGTAGCGTTCTTCATGGGTGTGCTGACATAGCTGGTCTGGGTTGCACGTTTCGACTCAAGTATGTCACAAAAGGCAACATCAGTTGTCATTGGCAATGGTGGGGTAAAATGGGATGATACAAGTTCGTGGGAGGCATACTTTACATTTGACCTATCCATCGTATTTTCAACTGTTATTCAAGTTGATGTTTTACGTCAGCAATTGCAGATGCCCTGTGGAAAAGTAACAATACTTGCACACGTAGTGATACAAAGAATTTATAATTTTCCATGCTAAGCTTAAATGCGGGTTCGGTTTTCAAACGGTGATCGTACTAGTGTTCCCACATTTCCACCACTCGGTATAGTTGTTGTTCTAACTTTAAACGTCGCAAAAAGTGGCCTTGTAAAGACTTCCATGGTACGTTTTAAAAACTCATTTTAGTTGCACCGTTGAGGATAGCAGATCGGACATCTATGAAAAAAGCAGCCGTTAAACTTTTACACGATCTTTAATAAGTATCAACCATGCACAAAATATACTTCGATGGTTTTCTTGCCTCCTCTGTTTCGTGGTTGTTGGATTCATTTGTCTTCTTTGTCGAACAAGCAATGTAGCCAGAGTAGAGCTTTGACCGAGTATTGATGCTTGACAAAGTTCGTCGTTTGAGGATGTATGACAGTCAGGGTATTCTCAGGCATGAATGGTTTGCGAGACACTAAGGAACACGCTTTAGCAATGGTGGAGGCATTTTTCAAATGGATGATCAAATCGTGCCCCATTAAAAATTCTCAAACTTTTCCACAGGAACGCCATAAATAGTTCCTAAAAGTCGTAGGGGTCCGAGGCGTGACTTTGGTACCAATCGTAGAGAGCTTCTCGTTGTTTGGTGCGCTTGTTGTTGGGTGCGTTGTAACCTTACAAAATGAGGTGGCGCGGCATATTGATTGGCTTCATTATTGAAAAAATTTGGAGAAAACCTTTGGCCATTTCGGTCATTGCAAGCGTTTTAGTCATTCAACTCAAAGGCATAGCCATGTAAATCATCAAATTTTTAAACTGCACTTGTCCCATTTGCAGTGAAATGAGCTTTAAAACGTTTGGTGCTTTGTTTCGTATAGTATTTGAGAAGAAACTTCCATCGTATGCCGAAAAATTGTGAGCCATCTCCGTGGCATAGCGATGGCAATCTCCGTAACGTTAAATTTCATCTTGACTCCACATTTGATCAATAGGGTCTAAGTTCAATTGGACAAAATCGGTCAGTATGTTCGGTCCCCGAAAGATTTTTCATGTCCTCCAGGAAGTTGCTACAGTGAGGACAATGATCAAAAATGGGTTCTTTGAAGCACTCTTGAACGCTTGATAAGCCAATGCGAAAATAGGAATGTAAATGTCAGTTCTCTTGCATGCATTCGAAATGGACAAAGATGAAATTCCCTTTCCTCTGGTTATCTTCTTCATCCACCTCCTGTTGGTGATGGTATTTTTGAATGAAGCATTGGTGTTTCAAGTCTAATAATTATGACAAATGTAACATCGTTTCTTTCCTGGACAAATGTGTGCTCTGGCATTATTTCTATATATAACTTGTCCACATGTAGGACACAATCTAAGGAGCTGACAAGCAACATTCTTCTGTCAACCTTGAGTTTGAGATATTATTGTTAGCATGCTGGGCTGATAAAAGTGCGATGACAAGTTGGGAAGTGCGCTTATTGTTTTCCTTCGTCAAGATAGGGCTAAGAGGCCAAACATTCCTCGCTTTTCTATTCACAATGCTTTGTGTCGCTCTCGATTGTTATAGCCTAGTCACATGTCTCACAATAATAACCGTATCATAGAAATCTGATAATAGTGTCTTTTCCGTTTTTTAAAGTTTAGCTTTGAAACAACATTGGTCCGTACACGTCTTGAGAGTGCACTTTCAAGGTGTAGCGTGGAGCTAAGACGTCTGGCAATTTTTGCATTTCAGTAATGCCACAAGTGTGTCTTCAGATAGGTCAGCTTGCTGTAACCGGAGCTCTGCTTCTCTTTGCTGCTTGGCTCGGTTCAATTTTTGAATAATTTTCCAGGCTCTTTTCAATTCTGCCATGTCGTTTTTTTCCAGCATTAGTACAGTGTCGCTTTTCCATCGTTGAATCTTGTCGATGATTTTGGAATTTGTCAATTTTGTTGGACTGCTAATGTGATCCAAATAGGTGGCTTCAAACTGTCGTGATAAATGGAAAGTCTTACGCGATCATCTTCTTAGGCTTCACATTGTCGCTTCATGGTTAACAAAGAATTCCACAAATCGGTGATCAACTCTTTTGCTTTCTCCAGCGGTTTGTCTGACTTAAAATTTGTTAACTTCATCGTATATGTGTAGGCTTGGTTTTAAATTTAATTGAAGAGCGTTTATCCGTCTCTCGAATGTACTAGTAGTTTTAAATGATTTCTGGTGGTGGGTTTTGGTTTGTTGTAGACTCACTAGGTCTGGATTCTGGTTCTCTCATATCATCTTCGAAATCTCTGGCATGGATTTGAGCCAAAACTTCAGCTACTGTGCTTGGATATAGGTCACGATTCTAACCCTTACGTTCTTCTTATTTCTTCCCGAAATGAAGTGACCGTTTTATCTCGATTGCAAACGTTCAAATGGCTAAACGCCATGGTCTCCTATATATCAGTATAAGATAAGTGTCTTCCATATAGCAGCTATTAATGGGTCAGTGTCTTAACTCAAAGTTTTAATTATTCTCTCAATCCTAGCAGAAAGATGGAAGAGCCAACACAGACAAACTTATGATAATATGAAGGTTTTCGTCAGAGACATAAACGCACTACTCCCCCTTTTTTCGAAATAAAATTCAAGATACTTGCTGTATATGTCAGAAGAAAGGGCATTGGTCTTCTGAATGTCCACAACATCAAAGTATGAAAGACATTAAAAGAGACAAAGAAAAAATATCTCCTATCTTTGTCAAGAGAAAGAACACTGGTCTTCACTCTGCCTTAAGAATCAATACGAACAGTAGGAAAATGGTTCCAAACAGGAAGAATAGGTACCCTCCGTAAAGTAGGAACCCAGACACGTCCAGAAAGAAAAGAAAAAAGACGAAAAAAGTGAGGAAGAAGAGTAAATAACTGTGGCAGTAAAGAAACTCAAAACAAAAAAGAAGAGTGAAAAGACAAAGAAGTCTATGAACATTTTAGAGCGATGTGTTGTGAAATTGGATTGTAAATTTGTGCCAAAGAAAAGACCAGAAAGAAAACCGTAAGTGCCTCTTGGTTTAGAATTTTATAATAAGAACCTACACTCACGCACTCACACACGTACATCATGGGTAAAAAGAAGTTTTGAGTTTCATTTGATTTTGGCAAACATTGAGCAGTGGGTGGCCCTGAATAGGGTCGGTGGGTGTTTGTATTTTTGTTTTAGAAAAACTAATTCTGGAACGAAAAGTAATGAGTCTTAACTGCCTTATCCCTTTCTTACGGCCAAGGCATACTTCTGGACCTGCTACTGTCGATGATTTGGTGGAAATCGCTATAGTTAGTATCTCAGGCGAAGTGGAAGTGTTAACGGGATTGGACTCTTTGGCTCATGAAGGTCTTTATTTCTTTGGTCATATTAAAGAAGTCTGATACATTTGTTTCAGACTCCTTAACTCTGCCAAAATTCTAAGAGTACCGTCACCATTAGACTTTAACTCTCCTCCTTCTCTCATAGACCTTTTCTTCTTCTTCTTCTTCTTCTTCTTCTTCTTCTTCTTCTTCTTCTTCTTCTTCTTCTTCTTCTTCTTCTTCTTCTTCTTCTTCTTCTTCTTCTTCTTCTTAATGTCGTTTCCTTTTTACCTCTTTTTCTTCTCACTATTGCCGTTGAATGATAAAGGCTTGTTCTGATTCTTTCTGCTAAGACAAAAAAGTTCTCTAATCCTTATTTCTTATTTCTGCCTCTGTCTAAAATCCTTAACGTTTAGTAAGGAAGAAAATGTGGCGAAGGTGCTAGTACCGAAACAAATTCAGGTGAAGAGAGAAAATTCACTAAATCCCAATCAGAATCTGTCTCTTCTGAAAGTAGGACTGTGTTTGCTTTAGTAACCACTGCTATGCCATCACTTCTCGTCTCCACAGCCGGTGCACACAAATTAATTATATTCGTAGTTTCAATCATGTTTTAACTCTGTCGCATAGATTCAGTGCGCACATACACAAGAGCAACTATATAGGAATGTAATGTCACATATAGCTCTCTTCGGATTGGAAGACAGACTCCGCTCTGTGACATAATTTTTGTAACTCTTGTTAGAACTGGTAAAATAACTCAATCCGTGTCGATCCGCTCATTCACTATACATAACTGCGGTTCATCTCATTTCATTCACTTCTACTCAACGAGGACATCATAAGCACTCCAGGGACAACGATAAAGCATCCCCGATGAGCAGAGCTACCCACTTTATGTTTCTTTGTTATGTATTGTTTATTTGTTTGTTATATGTGGCCATTCCAACAGGTGCTAGAGAAAATATACTAGCAAATACCTGGGTGGGATCCGGAACTCTGCAAGCCTGTGCGGAGTAACGATTTACTATCATGGCTTATCCTGTTTCGTCTTTTTATTTGTTTGTCATGTTTTGTGTGACAATTGGTACCATAAACAGGCGCTAGGGAAAATATACTAGCATACGTATAGGTGGGATTCTGAGCTCTGCCAGCCTATGTAGAGTAAAGAACACCTGCCGTGGTTATTGTTGTTAATGTTTATTTGTTTCTATGTTATTATTCATCATGTGTGGCTCTGCGGGCCTTGCTGGGGTGATGGCTGTCGTTGTGCTCTTCTTCGTGCTGCTGGCATGGGTGGTGTTCCTCCTCTGCGGAAGGTGTGAATGTCAAGGTCTTAAGGTCTGATCAGTAGCGATAAGGCCCAGCCCTGGGCTGAGTGCCTCCCGGTGGACCCCGGGCGGACGGCCAACCATATGGAGGTTAGTGGAGTCCCACCCTTCAAGTAGAATCTCTTGTCTTTCCGTAGTCTTTAGCAGTCGTCAGGCAACCGCACATGCATATACGACTATAATTACCTAACGAAAGAACGAACATTCCATTCACCTGTTCTTGTCACAAGATGTAGACTAACGTAGAATTGTCTACCCTCCTATAGTCGATGATTTTCCACCCGGACTATCCCATTCATGTCAAATTATCATGGGCAATTACCAAGAAGACTTTTGGGCAAATATCATTATCAATTAACATGGGAAATCACCAAGATGACTGCCCATTGAAAACAAAGAATTATGTGGTGATGCAAGGCGGTCTGAAGAGAGTCTTAATGTACAGTCCGAAGGTCAGACGAAGTTTGAGGAAGAGATGAAGATCCTGTATATTAACTGAATGGCGATAACAAAAACAAAAATTCTCCCTTTTCAGGGCCCATCCATTGCCTCGAAAAGATATATATTCTCTCTTGCCTAAAACATTTTTAGTTGATCTTTTTAGATAGATTTATGTCATTAAATCTGTTTGTGTAATATGCCTATGTCTGTCTATGCATCTAACCCTGTCACTAACCACATCTCTTTGTCTATATCTCTATTTGTCTCTAGAGTAGTCATTATTGAAGTAAGCCCCTTGCCACACTGTTCAGTCCGATTGAGGTCAGCCCTTTGTAACATTGTTCCAATAATTCCCCAGTGTTCAATACCGTGACATCTACCTCGTTCAATTCCTATTGTCTGTATGTAATCCCACTCATGTTCAATTTCCTTGTCCGTGTTTAGCTCCCCATGTTAAATTCCCCCTTGACTTATATATTTTAAACACCCTTTTTAATAATAAAATTCCATTGTCCGTATATCGTCCCGTACACTACTGTATCTTAATAATCAATCCAAAGCATGGGGAAAGGGTACAAATTGCAGAATATACTCAGATGGAACAAATATTCATCACAACAAGTCGAAACTTACATAGGTTTTTATTTGGCATATACTATCAAGGATTAATAATTGCTATCCCGTGATGGACTAAAGTAACTTGAACATCCGAAATGTTTGTATGTAGCAGTTAATTAAGTATAACAGGTAAAATTTGAGAGCATACATGTAGGTACAAATTGGGTGTATACATGTTTCAAGCAGCTTCATTGTTAATTTCATCCAACAGTGAAAAATGAAGATAAGAGCATGATTATTTTTGAAAGATTATTATTTAGTTTATATTTCATTCTGATATCGTACTATGTAGACAATTTGAATGTGTGTAGTTCAATAATATCCACAGAGACATGGTGACAGAAATCTATGCATCGGTAAAAGAGAAAGTCTAGAAATAAATAAAATTCAATTTCAGCGTCTTGTGCAAACTGATTAATAACTCCGACAATAAATGTTTCGCATAAAAGGCTCCAAAAAGAACGATATGTGCATATTTTGTGATATAAATACTTTCTTTTCGTGTAGTCAGAGGTGTAAATTTAGACTTCTTTGCATGATTATTCTTGTTATGAATTAACCCTGTCATATTCTGTTAATTTTACTAAACTAGTGTGGTAAACATTATAAACATTATTCATAACGAACTCAAGTAACATATTACGATTACAGGGAGGAGGTTGTTTCTTTTTGATAAATCTCAGAAAAATAATAATTTTTGCTTACAAATATTGCCAGAAAGTTTGTTTTAGGAGTGCATTAAAGCACATCTCAGTATTTAGTAAATAAAATTTGTGATATATTTGTCTCCACTAAGGTTATTGCAGCTTCAAGCATTATGTCATATCATGAAGACAATGGGATTTTATCTTAAATGACTCGAGGCAAAGAAAACAGCCAGAAAATATTAAAATCAGAAACATTTGTGTCTTTCAGCAGTGATCAAACAACTAGAATACAATTACGTTTGCCGTAATTGTGTAGGGTTTACAGCAGCGTGAGAATAGGAACTAATTTAGAATGTCTTGTCAGACAATATGACAGCAGTTTTGTATTTACATAACGACAACAACAAAAAATTAAATTACGTGCAAACTATACAATTTAGTGGCCTTGTATATTAAAGTAATTAGGTGTTGCTATAGACGCCGTCAAGTGGCAAATGCACTCCGTCAGTTTCGAACTGGGCTCGCGAGGCCAGCAGGTTGGCAAGTAAGTAATCATATCTTTTGCTTTTAATAATATCTTTTCGGATGATTTTATTAACTAATATATCAATATTATACGTACATAATCATAAATTATGTGCCCTAAAATAATTATGTTGATAATTATATCGATAAATTTAAATGATTAAGTTTTAAACAGCAAGTTTTCAGGAGAGTATATTAGTAAGGTTTTGCGAGCTTTCTTCGGAATATCGGTTAATTACTTACGCAATTTTGAATGGTACTTTAAAGCAATGTTAGCTAATTACAGACTTTTCCATCGCATGGGCTAGTTTATATTATATGTTTCTACTTATATCATGGGTTCATTGTCTCTTTTGGGATCAAAAGTTCAATACTTGAATTCTTACATATACGGTGAGATAAATATAAATGATATTTCTTAAAATAATTTGTTGTCAAGTTAGGTTTCATGAAATACTTTCTGACATGGCTAGATCAGAAGAATTTTTTTTTTCCACTGGTCAAATTTGAATTGGTCTCTTACAACATTATCCCATTCAACATACTAGACGTAATCACAGATCGATAACATCAGTAATCTATCTTTTCTAGCATGCTCAAAATCTTATAACTTCATGAGATTGATTTTTGAAGCTAGTATATAGTTACTAATTCAAATACTGCATCAAAAATCACTAAGTGACAAGTATGTTACCAGTTGCAACATTTTACACAAAATAATATTTTAGCTAGCAATATGTTTATCACTCAGTACTACTACAGCAAGCAATATGTTTTAATTAAATATTTTCATAACAGCGGGTTAAGATTAAAAATTCGCTAGTTAATGACATATGAAAAACTATGATTATAGAGAAAGAAATTATGAAATTAACATTTTTACAAAGTAATAATCTTTAATGTACAATATAATCTCACACGCTCATTCTAAATTCACGGAATAAGGTATTTGTTTTTAAGATTTTTAAAATTATGCAGGAATATGTACAAAACTCAATCGTTAATATTTTCAATCTAATTCATGGAGTAGCGTAAATCTGTAAAGAAAAAGTATAAAAATATGACGTTTACTACGCCTTAGACAATTCTGTCAGGAACTGCTATTTTAGTGGATGGGACCCATAGAATAACACAAAGATGATTTGTAAATAACATCCTATGGACTAAGCTAAAAACGTCAATTTTGAAAAAGCCGTGTCTTATGATACTGTAATTGTTTTTGTGTACATCTTCGAATATAACAAAACATTATTTGTTTTGCTGAAGACCTGTGGAGCATAAAAAGTTTAATTTATGATTTTATGTAATTCCTGTGTCGATGGGCTGTTTAAATATTGAGTCATACTTTCAATAAAGGACGTGTTCCAAAACCGACCGATAGAGATAGAAAGGGCATCTTCGTTAGCCAAGGTATTGATATGTTAACCCTATCTACACCTTGGTGGATTTAGCAGATTTTTATGTGCTTTGGGCCTGTGATTTTCATTGGATGCGCTGGCACCGCATCCAATCAAATTTAAGTTATACCAATTTAAACAATGTTTATACAAGTTCGATACAATAGGAGGACACAAATATTGGACTCATAAATAAGCAGTTTTCCACTGCCGGTCCGTGAAAGAAATTGTTTTTAGGCACAGATCCAAGGCTGGTGACTTGAATGAACTCACAAGCCCTGACTGAAATTCCATAAGACCAGATAGTTCATACCTGTCAGTTTTCAATCCGGGAGAAAAACCTCCCAATTTTGGTGGTATTTCCACACCTACTCCTGATCTAGTAACATCTCCCAATTCTTTGGACCTAAAAGTTGAAGTGGTCTCTCAAATTTATTATATACCAAATATGGCCTCTACAGCTTCCCATAGCTTAGGTCCCTATGTTCAAATCCGGCATTGGAACAAATAATGTCTTTTTACTAAACATTATTCACGTAAATTTCAGATTTTTTTTTTAAATCACTTCAACAGTACTATAGTACAAAATATTTAAGAAATAAAATTTTCACCCATTAGCTTAAATCCCACGAATGATCACTAAGAATGCTGAGTAGTGTTCTCTACAAATTCGCATCTACATTTCCGCTAAAGAAACTCGGCCAGCTAACACCTGACATTTTTCTACCGTATATGTAAAGTTGTATTACCATTATTAAATAAAAAGAAGAAATAAAACAATAATACCATCTAGAATATGTGTCCCTCCACCCCAAAAAATAATTACAAATAAATATTTGTATTAAGTAAGCAAGTGTTACAGGCCTTAAGACTTAAACCTATATACGTCGTAAGTTAAAACAAAAATAGGGAATAGTTTATTTATCAATTAAATTGCTGGTGCTTACATACACGCACTCTTGAACATGGTCCAAAAGGCAGTCCTTTTCAGAAGATTTATACAAGGATAATGATTGCTTGTGTACTTAAATTAAAACTTCAGCTATTTTGCAGTTTAGCCACAGCTGACCAGAATATGAAAAATGTGCTTGTACCAGGGGATTGTAAGGTGTATCACAGGGAGAAATGGCGCGTTCTTTGAGCACTCGCAGATTGGGGAAATGGGTGGGGTCAACAGTCGCCTCCCTACAATTTCTTTTGTCAGCCAGTTAATGTGAAACTTTGATTTTATACCAGACCACTTTTTTTTTTTAATCGCTGCTATTAAAACTGCTCAAGCCAAACTTTTATATCAGTTCCAATCACTAGAGATTACTGTTTTTATATACTGCATGTAACCATCATAGACAGAAATGTTCTTTTTTATATTTAAAAAGGTTATAATTACTGAAAATTATGTTTTCTCGAAACATGACTGTGCCAGGGATTTAGAACCTTTTTTATTCAGTAAAGCTCTATTAAAATCAGATTTAAATTTTACCTAGGGCTGCGGTGATTTGATTTAGATTGTGCAATGTTATGGCATGTACGTCAATATCCTGAAATTTTTTTTTTCGACAAGCTCAAAGGAACCCTCACTTTGAATACAGGATAGGCCAAAACTAAAATTAGAGGAACCCCCGGGTGTCCAGCAATACAAATTTCTTTCAGCACTGCTGGTATAGACAAAAGATATGTGAACTGGTTATTGCATTATGTGGTCACTTACTCGGCCATCTCTCTGTTTTCCCAACTCACACGTTTACCACTTTTCGCAGGATTTAAGCTATCTTTTACGCTGGCAACTGCAAGTCAAGATACTGGAGTCGCATACGAGGTCACCGAAATTTAGCGCCTTGAAGATATGCCAATATTTATATATTGGCATTACGGTCGCAGATGATGCTTCAGAAAAAAGTTTTATTCTATTTAATTTTATTATTATTATTCTATATTTATATTGATTTCTGGTCTCCTTTAAACCGCCAAGGTGTAGATATGGTTAACATATCACATCCTTCGTTAGCGAAAATGTAGAAAGAGATGGTATAATTTAATATAGGATCCCTGACTGGTCAAGCACGTGGAAATTTCTTATCTAACTGTAACTAGCAAGGTGTCCAAAATCTATCACTTATTTGATATACTAGCGATGCATTTAGAGGCTTATTACCTTTTATTTACAAAGACTAGAGCTAGTACTGATATATAATCAGTAAAGAGGCAGGCCTTATCCGTTAATTTTATATATATATATATATATATATATATATATATATATATATATATATATATATATATCTATATCTATATCTATATCTATATATATATATATATATATATATATATATATATATATATATATATATATATATATATATATATATATATATATATATATATATATATGTGTGTGTGTGTGTGTGTATAAGCAATTTTCCTTGATGACAGCAGATTTCGGACCGAGTTTCAGAGTAATTTCCTTCCTTCTATTGTGCAGACACGGCCTTTCCAGTTTTTCTTTTCCACTTTCACATAACATAGGTCATCGCGTGAAGTGATGAATAGTTCAATGCTAATATGGTGAAAATTACAGTGTTACATACAGGTCATTAGGAATTGTTCAACTAAAATCATGTTATTTGCCGTTTCAAATTCCAGTAGAGCAGTGAAACATAAAGGACACACTTTTTATCTTTTATAAAATAATATGACCTTATACCTGATAAATAACACTTAGATGCCGATAACAAAATTATTTCCAAAAGTTAGAAAATAAAACTTTGAACAAATGAAGAAAACAAAGATAATGAGGGATCTGAAAGAAAGTTTTTAATGAAAACTAACTATAATTTTAGAGTTGGAATCTTGTATCATTTTATGTTGTTTCGGTTCCTTTGATGTCTTTTTAATTTGGAAGTATATGTATAGTATTTTCTTAGGATAAAATTGTATATTGAATATTTGAATATGAGTTATATGTTTTCCCATAGGACGATTTTGGTACTATACTACTGTCAAAAATAGCCTAGTTACATATTTATAATTTGTAATTGTACTTATTTCAATGTGTTTTAAAATATGCATGGTATTAATGTAGGCAATACGTAATATTACAAGTTTTAGCACTGAAAACAAGTATTTTTCTATGGTAGCATTTCAAAGATTTTTCAAGTTCCCCATTTAAATTTATATGGTGCGAGGACAAATAAACCCGACGTTTTATTTTAATATAAGTATCTTTTAATTAGTTTCGTTTTAAAATAAAATATCTTTTTCTCAAAGGTATACGTAGCTAAATAGTCCACGTTCTATAAACTCGCACATCTATTTATCTAGTAAACACAGAGTATGAACTTATTGCTGTGCAAAATGTTTACCGATGCAAATGTAATCAACGTCAATGAAAACATAAATAATTAAATAAATAAATAAATTAGGAGAACCAAAGTAAATTCCCACAATAGTTATGTATCTAGGTTGCAGTTGTGGTGCAGATTGTTCACTCTCACTTTCAAATACGTTTTATTTAATTGATGCAGAACGATACAATTTGTGAAATTGTACTTCATACCACGTCTACATGTATATCAAACCAAAGACAAAAAAACGTTTACAACCTTTTGCCAAGTGTCTTGTTCATGTTGGATTTTTAAGTCTGAATTCCCAGTGGAAAATATCCAATCCGTATATACATGTCCTTTAAACAATTTCATAAAGATTAACATAAGACATTTTTTTTAACCTGAACAATAAATATGACAATAATACGTCGACAAAAGCACTTGGCAAAATAACGTTCTAGCTGAGTGTTAATTGCCTATTTCAAAGTTTATGACAAATATTAACAATTGGGACAAGACTGGGCGACAGACCTTATATGTAAAGTCCAGGTGATAAACGGCACAAAAATGAAACGCAACTAGCTTGACATGTTCGTGATTATTGATATGCTTTATTTATAAAGTATATTTTTGAAAATAACACCTTTGTCAACATCATAGCTCTAAAGGTGTTGAAAATATATAATAATATATTCACAGCAAACTGACCGAGAAATTCTTGGATAAAAATAGCAGGGTATAAAAGCAGATAAGAATAAATGGTTTATCTAAGTTATTTCCGTGTTAATCTCTCTGAAAGTGCCTTGCGTCAAGCAGATTTGACATATGACTGTCGATCTACTAACTGAATGCAAACAATTTTGTATGGGCTTCAAATTATAAAAGATGACTTTATCTTGGTCTCGATTTTTAGACTGCAACAATATGATTGGTCTTATATAATAAAGAAAACATCGCGTCTAGCATTAAATACCGGCCGTGTTGTCTTATTTCAAGGTAAACAGTAACTCTAAATATATCAGCTTTCATATACAAAGTCCTTGTCATTGGTCACTCAGTATATCAGATGCAAATTTGTAAAATGTTTTTTTCAGGGTAGTTTGGAATCGGCCACACGAAGGAAAGCTAAAATAAAAGGATGTTTATCCCTTTGGCCCTGCTGCTTTGTGCCTCTGTCCACATCGCCAACTCCACAAGGCAGCTCTCTGGTGAGTCGTTAATTCTAGATCCATAATTCTATCGTCGGCGTCATCATCTATAGCGTTAATCGATAAAAAATCATATTTCTAACAGAGTTGACATTAATAATAACAACCATCCTTAGATATCTCTGCTTTGTTTTGTATTGATAATGTTTGATTAAAGCAAGCAGCTCGTGTCTTTAATGTATTAAATTATTTTCTTTTTATCTCTTGCAGATTGCCATGCTTTATTTCAAAGCACTCAGAAATAGTATAGCTAATGATTGTGACACTGAAAGATGGATAAGGACCTAGTAAAGCAAATATTTCATCTTGACTACGATAAATAGGACTTTAGTTTAGGGTGATAGGCAGAACATTTAACCTATTGGTGTGACATAAAGTAATTAAACATATATTTGCATTCACCTATACCCACACTAAAAACATTTTAAGCCAATCACAACATTACATGGTCAAAATAGAGAGATAATGGTTTACGACACTATTTCTTGATGAAGAAACACAAATATATCTACCCGTAGAAAATTTACTAATAACTGATGGACCATGTAATTTTTGTTTCAATTGAATAGGCACTGTTCGGTACCGAGTTCTATTTGAGTATACTTAAGCTTAATTCTGTCACCAGGACTTAGCAGCTTCATTACCATGGTATAATTTCATTTAGACCAAGGGACAACACTAAAAATAAAAAATAAAAATCATCTAATATAATAAACTTGAATTAAAAAAAATAGTGCAGATGTGTTTAAACACATTTTTTACTGAAATACAAATGATATCAAACGAGAAAGATTGCATTAAAGTCATCCAATTGACAAAATAGCTGAGCGCGGAGAAAGTGCAACCCTTTCCTTGTCAAATGTCCAATCTTCATACAAGTGGCTAATGTTAAGGAGGGGTGGGGTTGGAGTGAGAGTAGATGCATAAAACCCAAGATACCATTCGAGACAAGAATTTAACTGATATTGGCCATGCTTTTCTTGCTTTCCAAGCTCAAGACAGCAATGTTTTTTAAAATTAAATAGTTCAGCCTAGTGTGAAGGTTTTTTTTAAAAAAATTATACAGAAGAAAACTCTTGTGCTATCACACAAAATGGTATAAGGTGAAAACAATCATGTAGATTAGAGGTTTAATTGAAGGTTTACTAGTGTCTAATACATTTTATATATCATACTGTTAATATTTCGATAAATAACTCCTAAATTTATATTTTTGATGACGGTTTTAACTCACAAAGGAGAAAATTAAGATTATTTGAGCATTCATCGATGTTTTACGGAAAACGCTCTCGAAATATTTATACGCTTCCGGTGAAATATCGGATTTACGGAAGTGACGCACTGTCGGGAAGTCCCTCAAGTTGAGTGTATGTGATGATAATGGCTGATAGTGATTCTAGCGAATTTATGGCAAATTTATAAATAAGATATAAATAAATCGAGCAGCATTAGAAGTTTACATCATAAACAATTTTAAAGACCACATTCTTTTTATGTTATCTTTTATGATTCTGTATACAATATGAATAATAATTATACTAGAACTACTACTACTACTACTACTACTACTACTACTACTACTACTACTACTACTACTACTAATAATAATAATAATAACATTTATGGGTGTGAATCCAACCTAGATCAGGATCCACTGACACAATAGTGTATATTTAAGCAAGGAAGGTAATTTTCTTCCAGAGCTACATAAGTAAATAGTCTTTACAATTAAACAAAATCATGCCACCAACTATTCACACCATGTAAACATGAGGAGAAAACTTTTGACAGATCTGTATTATTATTGTTGAAAACAGCAACAGACAGGAAACAAGCTACGGCATCCACAATAATTTTTCTAGGGTGAGATCCAAACAATGCGGGGTGGGGTGGGGTGACACACACACACTCATATATATATATATATATATATATATATATATATATATATATATATATATATATATATATATATATATATATATATATATATATATATATATATATATATATATATATATATATATATCCCTTTGATTTAGGCTTGGCACATACACCATTGCACACACATATACACACAGAGATCATGATAAAGCAGGTTTAATATTTTTTGGAGTAAGGGTGGTCCTATTAGATTTTGTAAATTCCGTTCCACTAAAACCACCCTCTCCCATTAATCGCTCGCAAACTAGGTATATTTGTGGCAAGAGTGCAGGGTTGACAACAAATATTATAGCATACTAAAATAAATAACCTTTTTGCCCTTGCTCTCTCTCGGTTTTAAGCTCTTCTCTGGCTATCTGCCTGCCGTAAAACTTGATTTTTGTTGATCTGGTGTGCATGTACTCTGAATTATCTGGTGAGAAACACACTGGGAAGAGCATTTGGCAAGAGTCGTCTAATGGACTTAATCCCAAAATGGACTTTCATTTTAAAGGCGGGATCGAAATCGTCTTCTCTAAAATGGTCACTACAGACATATTGACTATCTCGCCGGTAACTTGTTGGCTCAGTCCTGTCTTTTCTAGTCGTTCGCATCTGTTTAATCCATTGTTACCTTGAAAAAGAATTAGTAGGATATGAGAGCAAACTTACTCCTCTTGTTATATGGTTACACTCTCCAACAATACACCTTATAAGCAGTTTGTTACACACACGGCTCTACTTGTTAAATGTAACTACAATGGAAATTTGAAAGCTGTGTTCTCTCCACTGCGTCACTTCCGTTTTGCCTTACCTAAATTACTGAGCTCGAAATCAGCTAGGAGCGTTTTGCCTCCAACAATAAAAAGTCGATGTTCTGTAGTCAATTTTTTCATTAATGATGAAGCATTACATGTGATTATGTGATTATGATTTTTAACGTAGCTTTAATAATTTATCAGCCATAATGCTACGATGTCTGCAGTGTGGCAGTTTATAGTGATATCTAGCACTGGGGCATCATGCCGCAGACATGTAGCATGATGTCCCACCCAGTCAAATTATCCTGACACCAGGCCGACCAGTCCTAACACTAACCTCATAATGCTGAGCGCCAAGCGAGACAGCTGTTAGTATCATTTTTGTAAGTCTTTGGTATGACTCGACCGGGGATTGAATCCATGACCTCCCGCATTTGAGGCGGACGCTCTAATCACTAGGCCACCGGAGCGGATAGGGATATTACATAATACCTATACAAATCGCTTCGTGAATGTTAAATTTTTAATATAAACGAAAGTCGTGTGAGTGCGCTAGTAGATTTTAAAGGTTAATTAAGCAAACTGCGAAAGAAGAAGATGGCAAAAATATGGAAATAACAAGAAAAAAAAAAACAGAAACAAACAAACACCCCCCCCCGGCATTTAAATATTTCCGGTATAAATATTCATGTACAACTTTACAAAATGAAAGTTACACTATCACTACTGCCATGCTGTATATACTATGTACTCTCAGCATGTCATTGCGACAGAATTATGAATGGATCGTGCCTGTTGCACATTGCTAGACTACACGGCTCGCATGACATGCCATAATTACCGTCTTTTTAAGGGCACACCTCTACTACAAAATTGTCAGTTTTATAGTTATATTAAGTTTTTTTTATCATCTTGGCTCTTCACCTTTGACGTACGGTCAAATTAAGCAGACAATCGTTCTGGTTCAAAATTGTCCTTTTCTTCAAATTTTCTGTCAACACGTCACAACGTTGTTCTTAAGTTTCTTGTATAATTTAAATTGAAAGGACACTAGCACTCTGTTGAAGGTTTTCAAGTGTAACTGGTAACTTTATATATATATATATATATATATATATATATATATATATATATATATATATATATATATATATATATATATATATATATATAAGCTGATGTATAAATGAAAACTTAGTTTTCTATATGTTCTGACGCATACAAATATGTACGTATTTTATCAATATTTTACTTTTTTAATCAATTTGCCTATATATTTCTGAAGATCATTAAATTACTTTTTCTTGCGAATGCTGCCATATGAGTATTAGAATAAAGTATAAAAAAAAGTTCTTACTAATCAATGGTTATAGACACTCACCTGAAAGCATGGAGGAGAAAAGTATGCCTAGAGGATATCTACGTTTCTTGGAGCATAAAACATTGTCACTGTACCAGAAAAAAATTTTCTTGCATCTGCACGCCTAAAAAATAAAACAGAACAAAAACACACCATTAAAGAAAACAAACCCTAAAACAAACAACGTCCTACCCACCCTTGATAAAAAAGAAAAAAAAGGAAAAGAAAAACAAATAGAAAAAAAAACAACAGAAAAATAACAATAAAAGCAAACCACTAGTAACACATAAGGTTTATTGTCCTGCTACTTTCTTTCCAAAGCAAGATCCGTCAATTAACGAGAATTTGCTTTTATCTATGCTAGCGCCATTAAAGCCCGCATTACTACGCCGCTAAAAATAAGTATCGATATCTTACAATTATAAAACACAGAAACTTTCTACAAAGTTAGCTCGTATAGATAATGCCTCAAATATTATATTTTGTCACATTGATGAATATTTTCATCCGTAAAAATGTGAATTATATTTTCTTTTAAACATTTTATGTGCGGGTTTATACTGCAAATAGTAATTTGGGTGTGAGTTTCGTAGAAAAAGCTACAGATCTTATATGACAAACATCTGAGCATATATTCTAAAAAAATAATGTATGAGGATTTTGATTATATATATTTATATATATATATATATATATATATATATATATATATATATATATATATATATATATATATATATATGTATGTATGTATGTATGTATGTATGTATGTATGTATGTATGTATGTATGTATGTATGTATGTATGTATGTATGTATGTATGTATGTATGTATGTATGTATGTATGTATGTATGTATGTATGTATGTATGTATGTATGTATTTGCATTCATATTGACCTGGGCGAGATTGAGGTTTAATTCGCCAACAGATCTGTACGCAAATACCGATTGTCACGTTTCGGTTGCAGTCAGCACTCATCTAACGTCTGATTCTCTGTGGTTTTAAACATGATTACCATTGTGATACGAGTTACAATCGCTACGTAGCGAATAGAATCCTTTAGCAATGAATGGTTTGGAAGAGTTGCCGTTCCTGATATTGAGCTCTAAATATCAAAACGAGATGAATATTTCTACCTGAAAGTGGAGATTGGCGTCGGAAAGTCTAAACAATATCATCATAAATGTATATGTACATAGAATGTTGATAAGCAAATAGGAGACTTATAATAATAATAATAATAATAATAATAATAATAATAATAATAATAATAATAATAATAATAATAATAATAATAATAACAACAACAACAACAACAACACCAACCAATTCACTAATTCTTTAAAAATAGACACAAACAATGAAAAGTTTCAATTAGAAATTGATTTTATACTAAAAATTTGTTATAGGAATATATTTTATCTTGCCCTAAACCGGTTTAAAAAAGTTCTTTTTTAAGTGTTAATAACATTTATTAAATTATGTTTAGAGGTATTTCCAATTTAGCTATCAAAGCATGTTTAGAAGTTTATAGTTTTAAATCAACTGTAACCACAATCAGTGGAACAACAGTCACTATCCTTGCAGATTCATGCTGCCGTCCTCACCATTTCTGCCGAATTAAAATTTGATAAAAGTTTCATCGGTTCCATTACACTTACACCAATGTACATATTTTAGTCTAGTGAAATCTACTGGATTCTATGTTAGTTTCAAACCCTGAAAATGTCTTCATAAACCCATTTCAGTATTCTGAATATAAGTTTGATAATCATCTAACAATCTGAGTTGAAAATAACATTTTTCTGCTCTTTTGATTTTTTAATTTAAATAATTAATTGTTTGGCATCTTAATTAAAATAACAATATGCTCTAGTTTTGGTATTTGGATTATTTTAACATTATCCTGTAGTTGGTATTTTATTACAATAACTTTTTTTTTATAACTAAACTATTTTAATTAAGATAAACATTTATCCGTAATTTATGTATTTTAATTTTAAATAATATTATTCAATACTTTGGTATTTTAATTTAAATTAACATTATTCTAATGTTTCGGTGCAGTCACTTTTCAGGTACATATATAAGGCCTGTTCCTTGAAATTTTAATCTCAGTGACATAACTTTAAGAGAGAAATGCAAGTGCAACTTCTTTTCCAAAACTTTGTTCCTTTCATTACTGTATTCGTTTTCAATAATAATTAGTCATAAATTACGCAAATTTGTTGTAAATTCTTTTCTGATAAATTATAACAATCTCCAGTCCACTTAGCGTTTTCGGAGAGCCATAACAGATTGTAAAATATTATATATCAACATCACACTTATACCTGCTATTATCTGCAAAGCGTCTTTTTTTCCTGCAAACTGTGACATAGTCGGGTGGTACTGGCATGGACGTTAGATTTAATATTTCTTTTAATTGGCTGACTGTTAAACACTGGAAAAAATATATATCGATCGAGAGAGAGAGAGAGAGAGAGAGAGAGAGAGAGAGAGAGAGAGAGAGAGAGAGAGAGAGAGAGAGAGAGAGAGAGAGAGAGAGAGAGAGAGAGAGAGAGAGAGAGAGAGAGAGAGAGAGAAAGAGAGAGTTGTTGTCAGGCATCGTAAATCGTAAACCTGGTCTATTGTTTTGACAAATCTATTCAAGAGTATTTCCTTAAACACATGTACCGTTTCTTGTAGAGTTTAACAGATCTACGAAGTGGTGAGCTAGACACGGAAATATACATGTAATTTCAGTGAATATATATCCAAATTTTCACAGCAGTTTTCTTGTTTATTGTATTTGTTGTATTTCAGGTTGTCTTAATAACCCGGCAGATATTGTTTTCGCTGTGGATTCCTCAGACTATGTGAGTGACCTTGATTTTGAAAAGATCAAAGTTTTCTTGATGGGAATAATTCGCCTGCTAAAATTGGATGATAACCAAATCAGAGTTGGAGTGGTGCAATATGACGATTCCGTCACAAATACAGTCTCACTAACAGGAAGAAAAGTTGATCTATCTAGAGAAATTCTTCAACTAAAGAAATCTCCAGGTGTTCCAAGAGCTTATCTTGGATTACGGAGTCTTAGGGGACAGTTCAGCACCGGAGGGAGACCAAATGTCCCTCAGATTGGAATTGTTCTCACAGGCGGGTTAGGTGAATACGCCCAGATGTCATATTCTCAAGGAAAATTACTTAGAGATTCTGGAATCCGAATGATGATGGTGGGGTTTGGTTCTAGGGTTACCACGGACGAAATTGATGACGTAGCATGGAATCCGCAGCTAGTAATGACATCACCCAATGTTGAAGACCTTACGAAACATATGAAAGGTTTCCTTAATAAGCTATGCAATTGTAAGTAATGGGGATACAAATCACCTACAATACTGCAATTACTGGAATAGATTATGGTCCTTTGCAAAGATGCTATAAAATACAAAATATGTATTGCTTCATGAAATGTTTATTAAAATATGTGCAAAAAGTTAGAACAAATTCTGATTGAGAAAAATACGCGCGCACACGCACAGAGTTTTTCCAATAGAATAAATGTGAAAATAAATAATACGATGCTCTAAATATAGCTGTCAAAGTTATACACGTTTATACTAGTTGTAAAGATGACATTGGCGAATGGCGAACTTGGCTTAATAAAAGAAGAATAAAAGAATATAAAATAAGAATAAAGAAATTTACGAAACATTAGTTCCTATTGAGAGATGATGTTTACTGACCCTATGGTACGCGCAAAATGCGGCTTTAAAGTCGTTTTAGTCTTTATTTTTTGTATACACTATTCCAAATAGAAACCTTCCCTTTTATTATTTTCTTATATAACAGATCCTATTTTTAATTAGAAACAAACCATTCTACAAAATAAAGACGTACAAAGATTTTTCAAGGATTTCATCATAAAAAATAATAGCAATTTGGGTGAAGTACTTTTGATTATATTATCTCGTTCAACCAGAAATCTCGCGTGGCTCTGTGAGATCTACTCCATACATGGAGATGGCAATTAAGTTTTAAACGTGTTTTACCAATGACCTGCGAAAATCGCTTTTATTGGTTGACAGGTTAATATGCATTCTTTATAAAAACTTAGATCGAACAAGTGTCACAGCTGTCATAATTGAATGGTCTCATAAAATGGACAAGCAATACGAGTGTTTTATTCTGCTCGAAAATAGTATTGACAATTTACAGACTTTACCACCAAATCACTCAATATACCCTAACAGCATTCTCTGGCCTCTTTGCAGGAATACAATCTACCGCGAGTAAAGTTTCTTATAAATATGCTTACATTTATCATTCATGTACTGCTATTACTGATAGACATTACAGAATAGATGATGCATTTTTCACCCAGAAGAATCAAAAGGAAAAACAAATGAACGACACCTATCGGCAGCAATCAGCGGCAAAGACCATTATTGGACTCTCGCTGGTGAATATCTCTTGGAGTCACGCAAGTGTTAGCTTAAACGAAACTACCAGTTACACCGATTTATTCCAAGAAGTGGTGATACCACAAACACTTTAAAGAGCGTGTGTCGGATCTAGAACTCCAAGTTGCTTTCTGACTCATCCAATATCCATGCAATCTATCATTATTGTTGTTTATCGAAATGTAGTATAGTCCTACCAAATATAGCTTTTCTCATACTTGAGGATAGGTTGTATAGCATCATTTTGCTAATTGATAATGGAATGTGCATCAGCAAATAATAGTTGATAACAAAAAATCCTGAATATTGGACCGAAATAGAACTCAAGGTGAACTTGATCTAGAAGAGTATTAGAGAAATTGGGAGGAAGAGATGAGGTATACACATTGTATGTAATATGCCGTAGAAAATATTTATGCTTGAAGACCGTCTAAATGAGGGGTGTATTTGAAATAAACACAATTTTGAAGAGATTTTGCTAAGACATCTTTCTTCCGAAAATAAGTAAGACTGTCGAAGAATTTATTTCAAATAACCTATGAAAGCAACACAAGAGTGAGGTTAGTTGTCATTTTGACATGTGTTTCTAGCGTTGGTGTATTATCTTGCCTTTTACCACGAATTCGGTGCATAAATGGTCATAACTGTGTTAAACGTACGCATTCATGGTCAAATTGAATGGTGGAAATAGATATATTTTTCTCATGAGAAGGTGATCAATAAATACTTTATATGTCTGCATATATATATATATATATATATATATATATATATATATATATATATATATATATATATATATATATAATTCATTCATGACTCAGTGCGTTTTGTTCTAGAAAATATTAATCCATCATTGCCTGAACAATTTAGCTGTATTAAGTCTTTTTAGTATGGCTCAAAAACAATGTGGAGCGAATGAAAAAGAGGACAAATCCGGTTTGGCTTGGTGTTTCACGAAATAGCAATACAAGTAGGTTATTTAGTGCCGAGGGAATTGGAGTAAAATATTTTGCCCAAGTGAACACCGCAGATTCAACAAGAATTATTTGACAGTAGCATTCGAATCCGTGCCACTTCGATTGAGAACCGACACGATAAGCATGGCTTCTATTTCCATTAGTGGCCTCTTGAGACATGCGCTAAATTGCGTGGGTAATACATTTTTGAGTCCTAAAGGACATTAGCTAACGTCACGTTGTGTATTTGTTAAATTAAAATATTTTTCATCTTGCGTGATCAACATAGGTTTGAATATATTAGCCTTTATCCTTGATGTTCCAATATTTTTATATTTGTAAACGTGTCTGTACACTCTTGGTTTATATCTTTTTATTGACTTAAGATTCATACAAAATCAGAATGAAATGTTGTTTGGCTTTCTTGACTACCCCGGATATTTCGTTCCCATAAAAGCTATGCTCTATACATTCACCTTCTGAAAACGTATGATTTTGTTGTATACAACTTTTGTATATTATACATTCAAAATCACAATCAATAACATTAATAACTTTAAATGGGAGCTGATAGAAGTTTAGTTCTTGAATTGAACCATCTTGAGGCATTATCGAGTTAAACTTTACATCGAATTCTAGTCTTCCGTTTGTATTATTGATATACTTCCACCTATTTATTAGTATGATACAGATCTTAAAAAATAGATATTCAAGTATTGTGGCATCTTTCATATTTGAAGTCATTAGAACCACCACAACATATACATATTATCACTATTCCCCCATGTCTTTATCTCTCTATTTCACTTACTCTGACATGATCTGTGTAATTCCTCTTAGCTGTTCACATCAGGTATTTCACTGTCATTATTTTATACGCATGTACCGATATATAAAATTTCAATTATATTAATGTCTTCTATTTCTAACGGACATCCAATAAAGGGAAACTTCGACGGTGCCATTCTAAATTATATTGGAATCTTATTTGTGAGTATTTTAGGGGAGTTTTCAACACAAATTCTACATCACATAAGAATAATTTACTCTCCTTATAATTTTACGTGAATACATGCTGTTTATTCTTAATTCGTTAGTCTAATGTCTGTATGAGCTTAATCTGACCACCCGTAGATTACGAGCTCGTCTATTAGAGTTTCACATATTACATGTAATAGTACCCACACTATTATGTATGTAACAGTAAATATGGGTTATATTTAGATCTCTCAAAAGTTTAAACACTTTAGTTCCATAGAATGCCTTTAATTGAATTGGAGTGAATTAAAACAAATCTTGATTTTACACAGGTATGTCACCCACCAGTGGAGGTCAGGTGTCATCAGCATTAGGTGGGGCGGCAGCAGCAGTAGAGAGAGTAGGGTCAGGAGGTATAAGAGCACCTATTATAGGAGAACTAGAGCCTATCTCTAACTATCTTCCGATGCAGAATGGAAAAATGATTCCAGACGGACCGATACCACTGCCTGCTTTTGCTGCACATACCAGTAGCTCCACCGGAAATTCTGGTCGGACTGGAGTGCAAGATGCACCATTACCTGATCAAGGAAACTTAAGATCGTCGCGACTGCAGAATGAATATTCTTCTCAGTCAGGACAGAGTAAACCCGATGTTCAGTTGCCCCAATTGCCCAATGTGCCTTCTGCAGCAGTACCTGACTTCCCCAAATCGCCTCCCTTGCCGCCTTTTTCTCCCGTTCCTAGTGTACCAGCAATACTACCTTTACCTTCCTTACCCAATTTACCTATTGTTCCTAGACTACCAGACTGGCCAAACGTACCAGAATTGCCATCCTTATCGCCAGCCTCCAGTCCACAGGTAGTTAGCCCTTTGCTATCCATTTCCGACGTGCGACAAGTTCCAAAAGTGCCAGATTTACCAAAATTAGACTTACCAGATTTGACTGTTCCGAAACTTCGGTTGATGGACAACATACCTAATTCTCAGCTAAAGACAATCACTGACGTAGATATTTCGGATTTGAAACTTAAAATTCCAAAGTTGGCTGACATAGCTGATAAACTGAAGCAAGACCTTCCTGACCTCTCGAGTCTAGTGGCAAGCCTCAAAGATGGCACCGAGCTTGCAAAACTATCGAAACTGGCGAACGAAGCAGTTAAAATGCAACTGCCAGATGGTCTTGGTGATGTTATAAAAGCCTTGAAAGAGGCAGTGGCCAACGTAAAGGGAGATGGTTCTCCAAGCAATAAAGGTGACTCCTCCTCCTCATCTAGTGATGATGAAGACGATATACCGGAAGGTAAGTCTTCTCTAATTTTCGTTGCTACATGACAAAATGTAGCAAAGGACAACACTTCTCTCTCTCTCTCTCAGTCTCTCTCTGTCTCTGTCTCTGTCTGTCTCTGTCTCTGTCTCTCTCTCTCTGGGCCTCGAGTGGCCGCGTGGTCTAAAGCGCTGACAGTTACGGATCGCTGCCATCTCACCTCTGTCTGCTTGAGTTCGAGTCCTGACTCGGCTAACGTGGGAAAGTGAGAAAGCCTGCCAGTAGCTTCTAGTTGGTCGGTGGTTCTTCCAGGGGTTTTCCAGGGTTCTTCCTCCACCATTAATACTGGCTGCCTTTGTATAGTCTATCTTGTGCTGAAAAATGGCGTTAAACCCTACAACAACAACAACAACTCTCTCTCTCTCATGCATCTCACTGGAAATATACAAGTCGTTGGAAATACAGATGTTAGAACTGACTCCTGTGCTTTGTTTGTATACGTGATGTAGAGTTTAATATGTTTAATTCAATTATGACTATAAACACAACTTGTCTGTCTATCCCTTGAATCAGTGTTGCCAGACTGATTGATTGATTGATCGATCGATGATTGATTGATTGATTGTAGGTTGATTGATTGATTGATCAATGTCTAACGGCACACCAGCACTGCAAAGCTATTTAGCGCCATATAATGCATTATATGCTAGATTATGTACAGATCATACAAGCTTCATTATCGACCAGCGATAATAATACCAAACAATTAAAATCAAAATGATTACATGCTGGTGATATTATATGAACATTCCTAAACAAAACTGAATGTAAATTGTATATGTCAATGGATAATTAGATTAATGAAGGCATTTAGTATGGTTGATAGGTTTGATACCGACATAACTGGGCGACCAACAGTATATGAGATTGTGAGAGGCATACAGCTCGCTATGATAAATGAGGGCACTAAACATTAACGGGTTTTCCAGATTCCCATTGCGGAGTGATTGAAGTAAGAAGATGATAGAGAGTTAGATAATTTTGAATCAAGAAGATGATAGAGAGTTAGATAATTTTGGTTTCGATAGATTCCAGAGTAAGGTATATTGCCCTCATTTCTACCATTGCTATCGTATCAAGATTTGCTAAGTAAGTAATTTTCAAAAGAGCTATTTAAAACGTCTTTTCGACGACTCATATAAACGAAACATGCGCGTGGAACTACATTTAAACACTTGCGAACTGATATTTTGTTTTATCCCGACGTAAATAAAAACTTGATGAATACTTATTTGTTAAATATATGATCTATAGTGGATATAACATCCGGCTCAGATGCTGGATGTCGCAGGTTCGAAACCCGACTGTGTCATACTAAAGACATATAATGGTACTAACATCTGCCTCGCATGGCGCCCAGCTTTAAGAGGTTGGTGTTTGGACAGGTTGGCATGGTGTCAGAATAATATGTTAGGGAGGGACATTATGCTACTTGTCTGCGGCATGATGCCCAACTGCTAGGCATCTCTATAAACTTCCATCATAGCGATATGACTGAAACTGTTTTTAGAGCTACGTTAAATATCCAAATCGCACACATACACATTTGTTCAATATAATATACCTGAATACATGTAATGCTATCTTCACATTTTAATTATTTTTCCAGGAATTTGTAACCAGTGCGGTGGGAAAAATGCGAATTGTCGCGTTAGACTTCCCAACACATGTGATAAGTATGTCATCTGTTTTGGTAACGATGACAGTGATTCATCGAATGACGACAACAACGATAAAGCTGATAATAATGAAGGCGATGATTCGTCCGATGACGATGACAAATCGCAGCCAAAACTTCGCACATGTCCTTTTGGAGAGTTTTGGGATGACAATGAAGATGTGTGCAAACATTCTGGAGAGGTGGATTGTCCATTTGGTAAAGCTAGATATATTGTATACATTATAGTTTAAGTGTACTTGAGTTATTGTACTTTATCAACGATGCAGTTTTATCTAAAGCTGTTGGAGGAATCAAAATTGGATTAATTTTCTCTATGTTAATGCAACTGATGTGCGAGGAAATCTAAGCAATTCAATGTGTTATGTGACTTTCTCCAATATATAATTAATACATAACTTAATAAGCTATTATACAAAACGAACAATAATTCCGTGTGCAGAGAGATCTGCATCAAACGTCCCCCAATATCAATCAATCCAATGTTATATGGCTGGTTAAGACTTTAGTCGTGGATAGCTCGATCCATACGATATATCCTTCCACAAGCTCTTTGCCATCGACAGCCATTCACATCAATCTTTTCTTTAAAAAAATAATAATAATACATTATATGCTATTTTTGATAACAATACATTATATGTTTTTGTATTTCAGATTCCTGTAAGAATATGCTTGGTTCGCCTAGTCGAAGAAGCTCCGCAAGCTGTCGTGCCTACTGGAGATGTGAGTGGGGACGATCCGTGTCTGATTGCTGTCCAGTGGGAACAGCTTACAAAGAGAATGATGGATGTGTTACGGACGAATCATGTACCGGATCTTGCTCTAACGATGAACCTGATTCCCGTAAGGATTGCATTTCATCACGAATAATGCACTTTTTATGTCAAGTATTGTAAATTCATTTTCTTAGTAGATTCCAACTTTTGAAACACGAATATAATTAATCATTTAGCAATAATCATAATGTGCTAGCAGTACGACTCCTTCCAGAACGAACACATTTATATACCGATGAAAATGACTTTTACACATACCGACAAAAATTGATAACCAGTAATTCGACTTCTTAATCTATTGAGTCAAGGGAGAGAAATAAATGAGAATCTATTAACAACTATTTCAGGGAGACTATACTAGACTACAAGTGACGCACGTCAGATGACAAAAGAGAAGAGATTTTGCTTGGGTGCTATAAAAGATGATACTATATTTAGATCTCTATAAGTGCAGTAGCTGTAATACATTTAGAGTATAGGAAAGTTATCTTGAACTATCCAGTCATCCTATCCAAAACACACTAAAACATATAACACATACATGAAATTGTATGTAGGTATCCATTATTGGTTGAAAAGCAAATTATATTCTTGAACTTCATCGTTTTGAGTAACCCATCTCTTACTTTGTTGTATCACGTTATATCGAGAGTGTGCTATAGGATTTCTAATCGGGTTCGTTGACACAAAAGACTGGACTCGTACCAAAAGTTTTCAATCAACGAAACATAACACTCAAAGTAAGAAGCAGTTCATATACAAAGCAAATGTTTGAGTGAGATTTCATATAATACTGAACAGTCATACTTACAGCATTCTGTGACAAGAAACCAGTGGCAGGGATGTCAAGCTTCTATCGACAGTACACTCCAGCCAAAGTTTGGGTCCGTATGCCGTGCGCGCCTGGGACGTTCTTTAGTGAAGGCAGTTGCGGATGTAACAGAAAGTCATCGGGAATACCACAAAACGCTGTAAAGAAGCCGATGGAAAAGGGTATGAACGTTTTCTGTAACATAAAGTTTAATTTTCAAGTTGTATTTTTCTTCGTGAAACAAGAACTTAGAACTTATAATTAAATTAAAATTATCACGACTAAGGCAACACTCCTCCGATTTTTTTACCTTTTTATATTTTTTACAACTGAATGCTGAACAAAATTTTTAAACTTTCATTACAAAAAGGACAGATTCTAAATGAAAACGCTCTGGGCCAATATAACGAAATCGCTTCAGCAAGTATAAAATCTGTCTATTATTATAGAAAATGGATTTTTACATTGAAATAAACTTTCGCAACTCAGGTTCCTTATTCCATAATCAATAAGCAACATGTAAACAGTTGTCTATTCCCGATTAGGAAAATGAAAATTGAACGTTTACCCTTGTATGTGGATTCGTAGCAAGGGGTCGATTTAGACTTCTTAAACAAGATGGGACTAATTTAGTCGAGCGGAATAAAAGAGAAATGGGCTCTTCGCTAGAGGATTGAATCTTACAGTGCTTTGAAGTACATAAATCCCATGCTAAAATGTTTTGGACTCAAGTAATTATTTGAATATTTGTAGATATATATCTGCTCAGACAGTGGAAAATGTTCAACAAAATTTGTCAGGTTGGTTAAGATAAGTCGGTTGCTTTGCTATATAGCAATTATAAAATTCCACCAGTACAACAAACAACGTGCACGTATGGAACCTTATATCCCCATTATTAAACTATTCTGATTACGGTCTCGGATTTAAACTTTTCATTTGAAATTTTGTTTCGATCAAATGCAAGAATTATTGACGAATATCTTTGGGAGAACAATTAGATTTAAATTGCGATGACCGATGTTATCAACAATTAGCACTATGGCATCTACTGCTGAAACAATTTTGATTTTATCCACATCTTGGCAATCTTATAGGTAAGGATCTGCTCAGGCGTTCAGTGAAGTGTGGGCGAAATTTGTCGAGCGGTTTCCAAAAACGTGATGGCTTAATAGGGAATGTCTGTATCTTCAGATACTCGCAATTTTCTCATATGATCGGATCCTCTGATAAAATTGCTTTGGTTCTGAGTTTTATTTACCTTTGTTATTCACTTTGATTCTGAGGATTATTTGACAATTTGTTTGGAATCGGCAATGATTCAAAGAGGAAATGTTGATGAAATTATTTGAGCTGAATCAGGACCACTCATGAGTGACTGGTCCGTATAGTTTGTTTTCGATAGCCTATCATATAGATAATCAAATTTATCAGGACCAAACTTGTGCCAATTTTGTTTAAACCGATTTGAGCGTTCGTAGCCAGGATTCGAATCAGGCTTCAAGAATAAACTGAATCAAAGAAAAATGTGTGTTTTTCTGGGTTCCGGCTAAATAAAGCTATCACACAGAGGACAAGTTATATTAATTATTTTGTCTACAGCAACCCCCATTTTTGAACTCGAACTCTTAGGTTTAGGTATCTGATGAAGCAGTGAATCAAATCAGGAAGAAATTCTTCGAACTAGTTTCAACAAATTAGAGCTCAATAGTTGGTGGTAATTAAAAGATCGCATGGAGATTACCTATTAATGCCAATTAAGCGCCTCAACATCTCCTTCGTAGTTTACTTTGATTTTATACCCCTGCTTGAAATTTTATATCAAGGGACCAATTTGGCCCCAAGAGAACGTACTGACGACGTTCACCGTTCCGAATTGAATAAATATCCCAGTCTTTATGCGTTGGTTGTACAAGGTCTGTATAGAGAAGGCCGATAATCTTAACGCTTACACCGTAGGAAACCCTGCTTACTTTTTATTTCAACCACTTTTTGATTTGTTTTGTTTTGAACGAGTTCAAACATTCAATAATGACGGTTAGATGTAATTCCTCGAGCAAATTCCACTAAACATAGAGCTTAATTAAGAGGTAATTCGTTAAGCCTATATATATATATATATATATATATATATATATATATATATATATATATATATATATATATATATATATATATATATATATATATATATATATATATATATATATATATAATATTTACACACATAGTCGGTCAGGTTCTCTGCAGCTATTCTATATATTCACAGGTGGACCTTAAGAACCACCTCTTGAAGAATTTTGATTTGAAACCCAAGATTTTATTGTTCGTATTTCTTTTGTATTCATGAAGTATTGATAAAATAAGGGGCAGTTGGAAAGGATAGTTTGGCCATTATAGACGACGTCTATGATAAAGATGACCTTTTATGGGCATATTTTTGAAGAACAGAAAGAACACCTTCTGAAAGATACTCTTTTGTTTTTGACACTCCCGTTTTTCTTTTTTGTATTTAGAGTTTGTTATCGAATTACAGAGATGCATTACATTTAAAACATTGAGACGAATTCTAATTTAGACCGTAATCAGAGAATTGTTTTTATGGATTAGATGTGTAGATCATGTCTTAAAATTACTGCTCATGTGATCAATCTCAACTATCATTTCAGCTGCTGAAAGCATTTCAGCATAAACCGCATATTGACATTTTATGGTCATAGAATAGCTTAAACAGTGCATAATGTCTGTAGAAAAAAAACGTGGAGAAAAACTCAATAATCTATGAGTCTAAAAGAGTGATATTTATGGATTTAATATCTCAAGAATTATCAGATGCTTGATGGAATTATGTTTAGAACTTTATTTGGCCTTTGAGAATTTGGTATGTGCTTTAACCGTCTGTTTTAGTCGAAATAATTAGGCCTTTCGGCAGATATTTAATATATTCATATTTTGATTATATATTTGGTCTTCTGTTATTTACTTACTGCTTGCACCCCATAAATATATTCTAATAAAAATCGTTGCAAGTAATCGGTATGATTCGAGGATAAATTACAATGTTTGTATATGTAACATATAATGAGATCTATTTATCTGAAAAAAAAATGGGTTGATGAGAATCAATGTTTTACATTTCTTGTATTGAACGTTTCCCTGGGCACGACTAATGAATCGCCTTAAACCCCTTATAATACGCTGAGATCGGTTTGAAAGAGCGAAATGGGAGAAATAGAAATGCCTATATGGGTAGGTCACATAACTCCGGGATTAGTAATGCGTATTCCGTGAAAACATGGACCATGTAAACATACATAACAAGTTTTTAGATTTATGTCCTATTTAACATTGTATGCTTAATCTTCTTCACAGACAGCTGATAAAATTTAAACAGGTAAGCAGGAATAATAGAAATATTGTAGATATAATGTAAGCAATATGACCTTTACCAATTCTTTGGACATGATTTGGATCTAGTCACATCCATCGAGATGTGTCAGGTGTTGCTATATTCCTTGATCAATTCTTGTAAAACTTCTATCCATGATCACGTCTTGTGATATGTGATGAACTGACATATTCTGGTGCTTAAAGTTCTTTTTAATATTTCTATCAAGGATGCCTAATTGTTGAACTATGAAGAACACTTCCATGCTTTATTTTTCCAATATGTTCTTCATTGTATTGGGAAGCTCTCTATCCTTTATCAAATATTTGTTTAATTTAGGATTTTCTTCTTTGGATGTATCGTAAGCTTAAGTTTATTTAAAATCGTATCAATTACTGTCAGAATATATATATACCTTCATTTTCATCTTTCATATGTCTGCATGTTAACAAAATCATTTTTACAAGCATCGTAGACTACCAATTTCATGTATATCTGGGCCGTGGGACAGTAGGAATGATAACAAATTATCTTCAACAGACCTCCTTAATAAAAGTCCTAAGTCTCTTACACCCCAAACCCAAACAATTGACTGTGCGTACATGCTCCATTTTCACATAAAAGTTATATCTATTCGCCTAAAATGTCTCTTCTGTTTGTGTATAACACCCATGAGCAAACTTTAACTGACGAAATTGTTTTAGAAACCTTTCTACTCTTTGAGTGGATCTCGAACTAAAAATCTTTCAAAGAGGGTCTAAAAGGGGTTAAAATTAAAATAATTTTAAGTGTTGTCCAGAATAATAACATAATCTTTTATCTCGTGACCTGCATTATATAGCCGATTTCATATAAGGATACACATATTTATCTGGATCAGCTCGCATTAACTTGTTTAAATGTATATAGGAGTCTAAAATGATACCCAGCTAACAATATCTAGAAAATGGATGAAATTTCAATTGTTTACTTTTAACATCCCGCATGAGTAGTTTGATATTTATTTCTTATTTGTTATGGAGTAGAACAACACACTAGTTAGTAGTCTTTGTCCGCCTTTAGTTGCCTCTCTATCGGCTATAAAGATTAAAACTTTCCTTTCTGGGCTTTGCATTACGCAGATATCCATAACCTTCTTCGAAATTCTTTTAGGTATCCATGCAGATCCCGGACTACTTAAGGGCAAATAAAGACTCAAAAGAACAATATTTTAGAAGTATATCTGATCGTGCATATATCATAATTATTTTCTATTGAATCCCAACATTACATGAAACCGGTTCATTAAATTTCATCCAGACTTTATCTCATATTTGAGTAATGCGCTGTACAGAATGTACATAAAAGAGGCTTACATAAAGTTTTGTAAGCTAGATTCAGTTAGTTCCAAAGTGTAATATCATTGGTTATCCGAATACAGGCTGCACAAAACCAACATATGCTGCAATGACTGATCAATTATTCTTCGTTCAGTGTGGAGTACGGCATAATTAACAGACTGAGCTTGATTTTACTCTATTTTGGCCAATATATTCATATTAAGTTATCGCCTGACTCAGACGACGTGGCATGTTCAAGTACGTAACACGGTGTGTTTTCCGGGAAACTCCGCATGGTTCGGTTAGTAATAATAAAAACAGATTGAGCACAATATTATCCGTTTGAAAGCTTTGTAGCATGTATATCTCGTCATCCTTTCTAAAAAAATCGCATGTAGAAATTAATATTTATAATCTACTATTATTTTATTTAGTTCTAATCTAAAGAACGTAAATCACTTTCCATAAAAGGAAAACTATCTGCAATCAAAATATTCCCTCTAATGAAATAAAATACCCAAACTTGCCTGAAACATGAACTCTTTTCAAACAATATTAAACATAAGAATGTTTCTTTTCCAAAATTTTTTATGCTGCAGGAGGGATTATGAATCTGACCTCGATTTGAACTAACATTTCTTTCAAGCTTTTTTTCAGACCGTATTAATGATAAAAATTTGTGTCCCTTGAGACGACCTCTAAGTACCCGGGTGTGTTAGGAAATATTTAAGATGCTTTTATTTCTTCATAAAAAGGTGTAATGCTATAAAGTAGCCATTAATGAATCAATGTGTGATGCTATGAAGTAGCCATTAATGAATCAATGTGTAATGCTAAGAAGTAGCCATTAATGAATCAATGTGTAATGCCATGAAGTAGCCATTAATGAATCAAAGAATCAATGAATCAACGAGTAATGCCATGAAGTAGCCATTAATGAATCAATGAGTCATGCTATGAAGTAGCCATTAATGAATCAATGTGTAATGCCATGAAGTAGCCATTATTGAATCAACGTGTAATGCCATGAAGTAGCCATTAATGAATCAATGAGTCATGCTATGAAGTAGCCATTAATGAATCAACGTGTAATGCCATGAAGTAGCCATTAATGAATCAACGTGTAATGCTATGAAGTAGCCATAATGAATCAATGTGTAATTCTATGAAGTAGCCATTAATGAATCAATGTGTAATGCTATGAAGTAGCCATTAATGAATCAATGTGTAATGCTATGAAGTAGCCATTAATGAATCAATGTGTAATGCAATGAAGTAGCCATTAATGAAACAATGTGTAATGCTATGAAGTAGCCATTTATGAATCACTGTGTAATGTTATGAAGTAGCCATTAATGAATCAATGTGTAATGCTATGAAGTAGCCATTAATGAATCAATGTGTAATGCTATGAAGTAGCCATTAATGAATCAATGTGTAATGCTATGAAGTAGCCATTAATGAATCAATGTGTAATGCTATGAAGTAGCCATTAAAGAATCAATGAATCAATGAATCAGCGAGTAATGCTATGAAGTAGCCATTAATGAATCAATGTGTAATGCTATGAAGTAGCCATTAATGAATCAATGTGTAATGCTATGAAGTAGCCATTAATGAATCAATGTGTAATGCTATGAAGTAGCCATTAATGAAATAATGTGTAATGGTATGAAGTAGCCATTAATGAAACAATGTGAAATGCTATGAAGTAGCCATTAATGAATCAATGTGTAATGTTATGAAGTAGCCATAAATGAATCAATGTGTAATGCTATGAAGTAGCCATTAATGAATCAATGTGTAATGCTATGAAGTAGCCATTAATGAAATAATGTGTAATGGTATGAAGTAGCCATTAATGAAACAATGTGAAATGCTATGAAGTAGCCATTAATGAATCAATGTGTAATGCTATGAAGTAGCCATTAATGAATCAATAAGCAATGCTATGAAGTAGCCATTAATGAATCAATAAGCAATGCTATAAAGTAGCCATTAATGAGTCAATAAGCAATGCTATGAAGTAGCCATTAATGAATCAATGTGTAATGCCATGAAGTAGCCATTAATGAATCAATGTGTAATGCTATGAAGTAGCCATTAATGAATCAATAAGCAATGCTATGAAGTAGCCATTAATGAATCAATGTGTAATGCTATGAAGTAGCCATTAATGAATCAATAAGCAATGCTATGAAGTAGCCATTAATGAATCAATAAGCAATGCTATGAAGTAGCCATTAATGAATCAATGTGTAATGCTATGAAGTAGCCATTAATGAATCAATGTGTAATGCTATGAAGTAGCCATTAATGAATCAATGTGTAATGCTATGAAGTAGCCATTAATGAATCAATGTGTAATGCTATGAAGTAGCCATTAATGAAACAATGTGTAATGCTATGAAGTAGCCATTTATGAATCAATGTGTAATGTTATGAAGTAGCCATTAATGAATCAATGTGTAATGCTATGAAGTAGCCATTAATGAATCAATAAGCAATGCTATGAAGTAGCCATTAATGAATCAATAAACAATGCTATGAAGTAGCCATTAATGAATCAATAAGCAATGCTATGAAGTAGCCATTAATGAATCAATGTGTAATGCTATGAAGTAGCCATTAATGAATCAATGTGTAATGCTATGAAGTAGCCATTAATGAATCAATGTGTAATGCTATGAAGTAGCCATTAATGAATCAATAAGCAATGCTATGAAGTAGCCATTAATGAATCACTGTGTAATGCTATGAAGTAGCCATTAATGAATCAATAAGCAATGCTATGAAGTAGCCATTAATGAATCAATGTGTAATGCTATGAAGTAGCCATTAATGAATCAATGTGTAATGCTATGAAGTAGCCATTAATGAATCAATAAGCAATGCTATGAAGTAGCCATTAATGAATCAATAAGCAATGCTATGAAGTAGCCATTAATGAATCAATGTGTAATGCTATGAAGTAGCCATTAATGAATCAATGTGTAATGCTATGAAGTAGCCATTAATGAATCAATAAGCAATGCTATGAAGTAGCCATTAATGAATCAATAAGCAATGCTATGAAGTAGCCATTAATGAATCAATGTGTGATGCTATGAAGTAGCCATTAATGAATCAATAAGCAATGCTATGAAGTAGCCATTAATGAATCAATGTGTAATGCCATGAAGTAGCCATTAATGAATCAATAAGCAATGCTATGAAGTAGCCATTAATGAATCAATAAGCAATGCTATGAAGTAGCCATTAATGAATCAATGTGTAATGCCATGAAGTAGCCATTAATGAATCAATGTGTAATGCCATGAAGTAGCCATTAATGAATCAATAAGCAATGCTATGAAGTAGCCATTAATGAAACAATGTGTAATGCTATGAAGTAGCCATTAATGAATCAATGTGTAATGCCATGAAGTAGCCATTAATGAATCAATGTGTAATGCTATGAAGTAGCCATTAATGAATCACTGTGTAAGTCAATTACTTTTACAATGCATTAGATTATTTTGCTTATATACCAGTACCTGAGCTCTTAAGACTTTGCCGAGTTGGATACTGAATTTCCACTATCAGCCAATCAAAATCATGCTCAGATACACACAACGGACGAGCTCGGTTTTTCATTATGCCTATGGTCATCGAATCGAATTCCCATGAATAAACTAATAATTTTTCTATATATTCAGCATTCATGTGTTGATTGATCCGGATACGCATGACAGGCAAAATATACTTATGTGTATACATAACGCATGTGTTCAATGATAATTTCTATAATTTGTCTAATCGATTTTCAATATCATGTTATGAATAGTTATGTCAATCGAGGTATTTTAGGACCAGTATATTAAAGACTAATAAATGAATGGAAAAGGATTTCGTTCACTCTGAGTATCTAATGATGCTGAAAATAACTTGTTCTAAAATAGGTCCTCCGAGATCTATTAATTCAATGTAATATAGTTATCTACATTAGTGAAATAATAAAATGTTTATATAATTTTTGTTCTTCATGTGAAGTTCTTACTTAAGTTTACCTATATTGAAAACCTTTAGATAGAGAACATCGAAAAGACCGAGAATACCAGAGCAGTAAGTATGGAAAATGAAGCACGACAGTAATATGGGCATAATATTATTCTAGAACGCAAATGTTGTTTGCCTGCGTTTTTCACGGTCGTAAAGAAAACTATCCTTTAAACATAAACTTTTTCGTTTGTTTTTTTTATATTCTTTTAACATAACAGATAATTAACCAATCTGAGGGAGTCGATCAAAACGCAGAAAGTGCACTGCTTTAATATTACCTGTTGGCTGTACTAATAATAATAATGAAGTACTTGTTTACGGTAATAGCGTCTTTTTTCTAGTTTCGTGGCAAAGACAGCTGAGGTGGAACGTGTTTCATCAGCTGGGTTATTATTGGTTTATCTTGTATTTTGCAGCATGATTTTTGTAGTTTCACTTTATTCAGGATTTAATGTATGCATCACTTTGTTTGTAAATAAGACTTGAAGTGTCCAATATTTTTTTTAAGAAAACTTATGAAAAGTCAAATTGAACACAGTTATTAAATTTATTTTAAATTTAAATCTTGCCAAAAAATAAATTTCATTCGAAGGTGGTTTATAAAAATCTGGTGTTCACATTTATGCTAATTTTTTAATGAGTTTTTGAAGCTTTTTGTGCTGTACCAGTCTTTGCAGTCTCATTGGCGTCTAAAGTAAATAAAGGAAATGGAAAAGAAGATGCAACAGAAAAAAACGTATATAGTGATTGTTCATTTGCCTGTAGTTCTAAAAAGTATTATAGGTGGTTTAAACATGAGAACTGCTAGCTAACGTTACATATTTGCGATTGTCTAGAAAAAGGAAAATGTTTCGTTATTATTGTTATATATTATGTGATGCTTACATCAAATGATCTTTAACCCACACAGAGCTTAAGTTCACCAGAAATATGCTTTTAACATTTTTGAGGCATTCGTGCAAGCACGGATTAACTCATTATCTATAAATTGAAGACAACACAAGGAAAATACCTTAAGAGATTAAGCTTGGGGATTGATTAAGAACGTGCAACACATGCAGCACATGAAATAACAGCTATATTGACTAATAAAAGCCATAAAGTAGTCCTGATTCACACTATATTTCCTATAATTGTGTTTTCTCTTTATTTTATTGCAAAGAAATGTACTGCATAATTAGGTGCCACATTCTATAATATAATGTATGATTAAGAGAAACTGTAAACTAAATTTATAGAACAAAATGCGTGGGCATAATGAGGAATCTTCTTTATCCTGGTGCGTTGTCCTCCCTACATTACCAAATTACACATAATCACGTTTTTTTCAGTCTTTGATATTACATTATTTATACTTTAGGAATGCTACAATTTATGTTGTATGATTTTTGTCTCATCTGCCTTAGCAACTACAAAACGTGTATCACTTATTCCTAGGGCAGCATAAACAATGGTTAACGTTTGTAAATAAGTTTACTTGCATGGTGATAAGTCTAAAGCCCTGAGATGGATAGATCAAATCATTAATGTTCAGAATCGGTAAGTATATTCCCTTTTATATCCATTCTCCTTGCTTTCCCTATGATCATCAAACAAGGTCAAGATCGGTTGGAGCGTCCGCCTCGGATGTGTGAAATTGTGCGTTCGAGTCTCGGCCGAGTCATACCAAGAACTTAAAAACGGTACTAACAGCTGCCTCGCTTGGCGCCCAGCCTTAAGAGGTTAGTACTGGTCGGCCTGGTGTCAGGATAATGTGGCCGGGTTGGACATGATGCTACACGTCTGCAGCATGATGCCCCAGTTCTAGACATCACTATAAACTGCCACACTGCAGACATCGTAGTGATATGACTGAAATATTGTTAAAGCTACGTTAAAAATCCAAATCACACACACATACACACACGTACACACACACACACACACGGTCAAGATCATATATAAAGATTTCGTTAAAGATTATGTTTCCCAGCATGGTCATAAGTCATTAACACAGAGATAGATTCCTATAATATATTGATTATTTACTCGGCAAGAATTGATATGTCATATTCAAACACGATTAACATACTTGTAGTCCCCATGAAAGATCAAGGTCAATTTATAATCATTGCAAAGTTTTTGTAAATGTTGTCTTTTCTGTATAGTATTAGATACCAAATCGTAATTTTATCAGTCATGGTACATCCTACATATAATTCCTAGAAATGCTTGTATTGCAAGTGTATATTTGGGCAGTTTTCTTGGATCCATCATAATGTGACAGAACAATTATAATTTTCCTATCCATCAAAATCTATGCACCTCTTTTTAGAGAAATCATAGGAACACTAGCTGATTAAAGAAAATATATATATATATATATATATATATATATATATATATATATATATATATATATATATATATATATATATATATATATATATATATATATATATATCAAACTTCATTTGATAACTAAGTGACACATCGTTTAAGATTGAAACACTAAATTTCCGTAAAGGAGCTCTAATAACATCCGTATAACCGAATAATGGGACATCATATGATCATCAATTGCAACGTTTTGTTGCATCTGTAAAGAATAATTTTCTTGAAACATATATTCAAGTGAATTCGTGATTACAAATATGTCCTTTAAACAGCACAAACATGCCACAACCATCGCAACAAATGTAGTTTGTTTGTAAGTTTATTACTTATTAGGTTGTTATTAAGTGGGTGGGGTGAGGTATCAAAACTCCTTCTCTCCCCTTCATACAGACCCCGTCATCAAACTAAGTAAAAGCAATTTCCTTCCATACGTTAACTGTTTATCTTATTGCACTACTCATTTCACAAGTTTTTATAGGCAAAGGATTCTGTTTTTGTTTCTCAGGACCGTCTCGTGAAGTATACATGTGCTTTGATAGTGATACGTCGGACACGTCGGGAAAATACACTTACGTTGAAAATGATAACTCTCTTGTGTCTGTCTTCAATGGAGTCGCCCATTTCCAAGGAGACGGAAAACTCAGCATGCCGAGGTTTTCTGGGGCCCCATATGGAAATGACTGGATTTTCAAATTGAAGTAAGTTGCTAATGTCATATTCGTCTTACATCTTTTAAATACAGAACTTTTAAAGATTATCTGATCCCAACACTTTTTAAATATTCAAGATTTACAAATTTCATATATGCCTTCATGCTATTCTTCAAACGTTCTCATCAAGTTTTGAATATTATTCAGTCATTCACTCAAATGTTCCTTATTTCGTTTTAAAAGACTGCCTAAGTCTGATGTGAAAATTAATAAACATGTCTTCGAATTGGAATTTTTAATGACAAGCTAAATTAAAATACCCCAACCAAAAATCAAGGAAAATAAAGTACATTAAAATAGTTACAAAACTAATGCGTGACTTTCATAAGTTAGCTACATTCGACTGTAATATTTTATAATTTGTTTAAAAATATAGTTCTTTATTAGTTTCATAGAAGCATACGATTTTAAATTAATTTAAAACAAAGCGAGCTTTTCATTCCTGTGCCATTCCTTTTAACCGAAAAGAAATAAAAGAAATAGGCATAAGCAAAATGGATGCGAAGTAGTCTTATCATTACATCAGCTTATAGTTGAGTACACTAATGCAATAACGATGAGTTACACTATTCGTAAACACGGTAGGGTCAACTGAGCAGAGGTGTACACGCGGGTTTCTATATGCAGCATACACCCGTATAACTGATGCACAATTTTCAAACCGAACATATACAACAAAAGCTAAATTAATCAAACATGTGTACCCTATACGAAAAAATATCATGTACTTTTATATAGTTTATGACGTGACATATGTTTCCTATTACAACTATTAGGACTGGTCCACCTAGTGTCAGGATAATGTGACTGAGTGGATATCCATCTCTGTCTCTCTGTCTCTCTCTCTGTCTGTCTCTCTCTCTCTCTCTCTCTCTCTCTCTCTCTCTCTCTCTCACACACACACACACACACACACTATTAAAACGTTGTAATAAGAAGATTTCCATTAAATGTATTCAAGATACAAGTTGAACGATGACCCAGAAAGTTCAGATGACAGTGGAAGCAATAATGATAATTCCTCGTCTTCGGATTCAAATGACGAAAAAAATTCCGAGTCATCAAGTTCGGACGATGATACCAAGAAGGACAACAATGATGACCTCATGACTTTGTTATCGAATGGGGACTGCAGTAATCATCGTTGTTACAGCAAGCCGTCATTAGTATTGGCAACCAGCGACGACGAAACAATATTAGAGGTGACTGACAGCGCACAAAAAGTTCATCGACTTCGCGTTTCCAAACGTCGCAAAGGTGACAGCGACAGTAGCGACAGCGATAATAATGGCGATAGTGACAGTAGCGATAGTAAAGATAAAAATAGCAATAAAGATGGCAGTAGCAGTGACAGCGATGAGGACGGCAATATCGATAGTAGTAACGAGAGTAATGATAACGTAAGTCTTTGTATTTTAACACACGTCTACAATTCTTTATTCTATACAATGTTGAGTTCCTGAAACTGAAAACATTCCAAATGTAAATTTCAATATAATAGCTTCATTTTTCAAGATTCAATTCGGGTATTAGGTAAATTTGACAATACCAGACCAATGGCTCATCATAAAATACATTACATAATTCTATCTGCGTTCAGTCTTTTGATTGTTGATAGTGAGTTTCCTCATTTTTATGTTACACTGCGTTTTCAAACCAATTTAGTGTACAACGTTAGTTTTGGTTTTCTTTTTGAGTAGTGCTTTTCTAAACCCACTGTAATGTGTATAGAGTGGAGCATATCATTTGAAAATGTTAATATCTCGTGTCATTTATTTCTGAATAGGGGAAGAGTGATGGTTGGAGAACAGTTGTAGTTAGTCTCAGGAAAGACAAACTCAAATTGAAAGATGGAAATAGGGAGGCGGAAGAATCATTCCAAGGTAGCAATAAACTTTATTTTTCTTTCTTCAGGACAAGTTGAATTATAGTGACATCCGAACATTTGCTTTTAAACGCTTTATTCGACGAAGGGACAATTGCTTCTTTGCCCTCTGAAGTCATCAACAAAATCCAGTCAACTCGCCAAGCCGTTTCAAATGCTAGCATGTCTTGAGATCGCTTTGATATATTTGTTGTCTGTGTACATAGATCTCTTTGAGTACACATTTAAACTTTGCAATAGAGATCCACTAGCTCTGACCAGCAGATTTCCTTCTTAAGAATGTAAATTGATGTTTGTAGGTTAAGTGGTATTTTTTCCTGTAAGTGATATATTAAGACAGGACATGTGGCTTGAACAAGTTACTTTTTAACATTTTAGCAATCTGAGAAACGTCCATGTGTCTCGTGTTACACATGGCTTGGGAATCTTAGCATTCGGTGCTATGCCACAATTTAAAAAAATATATGTAAAGATGCGCTCGGTTTAAAGGGAAATAATTTAAAAACTGGCTATATGGTACTGGTTATCTTTTAATTCTAAATTGTACAGGTATGTCATTTCAAATAAACATTTTGTAATATGCATGGAGAATAAAAGATAAAGTTTACAAATATAAAGTACTTAAAATATACTTTCGTCATTTGTTTTACTTACTATAATTCCATTAGAAATCGAAATTTTTGTTTAGTCAGTTTATTATCACAGTGTGTTTTAATTGAGTTCGGACGTTAAAGGTCTTCTTTATCACGTGAAATAAAACAATACTTTTCGACAAGAGGGCATTCCATTGTAAGTGAAAATTGGCAGTTATTCACTCTAGTTAAGGTTTACCTTTGAGGAAATATGCATGCGCCAGGCATGCATGTCGTAAATGCCTCTAACCCAATACAAATCATCGTTACATTTATTTTATATGATGGATGGCACTGTGGGTTTGACGTTTCCAAGCTTGTTTGCACAGTCTTCATTCCAAGTATTTGAACAAGTGTACTGAAGATGCCAATTTTTATAATATCCAAATTCAGTAAATATAATATTCGATTACAAAGGTTTAGTCAGGTAGCTTCAACTGTTTATTTTTGTCCTTCATTTCCGAAGATATTAATGTGACTGGACAGTCAACAGTGCAGAATAGTATTAGCGCTAATTGTTTTTAGAAAATCATTGTTAAGTTAGATTTGATATATTGATGACATATCATATTTAAGGTTTTGCAAGTTTTCCCTAGGAACTGATATTCAAAATGGCGATGGAATTTGTTTTTAGAGATATAATGTTGTTGAAAGATATTAGTTTGGCTGTAATTTTTCTGATATAATGGAGGTTTTATCCGGTAACAGGCTCGGGAATGTATCGTGTGCAGTTGCAAAGGCAGATGCAGCTTTATCTCAGACTTTCAAACCGCCCCTATATAGGTCGAATAGTGGCATTGAATTCACTCTGTATAACGATATGCTTGGTTGAGGATTTCTGAATTGGCAAAATAAAAAATTACATTTGGGGTCTTGGACATCAATATAGCGATTTTGAGACCATGTAATCCTGTAGTATTCTCTGGACTAATTTCCGGTTAAACGATTACCAATCAGTATGACAAAATGCGGAGTGAAAGCTGGTTTCTGAAACTGCAAAGTTCGGTGTCTGGTCCTTAAGAGACATCCGGTTTGAGATTATATGATGAGGGCATGCGATTACCAAACGAAAACACGCGGTCGGATTCTGCGCGCGACCTTGTCTAATATGTTATCTGCATCATAGGATGTGGCTGGAAAAATTATTTATGTGGTCTGCGCCCTGGAAGAAGTTGTCCAGGAATGAATTAGAGGGTATTTTGGTAGTAGAGCGAAGAGCCAATTTCTCTTTTGAGATAAAGTGATGGTTCATATCAATAAACATATGAGCTTTCTAAAGAAGATTACTTATATGCAAAGACTAAGTACCTTACCGTGCAACGATTCCAGGTAGGTAACATTGGCAAGCTGAATCATATACGAAAGAGTCATAATCAAGTTGAGGTGTTTAACTAAGTCCTGTATTACAGGTGTACAACCTTTCGGTAGGTACTGCAATCTATGTTTTCCAGAAATGGTATTAATCCAGAATTTTCTGGCATTTGTCTCTGAGACATATAATATACATACTAAAAGCAAATTTGGTCTCCTTAACAAAAGCTGGAAGAGAAAAGGCTAGATAGACAAAAGGTTCAACACGAATTCTATGTAATTATCAGAAGTGAATGAAAACAGTTTCAGATTTCGAAAATTTTAACCCGTGTTCTTCCGTCCATTTTTGATCTGTGTTCAAGCATATATGTTTTGATATTCAATAGCATGCACACTCTTTAATTTTGAGCAGATTAAAATGTTGTCGACATATAACGAGCAGAAAGTTCCTGGATTAATACATAACACTTTGATATTAATGTATGTATTAATGTATTAATAAAGTGACTGACAATAACAGGTACGTGGGTGCACCTCTATAAAGAGGATAGCTTTCAAAAATGGCTGACACCAACCGTAACTCTCAAATGTATACCTTTCCATACATTGGATATAAAGATAGTTGGTCAGTTAGACAAGCATTACATGAAAAACTTCTACAATGCCCTGAAAGAAGTGTATGGACCTACAACTTCTTCTGGATCATCACCCCTTTTCAGCGCAGATGGTAACACTCTAATTACTGACAAAGAGAATATTCTTGAACGATGGGTAGAACATTTTGACAGTGTCTTGAATCGACCTTCATTCATCAACGAGGAAACCATCAACCGTCTCCCTCAATTACCCATCAACGAATCACTGGATGATCCTCCAACCTTGCTTGAGACACAGAAAGCGATTCATCTGCTCTCCATTGGCAAAGCTCCAGGTTCAGATGCCATCCCAGCAGAAGTCTACAAGGAAGGAGTACAGCCCTGATTGAAAGGCTCCACGAACTGTTTTTGCTGATGTGGCAGCAAGAGACAATCCAGCAGGAATTCAAAGATGCTTCCATAATCCACCTATACAAACGCAAAGGAAACCGACAGGCCTGCGACAACCATCGAGGTATTTCCTTGCTCTCAATTGCAGGAAAGATACTCGCCATAATCCCTCTGAATCGCCTCACTATGCACCTTGATCGAGGACTCCTGCCAGAAAGCCAATGTGGATTCCGGAACAAACGTGGGACTATTCACATTGTGTTTGCTGCAAGACAGCTGCAAGAGAAATGTAAAGAGCAAAACGATGACCTATTCTCCATCTACATCGACTTGACAAAGGTCTTTGATACTTGATGTCCAAAAATAGTTATATCCATCGTTCAGCAATTCCATGATGGCATGCAGGCGCGAGTCCAGGAAAATGGAGAGTAATCTGAACCATTACCAGTAACTAATGGCGTCAAACTGGGTTGTGTTCTGGCACCAACACTGTTCATTCTTTTTTTATCTCCGCCATGCTGACAAATGCTTTCAGCGACGGAGTTGTTAGAGTCTGCATCAGGTACCGTACAGATGGAAAACTGTTCAACCCCAGGAGGCTACAAGCGAAAACCAGGGTTATGACAGACAACATCAGGGAGTTCTTATTTGCTGATGATTGCGCCCTCAGTGCTGGCTCAGAAGCAGGCCTACAATGCAGCGTTGCCAAGTTCTCTAGTTCCTGCACAAGCTTTAGTCTCCCCATCAATACTAAGAAGACTGAAGTACTGAATCAGCCAGCCCCGGGAAAGCCCTATACTGAGCCAAACATCACCGTCAACAGCCAAAAACTCAACGTTGTGAACCACTTCACCTACCTTGGCAGCACAGTTTCACAGGGTGTCACCATTGACGACGAGGTGAACCACAAAAATTGCCAGAGCCTGCGCAACTTTTGGCAGAGTGTATGAGAATGTATGGAATTGAAGAGGCATCAGCATCATGACAAAACTAAAGGTCTACAAGGTAGTTGTACTACCCACATTACTCTACGCATGCGAAACGTGGACGGTATATCAACGCCATGCCAGGAAGCTGAACAACTTTCACACCACAAGCCTCAGGAAAATAATCAATATTAAATGGCAGAATAAAGTCCCAGACACCGAGGTACTAACCAAAGCGGGCCTCTCCAGCATTCACACCATCCTGATGCAATCCCAGCTACGCTGGGCGGGACATGTTGTGTGCATGCCAGACCACCGGCTGCCTAAGAGACTCTTCTGTGGCGAGCTACAGCAAGGACATATATTCCACTGAGGTCAGAAGAAACGCTTCAAAGACAATTTAAAAGCTGCATTGAAAGCGTTCAACATAGACCATAACTCATAGGAGCAAACAGCTAGCGATCGAGTCACTTGGCGTTCCTATCTACACAAAGGCTCCAAGCTGTGTGAATCAAGCAGGATAGTAGCTGCAGAGATAAAGAGGCAAGTCAGAAAAGCACGTGCCAGTGACCCTCCTGGAGATGTCCCACTTATCTAGTGTCCATTCGGCAACCGAACCTTCCGGGCAAAGATTGGCATTATCAGCCACCTGCGCACACACAGAACAGAACCAGCATTCCAACTCACGTTTGACTAGAGTGGTCTTCGTCGACTCGACGGACGAACAACAACAACTTGTGCAGCTGTGACGTAAAACACTGAGCCAAACCAAATCCTCCGTGAAGAAAGCGTTTCAAATAATTTTTTTAATTTGTTTTTAAAGTCTTACTGTATTGTCATTTGTGCATCCCTCGCACCCAAATCAATGATGAATGTATTATGGAAGTGTGGTTTTGGAATCGAAATACCATATGTGTTGGCCAGCCTCTCAGTTTTGATTCGTTCCATGGTTTTGCAAACACTGCTTGCACATGATATGGCACGATATACCGCTTTAGTTGGATGGGTCGTTGTTTTGTTATTCGTTTGTAAGAATCATTCGACGCCATGGTGGGGAAAAGTAATCTGTTTCCCATATGCTATTGAAAATGTAAAGAAGAATATCAGAAGCTGTATAAGGTAAGTATTTCGCAGTTTTATAGCGGTATATCTGGCTCTGCTGACATGCCAAAGGTTCGATCAGAGAGTTCTGTATGTTACGGAGGGTAAAATGGTTTTTCTTTTTTTTTTAAAAATTTCAGCGTTAGCAGATTTGAAATTAAAATGAACCCTTCCTTTCATGTATATCTATATTTTAGTACATGAATGTTTCTAATGTTTGTAATTTTTATTCATAGCTGTAAATTTTTCTGATTATTATTAGATTTTACCTTCGTGATTAGGGCCTGTTTGAGGGTTAGGGCCTGTTTGAGGATTCTTAAAGAACGCCATATTGTGTAGGATCTATAAATAGATGCTTACGTTTGTCTTGACAGATAATAATGATATAATTATTAGTAAACGAGACGTATTTACGAAATTCGGCCTTTTTCCATCTTAGTGATTGGTTAGATTGTATCTCAAAAGCGTTTTTTTTTTATTGGATTAGTTAGGTATATGAAATGTTCGAATGCATAGACAATATTCATTCATATTCATGGAGTCATTCTTATTTTTTGTGTTCTTGTTGTAATATCGTGTTTTATGTTGCACTTAAATGATATTTTGAGAGACAACTAAACATTTGTTTGAAATAGTTCAGTGGAAAAAGAATATGCTTTATTTCAGACCATAATATTATTCTGAACTTATTGTGAGTTATTCAAAGGGGTGTTGGACAACCCCATTTTGACAACTTTACAATACTTGGCGAACTTGTATATTTCTGGTTTTAAAATTTATAATGAATATTTCATAATTTTGGATTTAAATATAACTCATTTGCTAATATTTTGGATTAATTTGATAATTAGTACAAGTTCGTCTCACATCTTCATCTATAACATTGATAATTAAATTAAGTTTGACAAAATTATTGGTTCTGCATCTGTCGGTTGTTTTGTTTGTAACCAAAGAGTCATATCTATCTATCTATCTATCTATCTATCTATCTATCTATCTATCTATCTATCTATCTATCTATCTATCTATCTATCTATCTATCTATCTATCTATCTATCTATCTATCTATCTATCTATCTATCTATCTATCTCTGTCTGTCTGTCTATCTATCTATCTATCTATCTATCTATCTATCTATCTATCTATCTATCTATCTATCTATCTATCTATCTATCTATCTATCTATCTATCTATCTATCTATCTATCTATCTTGAAAATAATGTTGCTTTCAAAGTGTTGGTATAAGGCAATTTTTGATACGGTAATCAAATTATGTTACATATATGGCGCACTAATACGCATGTAAAAACATCCTTGCCACTGTGTGCTGATAATTATAAATCTATGACGAATTTCCACTCATTAATTATTAGTGACCTATGAAATAACGATACAAAAATATAATCCCCGTCGTCTAAATGAATTTAATATGGTACACAATCTCATTGCAATACTTTCCACTTTCCGTTCCACCTCCTAACTCACGCATTCATGCATAACGAACAAGATACGCAGAAATTTGGGAGTGAGAGAGAAAATTAATTTTGGCTGGATATTAACATTGAAACTGATCTTACAACACGTAACCTACAAGAATATGGTTCATCGTCACGGTATATGTGCACGTTCCTTGGGATTTATCTACAGTGTTTATATAATCAATGATACAAAGTTGCAATAGACTGTCTACATTATACGGTCAATTTCTTGTTTACAAGGCACACTTACTGCAGTGTAGTTAACGCTTTATTGTTGTTGTTATTTTTTAAACATATTATAATGTCCTAAAAATCAATTATTCATAACTAAAAATGAAGATATCCAAAAGCCCCCCTCTCTCTCTCTCTCTCCATCTCTCGCTTTTTCTGGACAATCTTAGCAAAATACAGACAAAAAGTTATGATAAAACGACCGTCAAGGATTTAAACTTGTCCTCCCGTGATGTCGGCAGACTTATGAATGATGGTAAGCGTTAAGTCAGATCGACCAAAGGATGAGAGAGAGAGAGAGAGAGAGAGAGAGAGAGAGAGAGAGAGAGAGAGAGAGAGAGAGAGAGAGAGAGAGAGAGAGAGAGAGAGAGAGAGAGAGATTTATTGTCAGTAGTAATGTTACTAAAGCAAAAACTAATAATTTAATCAGCTGTCAATATATTAAATATTTTAATTACCTCTTGTTGGTTTGTAATTTCGCTTAGCTTCTATTCTACACTAATTTCCATGGGTCGGTACGTTAAAGGCTGAATGTTCATGTGACTGGCGAAGCTAACCATGGATTTTGCTCTACTTTCGTCAATCAAACCATCATTCATGTTTAAATTATAAGTGTATTTGACATTGATCTAATCAATGGGAATAAAACGGAAACTCGGAAGAGAAAACAATCAAATTATCAATATCAAAGGTGACTCTAAATAGCAACAAAAGGCGTAACACTTCATTTTATTTCGGATCCTCTTGGCAGGGATATGAGGAGTTAATTCACTCTGTTGCCTGTAGTCAATCTTAAGCTACGTTCTGAGGGCAAATATATGTATTCGTATGTGATATAAATAGAAACTATATGTACATTATGTACGCTATATCAATGATACAACACTCGTTGTATAAATAATTTATTATAAGGAAATGTGGCTTGCCTCGTTTTCTTTTAATGAAAAAGTTATACATTTCGTAGTATAAGATTGATGCAGCGTACTTACTATACATATACTATATATATATATATATATATATATATATATATATATATATATATATATATATATATATATATATATATATATATATATATATTGATATTGCTCCTATTATATGATCTTAAACTAATTAACAGAAGAGGGCTCGAACAAAATTTGTAAGATTAAACAAAATAAATTTTAATTTATTTCATCAATTTAAGGTTACAACTTGAAATTAAAATATATTATGGTCAATGAAATTCTGAACGGCTCTAAATGTTTTATCACAAGTCAAGTCAAATTCTATAAAGTAACTAAAATGGTTTCCAGTGCTGCTCCGATTTAAGTCCAATCTATTGTGCTGATGTGCAAATAGTTCTGAGGTCTCAGAATAATATAATCAAATACCTTTGTATGAATTCATTATAATTCCGAAATAGCCGCTAAAGCCTAAAGTCTGAGCACTTTGTAATTCCAATGAATAATTAAAATAATTAAATTCTCTCAGCTGAACTGAAGACAAAACTTATCTCTTCTGATACTGAAGTTTATGTTGGAATAACTAATTTTCAGAAAAGCATCCTTATATACAAAATATTACGTAATTTCAGAAACAGAATGACAGTCGAACAATCATTTCGATATGACACTTTGTCAACAAGTTCAATTATTTTAGGATCTATACAATCAGGAATGATGTCAGCCTGGATTTTCAAGAAAGGATGTGACCTGAACTCGTCTCATCAACATGTTTTCTTCTGCCCGGAAACAATGTAATGTGTTTAGTGACATGACATCATTCTAAAATAAAAAGCCCACAACTGATAAGAAAAATAGTATTTAATATTATTTCGTAAATGACCCTTACGATCTCTACTCATGGAAATGATGACACATAATAAAAATAAATATCTTTTCGTGTCCGCTGTCAAATGTCTTCAAAATTATCGTCATTAAATTTAATTTTTGTAGCTTTATACACACATTCAGCCCAGCTGACTGTAAATAAAAATGAGATCTCTCCGAAATCCATTATTGCCGCCACAGCAACCATCTTGCAAGTTGATGTATTCATATACGTCCGGAAGTGATGGCCACACAGACATGAGATTTTCACGAGAAACTCTTATAATAGGTTGCAGATCCAAAATGAAATGGTTTCGTTGAGACCACAAATATAGCCGTCATGGTGGCCATTTTAGAAATCTTGTTATCGCTACTCCTAAAAATATGACCATATCGACATGACGTTTATACTAGAAGGTTTCTGATATATAATTGGTCCCATAAAAATGGTTTTGATCAGATATACATGGCCGCCATGGAGACCGTTTTAAAAGTCTTGTCATGGTATTGTTAAGCTTCCTGAATTGGAAGAGTTATTTACGTGCGTTTTCAGTTCAATTCAACTCTTCTCGTGATTTACAGTTACTTACAGATGTAAAAAGCGCAGAAGACGCTTCGCAATGTGGTACATAAAACCGCGATGTTTATAAAGGCGTTTTTATTTCATTTGAGGAATAGACTACAGAAATGTGGTTTCAACCAAAGCATATTTTACTATGTGTAGTTGTTACTAAACGTAATTGATGCCAAATACGATGCAGGCTCTTGTTACATTTACTTCCCATGATCGGAAAGCCAATACATATTCTAGGGCTTTTTGTATTTTAATTTTAAATCTTGCTTGAAATATATATATATATATATATATATATATATATATATATATATATATATATATATATATATATATATATATATACATATATATATATATATATATATGTATATATATATATATATATATATATATATACATATATATATATATATATATATATATATATATATATATATATATATATATATATATATACATACATAATTTACTTTACACAATAATATTGATTTATCCTCCAGAAAGGCTGCCATGACGGCCATATTGAATATTATTATAAGGCTGTCTTTCCTTAAGACTGTCAAGAATGTTTTTGTATGACTCCTGGCACTGACATTGCGTTTTCTCTATAATGCATTTTGCAGTAATTTATTGCTTTTGAATGGAAATGGTATACAGATCTCACCACATCACGTCTGCATGTTTATGAAGTAGTCTAGAAAAACAGACATCACTTTCATTGAGGTGAAACCAAAGGTCATTGCTTGTATTCTTTTACTTCATAGGACTGATACAGGCAATGCATTATACAGAAACAAAAATAGTAATCCACATTGATTGGTTGATTGTGGCTTTTACAAATTATAAAGTATATTAAACACCGGTAATGCATTTCGTGACGAACAGTGGATTTGTCTTGAGCCTTGGTCAATGCGTCCATACAGAACAGAAGTGAAAAGGGTTGATTATTACTTTATGATGATGACAAGCTATATTCCTGCTACATTTGCTATGCCATATATTGTTTAAGTTTAGACGTAGGAAATAATTGTTCTCTCCCATACCCTTTATTTCGCTGATGGTGTCTCATACATTCATTTTAGAGGAAGGGAGCTTAAAGTATAATCATATCTTTGCACGATGCTTTCTTAAACTTTTTAATTATGTGGTGAGCGTTAGCTCTTAATTTGCGGTAACTCCATACTTTTTCTGGTGGGGTGGGTCGTATGATAATTTTATCAATGCTTCTCTGCATTGTCTGATGACGTCTTTACAGCCTTTACATTAATACAAATAAGTTGATATTCAATATTGAAATTGAATGGCTTATTAATTGTACTTTAGCTACTCTTAGTAACCATATCATGTGGTTATATCTAGACAGTACCTGTGACAAGTTTAAAGATATTTCAGCAATACCATCGTATTACACGTACAATGCTCTAAGACTTTCTGTTGCACTTCCATTATCTAGTAAACATCTTAACTCAGATGTGTCAAAGACATTTTTGTGACCAAGGAACTCAGAAGAAAACAAACTAAAGAATACAAGAAAGTTATATATGTCTGTTTCTATATATTTGCTTTTGCCAGTATAAATTAAGTTCGTTCAAGAGACTGTGGGCTTCCAGCAGAGATTTGCTCTCGTTCATCCTTTTTCGGATCTACATTTAGTTTAATAAGAATGAAGTATGTTATTACTATTGATATTGCAATCGACAACAATGCAGCCAAAGGGCAGTAAAGTCACAGGTGGTATCTTTCTTATCCATACCTTTGCTGCTTAAAATAAAAAAAATACTTTAAATTGGTTTCAATTTTACATAGTCCCAATTATAATTTGTCAATTTGCCTGACAAATATGCCTATTTTGATACTAGTGAACCGCAGTTTTACTTCAATTTTTGGTCAAGAACTTGAAGGCTTAAGGTTTTGATATGAGAATAAAATGATACAATGCACAAATTCGAGGTAATATGCTTTCGAGATTTGATAGGATAAAGGCCAAGGAACGGTAAAATGTTTCTTCTCTTTTATCAATACTCCCTGAAATAAAATGATTTATATGTTCTTTGCTTCTTCTTGTTATAAATAAAATCATGACAAAAGCAAATTCAATAAATTATCATCTCATTACTTTACCAATTAATAGCTTATTTGTCCAATGCGCACAAACACAATGCTATACAATTAAATAAAGGTTTACTCTCGTTTGTTTCAGATTCAACTCCATTGGTTTCTTATTCATCATTGCAAATAGGAGGAGGATCCATCTACAATTCATTCAAGGGGCTCATGGATGAGGTACACATAGGCTGACATACGCACGTAAACCCACACCCACACACCCCCACATACATACATACATACATACATACATACATACATACATACATACATACATACATACATACATACATACATACATACATACATACATACATACATACATACATATTCATACATACATACATACATACATACATACATACATACATACATACATACATACATACATACATACATACATACATACATACATACATACATACATACATACATACATACATACACGCTTATCAAACTTCTGTAAGTGATGCCAATCTGTCACCACACATGTTTAATATTATAAAATAAGCTAAGATTGAGTTGTGGGCCACTATTCTTGCTTTTAATAAAAGGTAGTCCATGGTAGATATTGTTTGGAAATGTAGCTTATCACCTTCTTCCAAAAGAAAATCAGTAGTTGGTTAACTGTCCATTCTGCGTTAATTATTCAAGCTAGTTTTTATTCTGGGTCAGTGACTCGGACCGGATTTATAATTGGCAAGTGACAAAAACCAACAGTTTACTGGGTTAATGTAAGTTAGTTTATAAAAATACTACTCGACTTACTTGGGCCTTGACTTGCTATTGCTGGCTATTTCTTTAATATAATGTTCTATAATCGATGATCAAAAATCCTTTTCTCTACCACTATGGAGTAATGGAGTAATTAAAGTTGTTGTTTTTAAAAGACCATTTTAGGATATAGCCAAGTTGAGTATTTATTATACATAATGGTTGATGTTAAGTAAAACCAAGTATGTAGACCTTTTTGAAGACTATATTTTGTACCCTCCATCCTTTAAGAAAGCCCATTAAATATAAATTTGGAAAATTATAGCAGTACAAGACAGGCTAGATAAAATTCAAGAATAATAATTCTAACACTAGAAGAAAAGTTGACATTTGTTATATAAAAACACCAAGATAATTATTAAAAACATTACTGAAAATAAATTATGATGGATTAAAAGAAATAATAAAAATACAAGAGGAAACAAATCCATTGATTCTCTTACTAGTCAATCTTTCATGCAGCACATAATACGAGGAATATAGGAATTGTGATTTGAATATAAATCATAGTATCAAATTTTTAAAACTTAATCATAATTTGGCGTCTATGGTTACAACTCTAGGTATAAATTGAAATGTATGAATGTTGAGAACCAATAAGTAAATACAGAAAATATTGGGACTATGAAAGCTCATGCAAAAGTGTCAATAAAGGGAATTAATACATTTGGGAATCTTGACTCATGAAATAAATATAACAATGAATTTCAACGTTTCAATGTAAATATCTCTGAATGAATTAATTGTCCCCCTAACCTAAAGGCCATAATATAAAGCTATGCTCTTCAGCACCAAAAGAAAAACAATACCATCAACTCTAGCTTAACACATTAAAGACAGATATTTTGTGCAAGAAAACGTAAACATGAAAGAAAATGGAAGAGGTAGTGACAATATTAAGAAGAACTCAACCTAAATAAAACGACACTTGAAACTCAATTGAAATGTAAGCACTAATGTCAAAATATTGTCATTCTGTAATATAACCAGAAGAAATAATACTAGACGTAAACATATCATTTATACAGATGCTACAACCTAACCCCGAAATCATATTTTAATACTACGCTGGTAGTTAAAATTATCACAACTTACACTATTTACTTGAATTGACAATAAACGTTATCTGGTAAAATAGATGGTGATTGGATTGATTTTATAACATACTAGACATCACAATGAATTCTCTTATAGTTGCAATTGTAGTACGAAAATTTCTATAGAATTATCATTTTGATAACCCAGATAATACAACATAGTATGCAACAATATGTCAAAATTAAGTAAAATATATAAATGATATTCGAAAATATATTGATCTGGTTTAATAAAAATGCCACTAGTGGCATAGCACACAGTTGTGCAGTAGCTTTCATCTCCAGTTAGCATATTACTTAACATTATAACATATCTCTAATCAGTCTAAACTTCGGAAACAATAATGAGTGATAATTTTAAAACATGAAATTAATAAATGGAATACAATAATTATACACAAAGTTCATTTAACATCTTAGATACAGATCGAATGTTTGAAATGTTATTAGGAAATAAGAAAAATAGCATAACAATTGAACCAGAATACAGTACAGTTAGGTGTAAGTTAGCATTAGGAAATAATTACAAGGCTGATTATACAATACTAAATAGCATTAGCTATAGTTTATGATATATTTATGGTACATTATTCAATCCTATAAATTGTGACAATAAAACTCATTATAAAACCTTTTAATTTGCTAATAATACCTTGTATTTTAGGCATATTAATGGAACCATTTCGAATGTATTACTGTCATTTACATACCAAAGTAATGTAGTCTGTTAAATATGTGACCAAGTAAGTTTATTCATGTACCTGTAAATAAGATATAACAACTGTCTTCTTACAATGCGTGTACCATTACAAAATAATATAGAAGAATATTGAAATATTGACAGAACAACATGTCTCTAACCAGAATATCAATAAATATAATATCACACACATAGTACCATATATGACAATATGTACATTACTACATTTGGCTATTTTTGATGATGTGATTTTTGAAGCATTTAGAATATATGAGCACGTTGACTACTTTCTACGTGATTGAAACAATACGAATAAAGAATATATATATATATATATATATATATATATATATATATATATATATATATATATATATATATATATATATACAGAAACGATATATACAGATGGAACATAAAGGTGTTAATGAAATTCGAAGTAAAATTGTTGGGGTTAACAATGTAAATTATGTTGCGGATGCCGTATAATCGTTAGTTAATAATGTACACAGTATTTTTTTTATAATGCTCGATATCTGATGGATGACAAAGTGATAGAACAAATTTTTTGGTACCTCCAACAAGCCATTATATTGAAAGGACTTGTATCATTCAAAAATTAATGCAGACATTTAAAACCTAATATACTGTCGTTTAAATACTTTGGCAGCGGTGATCCATCAAGTACGAATTTAAGAAGTGCGAAGCATTCATACCTTTATCAATGTGGCAACTACATCTATCTATCTATCTATCTATCTATCTATCTATCTATCTATCTATCTATCTATCTATCTATCTATCTATCTATCTATCTATCTATCTATCTATCTATCTATCTATCTATCTATCTATCTATCTGTCTGTCTGTCTGTCTGTCTATCTATCTATCTGTCTGTCTATATATATATATATATATATATATATATATATATATATATATATATATATATATATATATATATATATATATATATATATATATATATAAAATACAAATCATATGGCGAATAACAACCCTTTCAAGCGCACTGGATCCACCAAGGGATCACGTGTTTCAGGGATTGATTAAGATAGATGCAATAAACTGACTACGTACAGTGCGAAACTAGTAACTAACTAGCCTAGTTAGTTCCTAGTTTCGTCCTGTTCGTAGTCAGTTTATTGCATCTATCTATCTATCTATCATATATATATATATATATATATATATATATATATATATATATATATATATATATATATATATATATATTAATCTTATCCACAGATTGAACTTATGCTAGACGATGATTGATACAGAGACATTGATCTTATAAGTGTGCTGCCAGACGGATCAGCGAGTTAAGTGCCGCAGGTGTCATCACCATCATCATCTATCTTTCGATTCCAAAAGGGCTGCTACAGCGAATAGTTTCATCTTGCGGTTAAGGATTATTTATATAAAAATATAAAATCTTGAAATCTTGAAATTGTTATTACATGTTGTTTTTTCTCTGACTGATAAACTTTATCGAATGTGCAAAAATTGAAAGATCACTCACTTGATAGGTCATTAATTCGGCACAATGATAGAACGATTTCTAAGTGATTGTTTTAAGCAACATAAAATTATTTTTCCCAAATAAACCTAAATTTTATTTTAATTCAGCAAAATGTTCTGGTTGTTAAATTGGATTCAATATGAATACTGTATTAAATAATCTTAATAACAGCAGTGGTGTCTGATTAACACACTCGCTTTGAATCTTTATAGTCCGCGTTCGAGGTCATGAGCCATTTCCAGTTGAAAAGATATCTTACGGATATTTGATTTATTCCACCTCAGAAAAAATTACAAGTCACACACTATTCTATTAAGAGCATTAATAAAAGTTTCCAATAAATACAAGGAAATTTAACTTGAACTTTTGCATATTGTTAGATTAGGTACGAGAACATTGCCTTAACTCCTTACCGATCCATGCTAGTGCAGTCGTTTCAATACAATCATGGTTAGTTTGAATAAAGTCACTAAACTCTGTATGAAGCCCGACTGGTTGTTTTACTATATCATGCCTCCAATTACAGTCTAACATGAAACATTATATGAATGTGTATAGACTTTGCTCGTCACAAGGAGTTCTAGTTTGGACCAAATAAAACAAATGTGTGGAAAATAGTTCAGCCAATATAAATACATAAAATACCAACCACGGCATAGTTACGATTATCACATAAATATTCGAACCTCAAAGAAAATTTAGAAGTTTTCAGTTGATGTGAAACTATAATATGTTGACATAAGTATTTATCCCGCTTAACGTGCTTTGTTAGTTGTACTTAAAGAATATTTTAAAAGAAACCAAATTTTATCACGAAGACATATTACCCATCTTAAATGACAGGCTTTATTCGTCATATACCTATCTACCGTATGTACATGGAAATGATGAATGATACACTCAGACGTTTGAGTAATTATGTTACTAGTTGTATAGCTAATTTGTATTTTGTTTCATATATTTCATTACCTAAAATGTTACAAATTATGAAAGGTAAATAATTGGGAAATGGGTTTCTATCTTACTTGTGCTAGCTCCTCCCAGTTGAGAAATACAAACTTGAAGGCAATAGATCTATAAAACTTTAGTATCTGTACGTAAATGTTCTTGATGATACGATAATGTCCGGAAATGAATTAGCAAATTAAAGAACCTTATTTGAAACCCGTTTAAAATATTTGATTATTAATTATTTGTGGCAATAAGTGATGTTCAAACTGAATTAAACGTGAACTTAATAGTTTTTATAGTTCCCAAAACTGTATATTGTGAATACTCTGAATTCATAACACATGAATGGTGTAACATTTCTACATAGATTCTTTTAGGAGTCGATGATCTTTAACTCAGTAACAGAAAGAAGTGAAGACAACAAGTTTTACAAATTTAAAAAAATAATTTATTTTCTAAAATACAAAGTCGAACTTCAGACACCTACAATATTGTGACTTAAATCACAACTGATCCTAAATATTATTTCACCATTACTGAAGTATGGAACGTTGCGAATGAATTCCAATAATTCTGAATATGTGTTAATGTACCAATAATAGTGATATATCACAACAATATAAACCAATCAATGCACACTTTGTAATTCAAGTGAATAACTTAAATAAATGAGTCTCTTCAATTTCTATCTGAAAAAATTAATAATGATTATTGATATTGATCAATTGTCTACCTTGTCCTTTATATACAGACTGTCACCTGACATTTGGTTTGACAAAATCCCATAGATGCTGGTCATTTGCAATGGTATAATTCACTAATTTATAATGAAGACAGGCCTTGAACTTAAGGTTTTATAAGCATCATGTTATTTCAATTGGTTTCTTATGGGCGTTGAATTTATATGCAAGTCATGTAAAGCTGAACTTGGCGCTGAATACCCTCTCCAATTATATTATATGACACCTGTCAATTGCCTTAATAGTACATAAAATGGTTCGCACGAGATAGAATGTTCAATCTCGTAAACACTTTCAAGACTCTAATATGCTATAAGACTTAATATGATTTTAATATGATTTGAAAGCAAGATACAGCAGAAGATTAATTAGGACTTAATATGATTTTGAAGCCAGACAGATCAGACTATTATTAAAGACTAGGATTTTAAAACTATACACAGCTGACTATTATATAAGACTATATGATTTTGAAGTTAGACACAACTGACAATTATGCCAGACTCTATAGGAATTTGATGCTAGACAACACTGTTATGCAAGATGCTATAGAAATTTGATGCTAGACACAGCTGTTATGCAAGATTCTATAGGAATTTGATGCTAGACACAGCTGTTATGGAAGAATCTATAGGAATTTGATGCTAGACACAGCTGGTATGTAAGATTCTATAGGATTTTGAAGTTAGACACAGCTGACTATTACGGAAGACTATAAGAGTTTGAATCTAGACACAGCTGTTATGTAAGAATATAGGATTTGTGAGCCTGACAGAGCAGACTATTATGTAAGAGTCTAAGGCGTTTTACATCCAGACACAGCAGATTGTACTGTAAGACTATGGAGTTTTACAGTCAGACACAGCAGACTAGTATGTTGGACCCTATATGGTTCTGGAGCCGGACACAGCAGACTAGTGTGTTAGACTCTATAGGGTTCTGGAGCCAGACACAGCAGACTAGTATATTGGACCCTATATGGTTCTGGATCCAGACACAGCAGACTAGTATGTTGGACCCTATAGGGTTCTGGAGCCAGACACAGCAAACTAGTGTGTTGGACTCTATAGGGTTCGGGAGCCAGACACAGCAGACTAGTGTGTTGGACCCTATAGGGTTCTGGAGCCTGACACAGCAGACTAGTATGTTGGACCCTATAGGATTCTAGAGCCAGACACAACAGACTATTATGTAAGAGTCCACAGGGATATTAGGTCAGACACCACTGACTAGCCTGGATCTAACTTTAAGACGTATCGCGTGCTATGAATCTAAATTTCATAGTACTTGTCGCTAGACTCAAAACTATTCTTTCAAAAACCTTACGTGATTGCTTTAATTGATAAGAATGGTCCCAAGGAAATTATGCTTCTGAGTTTGTATTCTATATTTTATAACAGGTGCATCGTCAGTGCCGTATTCAAATCAGCTGGGAGGAGTTAGGACAAGTAAGATAGAAACCCATTTCCCAAAATATAAGCTTAAATGTGGCGAGAATGTTCTTGGACCTAGATAAACTATTAAGATTCACATAATAAAATCCACAGAATCCGTAAAACACAGTAACATTAAAAGTACAAGTTTATCTTCACTTTAGGTGTGGGTGCCTTCATTTGAGTGGTCTACATGACTGGTGCGAAAAATATTCACTCAATCCAATTGTGTTGTATTTGAGCCCACATTGAAAGACTGAACTCTAAGATCGACAGCATGAACAACAGCTGGTTCACACTGACCCTTATAGCCGCAGGGAAGAAATATTTGGAAATATACTGTCATAAAGTCATATACCATTTTTCAGGTTGGAACTTTTAGCAACAATCCTCAGTTGTAATCAACAGTTAAGGTCATTGTATATTTTGGGTTTCTGAAAACACAGTGTATGTTACAAAATACAGAATACAACCTTACATCATTAGCATAATGTTTAAATATAATTAATACTACTCTAAAATAATGAACATCATGCAAAAAAGCTAAATAAGTTGGACAAATAATAAACTATGTATTTTAAGAAGATGGATGACATCACAATAATTATTCTTTAAAATATATAGAAATATTTAACTAATTTTGGTACAATTTTGATAGGTGACCACTAGCACATTCTTGTCATTTGATTATAGTGTCTGTGTAGTTTCAAAAATCTACATAAACTTTTCACCAATTTCTTTATGAACTCTGGAAACAAGTTCATAATTCTTCGCTGCTAGCTTTTCCATCGAACATGAATGATATTATGTTTTGGTTACTCTATAATTTTTTTTTCTAATTTAAATATTATCTCTACCCTCCAGGTCTTGAATTTTTAAATTGTGTTCAGTTGCTATTTTGCACCAGTTGACAATATCGCATTTCAAACACATATGATGATAAACAAAGATTCACAGCTGTGTCTGTGGTCAGCATGAATTTTACAATACTAACAAGGTACATCAGCAATGGTACAAACATCGATCGCATGTATTTATAGATTTTGTCCAAGCATCTCGAGAGACTCCTCTGGGCTTCTAAGACATTCAAGAATGATTAGCAGATTAGGGCAAGCCAGTAGTCATAATATCAGTGCGCTTATCTTAGTTTATATCGCAGACAATCATTTCCGACCTCATATAAAACTGACATTCTCTGATAGTTGTGATGACAGTACCGATGGCTATCGTAACTTATCCTTAATGAGGTACATGTGTATATTACAATCAACATGAACATTTCTGAGGATAAGAACAAAAGTGTAGAAACCTATAGTTTCGAAGACATATCGTTTTTAGTGTACTATTACGGAACATTTTTAATCATAATGTGCATTAATATACCTGGAAATATTTTGGTAATATTTGCAGTGACACGGAATGCAAGTCTAAAACAGCCGTGTAATTATTACATTGCTAGCCTAGCATTTTCAGATCTTCTGGTTGGATTTGTGTACCCGTTGTACAACATCTCTCATCTTGAATTCGCCAACTTCAGTACAGTTCTTGGTAAAAATGTATTTCTTTCTTTCCTTTTGCCTGCCTATCGGTATGTCTGTCTGTCTGCCTGCCTGAGAGTATAAGGAAATAAAATTGAGCATATACTGATTCTTAAAAAAATATATGCACTTTTTGCTGCTTTTGTGCATAACATAATTTCGTAGGATTAGATAATAAATCTAATTGAATAATGTATATCATTGACAGTTTGATAAACATAAACGTATGGGAAGATGGTGCATTTGTCTGTATGGCAAAGTCATCTAAGATATACAAAATGAAATTTCATAATTTGGTGATTAGCCAATTTGTTTAATCATCAAAAAGAAGCTCAGATCACTATTTACGAAAATAGTTCGAATTGGGTGTTAATGACAGCTAAATTTTGGGATTTTTTTTTCTATTTTCAATATGCAAGAATTTTCAGACAAGTAAAATTAATATTTCAACAAACACGATAGTGTTTTTCCAGATATGATATAAATGCAAATACATTTTAACGGTTATTAAGTTTATTGTCATATTAGAGATACGTATTGATGAAAACCTTGTCATTTTTCATTATTACTATTGCAACAAAAACGATATGTTGGACAACTATGATATAGATTATTTTCTTATGTTTATTATTCCCCCATATTGGTAGCTGTAGGTGGGGTACCGTCTATATGACTCCCTCACAATTTAGTATAAGTGCACATTACGCTAAAGAGAATAATGGTTAACATTAGTACAAAGTATTATATTCGAGAGAGAGAGAGAGAGAGAGAGAGAGAGAGAGAGAGAGAGAGAGAGAGAGAGAGAGAGAGAGAGAGAGAGAGAGAGAGAGCAAAATAAAACAGAATTGCTTTGTAAACATTTAATGCATGTACACATATATACTCATATACGATTATGTACACATACCAATACATACGTATACATACACACATACATACACACATACATACATACATACATACATACATACATACATACATACATACATACATACATACATACATACATACATACATACATACATACATACATACATACATACATACATACATACATACATACATACATACATACATACATGCATACATACAAACATACATACATACATATATGCATGCATGCATGCATGCAGACAGACAGACAGACAAACAGACAGACAACTCATATTCTTGATTCCAATTTGATACTTATGTCGGCCTATAAATATTAACACTTTGTTTTTTATATATACATGTACAATCCTTTTTTTCCCTTAATGAGTAAAATTACAGACAAAAGAAAGAATGGGCCAAATATATTTGAATTAATGTTCATTTTAAGTTACCTGGGAAAAACCTGCAAGGCACTGAATATGCTTTAATGCTCTTGATTGCTAACATGCTTTTCAAACTTATTACAAAAGTCATCTATATTAATCAATGAACCATTTTCATTTAATCAGTCATTTAGAAATGAAATTCCCATTTTCATCCCGTACATGTACATAATGCTAGAATTTCTAACTTTAATATTTGGATGCATCGATCTTAAAATTTTAAGAAACTTGTCCTCTGCTCTCTACAGCAGGTTTATTACGTTAATCAATATATACCGTAAATGCATCATCCCAGAAATCATTCAAGGTATTTATCATTTTTGTCATAAAAACTATATTTTAATTTCAAATTTAATGAAATTTTAACATTAATTATAACGTTAATTTATTGTTATCATTCCATATTTAAGATAATAACTTGATACCATTGTCAATATACAATGTGATTGTTACACATTAGTTTGATAAAGAATTACAGGGCTGAATTCAAAACGTCAGAATAAGTATGAAATAAATAAGTATAATAATGGAAATTGAAAGTCATGATGAGATGCGCCGAGCCTTTTGTCTTTAGAGAACTTTGAAGTGTTTACATTGACAATATCAAAAAATATTCAAAAATTTGGAGGCACACATTTGAAAACTTTAACAATAATACATGATGAATATACACACATGTTATTAGGTTTTGCACCATATAACCGATGACTTCCGCTGTTGTCAAATGTCTCTCATACAAAAAAACCCCAAACATATCATGTAATTACTGTGTTCAACATCTTTTGCTAGATAGTTAAACTAGTGTGCCATGGACAAAACAAAAATAAAGTAAACACTTAAACCGGATCTCCTCTAGTGCCGCAAAGGTCATAGAAACTCCAACGACATGAAAGGCTAAAATTCACCAACTGGGTGCAACAGCGGCTGCGATTAAATTGTGCTATATATGGCCTTACCGCCGATATATGAGCGACTTGTTAGGTTGTGCAACACAAAGAACACCAAAAGGCAGTGATCATTTAATCAAGCCAAATGTCAGACAATAAAGAAGTTCTTCAAATGCAAGTTGAAGAAGGAAATGCGTTCCTAATCTAGGCAGAGGAAACGCTTCAAATGTTCCCCTCTAGTCACCATTGAGTATTAATCTTGGAAAGATCTCGTTCAGAAACGCTTCATCCGGCGCATTCTCAGACATAGTGAAACAACATGATTTGATCAGAGGAGGATTGCATTGACAGCGCAGAATAGTTAGCATCGTAAATCTCAGAACTGCAACACGTCCTCTTTGGATCAAGCAAACCCAAGCTGCATTGTGTCACATATATCTCAACTTGGCCTGATCAGATGACCAAGTACTGTTAGCATTTAAACGAGCTAGTGATGTCATGATAATTTTCAAACTCAAAGGACGAACAACAAAATATCACACCACACTTGCAGCTCACTCTCAAAAGTACTTATGAATATGAATTTTTAATATGTCTATAGACTTTCTGGGTACAGATAAAGATTCAGTGCTATATGATTAATCATCAAAGTTATAATCGAAATTATCGTCTGGAAAAAATCAAGACATTTTTTTTTACTTTGAGAATTCAATTCACTGATCAAGAAGGGTACAGTCTGGATACTCTGATTTGATCATTCTTATGTGATTTTCAATTAATTTTACACCATATAGCTTTATTAACTATTGTACATTGTTGATAGGTCAGATGGGACGTACACAAAACTAAGAGTATGATCATTGAGGACTTTAAATGGTGCAGCGGAATTTTCAAAAATGTAATAGATTCGTTTCTTTTAAAAATTAAATCAGAAATTATGACGTGAAAGTATATATGTCGGTATGAGAGGCGTAGTACAGTTCAAGATATATTTCCTCAATTCGTATCATATTCACACAATGTTCATTCAATATACAATATTGGTATCGACATAATTTTCTATTAATAAAACATTTTTTATGCGCAATTCTTTGAAAAATGCAGAGAGCATCTGCGAGGAATACTGCAAATAAGCGTTTTCTAGAAACATAATTTTGCTTTGTAAATTAGAATTAAAATACAAACTAAATTAGCACATATTTACAATAATGCTTGTAAACGTTTTGCAAAAGATGCCAATCTGAAATTCCGAATCCGATCACCCCAGAAATTATTTGCCATTAAAGAACTGTCAAGAAGACCAAATCAAAACACGACAAAAAAGATTATGAAACGTGAAAAACTGATACGCGTGCCTGTAAAAATAAACTCTTTACGCCAATAAGTCATAGGAATATTGATAATGAACCTTGAAAAAGCATAATAGTGAAAGTGCCACAGCGATAGTCAGTGACGAAATTTTCCCTCGATAGCACTTTCTGATAAAAAATATGATCTTTAAAGTTAGTCAATAATAATTCATGGCAGTTTAATTTTAAGGGCATCCTATCACACGATTTTAGAAGGATGTATTTACACTCAAAATCATAGAGAATTCGTCGTTCCTGATCGCTGAGAAGTAGAACAATTTTGCATATTTTGTAATAATATTGATATACGGTATATTTTGATGCAGAATCTCTGACAATCTACGTCTCACAGCTGGGATTGCTATGTTAAGATGTCTTGATGCATGTCAACGTTTTATGGAATTTTATATATATGAGCCTACTCATCGTAACATATTGTATATTCAGGATACCGCCACTAATAAATAGATTAAATAATCCTTGGAGGAAGTAAACAAAAAATTATACTCAGCTTCTGTTTTGTGTTGTCTTAAAGTTGTCTTTGCAAAGGACAATACCGAGAGAAAAGCAAACTGTGGTCATTTTGGAATCTCTAATTAATGTAGTTTAAAGACTATGTAGACCGCGGTTATGACTGGGAATTTTTTGTTTCCTTTTTTGCCAAGTTACGAGGCACCTAGCACCTCATAAAAAATCATCGCACAAAAACTCCAGCAATAATATTACCATTAAAGCTAACAGATCGTTTCTACTATATTTGTTTTTGTAAATATGATACTGTATTTTTAGTTGGTTGAAGAATTCCAATACAGAACATACTATAACGCAGGTCATTTATGTAGTATTTGTTAAAAATCTGATTCACTCGACTTTTACTCGGTATGCCACTTTACTTTCCAAACGTACGCCACAAATAGTGTTTTCAAATGTGCAAACATGTTTCTTGTTGTGGGAACTGGATTATTTGGGAAAATGTAACATCTACTTTAAAATTGCAGGTCGATGGTCGGTATGTCGGATCATTGTCACTGAGGTGCTTGCCTTGGAGATTTGTACTTCCTATCATTTGGTTGCCATAACAACAACTAGATACTTCGCCATCGTTTACCCTCTTAGGTATCACATCTATGTCACCGATAAAAGTACTCTTGTTGTTATAGTAGTAATATGGCTACTATCGCAGGGAACATCAATTGCCTTGTATACTGTCTATGAACCAAGTAAGTAATATATATATATATATATATATATATATATATATATATATATATATATATATATATATATATATATATATATATATATATATATATATATATATATATATATATATATATATATATATATATATATATATATATATATATATATGAATGAAATACCTCTTTGTATTCGTGTTAACTGGGGGTGAGGGGTGCAAGCTAATATTTATATTATCAGTTTCATCAAACATCACCAATCTACCAATAACAATGAACCATATCATTCTTGTTTTGTGTGATTGTTACACGATATATGTGATGCAAGAACAAACATTGATTGAATATACAAACACTATTTGAATTAAATTAAGCGGAATGGTAGTAAAATGGTATATGATTACATTGAATATAAAGGTAAATAGTGAGAAAGGAAATACGGCACCATTAGGAATTACTCAAAATTGTTCGACTCATTTCACGACGTTCAGCGTAAATATATGTAATATATGCATGAAAAATGTTCATGCCATCTTTATGTAGTTGCTGAACAGATTATCCCACCACCACCACCACTACCACGCATACAAATAATTCAAATTTATGTCAGTTTTGCGGATCAATTCAATTACATCTCGCTTACAGTCAGTGGCTTAGTGACTGTATTTAGGAAAGTTTCTGTTGTAAAAGTATGAAGCGTCATTAAAGATAATATAAATGTCATATCGTAAAGGTCTGTAACATCATTAAATATGCAAATAAATAGCGTGTTGAAAACGTCTGAAGATCCGTTTAGGGTTGATTATAAAAGTTACGTTGTGAAAGCCTTTGACGGCGTTAAAGTTTCATAAAGAGAGCCTCCGTTAAAAACCTGTAATGGAGTTAAAAGTTCATACGCAGGGTCTTTTGTAAACGCCTTTAACGGCCTTAAAATTTCATATAAATCATATAATTAGTCTGTTTGAAACCTCGAGAACAAGCTTTGAAGCATACAACTCTAGTATTGAGTTTTACATCGGGGTTAGCCAATCAAAATTAAAATTTAAAATAACGAAATTCTCTGCAACTGGAGAGGACAATATGTAAAGTTCAATACAGTTTCAAACATTGTATGCATTTAATCCAGTAAACTCGAACTCGAGTTCAAAAAGCTAAATCAGAAATAAAACATACGAAACATACTGTATATACTCGCTTATAAGTCGGCACCAACTGCAAATTGCATAGACCCAGATCCGCTTTTGCATACTGCGTTGACAAATCTGTGTCTATGCTGTTTGTGAATACTAATCACTAGAATAAAACAACACAGATCCTTATCGACAGCGCATCACGCAACAGCAGATCACGTTCAGTTGCTTGCAGTTAAATAGAATTTAGAAACTGTTGGTCATTAAACCTAAAGCAAGTATATACTCACGTTTAGATAAAGTTTCAATATGTCTGTCCAGGGACTTTGAGAGTCGGTTGGACTATTTAATTGCATATTTCGAGGAAACATCTAAGGCTATCTTACCGAAAAGTATAAATTATACTAAAGCACGAAACACTAAATGTGCACTTCTTAGATATCACACTTGCTAACGTGCTATTTATTGATATATGACCATAAAACGCTTCCGCCTTGATATTTACACTTTACACACAGGAAGACGATGATAATGTTCTCGACTTCAATAACGAATTCATAAAGAACTACAGAAGAGCACAATTATCAGTGAGACATAGCTTTCTTTAACCCTCTGAGTGCATCAGTGTTGTTTTTGATAATTACAGAGGGAAATCACTGAGGTATGCTGAACTATTATATCTTTATGAACGAAATGCTTAGAAATAGTTGTTTATTGATCTATTTTGTTGACAGAAAATTATGTAGGAGTCTGCCGATACGAGCTGATTTTCCCTGTCACATACGTGGGAATTTTATTGGTACTGCAGCTGCTACTTCCCTTGTGCATAATGGTCGGTCTCTACGTCCCCATCGTCAGGATCGCCCGGAAACAGGTGTGAAAAAACGGCCTGATAATTGTCTTTGATAAAATGTATGGTAACATTGACGAAAGAAGGATTTATATGTAAAGATATCCAATATGTCAAAATGCAAATACTATTAAGTTCTTGTCCTGACGTTTTGAAGTCTATCAATTAATGACGTGACTCAGTTATACAATGAACCTAAAGCTTATGTTGTTATACAGATTAGAAAAAAAAAACATGTACATGCCCAATTTACGTTGATGGTAATAATTTGAAGACTTGCATATTCTGAATCAAATAATTTCCAAAATGGACTTACACTTTGAAACACACACAAACACACACATACACACACGCGCGCGCTCACACACACACACGAATAAATACATACATAAAAACTGAAAACAGTAGTACATTTACCATTCTCTTTCTCCTGGACAAATATTTTAAAACTTTCAGGCCAAGGTTATGGCGATCCAGGAAAATGGATCCAGCGTACTTTATGGAAACAGAAATCAAAATGTCTTTAAAAGGGAAATCAAATCAACAGTCATGGTGTCCATCTTACTGGGATTCTATACACTGTCATGGTTGCCTGTGATCATTTACTTCTTTGTTTCTGTATCATGTAACGGCTGTCATATAAATCATTATATAAGGTATGTTGATAAATAGTCTTGGAAGTGATTTACGTATTAATTAATATCGTTTCCCACGGAGAAGTAATGATTTCGTCAGAATATAAACTCAAAAATTGTTCCCAATTGTATTGAAGAAATAATGGAGTTACCATATTTTTCGCTCACCGTTCGTGCATTTGTTCCAAATACAAAGAAAGTAAATGGTCGTGTTTATATTTATATTGCAGGTGGTATGAGAATAGTAAAATTGTCTGCTCCTATATAGAGATAATAGCTGTCTTAACTAGGAGTTCAACCAAAACAATCGTATAGCTTTCAGAGAAAAATGTATTAGCATGCATCGTTTCTATAAAAGATTTGTTCTCAGAATAAAAACACTTCTGAAACAGTATTCTATTTCATAGCACCCAGATTTAGTCTTTCTGAATTATATCCAATATCTATTTGACATTTGCATCTGGTGATATTGATATAACCATAATTTTAAATGCCATATGTTTTGTTTCAGAGCAAGCGTCCGGATTCTTTTATATCTCAATTCTGCAGTTAATGTGTTCATCTATGCCGGGAGGCTTAGTGACTTCCGGATCTTCTTTTTGCGATACTGGAGACGCTGCTGTAAAGGTTTAAATCGAGAGCATCGTAAACAGAAACCTGGTATATTGCCATCTGTTACAGCCATTGTAAACTCTTATACTAGTACAAAAAGACCACATCATGATTATCATGACCGAATAGGAGAAACAAGTCTTTTATAATATATATATATATATATATATATATATATATATATATATATATATATATATATATATATATATATATATATATATATATATATATATATATATATATATTAGACAGATCACCTAGGAAACAAACATATTCTATTACGTCATTCACGTCTTGAATGAGACAATTGTGAAATAAGCATCTATATAAATATATAGGTAGATTTATATCTGCAATATCGATATCATGTTTTTACGTGTATCGCGATGCTGCGTAAATGCACATCACTGTTTTGTGTGCAATCCTGTATGAAATTTGAACCTTAAATTATATTATTCGAATAACATTTTGCTTTTCTTTTGTTCGGTTTCACAAAGCCTTACAACCCATATATGACATTCTCAAAGCGTATTCATTGATATTTTTCGGTTTTTGTAATGGAACAAAAAGCCAGATAATGTTTGGCTGACCCGCAAATTTTGACCGAAAACAGCTTCAGTTCGTGTTATGCTGAGAAAAAACAAACAACAACCAGTTGGAATAATCGGAACCATATATTATAACTATTTTTTTATTCAGATGACACAATATAGAGGCAGAGGGACCGAACGCAACAATCAGCACATTGCTGGTTTATTTAGCCGAAATTTGTGTGGTATACTCATCCGGTAGTGTTCGTGGTGGTGGTGGTGGTGGTGTGTGTGTATGTAAAGGGACAATAATTCAACACATTAAATTTATGTGTATTTCTGCAACAATTTCAAAGGTTACTTCTCATCTGGTCGTAAATGGCCAAGCTATGCTCTGATAAACCGTAGATACTCAGTGTAATATTCACGTACTTCTTGACTGATTCTAATCTTCTTGTATGATTAGTAAAGTAACACCATACAGATGCAAGCTGCATCAAACATTATTTACGCGGAATTGTCTTGCCTTCACTATGAAGTCCGTTGAAAGCGACTATTTTCTTTTTTATTGAATTTTGCCATAAAACGCTAGAGAGAAAGCAGCATATTATTTCGCCCATCATATACAATTATGGATGTTGTGCTAATTAAACACATGTAAAGCGCACTGCAACAACTTTCTAGTGCTTAACTTATATTACAAACGTAGACTACACTGCCCTGACGTTTGTAGTATATATAAGTGTATGTATGAGTGGTTGCTCAGTTGGAAAGAAAGTAACCGAAGTACACGCCAACTCCTTTGAACAAATGATATTTCCTTACCATATGATCATAAATTTATGAACAAATTGTTTTACCTTGTTCGCAAAATAATTATCATGTATATTTCCCTGAGTAACCGACAAGATACTCATTGCGTGAAAATTGCATGTATATATTTCAAGTGTGCTTTGTATTTGCCGCATAGGTTCCATGCTATTTGTTTTCCTTTTTACTCGGATGAAATACTTATGTATCAGTTTATATTTGTTGTAAGTGGAGATAAACTTATTTTTACAGTCCTGATGAGTATTTTTTATTTTCATCTTCTCAGTATCAAATCATCATGTTGATCTATTTTGCAATTGCATAATTATGGGAAAGTTGATAAATTTATCAGATATCATTATTTAACCTCACATTTATTATCGATTTGTCTGTCATAATCCTTAAACAAATACGTATTGCTAAACAATCCCTTTACTTAAGACGAGAGTACTGCCATTTCACACTCTAATTCATGAAAATAGGACAGAAACGTTCCAATGCTAGTTTGCTTTCATTTGGGTGTTGTACTTTTTATACGATTTAACTTTGAATATTACTTTGATATGCTTGAATGACATTTTAACCAAAGATGTTGATTATTCAGTCAACTGGTTGACTAAGTGTCGCACGTTTTCATTAATATGTAAATACTAAATTACGACGTTTTGTTTGCGTTTGTCTTAACCAATAGCCAGAAGTTTCCTGACATATGAATGAAGTTTTCCAGATATTTTGCCCAGAAGGTACATCAGAAAATTTTATTGGAATATGTCGTTGAAAATAAAAGTTCCTTATTTCGTTCTGAAGATTATGTGGAATGGAAATCTCACGAAATTATGAGGCCCTGCTGATTTAGTTTGGGTATCACTCAAGTCACTGAGTTGCTGTTAGAAGTAGATTTGGAGCTGAGGATTCGTTAGAATCGTGGTAAGGTAAGTACGTGGTTTTACCGCCTATTTCTCACTCGAGACCTAATAGATACACAAATTCCTAATGGTTCAAAATAGTCTTTTATATAGTGCTTAATTAATCAAGCAAAACAAACTTTTGTATGAGTCAAATGGGAGCATAAAACAAAATTACCAAATAAAGAAAAAGCAAAGCGTCGCGAAGGATTCATAAATTAGTTGTGACATTATTTTTTTTACTTACACCTTATCATTATGTTGTTCTTAATAGAAGTTTTGACAGCAACTATAATTAAGTCATGAAATGAATATGTTCATGGAATGAGCAGAGAAATCCAACAATATACATTGCTTTCCAACTCTATGCCATGATATAATCTAAGGAAGGGACGAAAGTGGCATTTTTCATCGTCTTAACTTTCCTGTAGCATTTGATCATTTTTGTTGTTAATAGTCAAAATATAAAATTGATATTAAAATGTTTGAATTCATATAATTAAACTGGTATGTGCTGAAATGTTCTTACAACTTAAAATCGCTTCTCGTATGCAAATAATACATTGAAATAAAGCAAATTTTGAGTTGCATATAAGTAAAAATGCTAACGGGAGTATTGAAAGATGATGCAACCCTCAGGAAATAGTTAATTTCATGTGGTGCACAAATGTTCAATTTGCTTAGCAATACTGGAAGGCCTGATAATTCTAGAAATGCCTCAGTACGTATTCTTGACCTTATCAACGACTGAGAAAAAACACAAAGCTAAGAGCTAATTTTATAATATTCATATTGATCTTTTATCTTCCGCACATAGTAGTATAAATCCCCTATGGAACCCATAACTGTTATGCAGAATTATTTGTTTATCAGTAAGTTGCACGATAGCTCTACTAAAGACCTCCTCGTGTTCGGGGCAATTATCTCTGATAAAAGTCATTTAGATATTATATTAAGGGTAGTGTCTTAGAAAGGAACGTTCATTTATGGTAAATGAAGAGGTTGTAACGTGCTTATGCGTATTCCTTTTAGTAAACAATTGTATAAGAACACAATTAAAATATTTCTGAAAATTGGTGAGAGAAAGATAAAGACCCCATAACCCACTCACTGCCATTTGCCAATTTACAACTAATCTTCAGTTATGATTTTTGATATATGGAAACATTCATTCCTTCCGTTATTTTCTCATGAAATATCAAATATAAGTCTATAGCGGCTACCATTTATCAAATATTACTTTTGTATTTGGTGCATAAGTAACATATCGCATGAGTGAATTAAAATTATATTAACATAAGAGACAAACGGCAAACGACAGCCATGCAACTCTCCTGTTTAAATTTTGCACTAACTGTATTTCCTGGTAAGCGTGACTTAAAGGGTGGTAAATATATTCCTTTTGACCTGTCAGCACCTCGCAAATGTTAAATAACATAATATGGCATAATAGTTCCAACCTGCTCTTCCTATAGTGGAAGTAAAAGGACTGATATGGCCTAGAAGCTGCTTAAGGTTCACTAAAACCAATATCATATAATTTTATTTATTTTTTTTCTTTTGGTGAAATTTATAATTTTATTATCCCTGTAATAGGTTAAACATTGGGTCCGGGATCAATCTCAAGGTCACCTTACAATAAAAATTTATTTTTTCCAGATAAACTAGGGATAGTAAATATAATCTATATTAAAAGAAAGAAGAAAACAAAAACAACACAAACATGCACACACTCATGCACACATGCATATGGCACAATGTAGGTGACATAAGCTTTTGAAAATAGTGTTTTGTCCCTGGTTACCATCCAATCAGATAAAGTTACCTATTGATCTATTGAGGTCCATTTCTTAAGAAATTGGTTCTCTTTTTTGTTTATCATAGCAGCATATTTTTCAACGTTCGTATACATTACAACTCTCTGCTTAAAAGCATAGATGGAAGGATTTTGCATATTGAATCTGCAAGTATAAATGTAATATTTTCTCAATAATAAGAAAGAAATTACACAAACTGTCCAGTTGTTCACTTCCTAAAAGTATTTCTTTATTTTTGACATATGTACAATTTTTGGGCAAGATGGTGCGAAATGATCAATACAACTGTACCAGAAATGTGAAGTAATATTGTAATCATAGAAGAGATGTTCAATACTTTCATTCTCTCTCTTGCAAAATGTACATTTGTTGTCATCAAATATGTTTATTCTTTTCAAAAAATCATTAGTAGCGATTATTCTGTGGATTAATCTAAAGTTAAATGAGATCAATTTGGTATCCTTGGTACAAAATTTCGCCCTGCTATAACTCTCAGACCACTCCATACTACTTATATTTGTATTTAATAATTGCATCCAAGATTATTTCTTAGCAGTATATTGCCTTCTAGCCCTTTATAAAAGATCTTTGTAAACAAACTTGAGTGAATTATATTTTTTCAGATTCATTATTTTATCCTCCCGCCTTTCAAAATTATTATGTACTAAATGGTTTTTTATTGCTTCTTTAAATGCTTTAGGAATTTTGGATATTAAGAAGAAATATTTCAAGAAGTCACCTCTTCTAGTGTTTTGTTCTATCACTTCAAAAGGTAATAAATTGCCATGATCATTCAAAATTTCAAAACCGGCTTCTGTCCAGGATTTGTATTGATAGAACATTCTACGGGGGATAAAATTAAAAATGCTCATGGATATGAACTCATTTGAACTTTGCGGTTCCTCTTTCCAATAAGATACTGCCAAAATGATATCTTTCCAAAAAACTGTTTTTAATAAGCTTACTAAATTCTTCTAATTTCCTTCTCCCTAAGTTCCAAAAATCTTTTTTATTTCTGAGTATAATTGTATTCACTAAGTTCTGCCAAGATCCATTTTCATTTTCCAACAATATTTTTACCCATCTTATCTTAATATACCTAATAAATGAGAATATATGCATCATATTGAGTCCTCCCTCGTTCTGTGGGGCTACTAATATATCGCATTTAATTCTCTCTACCTTTCCACCCCATACAAATTTAACTAATGTAGGATTTAGTTCGGCTTCAACTTTGGCTGATGGATTTGGAAGTGCTGAGAAAAGATGTATAAATATGGGCAGAACAAGGGTTTTTACATCAATTACCTTACCAACAACCGACAGATGTCTTTGACTCCAGCTTGCTAATATTCGTTTTGCACTTGTTAATTTCTTCATATAATTAATTTCCACCATTTGTTGTAGATCTGGAAAAAAATCTTTGCCAAGGAGTGAAAAGTTTGAGGAGGACCAAGTTAGGCCCATATCGGGACATATTCTTTCATTAGAAAATTTCTTGTTTCCAATCCAAATGGATTTTGTTTTTGTTATGTTACATTTAAGTCCAGACAATAGAATAAAAACTTTGCAAAATATTCATAGCTGCTTTAAGAGAAAGTTGAGATCCATCAAGAAAAATAAAAACGTCTTCGGCATACCGACCCAATTTATAGTCATTGACATCAAAGATCAGACTTATATCCAGGTAAGATAGACGCATCAACCGTAATCATATGAATGTCTTCAGATACGAGAAAGTAATCTAATCTACTTTGTTTCAAGGGAGATTTTTGCCTCCAGGTATGCATCCTTAAGTCTTGATTCAAATTTCGCCAAGGATCAATTAGTTCTAGGTCTTGTATCACTGCTCTAGACTGTTGGTGTTTGTCATATAAAATATTATAAGCATCCAAGTCTCAATCCTGAACAGTATTCCAGTCTCCACACATTATAATTGATGAGTTCTCAAGAAATAAAATCTCCTCCTTTAGCTTTCTAAAGAAGCTAGGATTATATTCATTAAAACTATACAAATTCACGAGGGTTATTCTGTTGCCGTTATTTGTAATATCTAAAATAATAAACCTTCCTTGACTGTCACATCTTTCTCTATTAATTACAAATTCGAACCGATTTCTAAAAAATATTTCAACCTCAGCACTATTACTAGAGTAGTGGCTAAATATACATTTGTATCCCCATTCAGCTGCCCAATATATTTCATCGTTCTTTGTACTATGAGTTTCTTGCAAGCATACTATCAATACATTCTTTTGTTTTACCCAGTGAAAAATACCACTTCGTTTAAAAACTGAACCTTGCAGGCCCCTAACATTCATAGATATATTTTTTATATTATTATCCATGAGAGCGACAGAAAATTTACATATACATATTCTTGTACAGGAATATATGAAGTAATTATCACCTTGAATTTATTATATGCATGGTTTTCACATCCACACACACACATACTCACATTAAAGGTTAATATCTATAATAAAAACATCCATAGTGTTGCAATACATGCTGTAGATTTGGCTGCAGTTAAAATTGATACCGTGAACAATAAACAACAAGCGAAACAGTTCCATTTATGATAATTCTTAATCGCCTTTGACAAATTTCCAATAGGCACAGATTAATAGTAGTATAAATTACAAAATGAATGAGAGATGAAAAGGGGTGATGGGAGGGGAAGAAAGTATGAAAGAAGAGCATACATGAATGTAGTGAATGACTGAATAACTGAGCAAGAATGAGAGAGCTGAAGTATTGAACGAGGATGAGTAGTGTTGAATATAATGTATAAACAACTGAGTAAGTAGATTTGAATATGAATTAGTAGATATATTGTTTAAGGAGAGATTTATATAGTTGACAAGTGAATAATAAATCTATTAACTAATGACAAAACTGATGAAGGAAGGAAAACACTTGTAAAAAATAAAAAAATTAGATCAGAAATGGGAGTATCCAAAAGAAAGGGCTCACATACCTATATGGCTATTTTCAGGACTTTATAGAGTTGTATATGGCACTTATACTCTAATTTTCTCATCAATATCATCATAAATGTCAAATTTGATCCTTTTGCCTGATTTGGTTTTACCATACACAAAACCGTTAAAGTACAATGCACTATCAATCTCCTGATGCCTGGATAATTTATTGATAAGCTCAGTATTCAGATTCGTCACATCCTCTACCAGTCTAATTCCTTTGCCCTGTTTAAAGTCTTTCCGCTTCTTGATGATTGAAAGTTTACATTCCAGACTCCAGAATTTGACAATCACTGGCATTGGCTGTCCCAGTCGGCCTGGTATCCTATGTACAGCCACTATGTCCCTGTTATCCAAATTAATCTTTGTGACTTCTTTCACCACTTTCGGAATTTTCTCTCAGAATTTCGTTCTCCTCCTCCTCCTCCTCCAGCCCTACAACTTTAACATTCAGCTTCCTTGAAAATTGTTCCATTTGTTTTGAGGCTGCACTTGCTTGTTTTGATCTCCTGCCATACTCTTTCATGTCACTTTTCATTTTATCATTATCCATTTTTGCCTCTTTAATTTGTCTCGCAATTGGGGGTTTTCGGATTCTAATGATTCCACCCTATACATTAGCTCTCCTGTCCTCTCCTTTACTACCCTTTCACTTTCTGCAACTATCTCCTTTCTCAGATCTTCCTTCACATTCTCTAACAATTTCCTCACAATATATAATTTTATTTTGCTACAATAGTTGAAAAGTGAATCGGAAGAATGTGACTGACTACCATTGTCAATGTCCTTATTAACATTAAAAGTCATGCTATGAGTCCCATAAGATCTGTACAAACGTAAACATGTGATTTATGGTAATCAAAAGTATTAATCGGCTGTTATGTGCTTGAAGATATTACTGACTTGCTGTAAATGTGCTTACTAAGATAGTATAATGGACTTTCACATGTGCTCCAAGATATTTGTTATGGTTTGTTTATATTTGCTATAAGATAAGTGTGATGGTCTGGTTATACCTGCTCCAAGATATTAATCATGAACTGATCTTTTTTTCTCCAAAAATAGTAGTAATAGGCTGTTTATATGTTTTCCGAGATATATAAAGAATACAAATCATATGGCGAATAACAACCCCTTAGAGCGCACTGGATCCACCAAGAGATCACGTGTGTCAGGGATTGATTAAAATAGATGCTTGTATTTATAGTTGGTTGTATTTATCGTTTTACCTCATGTGGAGAGAGCCATGTAGAGGTTTACAAACACAACGTTTATGTGTTTATTTGTTTGTCTTATATATGTTTTGTATTTGTCTTTGAAAAAGACTCATTAAGAGTCGAAAGCGCTCAGGCTAGTTAGTTACTAGTTTCGCACTGTTCGTCGTCAGTTTATTGCATCTCTCTCTCTCTCTCTCTCTCTCTCTCTCTCTCTCTCTCTCTATATATATATATATATATATATATATATATATATATATATATATATATATATATATATGTATGTATGTATGTATGTATGTATGTATGTATGTATGTATGTATGTATGTATGTATGTATGTATGTATGTATGTATGTATGTATGTATGTATGTATGTATGTATGTATGTATGTATGTATGTATGTATGTATGTATGTATGTATGTATGTATGTATGTCATTGATGGGCCATTTTAAAGTGTTCCATGAAATTAGTATTGAGTTGTTTGAAATTATTTCAAGTTTTGTAGCAAATGAAAATGTTTTGAAAAAGTAAGGCTTTCTCTTCATCTGTATTGAAAGTGCTTCAAATACCTAAAGTATTTCTCAAGAAGAAACGGAGAAGTGCTAACCGTCCAATAAGTCCTTAAGAACTATCAAATTAACCATTTCCGACAAAATATTTTTTTTTAAAAACAAATTAGCATCCAATACTAAGCGAAGTCAGAATAACATTCAGCAAATTTACACACCATAGACGGAACATAATTGTATGGTTGAGAATGATTGGAAAACCATTTAATTCATTATGAAAAAGGGAAGTAGACTATATGCTTTGCTGAAAACAAGGATGCATAAGTTTATATGATGCGTTTCGTAGTGACATATAAATTAAAATAAATCAGTATTTAAGCATATCAAAAGTGATCTTTCTTGGTCTTTTCGAGTATAGAAAAGTTAAATGTCTTTGACCATGCAAATATAAAAACGCTGTCCGTTTTTGACCATATCACTATAGCAACGTTGTCTGTCTCCGTATATTCGAATGTAGAAATGCTATCTGTCTTGGACCATTCCACTAGTCTTGGACCTTTCGACTATATAAAAGTTATCTGTATTGGACCATTCTAATACTATTTAAACGTCATTTGTCTTGTACCATTCAACCATAGAAAGGTTATCTGTCTTCGTCCATTTGGCTATAGAAATATTATGTATTGGACCATAAGATATATAAACGTTAAAATTATTAACATTAGATGAAACTTGTTGAAAATATTTTAAAATTTAGTTGATGAGCTATATATAACAAAATAATCAACAAACTGTTCCTCGTATTAAAGAAAGGAACAACTAGGGTAGTAGATCAATAAACAAACATGCAATTCAAGTTTTAAATACTCGACAGTTGTTGTTGTTATTGTTGTTGGGCTTAACGCCATTTTTCAGCACACGATATGCTATTCACGGCGGCCAGTATTAATGGTGGAGGAAGAAACCGGGAAATCACCGAAAGAACCACCGACCCACGAGAAGCTACTGGCAAGCTTTCTCACATATCCACATTCGCCGAATTCTAGACTCGAACCCACGCAGACAGAGGTGAGATGGCAGTGATCCGTAACGGACAGCGCTTTAGACCACTAGGCCACTCGGGGCCCCAAATACTCGACAGCAATGATTAAAAGAACAAAAGAGTTGTATATAATGGTGCTACTACCACACGAGTATAAGAAAAGAAGAATGTTTTCAATTGGTAAAGGCATAAACTTTCATCTTTACTATAGTATAGAGCAAAGGCGTGAACAACAACGGTTTTAATCCCTTTTTATGGCTTTAATTCTGATCATCATAAAGAAGAGAAAAAGTAGCCAAACAACTACATTTAACAACTATAATGATCCTTGTCATCACATCAAACTTAACTCATCTTATGGCAGAAGTTGAAAACATCATTTGCATAGATGTGTTATCAATTTGATATCATTTATCTAAAGTATTGGAAATTAATCGCCTAGAACCACATTACTGGTATATCTATGATGTACTAAATCTAAATTATCTCCAAACAAACATGTAATCAAAGTCTTTCTGGTATTATTTAAGGAGGGTAATATTATCCTCTTAAATTACTGCTACCCTGAAAACACAACTGCTCTGATGAGATTTAGTTGACGCTAAAGGCCATAGAGACTGCGATAATGGTTGCAAAAGGAATGAAAATAGCAACGTTTGCATTTAAAATGATGTATAATGATGAAGGACAAAGGGCAAATAAAAATTATTAATTTTTACACTGAAAATTGCAACTTGGTACCTATAAGACAGATTGGATAGAAATTTGTTGCTGATTTAATCCTTGTTCTTCTTAAGAAAAACAAATGTGGTTCCTAGATATGGGTTTATAAAACAAATGAGTAAACAAAATTTATAACTGTTAGAAAAAGAAGTACAGCTTGATCTGTTAATGATTGGATGAACAACTGTTAATATGAAACAAAGTCGCCATAGAAGATACTGTGTTTTCTTCCTGCCTAAATGCGGGTTTTCAAATAATTGTATAGAATTATTATTTTGAAAAAAAAACTGTAGAAGTATTTATTTTGCTAGATATGAATTAAAAAAGCTTTATCATACAATTTTAGACTTGAGGATTGAGAAAGGGTTTCATTTGTCTCTATTGAAAGATCAAAAGTTCGTTAGGTCTTTACAATTTACAAATATGCTATAAATGTCAGTAAACAAAAAGTGGGAAACGAGAACATTACTCATCTGAGAACTGTGGAAAGTGTTATACCAGGATTTTACAGAAAAATGCTTGACAATACGAACTGATTGTTTTTAAAAAAACCAGCAACTAAATACCAATAAAAAATAGTATCGTACAGGTTATAGGATTTTAATTGGTGCACTATAGAGATTCAAACAAGGGTTCCCGTGATAATTTTTCCCATTTCTTTGCCTGTAAGCACCAACCCATATACTATCTCAACAATGGATACGGGTGAACTTAGATGTGATACACGCACGCACGCATACACACGTACACTCGCGGACCTGGGTTCGAAACTCCGTAGAGTACGAATTTAATTTCTCTAACATGTATGATAGTATTGTTTATATTAAACTAATATTTCTGCCCAATATTATCAAGAATCTACTACAGAATCCAGGGATAGCCCTGGCTGTTCAATCTGGTATATATTTATAATTCTTTGTAATACAAAATTCCTATATACAGTACCTTGATTTCTTTCATAGGAATCTGGAAGTACTGTATATATATATATATATATATATATATATATATATATATATATATATATATATATATATATATATATATATATATATATATATATATATATATATATATATATATATATATATATATAGATAGATACACACACATATGTGCTAGGAGTAAATATAGATACTCATGTCTCAATATCTGTGTCGAATCTTCCAATTAGTTAAATGAAGATAATAATAGAAAGAAAATCTACGAAAATAATTTTTATATTGCTTTCAAGCTAACATAGTTCTGAAGAAAACTTTAAATGTGGGATTACCGCGACCGAAATTTTGACCTAATTCAAAGCACTGAACAAATGGAGAAAACCTTTTGCAACACATTCTACAATATGAACTAAGGAAATTCTATCCTATTGAATTTATATGCAAACTTAATTAAGGTAAAACGTTGGAAACTTCGTTATTGTTATTGTTGTTTTTATTCTTCTTCGCCTCTCTTCTTCACCTTTCTTCTTCTCATTTTTATTATTATTATTATTATTATTATTATTATTATTATTATTATTATTATTATTATTATTATTATTATTATTATTATTATTATTATTATTATTATTATTATTATTATTATTATTATTATTATTATTATTATTATTATTATTATTATTATTATTATTATTATTATTATTCGGGTAAACAGTTATGTAATATTTGCGTAAATATTATCGCAACAATTGTGTATTGTTGATAAACAGAAGAACGCTAACATTTTGATAAACAAACTCTAGGGTCTACTATTTTGCAAACTTCTCACTTCTGTGATTCACTATAGCGACATATTTTCTAGCATTTCTTATGAAACAGTTTTTATTGTAGATACGATTTGTAATTTTCGATGCACAATATGATCTGTATATAACAAATAAAATCCGTTTGTTAATAAGATCATCGAAGATGTTATTTTCTGTACATATTTATGAATTGGAGATTTTTTAAAATTTTTCTCAGTCCAAATAACGTTGGTTAAAAACATTGCAATACAGACCCGACATCAAAGCTAGTTTCATTTTTAGTATTGTTTGTTCAGTGCTACAAAACATTCCTCAAACAGTAAATATCCTTTACACGAACGTCTGTCAAAATTATATGAAACCTTTTGAATGGCTAAAAATTGGTGTGAGTTTACAAATTAATGCTGTATCTGGTTTTCTACAATCAAACAAAATATCTTTTGATTTAATATATCTTTTTGACCTGTTATCCATGTCGTATGTTATTAATTCTTTTAGAGTCTTGTTTGTGGGAGTTTTCTTTACACGATTAAGAAAGTATTGTTAATTGTTTTGTTTACCAGACTTATAACACCATTCTTTTGATCTTAATGTTACACTTTACACCTCTTGTTTTCAGGTTTTCTTCCAAATCAGCTTGATTTTCTCAGTTCGTTAATGATAACGGGATTATGTTTTTCATTAAATAATTTATATAAGGCATGCATTTCTGCTTAAATTATTCTGAAAGTTTATTCCTCCTGTTTCGCATAAGCCTGTACATATCAATTTGATTCTAATGTCATAATCATTTAATGGACTTTAATTAATAATTTGTCATTGCAAGATAGTTTCACTTGACGTTTTTCTAATCACTTTTGCAATATGTGTAGTCTACTATTCGGACTATACCCGTTTTCGAGGTAATGCAGATATACACAATGTTAGTTACAGCTCAATCCAATTTGAAAACATATCGTAAGAAATTAAAATCACTAGTCGAGTTTACGCTGATTCCCATGTCCTAGTTATTACTAAATACTCTACTGTCGGGATATACTGCTCTCCATGGATCCAGTACGTCATGTTGATTCCTTAGGCCAATATTGCAGTCAACATAAATAATGAGAGAGAAATCATCTAAACTTATAATATCCTCTTTCGAATTTCTAGAAATGAAAACAAACAAAAAACAAAAAAAAAAAAAAAAAAAAAAACAAAAAACAAACAGTAATATGATCATTGTCACTGTCAAAGAATTGTGTTGTGAAAATATTTCTGCATTATATATGAACAATATGTACTCAATTTTCTTTGTTTTGGAAGACGGTATTATTTTACTTGCCGTGAAGAAACAAAGCTACTGGACCGACGGGACTGTATGAAATTAGGTTTCCGGGAGCTACTTTAGTAGACTTGGGGTGGGGATGGGGTTTGAATAGCTATGATAGCTCTTTGATCATTTGAGGAGAACCGTGAAACCAGAAATACGTTGTGATGACAAAATGGGCGCCGCGAGATACATTGGTCATTATTTATCATTATTATTCATTATTACTATGAGTGAAATCAATAATTCAATATTACTATATTAATGAAAAGCAGCAATAAATGTATCATACTTGTGGATGAAATTAAATTATTTATATTTTTCCATATTTTATGCATCCATCATCGTTTTACTGTTAAAAACACGATGTTCCTGTTGTGTATAACTTTTAAACACTGATCATCCATTTTAATAGTTCCAGATAGGAATCATATTTGTTTGAAAGTTCCGTAAGTTTAATTATTGTTTGATTACTCGATAAAGTTACATGTTCTGATTAGTTCCATTTTGGAACGATATCATATCCTTAAATCTGTCGTTAAACTGGACGCTCATCATTCTGTTAAAAGCATTTTTGGACTTGACGCTTATCATTCTGTTAAATGCATTTTTGGACTTGATGCGCATGAATATATTATCAGAGTAATTTCGATTGCATTGTAAATAAACATGTCATTCCCGAAAAGGCTTTCAGTGTCTTCGCTAAATCCATGCCCCAAAAAGGCTTTATCCTGTTGTAATTATCTGTTCAATGATAAATCAATGTAAACGCAGCTGTTCTGACAATCACATAGGATTATGTGAATCATGCATTTAAAGTTATTCGAAACATGATAGAAACACCATAGAATAGGTCAGGTGCTGATGTTGTTTAACACGAACAAAGCCTGACAAATTATGTGTAAGGAAAATATCATCAGACAATTTTATTTAGAGCAACTTCCGCATTTGAATTTAATTGTAGTATGAAATATTGTTCTTTCCGTATGCGTTCATACTACCATAGGAAGGTTGAGCCATCATCGAAGAATATGAGTTGTTGTTGTTTTTGTTGTTGTTGTAAGGCTTAACGTCATTTTTCAGCACACGATAGGCTATACATGGCGGCCAGTAATAATGGTGAAGGATGAAACTGGGAAATCCGTGAAAAGAACCACCGACCCACGAGAAGCTAGTGAATCTTAGACTTGAACCCACACAGATAGAAGTGAGATGGCAGTGATCCGTAACGGAGAGCGCTTTAGACCACTCGGCCACTCGGGGACCCTGCACAGGGTGTAATTATACTTAAACCTTCATCAACAAATTTCGAATTACGATACATATTTTCCTTTAGTTTATCATGCACATTACCTTTGACACATTACCCTCGATTTTACCATACACATTACCGTGACCGCTCCGGTGGCCTTGTTGTTAGAGAGTCCGCCTTGGATGCGGGAGGTAGCGGGTTCGACACTAGGCTGAGTAATAACAAACACTTAACAGTTGCCTCACTTGGCGCTCACTATTAAGAGTTTAGCGTTAGGACTGGTCGGCCTGGTGTCAGGATAATGTGACTGGGTGGGACATCATACTGCATGTATGTCTGTTGTATGATGCCTCAGTACTAGATATCACTTTAAACTACCACATCATTGCGATATGACTGGAAAAATCGTTACGGTAAAAATTCAAATCACACACACATATACATTAACCTTGACTTGATCATATACGTTATATCTGACTTTATTATGCACATTACCCTTGATTTGTCATTCACATTATCATTTAATTTATCATACACATTTTTCCTCTTAATCATGTGATGTGCACACAAACATATACATTATTGTTGCCTTTATTTTACACATTGTCCTCGACTTTATCATACATGTTTTCCTTGTTTATATTATACACATAAACGTCAGCTGTATCATACACATTACCCTTGACTTTATCATACATCTTACTTTTGACTTTATCATACACATTATCAATGGCTTTATCTCGCTCATAACCATTGACTTTATCATACATGTAATTCTTGCCATTATCATACACATTGCCTTGACTTTATCATACACGTTACACTTGACTTTATCATACACATTATCATTGACTTTATCTCGCTCATTATCCATTGACTTTCATACACATTTTCCTTGCCATTATCATACACACTACCCATGACTTTATCTCGCTCATTACCCTTGACTTTATCATACACGTTACACTTGACTTTATCATACACATTATCCTTGACTTTATCATACACATTACCCTTGACTTTATCATACACATTACCCTTGCCTTTATTATACACATTACCCGTGTATCGTTAAATAACATAACCTTGACTTTATCGCATACATTATCCTTGACTTTATTATACATATTATCCGTGCCTCTATCATTAGTCCTTTGCCAATCACATGTTGGTATGTAAATATGACGTTTTCATCCTTATGTCGGTGATATACACACACATGCAGATAACCCTTGATTTTATCATACACATTGCCATTGACTTTATCATTCGCATTATCTTTGACTTCATTAAACACAATAACCTTGGCTTTAAAATACATCGCTCAGTCTTTATCATACAAAGTATCCTTGGCATTTTCATACACACTGTCAATACTCCGATTTTATCATACACATTATCCTTGGCATTTTTATACACAGTGTCATTAATCCGACTTTATCATACACATTATTCTTGACTTATTGCAAAATATTAATCTTGACTTTATCATACACATTATCCTTGGCATTTTCATACACTCTGTCAATACTCCGACTTTATCATACACATTATCCTTGGCATTTTCACACACTGTCATTACTCCCACTTTATCATACACATTATCTTTGGCATTTTCATACACAGTGTCATTACTCCGACTTTATCATACACATTATTCTTGACTTATTGCAAAATATTAATCTTTATCATACACATTATCTTTCACGTAATAATTACACAAGTCCTGCTAATGTAATTGAGTAAACATGGGGATTCCTCCTAATGGAGGTGATGTGAACACACATGTTACACCACATAGATTAGGAAGAAACATCAAGATGTGTGTATTCTAGATTTGTATCAGCCTTAAAACAAAATACACATTGATGTTTTCATAGCACCCTGTACAGTCCTGACTCCTGTCAAAAGTGATGTGCAGAAAGATATAAGATAATAAAGAAAATTATGGACTCTCTCTCTCTCTCTCTCTCTCTCTCTCTCTCTCTCTCTCTCTCTCTCTCTCTCTCTCTCTCTCTCTCTCTCTCTCTCTCTCTCTCTCTCTCTCTCTCTCTCTCTCTCTCTCTCTCTCTCTCTGTATACCATACCATACCATACCATACCATACCATACCATACCATACCATACCATACCATACCATACCATACCATACCATACCATACCATACCATACATACATACATACATACATACATACATACATACATACATACATACATACATACATACATACATACATACATACATACATACATACATACATACATACATACTGAAAGGAATCCTGATATGTTTAGCGCTTCGCTCAGGTTGCCAGATTCTGTGTCTCATAAATGGTCCTAATGGCGTAGGTTCAGTTTACATGATATTAGCGAGTTACACACTTGTATAAACCTTGGGTATATATATATATATATATATATATATATATATATATATATATATATATATATATATATATATATATATATATATATATATATATATATATATATATATATATATATATATTTAATATCTCTGGACGACTCATATAGTGATAGCTGGGCTATGTCACCCAGTCGTAAGTCATATGCATGAATGCAGCCGATACACCTTGTGGCCACAGTAAGTATGTGACACAAAATATGTCCTTCATCTTTTGGTTTTATCTGCTTTTGATGCCTTTTGATAATCCTGAAATATTTCCAATAGAATACACACTATAGATACAATAATTGCTCGTACATCATCACTGTTCAAAGAGGTATCAAATTGTAGGCTGTTGCCTAAAGTTTGCATTTCTCATTATTTGGCATTGGATATTGTGACCTAAACGCCCACGATTTCTTGGGAGGAAAAAGTGACTTTTTTATATGCCTCCTGCAAACCAGGTAATCATATACGTAGGTAACACCAAACGGGAATTTTAAGTAGGAATGAAAGAACGCCTAAGGGTGTTGTGGTGTTTATAATTTTTAACGTAGCTTTTAACAATTTTTCAGTCATATCGCTACAATGTTTGCAGTGTGGCAGTTTATAGTGATGTCTAGCATTGGGTCATCATGCCACAGACATGTAGCATGATGTCCCACCCAGTCACATTATCCTGAAACCAGGATAATCAGTCTTAACATTAACCTCTTAATGCTGAGCATCAAGCGAGGTAACTGTTAGTACCATTTTTATAAGTCTTTGGTATGATTCAACCGGGGATCGAACCCACGACGCTCTATCCACTAGGCCACCAGAGCGGTTAACACCTAAGGGACATTTGCATAAAGAAGGATACACCGTTCATTAAAGACTTCAACTTACTGCACTATAACGCCAATTGTGTTTGAGTTTGTCTCGAATAAAACCTATTCTTTTATTTGACCCAGATTTATATAGTAGCAGCATGAAACGAAATTATAAAGGATATTAGTTTTAATACACAATATAGCAATCAACAGCAATTCTTAAATTAGAACGTATTTGTAAACGATGCTAACGAATACCAAATGTTACTTTTTGTTCAGTGTTGTAACAAGTAATTATAAGTACTTTTTTAAAGTATTAAATTCCGCTGTACAATAAATTCGCAAATAGACTCTCAGCAAATACCTCTTTCGATATTGAGAATAACTGGTTATTGTATCAGTAATGAGATTATACAGAACTCAGGGTCTGATGTAAACGTAGTTGTTTTGACTCTATGGGTATAACTAAGTAACAAAAAAGCTAACCAACAAGTTTTGTAAAGCTTAACACGTAATGTAAATATTTATGTAAACATACTTATCATATTTAAGTATGTTGGTCCTATTGACTGTATAGCTGGTTTTATGTACATGCTTAACTGCACATCATAGTTAGCCTGCCAATATGATTGAAAAAATATATCTCCAAGCGCATTCATAATATAAAAAAGATAGGATAATACCACAAACATACATTATAAACTTTTATCCCAAAAAATCCGAAATCCAAAAAAGTTCCGGTACCCTTAAAGGCCAAGGCCTTTGCAACTGAAGCATTAGTAAGTTACGCATCGCTTGGCAAAATGATAGCTACCATTCGTTGTCTATTACTCATGTATGAGAGTATACCAGGTCTAATCTGCTTGCCACCATCAGGTTTATAAAGATAGAATAATTTACTATTTTAGTAAAATAGATTTCTCAGCATTACTATTATCAGTAATAAACAAATATCTGTAAAAATTCTATCAGAATATAAATGAATTTCGTTACAATTTTGATATATTCATAGTGTTCTTGCTTGCAAATGTTTCACTTGTACAGATTCAGAAAGTGTAGATACCAATTTAATGTTTCGTTGCAGAGGGCCACCTTGTATTATAATTAGGAAATTGGAGACACCAATTTCAAATTTCGTTTAAAACTAATTATAATTTTAATATGATTGTACCTATTGCTAAAGGAGGACGGTAAGTAAAGACGGTTATGGAGTGTTCGGTACAATTTGATATATTCTGGATAATCAAAACAGCAGAACAGTTTCCGTCAAGGTTTAGTTTCTATAGTAAAACAGTCAATAAGAGATATTAAAACCCAAATACCGCATAATGTTGTATATGCCAAATCATCCAGATATTATGAAATATTGAAAGTTATTGGTCTTCGCTTCATTGGGTTCCAAATATTATGATGATATCGACATTTCATCACATTATGAGGAAAATCTTCACATGTGTAATAATTTATCCGATTTGATCGGCGACATTCTTGGGTCAACCGATTTTAGTTGCAATGTGGAACACAAGATTTGATGACGTTACCGTTTTACCGTTGTAAACAAAGGATACCAAGACCACACAATGTTGGATACTGCAAGTTATCGTTTTACGATACACGCTTCTCATTTTACGTTTGATATGATCCAGTAATCGGTATATCACGTATATTTATCTAGTGTACACATTTTAGTCTCAGATCCGCTTGAAAAAGCGGGCTTGCCTTTCTTTATACCCTTTCTAATCAATTTGTCAGCCATGCTCGAATATTAATGTTAATAGATTAATCACTATCTGAATTTTGTCGAATGCATCATATAACTGATTAAGGGTACACCCAAAATATAATGCAATTAATTGCGACTTGGGCGACTGAATTAAAGGGTGGCACCTCTTAATTCTTAACCGAATGTTTAAACTGCATGTATACTTAACAACTGGACCATTTTATAGAACGGGTTATATCATATCGCTTTTTAGCAATAATTTCCTTCCTTCCAAATTTAAGTTAGGTTGGTTGGATAATGGTGAAATTTGGGAAAACGGCAACACTGCAACTTTAGCCAAGTATTTAGAAGAACAGATTATATGTTATAGAGCAAAACGAACAACATTTTGATTTCACAAACCTATATTGCTTTGTGGGAGAGAATTCATCAAAACAATTTGAGGGGCTATGACTTGTAAGTCCTTTCTGGTTAACGTCTAAATTTCTGCACCTTATCAAAACGTAACTCTTTCTAAGACCATAACATAGACGATTCGTGGAGGATATGTTGACTGCAATTATACTCTGCCTTAATAATGTACAAATGAAATCTAAAACTAAAATTCCACGCTGGTCGTTAATTGATTGATGAATTGATTCATAAGAAATAATAATGTACTGGAGAAATATATTTTATAGTTCAAAATCCAATTTCCTCTCTCTCTCTCTCATTTTATAAATATCTGCAAGTGTAATGTTAAATGTGAAATCCAGTGTAAGAACTCACTGATACAGTGGACACTGATCTCAGTGGATCTGAATATTGTTATGTATATTTAATTTGCATTATGAATTACTTTTGTCCATAACTGAGGGTAGGAGTTAGGCCTACCTGAATAATGTTTTTATTGTATTTCTATAAACAACATATTACATATTAACTATATTCCATTATGTAGGTTATATATTAAAATCATTGCTACTTCTGGGCAAATATGTTTATGTGGTCATTTGACCTTGGAGGTTTATAGAAAAGAATTGTATTTATGAATTTGATGAACAAATAACCCTCTTGCTGCTTCTGTTAATGTGACTTAACATTTTATGTTACTGAAAATTAAATAGAAATTCTTTATTACTATCTTGACAAAAGTCCTTAAACAACCAGTCACAGTTTTGTTCAATCGATATTTGAGAGGATGTATCCATTTAATTTATTCACTGGAGTTACAAGGTGCTCATTAATACTGTCTAACTAAATCATTATTTTGGGATTATTTGAATTCATTTAGAGACATTTTGGATTTTATCACTGTGAGACATCTAAACCGTATCACAGATACACTATTTCGAGGATTGGGTAGAACATAAATTTCAAGACTGGATTTCGTCATGTACACTACCGAAATTCATTGGAACTACGTTATACATTTGGAATCGAGATTGTCGATTAGGACTACTTGTAATTTAATTCATGGTACTGTAAGTTTTATTCTATAATTTCAACTTATACACTAGGGAGACCTTTTTTATTGAGTTTACAAAACGTATTTGATTTTGTCCTTTTCTAATACTTAGTTTAAGACCAGGGTTGTAAAAATGGTTTTGTTCCATTTTACTATGAACTGTATGGCTTGAGTACCAGTATTGTGTGCATTACATAGCCCTGATCATAACTTTCTCAATGTATCATTCATAATGGCTTGTTCACTCCTATTATCCCGATTTTCTCTTGTAACCAACATTATTTGCGTAAGGTTAAAATGTCGTTATCCTTCAATGTGAAATGAGTACCATCTTAGTGGAATATGGTGACGTCTGTCTCAAAGTATTGAAGCAAATTTGTTTACCACTACATTATTATCCTCTCCTTTCTCCTCTTGTCAGTTGATACCAAAACAAGCTACTTTAAGGAATCGTTATATATGGAGATGGTTTTTTACTTGCCATTTGTAAGTGATTGATGTTTTGAGTTGAATGCTGTTCTTTAGTGCATGTTAGGCTTTACATGATGGCTAGCTAGTTTAGCTGGTAGAGAACAAGGTAAAACCCTGATAAGAACTCCCGACCAACGGGAAGCTGATGGCAAGCCTTCTAACATACACATATTGACCCCGCCCGAGACCCAAATCCATACGGACAAAGGATAGATGGGATAGATCTATACAGACAACACCATTTCGTAAAGTGTTTTCGCATATCTCTTATGGCATATTATCGCGGTATGTGCAGAACTTCCGCCGTGCAAAAATGTGTGTATTGCCCAGGTCTTGTCACATTCATACCACATAGCTATTTTAAAGCTAACCTCAGTTCGTATAAAAATTTCCTTTAATAACCTCCATACCATTTTCACGCGTATATTGGAGATAAAAATCATTTTAATCTTGTTCATATATTAAGCTATAAATTAAATTTACTATCAGTTGTATTTATATAAATTAATGAAACGCTCTGCCCGTGCAGAGGGAAAGTAGCTGCTTAATTGGGTTATATTTTTATCGTAAAATAACAAATTCCTGTAAAGGGCACGATAATGGAATCACCATGTACATTAACAGTTTATTGTTGCTTGATTGCGGTTTAACAGTAAAGGTAAACTTGTTTAGCATTAAATCTGACATGAAATATTTAACGATTTTATCCATCATCTCCAAACACCGATATCATCATTTACACCTTGTCACCTCACTCCACTTTTAAACCAAAATGTACATTAACATTAATAGATATGACCTCCTATGTAGTCATTTATGCCATTAAAGCATTATTAAATATGTTCCATTCTCACCCACTGAATACTTCAACATATGATAGAATTTACAGATAAAAGTCTATGGTTCCTTATTAGCAATGATCTTATGATCTTAATTAAAGTAGTGAAATATAAATAATGACCTTTTGGTTATAATAATAACTTTGAAAAACAATGTTTTCTTTTAAAAGACCGGAACAATAAAAATATCTATCAACCAATAATTTCATCAATATTTATATTTTATGATTTATAATAAAAACAATTACTAAACATTAAAAAGTTATAAATGCTCAGACGATTAAAAAAGCCAAATATTTATATAATACGATACTATATCATATTTTCTTATTAATAAATTGCTCTAAACTTTTAACTACATAGACCGATACCTCTCCGATTGTTAATCAGAGGTGATTAAGATTTATATTTCATAAAATACAATAAATAGAGAATAGATATACACAATCAGTTATATATATTTTTGTACCAAGACAAGGAAATCCCAGTTGCTGGGTTACATTAGCCTCTTGGGGACACAAATAATGTATGCCATTTTGCAAAGGTAGTTTTGATTTCACGAACGAAGCGTGTTTGTGGACTTTTCATTTTGCACGATGAAGCTAAATATATCCTTTAACAGCTTAATACCAATTCGGTTATGCTGTCAACACTACAGAAAATTTGTCAAGGTTGTAAGTTTTTAATTTAAGATCTGGGTTGTACCGTTGTAAATTAATGATTAAGTTAATGTTTATATCCAATAATTTTTTTTCAGAGCACTTTTGTATTTCCAGAGAAATAATCATTTGAATTCAATAATTTAAAGAAATGAAATTCCAGCTAAAAAATGAAACTCTAGACTCAACATATCATACGATTTAATTAATTATTTTAAGTATTCTAGAACAGCACTTATACACGTCCGTGTAGGCAAAGTATACATAATACATACAGCGGGATGGAATGCTTTATTTGAATTGCACGTGTATTGAATGTGTTCCATATGCATAAAGCAGGATGGAAAGGTTGAAACTTTTGGAATGATTTATTTGACTTGTACCTGCATTTTGTGCCTTCCAAAATATAAATTGGGGTGTTTGCAGTAAACTTAGAGGTTATTGGATATTTTAGCACTGTTTAAAGAAAACGCTTTGACCACATTAAGTAATCTTTTTGCTTGTCATCCATTTATAGCTTATAAAACACTTTAAGAGTAAAAAAATTGCGATATATACATCATGAAATTTTAATTGAATCCCTTAAAATTCTGCTGAACGTAAAATTTACCTTTGTAACCTGAATATAATATTTTAAACAATCCACAAGTCCTGTGTAAGAGTTCCACTGCTGTGGTTTTTTTCCTAATGAGGTATAAGCATACAGACATGACACAAATATACCATATTGAGATGTCTATCTCGAGTGGATGTACATCAGCCAGTTAGACATTATCAATGTTTGAATAAAGGTATGATGTGAATCAGTTAGTTAGACATACCTAAGTCGGAATGGAAGCATATGTACAGTTTTAGAGGCCTGAAATTGATGATGATAGAACGGCGAACGGGAATAATAACCTAATTGGAGAAGTGACGAAATATATATTGTTGATTATATTAATATCATGTCACGTTTCTTGAATTCCATTTGTCGTCAGTGAAGTATTACAAAATAGATATGACGATATGTTTTTTTTTGTTTAAACTAACGACCTTAAACTTTGTTAATAAAACAATTGCAGACAAAGTACGTCGTCTAAATGTTTCCGCCAGGTAGGCTGTTTCGGTGAAGAACAAAAGAAAATCTTTTACTAGACGATCAGGGTATCGTTGTTTGATATTTTGATTTTACTCATATGTTGGCTTCAAAGTAAAGATTTGCAAATAAACAAGGAGTAACATAACACAAATGGTATATATATGGGTTTCTTAAACTTGTAAAATGATGTAAAACTTGCCATTTGTTGCTGAAAAGTATATATACGTTTATTTCGCATTTTAGCTCCTAGTCCAAATCAAAAAGTTCTATTTGCTTTTGCATATATTATTCAATTATGTTCAATCGTTACAACGCTTATGATAAGACTCAAAGCCCCAGAAACGTGTCAGTAAATTCTTGTTTATCTGCTCTTAAATCATGAAACATAATATTAAATATAAATGGGTACGAAATAATTTTTTGGTGGCCATTTCAAGTTGTTATTGATTTTAATATATTTTCGAACGATTTCTGTTGTGTTATGATGTTCATGAAAATAAATCAGGTATAAAGCTCGAGTTTACTTTTCTAGTCTGAACCTGTCCATCATCTACACGTCACGTTACTAAACAGGATCACATTTTTTGTTCACCGTTAGCGTATGAGTAGTGAGATCCTCCTGGATACTGCATTATACTATTGCATCGTATACAAATATTCACCTATCCACACTCCTCTACAAGGATACCGCATCACCATTTTGGACTGACAACTTTTACAAAAATATTTTCAAACAACCAGCCGCTTCACACCTGTATCACATCGCTATTTTACTATCGCATTTTGTACAGATATTTATACACTAAACTTCTGAGCAAATTACTGCGTCCGATATTATACTTTTGATTCATAAATCAAAACGATCAATGAATAGTTAGAAACACTACATTCACAGAAAGAGAAATGAAATTGAAAGAACGAATAAGACAAATGAAGATAAACCTATATATAACAATAAGTTTATCTAGATGGCATAGACTTCAAGCAATTAACAATGACTAAATTATGGTACTGGAATGTGCCAGCATGTCAAAAACAACATTGGCTAGATAATGTAAATGGAGTGTATTGATTAACTTAAACCGTTCTATTAGACGAAAATTGATTTGCCAGAATAGAGTGTAATAACCATCCTATCGGCTGAGGAACATATACAAGTATTCGTCTTTGACATATAACAACAAAGTCATTTGTTTTGCAGGAGGTAAATTAGTCATTCCTCAATCGAATAATTTTAAGAGCAATTACACGATCATTCAAACGTGATGTCATGTCATCCATTAGTTTTATCAACGCCAGTAAAAAATTGTTTCAGTTTTAAAGACATGGCTGGGGTAAATATATAAGCAATTCTGCTCGACAGTGCAAAACCAAATAATAAATCCAGCCCTAAAGGAAGTTGCTATGTTGCTGGAAGTAACCCAAAAATATAGAGCCATTGAGGTATAATAAATCTGTGATAGCATAAGAACTTCATGGAAGCTTGGATGAATTTGGAGATATTTTATTAACAGCTAAAGAGCTAAACGTAATTTTATATACACAATACCTGATGCGTATAACCAAACCGACAGTGTAAATCACGTTTATTAGGAAAATGGTATACAGAAATAAAGAGTTAGATACATAAACAAGCCTTACAAAGGAGAAATTACATGAGTTTATAAACAAAGTAATTCATGATGTTATATAAAATAGGGGTTTGGGATAGCCAAGTTGACTAAACTGCTCGCCTTTATCAATAACTGCCATCTTACCTCTGTCCGCGTTGGATAGAGATCAATACAACATACCTATGCCAAATGCTAAGGCTACAGGAACTCTTTAGTCAATAAGTACCAAAGACAACAATGTCGTACTAATATCTACACAGAAAACGATGGAACACCAAAATGGACAATAATTAAGGGTTCATAATACTCCTCTTTACCAATATTTAATAATCTGAAAACATCTTAATATCTTCTAACTTCGCCTTGTATAAAGTAGCATTGTGAACATTTTGTTACACATTTATTTTTTTTATAAACTGCATACGTACATTTCAATTGAGTTGGTTTATGCAAATGTTTATAAATCTACTGATTAGATTAATGTATACAATTGTATCTTATCTTATAAATTTTGAATGTCATTTTTACATCAACAGATTATTCACGTGACATATATGCTAACCTCAAATCCGAAAGAACACAAGTTTATATTTTTTGCATCACTGAGGAACAATTATTAGCCAGGTGAAAGATATACCCATCCGTTCACGATTCTAGAAAATATCAGTTGCTAAAATTGTGCTACAAAGTTTGTATTCCAACGGAACCAATGTATTGCAGACCATGAATCAGAGCGGTATCAGGTTACCAATTTTTAGCTATTTAATTATGAATTGCCTTGAAAATTTCATATAACAATATTTTGTTACTCAGTTCGTCTATACTGTTTAAAAATTTGTCAATTCGATTTAATCACCATTTAAGTACATTACGGATCTGAACAAATTAAACCTTTAAAATAACGAAAAAAAGATAATAATTCATTAATGTGACCCAATAAATCATCTATTAATAATTTCCAATATTCTTTATCACTTTGAGTCACAAATTTATACTGACATCTGTTCAGCAATATATTCTCCACTTTTGGAGTTTCTGGGGGCTTTTATACATCAAAACATTCGCTGGCCATCTCATATATTTCATTATCAGTATTTTATTGTTGATACTTATGCCATATGTTATAACCCGTATGTTCGAACAAGGTGAACCAGCAATAATACATTTTTGAAGTAAGGAAAAGCATACAGAATAAATATGCATCTATTAATTGACTGACAGAATTATCAAATATCTTGAGTTTAGGGCCTAAACTTACTACTTACATTCTCTAACTACTGCATAACTTCAATAGATCAAATAATATTTGTGTTTGTACATTTCCCCATCGGAACAAATGCCTCATCAAAATATAGTTTGAACCGCATCGAAGACACAAAGTTTCGGCCTAGTTGTGAGTACAATGTTAAAGGCGTATGCAATCTGCGAAGAATAGAAGAAACATAAACAAAAGAAGACAAAAAGTCAAATAAATTATTCTGATGTACAATAAACGTGGGGTGCCTATAGGAGTGGATAAATAATGGTTTCCTTTTTGTGATATCTAAATTTTGTTTTTTGTTATTTTGGATTGAGAGGGAACTGCAGATACTTACTAAGCGAGTGCATCAAAGAAAATCAATAGTTTTGCGTGTTTACTTCCAGATGTATGGTGTTTTATTTTTATTGGATGCTAAAAAGCACTAATTTCATTAAACTTTCAATTGTTCCTAGACGGTGCAAATTTGCTTCTGCATTTTAAGAAGCAGCGAGTTAGTTTACTTTGATTTATTTCCCGAGTGTAAAAGAGCATATTACTTTTCATCAGGTATTTGCTAACGAGAGCCCATGCTTTGCCAAAAGTGATCGAAAGTAAATGTCAGTTGTTATTGCATATTAACTGTCTCCCCATTGTGAGAGTTTTCGAGTAAAGTTCTTTTTTCATAGCTCACTTTCTTTAGAGGGTGTCCCAAGAGCTCATTGCAAATGATGTGTAATGAACTTCATCAATGAGCTGGTTACATGCTCTTAATATATATTCTAATCGCAAGAGTTAACGACGAACATGGTGCTTCTTTTGCATCTTTTGAACAACCTAAACTGCTTTCTTGATAATTTTTGTGTCCTGCTTGATGGCGCACAATGTTTCTGCACAAGATGGTTTGAAACGCAATCTTACAACTAAAGGGAAGGAATCGATTCTCATACAAATACTTAAAGGTCTGAGAGTTACGCTCAAATCAGTTCCAAAACACATTTTTAGTCACAACCAAGCGAAAATAGAAGTCTCTAAGCTATTTTATCGTATTGGTATTGATCTAGTCTCCTCACCATAGATCGATTTCCCATGAAATCCAAAATTTCCGGGCAGAATATTTTCGTTATCAGTAAATAACACGCAAATGTTAGGAAAAAGGCGTTCCATGCTCAAAGGCAATTTCAATTCCTTTATTGAAAAACATTCAAGCAGAATGTTTTAGCCAATGCAATAAAAATACATTTTACGGTGATTGAACGAGGCAGTTATACCGCAATAACTCATATCTCGTTTCAGTAAAATCATGGGTCAGAAAACAATTAAATATTTCGCGAAAGGTGCTAGGATAGGGTGTGATTCAAGAATCCATATACATCTTCCGTCCTTTCCTCATTATTTTACCTATCTAAGCAAACAGATTCCATCATATTTCAATTTATTACCAACTCTTGTCTTTCACTAATACTGGTCTCTAATTGTCGTTATTTATTAAAATAAAATAAAATAAAATAAACAAACACTTATGTTTGTTTGTGCGTCATAAATATACCAAATAGGCTAAACATCAGGGAGTTATGTGCAATAGAATCCTGAAGTGGTGTAAATACTTTCTTGTTACAAAATGCAGTAATAGTATTGTGGTCATTTTTAAACCGCACAGTCCTGTTTTCAGCTGGCCTGTTCCATTTTCAACACTTAACGTGATCATTCACGTGTGCAAAGGAATGCCCCGTATTCAGTTACTACAGTAAGTAAATGATTATATAAGAAAATTACCCAAGGCAGCTTCGAATTGTAATCGATCATCGTCACTTAAGAAGGTAATAAATTGAATGCATATTCTTCCAGAAATGTTAGCACTGGGAGGAGATAACTCAATAGATGGTCACATTTCTAATGTTCACTCCTTTCACGTTGTGAAAGAATCCGAACGGGAACTAATCAGTCACTACAGCTACTATCGTATAACTATTTATAAAAATACATCACACATGATTCAGTCGACAAAACGTGAGTTGTTTACCACATAATATGTAATCAAATGATAACGATAGTGCAAAACTAATTGTTTTCGTTTCATATTCATTTTTGGAGGGGTGGGCAGGGTTTGGTTAACTATCCCTAGGGCTTCAAAATTTCGCTAAAGCTTTGTCAAACACAATAACAAAAGAATAAAATGGACTCCATTTTGCATTTGAAAGATCTAAATGTGTAGAAATTAACAATGGTGATGCTATAACAACACGTGCGATACACAAGCATAATTTTAAAAAAGTTTCTTCCTGGCTTAACCGCAACAACTACTTTTTTATATATTAGTATAATGATCATAACAATATGTCACTGACATGACCCGCTATGACATTCTACCCCGTATCACTGTATAAAAAAATTAATGAATTTTGGCTAGCGAAGATAGGGCTATGTATTATATCGCAGTTAAGAGGGTAATTAAAGAAAACGTAGAGGTACATACAAGTGAATGCTTTGTTGGTTAAATCTGCTGATCTGATCTTAGAAAGTAAGTAAATTGGAATTAAAAGGATTAAATGATCTTAATATAATGCGATTTAGCCATGGATTATATCCAAGATAACTGAAAGTCTCTTTATTAATGATACCAATACGAATTCAAATAATACCTAACGAAACCAACAGGCATGTTAATAATAATGTCAAAAAAGCTACAAAATACTAGATAAGTGGATGAATAATGAACTAAATAAATGCAGTTTTGAATTGAAGAATATTAGCTCTAAAGATTTATTGATTTTATATTTGTTTATTTGGAAATGTGTGCCAATTTGGAGCCCTTTTTAATAAAGTCACTTGCTTTCAGTACACTGCTTCTTGTATCACCACATGCAAGTATAGTCATAGCTTTGTGATTGGCGTTAGCTTTGCTCTGATTATGAATTGTATTGTTGTCAGTCATGCGAGTACCTCTGGATATTGACCTACGTTTGGATTGTCTTGTTAGTATATTAGGAGAAATGCTATTCAATCAACATTTCTTCCCTATAGTTTAAGAGGATATTACGCTTAGTTTGTTGCTTTTATTGCTTCTCATTATTGGTTGCATCCTCTCCCAAGCCTCTGTAGTCACTTCATTGGCCAAAAGTTCAGAAAACTTCTAATGCTTTTTAATGAATGCTTCTTCGTCAGGGCATATTCTTTCTCCATGTCTCGACGAAGCATACACATGCTGTAGTGTAAATCTCACTGAAGCCAAACGGTTCCCCTCCATTCTTCCCATAAAGATATTAGCAAATTAGTGTGAAATCGTTGTATTCGTGACTGTTCGTTTTGGAGATAATTGTTTTTAATGAACGCACAGTTTTTAATTTTTAAGATTAGCTTTAGAAGATTTTTAAAAGAAAATTAGCGGCTTCTCTTATAGAGCTTCTGTATGCCATACGTTTTGTACATATATCCCTTCACAATGCAGTATTTGTGTATACATGCATGAGACGTTTAAGAAAACAGACAGTGGTCCTTGCAGTAATGGCTCCTTTCATACACATCGGCACTAATTTAACAGACACCGACTTAGTTTTTTTTTTGTGGCTAGCGTTTCGTAGCGTCGCTGTCAAAGCTTATCGAGAATGTATGATTTCCATCAGAACTTCTAAATATTAGCTTTATTTCTTTGATCGATATATCTGTGTTTTCCGCTGTCTCGAGGCTTTGTTGATGCTTACGCAGATCTTCAAATTTGTCAATGTTATTCTTAGCCACTTACTGATGCGCTGGTTAGTTTGTACTGGCAGGTAATCACTGTCATGTGAGAATCTGAATATGACAAATTTTATCTAGACGTCCTGTAACCAAGGAAGCACTTTAGTGACCGGTCAATGTATTCTCCATATATGACCAGACGTTATAGTGACAAAATAAACAGTGAGGGTGGTTCATGGAGAGATAAATATTGAACACTGGTTGATTACACTTTATAGCAATGTTTAAAAGGGCAAAAAAATAAAAGACGACATTTATGACAGTGCTGTTACAGGATGAAGATTTAATTGCTGCTATGGAAATTTTATTTGGATATGTTGTTGACTTAAACAGAACTTAGGTTTTTGCATAAAAGATTTAATATTATTTGAGACGAATGAATTCAAAGATTTCACCTGAAATTAAATTCTCATTTTTACTGCATTCCAGAACAATAAAATATAATGTTTTTCAATCTTTTTATTTTCGTTTCTAAATCGATGTTGAAACTAATACAAAACGATTTAGTAACAACCAGAAAACGATATCATCATCCTTCTCATTCAAAGAAATTTGAGTCTTATTAACGTTTCAGCTTAACACACACTGAGTTAATTTGTTTAGATATTTTTTTTGCATTTATATCTGCTGGTGATGTTTGAAAGTAATGGAATTGTACCGCCTGCTAATATGGTGCCAAAAAACTAGGTTCCTAAACTATATTTCTAAGAACATATTGTAACAACACTAATGGTATGTGTTATTGGATTTAGTGTCTCCGTATATAGATTTCATAGATTTGAATGACAATTAGATGATTATGAGGAGTCAGTAGTGGAAAGATATTTCTCAAAGTGAGTAATTAGCCATTTGATAGGAGAAAATGTCATTTGTACTGAAATCGCGAGACGTTATGGTAGCATGATTACTTTTGTAACCTAGACCATCCTTAATTATTTAGCATATGGTACATTATGAATCCTCAGGATATTCTATTGCAAATCTCTATGATTCTCTCGGTAGCGAGATCGCTTGCGTGTTACCGTTTATTCAAACTAAAATTTGAAATGGGCAATAAATTGCTATCTAATTGAATGACGTTACGTGTTAAATATGTAATTGTTCTGTGTGAAAATCTAAGTGAGGAAATTAAACTATCTTGGATGAAATATATTCTAATACAATTACTATTTACTTAGAGAAAGACATGTTAATAAATCTGATTTTTTTTAGCCATGTAAATGGCAAAATTTAAAGGTAACATAATTATCGTTAGCTTCACCATACAATACCGAGATGGTATTAATACATTCAGGCCCAATAGTCGAATACGCTATGGATAATATCCTAAACTGTGTTATTCACCATAAAATACGAAGAGCCCTTTAATGCGGTTTTAACAAATACTAATACAATGCAATAATCAGTATATACTTTTGGAATAGCAAGGTCAGGTTGCATTTATATTAAGTGTAACAATGGCTGTTTATAATATGACTGTCTGTAAGACGTTATTACGGGCAGAATTTGGATGAACTGGTAACGTATAAATAACACGCATTTATACACCGCCAATTTCTTGGAAAGTTTAAACAAAATATGTTCATTTCCTTTAAAAGACATCATCGGTACTGTGAGACGTCAAATCAGTATCCATCAATAACACAAATGTGCCCATTTTTTCAGCATTCTGTTTACCAGGGATTTTTACATGTTATCAAAATCATCTTATCTAAGCAAACAAAGTTTCTTTGTGACTGCTTTTGACATAAGTCATTGTTCCAGCCAATTCGTTTGCTTTATAAATTGCTTCAAATGATTTTTTCCTTTTGATCTATGTATATATCAGCAAATATTAATCACTACTCAAGTAATATATATATACTTCTATGAACCGCAAGTTCTGACCGGTTAAGATGTATGTGACCTTGCGCCATGAATTTTGATACAAAAGCACATCAGAAACTACGCACTGTAACAAATGTTGATTGGTAAGAGCATTGAAATTACAGTATCATAATTACACATATGTAAAAATATTTAGAAACTGCCGTTTATGATTTGTGATTTTTATTTTTAACGTAGCCTTAACAATTTTTCAGTCATATCACTACGATGTCTGCAATGTGACAGAACTCCCAACCGACGGAAAGCTATTGGCATGTGAGAAAGTAGTTTCATGTAGAGAGTTTTCCATGTTCTTCCTCCACCAGATAAATTGGCCTCCATATATAAGCTGTATTGTGCTGAATAATGTTGTTAACATAAACACCCATCCACCCAAAATACCAACAGTCTTATTTAGGATTAATTACATTTTATAGTTTCTCCTGTGCCTGTGCGATATATGACCAACATACATGGTTTATTAACTGTGACAACCATGCTGATTTGTGTCATGGTCAGAAGGGTAGATGGGTACATGCTGCTGAATGACTGTCCAGTTCCGGATATAAGTCATGCGGATCTATTTGGCCATGTACGACTAATAACTTGTCATGTGTACGGATTATTTCGAAATTTGATAGAAATAATTAGAACATACAAATTTGAGAGAGGTTCACGAGATAATATCGCGCAGTGAAAAGATCATCATGTATTTCTTGTGTACGTCAAAGTAGATGATGATGCAAACTGATGATGCAAAGAGTGACAACGGATTGTCTGATCCGATATTTTCTGCCACAAATCTGGCAACACCGGTGACGCATAATCAGTTCATTGCTAAGGTAACATTCCATTGAAGCAAATCAGTTCGAAGTTTACGACAGTAAATAATGATATGTGTATACACCTGAATGATATCAAATGCTGTATTCTTATAAAGACGAATCATCCAGGTTTTTGGGGAGATCTTGTCTTCTTAGGAATCATCCATGACCATAGGGAGCCTATCCCTAATTTATAATATAGTTGACTGACAAATAATTGAAACAACACTTAATGTGCAAAAAATCAATTTGATGTTTCTGATGAATATAAGGACGGAAACGTATAAATCATAATATATTTACAAAAGTTCGGAAATAAAAACCTATCATCGTTGCTTTGATCTAACTTTATACTATTATCAGCTGAAGAATGATTTTATATTAGATAAATATTCTTAAAGAAGGCTTGATGGGCACTGTAGCAATAAAGATTGAAAATAAAATTTATTGTTATCCTTGAAGGTTCATAAATTGCTGTAATTTAACTTAGTCCACACAGGAATTAAAAAAGTGCAATATCTCGCTGCCTTTGTCTGTCTCTCTCTGTCTGTCTCTGTCTGTCTGTCTCTGTTTATTTCTCTCTCTCTCTCACACACACACACACACACACACACACACACACATTGATGTGTAGGGCATATTGTTTTCTCCACAGTTATTTCCCTTTATATATGACAGAAAATCACAACAATGACTGGTTCATCTATTTCTCTCTCTCTCCCACACCCCCTCCCACCCCCCCACCCCCACCCCCACCCCCACCCCCCACCCCCACCCCCACCCCCACCCCCCCACATTGATATGTGAGGTATGTTGTTTTCTCCACAGTTATATCCCTTTATATAGGATACCTATAATCACAACAATGACCGGTTCAACTATTTTTTTTTTGTGCATGTCCAGTAGAAAGTTGTGGTTTCCATAAAAAGATATAGATGAAGATAAAGATATTGCGAGAAATGACTTAGGACATTTTGAAATGAATTTAAAAAATGTATAGCCTTTGAGTTACTCAAAAAGAGCCTCATTCCCGATGACCGGTTGACTTTTTAACATTACATAAACATCAGTCAGTATATGATACACTTTGTTGTTTTATAAACCCCTTATGATCTCAGTCTGTCTCAGGAAAACATTGTACCTAAACTGAAATAAAAGCTTATGTGGGCCAAAATGAGATTGTTTTGCAAAACATATTGGATGTCACTGACGTAAAAATATTATGTGTAAATCTTTAATTTCCGCAAAACAGACAAACCTGTTACATTGACTTCCTTTTATTTATACAGCCTCATCCTACACATGCAAACTACAGCGTAATATTGATTTCAGTCTGAATCTGGCTATTCGCGCTTAAAATGATCCAACTTACAACACGTACTATTTTTATGAAAGGCATTCAGCCATGTTAAAATGTTACAATGTCCCATCAAAAATGGCGGCTCATTATAAATTTGTCGTTTAAGGCTGTTGTCGTTTTAATCCTATTTGACACATGTCTGCTGTTAGTGCTATTTCCCCGCTCAATACTACTCCTTCTTTATAAAGGCTAGACCGAATATTGCTTTGGACGGAGGTTCTTTCCAACCAATTTGTGCTCTCATTTTTAAATAATGCTCTAGTTTGACAGCTCTTTTCATAGATGTTAAAAAAAGAAAAATATACAGTCGCATTTATCAGTGTATATAGCCAAATATTTTTTTCTCAAAGACTGAAGTAAAACACAACTACGAATGCATATGTGTTTTGTAAAATAAGATTAGATTTTCTTTTTTTTCCTTTTTTCTTTCTTGTTTTTGAAATTGTTTTTGAAATTTAAAGTTCTTTACATTTGATACCCAGACAAAACCTCGTAAGCAAAATATTGGAGCTGCCTTTGCGAGGGCTTACAATACTTGCGGTCGATAAAAGCTATCTATGCATTTGTTTAGAAAGCCTCTCAAATTGCAACATGACCATATCACATCTACACTTTATTTTTAGATGAATTCCTATTGGCCTTCCAGCCATACTGACTAAAGTTTTTTTGTAATTAATCAACACATACACAAACACACGCAAACACATACTTATTCTCTTCACTCCCTTTTCTAAAAATTTAGAATGAGTTTAATCTGTAACTTAATAGTTCCATAACATTCTCAAGCGCAGGGAGCTGTCTTTATTGATAGTATTGCGAGCAGTGACATGGGTTTTATACAGATTTAATTATGACTCGACATATGATTTCCCCTGGTAATGTTTGAATCTGACGAATTAAAGTAAACCTCATATTTTTCAATTGTTTCAAACTAGGTATTTCATCCTTTTTAACTTTGCACTATACCTTATTTCTCTTTCTAACCTTGTAATTTTCTTAACATTAATCTAATCTGATTGCAAGTCCAGAAAAAATATTGAAAAAAATGATTTAATTGTATTCTAACAATTACTTTCGCCAAAATAAAAATTGTTATATAAATGTTGTAGTTTATAAACACGCACGTCTTATTCACTATGAATGGATTTTGATTTCACGACATCATACTTGTTTTAAGACTGACTTATCAGGTAGCTATATTCCAAACTTCTAATTTAATGGAACTAATAATTCGCATCTAATCCATCTTTGTGAAGGATCATATACAGGCCACCAGAATTAACATAAACTTTACTGTATCTTTCGATCCTTTTGCCATCAAAACTTGCATTAACCTCACTGTATTTATCGACACCAGGAATTGTTGATTGTCGTGGTAATGTCAGCAGTGCTCAAACATGCTTCGATTTTCATTTTGTGGGTGGAATAATGTGCGATACTGAACACATCATGATACAATTGTTGAGAAATCCAAGCTTACTATTTTGGGGTCGAATTATTGCTAATTTTTTCAGTATCAATGCTTTTGGTCTATTCAATCCCTTTATTTAGGATCCTTCGCCCGATACGATTAATACTGAAAATCTCTTTTGCATCTGTCTATAGTCAAGGGCATTTTCATGTCAAACGCGGGATGGGATATGTCTTCACCACTTGCCATTGTTTATGCATTAACGGTTTCGTCTAACACACGTTTGTCGCAGCTTCATAATTGTAATCCGCTTCCCATTTCCGCAATTGAAATCTTTTATTCACTTTTGCATTGTTGCACAGCTACATTAACAATTTAACTGGATGGCTCGTGCATTGCTTCTGTTGATGGAAGTGTAATCATTGGATCCATCTTTTTTTGTCAAGTCACTAATCTTCGTTTTTGATCTCGAATCGATTGAACCGCTCACAATGCTAAATTGTTCACAACATCCCCTGAAAATGTTTTGATGCCATGAATGACTAGCATTGGAACTTGTGAGGACATACATTAGGCGCGCAAAGACATGGCTACAATTACCTTTGTTAAGAACGTAAAATATATATTTGGACTATATCACCAAGCCATTTTCGTAATATGTCATTTAAATGGATTTCCATACGTTGTCGGACACGGATAGGTTCGCTTCTGAACCTGTTATTGCTTGGTAATGTTGTGCCAATGATGTAATTTGTATAGCTTACCGTATATAACGTCATTACGTGTTATCGTGTATACCCTTGATGGGTGTATTTTCAGCTGATAGTAGTCAACGAGGTACCAGCTGTAGAGCTAACCATAGAAGTTGACCATAACAGCTGTAAAGCTGAATCATAGCAGCCGCAGAACTGAGTGCAAGTGTTGTTGACCGAGTAGCAGGTGATCGGGCATTGTTGACCAAATTGGTGGTCACTGATTGCTTGATTGACCAAGGAAATTGAATGGTGGACGGTGACTACATGAAATGCTGACTGCCTGATTGACCAGTGCGACTGGTAGCCAAGTGTGCTAGTCAAGGAGTGTGTTTGTTTTACTTCATGGATGTAATCTTCTAGCCGTTGGCTAACTGTGAGGTTTGTTATGCCCAGAATGGGGGGGGCTGTAAATATATTGTTCAAGATATATATCCCTTTTGTTTTAATCATTTCGCTATTGAGTACAATACCTCATTTATCACAATTTGAGTGGATACATTTTACTCTTAGATTAAAATACATCATTTTTGCTATTTGATTAAAACATTCTTTTCGTCGTGTGAATTTACTGTAAATCGTTAACCTTTATCCTTTTACTGTGTAAGATTATTTATTTGTATTCACATTTATGTTGCATTATTAGGTTTGTGCGGATTGCATTAATTTTTGTCCAATATTTGGATGATATACATGCACATATTAATCATATTTTTTTCTCATTCAAGTCATTCAGCTATAAATATTATATTTGATTCACCATCAAAAGTGTTCTTTTATAAATCCGATTTCCATCCGGGTTATCTTGTTATACTATTTAACAACAGTCACTTGTATCACACGCACACTAAGGATTGTCATTGCGTTAAATGTCAGGTATATCTTTACGGTCCAAGGTTGACATTGCCGGGGTGGGAATGGGAGACGAGCACCCCACTCCTCCAGAAATGCCCCATACGGCTTGAGTCTTTGATCTCCTTGGTCAACTAAAATCCAGCTCCTGGCCTTTGCGAGTGGCTTTACTTCTAAGTCTGGCAGATCATGTTTCCAGTAAAGTAAAAGGAGTACAAGTGGGACACTGGCGCCTTAAAACTAGTCTCTTCGGGTAGATAGGGCTAGTAAACCTTGGATGGTAGCTCATCTAGGAGAAGAAAAACTCTAATCCCAAACCTACGCTGCCTTGTGGCTATACCCACCCACGGGAAAGGACGGCTGAGTAAAATCCGACAAGGAATCTGGAGAGGGAGTCATTAAGGTGGTGTATAACTACAATGTCTTTCTGACAACTGTGCCTCATTTGGTGTCAATATGCATAGGACTTCGTCGTTTCCTTGGGAACACTAGCTAAGTGGAGAGTGGAAATGCTTCATCGGGAACAGTTGATTCTCCATACTAACCTGTCAAGGCTTCGTTGCTCCACTGGAGACGACACTCCAGCGCCGTCGTCAGGCGCTAACAAAACACGGAAGCAGCATTTCACCGTTTCTAAGCAATAGATCGATATTTGTATAGCTTAGCTCCAGGTGATGCTTCAAAGATGGGAGAGACCTCCATGTCTCATTGGACAGCTACCGCTAGCCTTAAGCTGGGCAGACCTTAGTCAATAAGGTGCTGTCCCACCATGGCCTGCCTGCTTCACTGGGTAATTGGAGCTTAAAGAACTATCTAGACAAACAGGCCACAATCTCCGCACCAGGCATGCATTAAGAACGAAAAAGAAATACTGCACCTCTTCGTTTCGCAAGCTGGAACGTCAGAACCATGTGTCCTGGAGTCGCTGACGACCTTCAGCAGATCAATGACACACGGAACACTGCCGTAATTGACAGTAATTTTTCCCGACTGATCGTCGACATGACCCGACTGACCGACTGCGGCACCATAAGGAAAGCCAACTACACATTCTTTTAGGAAATAAAGTCCTCGGATGAACCTAGGCAGCATGGTGTCGGCTTCGCTGTAAAGAACATGCTTGTCGGCTACATTGAGCCACATCAGACACTGAGAGGTTCCTTGCCCTCCTGCTGTCAAACATCCTAAGTCCCAGTCAACATCTTGAGCGTTTACTCCCCATTCCTTTGCTCCACAATAGAGGAAAAAAGACCATTTTTCGAGGCTCTGGATCAAGCAATATTCAGAATCCCTAACACCAAAAGTCTCTACATACCAGAAGACTTAAATGCTAGAGTGGGAGCTGACCACGAGGCCTGGCCGACCTTTCACAGAATGAGCAGGATCAACAAGAACGGTCAGCGACTACTGGGGATGTGCTCCTTCTACAGCCTATGTGTGACTAACACTTACTTCAAATGTAAGGAAATTCACCAGGTGTTATGGAGATACCCACGTTGCAGCCACTGGCATGTTCCACTTCCTCGTGGCCAGCAAGCCACCCCAAGAAGAAGTCTGCAAGAAGCTGTCACACAGGAGACATCTGATGACACCATCGACTTCAAGTTGTCCGACCTTTAAAACATTCAGCCATTATTGCCAATAGAAGGGTAAAAATACCTACTTGTATGAGGCCAACTGAGAGGTGACAGATCTTGTGACGAAGCGAAGATGAAAGCCCTCCTAGCTTACAAATCTGCGGATAACCCGAGTACACAACAAGCCCTCAGGACTGCCAGGAACAACGCCAAGCAGACCGACCGCCACTGCGCCTACACTTATTGGTTGAACCTCTACACTAGCATACAGACAGCTGTCGACACTGGGGATGCAAGAGGCATGTATGAGGGTATCAAGAAGGCGACAGGCCCCTTCCTCCAAGATCGCCCCCCACATGCCCAAGAAAGGTGAAGCCATCTCAGACCAGGGAAAACAGCTGCAGCGCTGGGTTGAGCAATATCTTGAGATGTATGCAACCTAAAACGTGGACACCCACCCCGCCATAAACGCCATTCCAGACCAGCCAGTCTTGAAGGAACTAGACACACGTCCATCCCTGGAAGTGCTCAGACAAACCATCGACTTCTCGCTTGTGGGAAGGACCCTAAGAGTGATGGTATCCCACCTGAAGTCCTTAAGAGCGGGAAAGCAGTACTTCTTCACCCTTGCACAAACTCCTCTGCCTCTGCTGGGAACATGGACACATTCCATAGTACATGTGAGACTCTAACATCGTCACTATGTACAAGAACAAAGGAGACCGAAAAGAAAGGCCTTCGCACGTGTCGCCATGGTACGCTTGCAGACCCAACCTCCTTCATTTACCAAGAATCCTAGTGTGGCTTCCATTCCGGCCGGTAAACTATAGACATGTTTTCTAACTACGCCAGTTGCAGGAGAAATGTCGTGAGCAGCAGCTACATCTCTACATCGCCTTCATAGACTTGACGAAGGTGTTTTACCCGATCAGCCGGAGCGGACTCTTCAGGCTCCTGGAAAAGATGGGCTGCACCCCCACTTCCTCTCCAACACCTGTAAGGTGTTTGGACTGACCGTCAGTTTTAAGAAGTACGTCATGGTGCAGGATACAAATCCCCCAACATTGTCATCGATGGGTACAACCAATAAGGTGTTGAGAACTACAAATACCTTTAGTCCATCATCTCCCGTTTGCTCTCCATTGATACTGAGGCGAACGGTGGTGTTGCCAAGGATTCAACAGTGAAAGCCAGACTGATCCAGAGGGCCTGGAACAACCCTAACCTCAACGATAATACTAAACTGCGCGTCTACCAGGCCTGTATGCTGAGTATACTAATCTACATCATCGAGAAGTCGACCTTCTACACGAGCCACAAAAGAAACTCAGCATCTTGGACCTGAGATGCTAGCATAGCATTAGGCACATCCAGTGGCAGGACAGAGGATCTGGAACGCGTCAACATGAACAGTCTCTTATTCATTCCCAGCAAGATGCGCCATCGCTGGCTAGGCCACGTCAAGAAAATGGATCAAGACCGCATTTTAAAGGACCTGTTATGTGGCAAGCTAACAGAAGGCCCACAACTTACTGACTGCAAGAGGGCATGAGGACGGCCATCATCAACATCAACAACTGGTAGAGCTGTATTGACGACCGCTCCACCCTGCATCTTGTTGTCAGAAAGGGCGCGTTCAGAAATCCGAGGAAGCAACTAATACAAACCTCGCTATAAAGAGAGCCAGGAGGAAGGCGAAACAATAACATGTCAACAAACATCAACGTTCACCTTCAGCAAGTACAACAGAGACTTTCACTCTACTGTCTGACTCTTCAGCCATTCGCGAAGGTGCAGATAGGACATTCAATCGGGAGACGGATTTGGATGATATCTCTAATGTACAGTCAAGGTTTCCCTCGCGAAAACGATCTTCCGTTGATCCTGATCCATAAGAGCAAATCGAAGTTGCGTCACCTGGGGATAGATCACTCTGCTCAACTGCCGTTAGAAACCCAGATTGTATATAAACCTTGGATGTTATGCCTCCCTAGATAGACATGTGGTAAATCTGATTTTTAATTTCCTCGACATCAAAGTTTAACTTGATGAGAATGGTTGAGGTAATTATGACAATGTCAAGATATGACCATGGGAACGAGATTAGTTTGACTTCAGAAATGTGATTAATGTTTTAGGACCAACAATAATTGTTCTTATCGATGACCGTACAATGCCAATGTGTAGGCAGACTTATTCGAGAGGACCAATTAATAACCTCTGGTGCGTTTTGTTTCCCACACGAATGCACCTCACTAGTGTTCCCAACCGATTCACGATTTTATTAACCTTGTGCTTGTTCTCATTCAAAGATCTGAACCTTTACAACTTTAAAAATTTATGTTGTCATAGAGCATTTTATCGCTCCAAGTTTATCTCCACACTTCAGCTGACGAGCACCGATACATTTCCCAACGTTTATGCAGTTCCTTTTCTGGTGGGAAGAAATTATTCATTTTCTAAATAGAGTCGCACGTAAGTTTAAGATTATCATTGATCTTGGTTATAACTAATTTGGACGTGTTCGAAATGTAGTTATAGATCATTTAGCATTTATTTCACATATAGTTTGATATAGTGCATCAATACATTAATCTTCAGGCCACAATGGATCTTTACTGCTTATTCATTTGCACTCAGTCCCATGCGGGTTATATTTTGATTGATACTGGTGCGCACATCCGCTTGTGGTTTATACTCTTTTAGTGTTTTCTTTATCAGCTATTTAAGCGGCAGACTATATTATTTTCAAATATTTCCTACCGTGATTGATGTTGCTTTAACTTTGATACATACGGGTGAAAGTGTTCTGTGCAAGTATCTCTATAAAAGCATCTGCCAGTTCTTCTAAAAGTTTTCACATTGCTGATAATTGTTGTAGCAAATGCCTGATCGGAATGGGTTATTCTATTATCATGATCGCGACAGTGCTTTCCACGACGTTCTGTTTTTTCCATAGTTTCCTCGGTTTTGGCTACACGTTCCTTTGTTGGTTTGATTAGCAGTGCAAACGTTTATTCTATGCGCGGTATGGTTTTTCGCATGCAGTTTTTTGGGACTGTAATATATCTTTGACAATCAAGAGTGCATTCATGTACACGAAAAAAAGTTTAAGTTTATCGCCTGTGGATCTTATAAGTAGGTCAGAACCATCTGTTATGGCATCGCTGGCGGACTTCGTTGTTGTATATGCCCATTATTAGGCTGTTCAATTGTTATATTCAAACCAGCTCAATAACCTGAAACTCATTCTACGGTAATATGTGGCACACCAAATGCAATGAATGTTTGCAAGTTCATGCACGTCAGTTCCGCGAAATATCAGCAACATGTTATAGGTTTCTTGAACTACTTTAGATAGGTATGTTTATTATTTTATGACATACATCATCTCTGAGATTTTGTGTTGACCTCTATAAAATCTTCACTTGATTGTTTTAGTGTTCAGAAATCACAGCGTCGTACCTGCAAAAGTTTCATTGATTGTGACAAATAAAAAAAGGTGAACAGCTTACTTCTTGGTGATGACTGAAGAGTTATCGTAAAATCTCTGAATACAACATAACACTGTTGATCGTGATCCAATTATGTACAACTTATCCCAAGTTAACCATCTTATACTCATATTCAGCAACAGTCGAAATTTCTTTGATCCAGCTGGGCACATCATTAACTCGCGAAATAAGTTTGGAAAAAGTGTTACCATGCAAATATGCGTTGGGCTTTTAGTATGAAGAGGAGTCGGTGACGGAAAAAACATTACTGAGTTTCCCTTTCATGATGCCTTGTTAAATATTGCGTTTGATTCTGCATGAATACTCGTACTGTAAACAAAAAAAACCCCGCAAAATGGTTCTGTTGGAAATGTGTTCGGAGTGGAACAAAGAGGTTAATATTTATTAACAAAGCTGTATGAAACTCGTTAGATCAAATGAGCCGGTTAAACGCATCACAGGATGCAATAGTTATGGACCTTCAACATAGCTGGATATAAGACAACCAACAAATGTATGGGGAAACGTTAATGAACCCCGTCGATGACTGTCCAAGCAAGCATTGTGGCAATTTCCTACCAGAACCAAAAGAGTCTCCAGTATATGATTTCCAGTGAGAACATCCAACGAAGTTCATTAATCTAATTCTTGGTTATTGTGTACGTGGATGTACGTATAACATTGTCACTATCGTAGGTTTACCACTAGATGCAGAGTAGATGCTAACATGGTTACAACTGTTGCAAGTGTGTTACTTTTCAAGGTCATTGAAGCGTTGTCAGCAAAAGTTTATTTTACTGTTACCAACAAAGTTATTTCACAACCACTATGTTGGCCCAACACGGAAACCATTGCCTTGTGTATCTGTATACACCAGAAATTCGGAAGGCGAACAGTATCGTGTTACATCCTCGATATGGTCCATTTACTCATTTGCAATTTCAAACACGATTGATTTTCCAGACAATCAGTATGTTTCTATCTTCGCCTGTGAGTGAAAAAAACTCAAACGTTCCAACCAGCAGAGCATTTGTGTGTGAAGAATTGCAATTCATACCAGCGGACTCAGAACTACCATCATGACCTTTCTTAATGCAAATTTTCTCGCCACAATATCTCTAAAAAAGCCTAAGGCGATGCAGTTCCAGCATAGAAGTGTCATTCTTTTGAACATGCTATATATTTGAAAAGTTTCGTGTATTATGTTTCGTTTCTCACATCTGATACAAGAAAACAGGGTTTTACTTTAGTTCTTGAATGAAACATATATTACTTCATAATCGTGCTATTGTTTTAAAACTATTGACACAAACCATGATGTAGAACGAAAATGAACATTTGGTCTCACAACATAGAACTATCATGTTGTTACCAGTAAGCAATACTAGGCTGATTTTGTTGACCAGAATTATAGACGAATTTTTCATTTGTCATGTGTACAGAAAGTTCGGTTAGATTAATATCTCAACTAAATATGATAATTGCAATTGTTTTATTTTAAAATTAAACGAAAATAGGAATCTAAATAGAAATGCTGTGCAATAGTGTACTCACTCAAAGAGATGTTGATGTACACATTTCAACAACTTTACATTAATAAAGCTTCATTCAGTCGATAACATATTTTTTTAAGGAACTCCCTGCCACCCATGGGTGGTATCTTTAGGCTGACGAGATCTGGCATGTGATAACGATACTGGAAATTGTTACCTAATGAAATACATTCTGTCAATTACAAATATTTGTATTGTTTGAAAAGATATAGACAAACTTCATCCAAATATGAACGTAAGTGTTTGCATAATACAAAAACAAAGTACAATTTTCGCAAGTCATTCATGATTGGTTGCAATTTGTTGGCCTTTAGAATATAGCAACTGACTGCAATTGCGTTTTAAATGTCTTGGTTATTGATAGATAGTTTCAAGGGAATAGGAAAACAGCTTTGCCATTACGTTTGATGTACAAGACTTTAAGCACTAATCAATATCTTCCCAGAACCAGAAGTGACCTAAATTCATCATTTTGGAAAGACACAATTGTATTCGTTGGATAAAAAGTATTCCGAACAGTTCTGTGGAATACACGTTTGCATCAATTCAAGCTGAAATGAACTCGCATCTACAACTAATTCAATGAAATACATTCTCTCATTGTTAAATGTTGGCATTGGTTAAAGAAATAATCAAAAATATCGTTAAATATGTATGTCAATATAAATTCGGTCTGCAGAATATAAATCAAACGTATAGGTTCAAAGCTATATATTGTTGTAGTTATTAGACTTGCAATTAGTGTGGTTTAATGCATGTCACAATTTTAATCGCAATGGAACATTAAGTCCAAGTCATAAATTAGTACCAGAATCAACAAAAGAGTTTATGCTGCGACGGAGAAAGTGGGTGCTTTCAGAAAAATTTAGTGGTGTGTACTGTTAGCACTGACGATATGCTTTAATGCCCGACACAGTCTCCTATAAATCTTCATTATGGTTTATATAGAATCGAACTGGCAAATACTGAAACGTTTCATTTTTATCCTGTTTCATAGTTCGATTAACAAAGCTTACGTACATATATATATATATATATATATATATATATATATATATATATATATATATATATATATATATATATATATATATTAATAGTTGATGTTGTCGAGTATATGGCTATAAAAATCTCAAAGTAAATCAACTGCGTATAAAATCCCTCCTCCACAGATCCTTTTTGAGTTACCGTATATAAAATTTGCACATATTCATCTTTCCGGTTGCATTACAATTGTTGTTATTATCACCTTATTAACAGACCCCGTTGTTAGCTTAATGCTACTTTTACTGACTGCATTCTAGAGATGTATGTCCCAAGTCCTCTCATAACGGAAGCCGTTATAGCTACCATTATATTTTTAAAGACTGAAACCTTGTTGTTCATTTACTAATATTAAAAAAGGTATCAGCAACTGTGATATTGTGTTCAAAGGTCAAGTCAGAGTGACGCTACTGATTGTTTTGAAAACACTATGTTATTAAAATTTCACGTCTGGCAAAATCGGCATATCCATAGTTAGTAAACGGAAAATCTTTGACATACACAAGTTTCAGTGGAAAAGCAATACATTTTCATTTATCATACTGCTATTAAAATATAACGAATTACGGAATATTAAAAACCAATTTTCAAGAGTGATAATTCAAACTAATCCAAAGTCCATGTCATATCTAATGTCAAGTTAGACATGTTAAATCCGGTTAATCCAATGCCAATGAATCTTTGTCACGAATAAGTTAAATCGTTTTACAATATACAGAATGCCAAAGGTTTGGAATCGATGTTATTTTTATGCTTCTATATTTGACCCCATTAATGTATCTTGCCAACTACAAATGAAATTTCTTTTGTCATCTATATTCGCGGAACTGCTATTCTGAATTATTATTATTAACAATAATATTGTATGTCCGTTGTGGAGGCGAGAATAAGGAATGCAGACAAGCTACTGAAAGTACTCCTAGGAGTGAAAAGGCTCTTCCAAAGCGTCTAATCAATATCCCTTTTTTTTCTGGATAGTCTTAACTGAACAATTATACTATAGTATTTAAATGTGTTGTTTGAACTGAAACAATTATAGTGTGGTGTACTTTGCCTGCATGGAAACGTTTATAATATGGTATCTAATTGTTCTGCTGTTACATGCTCAAAAATAATTATTTCCTTGGAGACTTCAATTACAAAATGTGGGCTATCTAAAATAATTGTATACTGTAAATGAAGTTCTTATTCCTGTGGTTGAGGCAAAAAAATAATACTGCACAAATAGACATTAAACAATTATTTCATTGGTAAATTACAAAACTAGAGAGCTGTGGACTGTTATTTTATTCCATTGCAATATAATTGGTATGTCTCATTGAAATTTTTAAGGACAAAGTCTAACTCTAGTCCTCCTTTTTATTTTATGTCACGCAAAAAAATTGTGATCCTTCTAAATCGTCAATGAAGACAAAACCCTACATACTAGAGACGAGAATATTAAGAGCAAAACTGTGATAGATTATACGCCATAATTTCAGATTGGATGTTTTAAATCATCTATCACCTCAAATATGGTCACTTAGCAAAACAAAAACTAAGTGCATCGCCAAGCCATATCTATCACGATGTAAAACGGTGAAATAAATGATACTACTCATGCAGAAATACGCTTAGTAAATAACAAGGTACTAAAATATCTTAAACACGTAACTTCCACTTAAATATGAAATTTATATTCATTATATGCAGTTGAGAAGCAAATTTTAAATCAAAAGAAGATATATTTGGTAAAATTATCTGAGAGTTGAATTTAAGTTGCATTGTACGTCCTATTATGTATGTTTTATACTTTACCGATGTGTGCTTATAGAATGGATTTCCATTTGAGACCATGCTTCACTTTAACTCATGACAATGACATAGTACCCATTAGTAGCATGGAAACAGATCTGAAAAAACGCGTCCATTCATGTAAACCGCAGGTTGAATCAACTATATTCCAAACGTGTCATTTAATAAGGTCCTAACTATTATATATTTCTTAGGCAAAGAGGAATGAACTAAACGACGCACGTTTTCTATGTAAGATACAGAAAATTATCCTTACTAGCGACTAAAGAAAACGAGATGCTTTCATAAAAATTAACTGAGTAGAAAATTTATCTTAAAAATAACAAATATTAAAAATTGGGATTTGTTTTATACTAAGCACGTTTTTCTGTTTCAAATAACGGATATTTTCTTTTCTTTCGCTAATACCTGATATATTTCATCGTAATACTGACCGCGATGTGTAAATGGTGGAGGAATAACCATGGAAAACCTCAGGAAGAACCAACGACCGACGAGAAGCTACTGGCAGGCTTCCTGACTTATCCACGTTAGCAGAGTCTGGACTCGAACTCACGCAGACAGATGTGAGATGGCACTGATCCGTAACTCATTGGGTTCCTTCCGTATTCCTCCTACTCCTTTCTCTCGTTCGGAGTACGAAGTATAAACCTGTCCCCTTTAATATAGAATATGTCTCACGCTAGATAATTACCACTACACATCTACATCTAAATGTAAACTATATTTCTCGGGTTCAGATTTAGGTGGTTTACACTGCACAATTCTGACATGACGTGACCTTAATCCCTAACTACTCACATATTCTGTGTTGCTGTAGGTTTACCGTTAAGTTGATACACATGACCTTATCACAAGTTTATTCGAATTGACGGGCAAGTCATAAATTCCCACGTGCCTTCTACAGACAAATGTGGCCGTATATGCCAGCATTCATTGCAACACGACTCATTTACATTTGACTATTCAATACAGTTTAATGCTCAAATATGTATGGCATTTATCCACTAAAACTAACTATCCTTAAGTAACTTGCGAACTCATATATAAATATACAATCTTCATTACTCACAAGAATAGTCATTCTACATAGAAAAAAATTGATATATCCTAAGAAATATGACACATTCGTATATTAGAATGAATTCATAAAATCTCTACGCAATTCTTCATATCGAATATTTGGTTACATGCGATCCGTCAATTCTCTCAATAAATTGATAATTGAAAAATCAGATAATTAAATTCCAGAAACTAACATATCACTAGAGTCCTACTAAATGAATATACGAATATATACGTGAACCCCAATATATCATACCTACAAACAATCAAACAAATGAAACAGTATATTAAAAACTCTAAAACAAAATTGCGTACCTTACTGCCGTTTTTATTTCCAATCAAACGGTCTTAGTTATAGTCTGTCTTCTTTTCCTAAGACAACTATCTACCCTTTTTGGTAATTTCTCGAAGACACTTCTTCATTAGCGTCTACGGAGTCGACTAAGTCTTCTCTCAAGAAAAATCTGATTAAAGGATTTTCAAGAGATTGTTTACTAATTTGTTTATCAAAGTGTACGTTCTTAAGTTTCCCTGACCAATCAGAAAAAAACTGTTCATAGAATTTTCCCTCCAAATCCAGTGTCTGTCGTCGATTTCACTGGCCTAAAACATGCTGCATTGAAACGGGTCGGATTATTAGTTCGCGTACGCTATGTATCATAATAATGACCAGGTCAGCTCCAACTGAAGCGTAACTTAGTTCCTGTTATGTTTAGAGATAATATAAATTCTGTTTTGATTATGTTGACTGAAAACACAATTTATTTAACATCGGCTTCAAGGAGTTTCAAAATTCGACACATCACAATGAGTCATTAGGAGACAAATATGATAAGTAACAATAATAACATAAAGATATCTAATAGTGGCTGATATTTTTTTGAGACGTCATTGATACTTGTTGCCTGAACTCAGGATTAAAACAAAACAATAATATGGGATTCTCTTAATGATGTATTCTCTGAACAGAGCCCCAAAATGGATATGAAGTAAATAATATGTTAACATTATTCCACATAGCCGTTTCTGGCAAAATACTCTAAATTACCACTTTTATAATGTTAATTTTCTAGGATCCGTACGAGTAAATACAAATAAATCAAACATATACATTCTATAGGCCGACGCCATATTTTCTGGAAAAAAACTCTTCTATATTTACTCCTTGAGTTTCATGGATTATTGGAGTAATTTAATTTTATTACGCGTCCGTTCGTTCAAAGTAACAGAAAAATAGTGGAAGTAACAAGCTTTGTAAGTTAAAAAAAAATAATTTTATTTCCCTAGAAAACACGGTGAAAAAAGTGAAAATAAAAAAACATAACTTAAGGTTTGTGAATACACATCCAAACATCTATCCTAGAATCGTGAATACGTATGAGTCCTATTAATACAATGTACTGCGTCTTGTTTGAATGTCCCGTTGTTTCAAAGATGAGGATGCTGACATCAGATGAAACCTTTACACATATATTCATAATTTCATGTTGAACCACAATTTGTACTGTTCCAATTTCAAATGAATTTCACTTAATGTATTTTACTTAAGCCACTGGAATAATTATCAGGGAATTAATTATCAGCCGAAATGTAGATAAATTCCTATAGCTGTCAAGGCACAGCTATTTCTTTATTAGATATAATGAAGATTTAACTTTTTCTTGCACAAGAAAAATATACCATTCTTCTTCAAGGTATATTATACTGCTCACTCTAGCACAAGAAATATGATATTTTCTTCTCCAGCCATAATATATAATTTACTACCACACAGCTTAGAGATGTTGTTTGACTTTATACAGCTGAGATACGCAATATGACTACTCCGTAGTAGCCGATATAAATACATATGCTAAGAAAATACCCTGGTCGCAGCCAGTCATTTACTTGGTTTTGTTTATGAAAACCGGTTTTCTAAACAACTCTTACGAAAGCCTAGAATCGTTTAAATTCTAAATAAACCAAACTCTTACCAAAACCGAGAAACATATTTACGTTCTAACTAAACACACTCTTACGAAAATATCAGTTCCCGTGAACAATAATCATTATCACAATAAAACCCAATGATACAAAAATGAAATAAAATAAATTTAAATTTTCACATAATTCATTAAAAAACAAGGGTTATAACACCTTACCTCATATAAAATGATATAATAAAAACTTCGTTTTTCTTTTTCCAGATGTAAGCCGTAGAAGAGGTAAAAAGATACCTAAGAGGAACTTGAAGAATTATATAAAGCTGTATATGAAAACATTATTTCTATACACAAAAAGTGCATCTGCAGTGAAATTGAATCAAAACTGCTCCAATGTCAATATCACATACATCGACAGATACTTTCACTTTTTGTCTACTACAGCTGTTAGAACTGGTGCATCTTTAAGTATGGTCTATAACCTATCAAAAGCTTCTTGCCATTTTTTAGTCAAAAGAAACAAGTTTTTTTCTTTTACAGCAAGTTTGTCAGAGGTTCAACAGTATTGCAGAAATTAAAGTAAAATTTGCGATAGAATACAGCCGTACCCAAACATCGCATCAGCTATTTCTTACTGACAAACACTGGGAATTCAGAGATAGCCTTGACCTTAGCATCTATATGCTTTACTTGACCATATACCACAACATGTCCTAAAAAGGTAACACAGACACGCCAAAACTTACTTTTATACAAATTTATAGTATTATTTACATCAGTGACTCTGGAAAAATTCTAATTGTGATTAGATGGTATCTCCAGGTGTTGTTGTTGATGATGATACCATCAATATATGGATCACAATTGTTTAGATTTACCATAATTTCAGAATTTAAAAGATTTGTTATTCTAAGATCAATAGAATCTGAGTGAATTCCTTCTCTCGTATCCTCAGCTAGTGGGACAGGTACAACTAAATTAACTGCATAATTTACCTGGTATCTCTTTCAACATACTAGTACTCCAATAATTTATTTAGTCTAGGGTACTAATATGATACTTTACCTCATTCATTTTCTTATTTACTTTGTAAGGATCATACAGTTTAAGTTGAAGAAAATTTTGAACAATGAGCAAGAGAGATTGAACTCTATTACAAAACTCAAAACTTCTTTCAATCAAAGTTCTGTGAAAGCATGGTTTCAATTTTGACTTCAAATTCCTTAATAATAGATTCAGTTATGAGTAGCTGGAAAATTCAAGATTTGAAATTTAACCTTTGATCCCACTGAACAGATTTTAGAAGGCCAAATTGAGTAAAAGAAACTTTGTCAGAGCTTTTTACTATGGCTTTTGTTTTGATATTCTTCAAGGAATTGACTCTGGGAATCTTGTTGACGCACACATAATGGTCAACAAATATTTGTTGCCTGATTTGGTCTTTGGTAAGGGACCAAATTTCCCTAAATGACCAGCCAAAGGCGTTTCATGTGCCAAAGTAAATTTTCCTGTCTGTAAGAGTTTGGAATCACCATCTGATACTTCACTGTCCAATCGTAAGTTGCAATTACCTCGGGATGTCTCCATTTTATCATAAGAATTCGATTTTTTTTAAAAGAAAGTAACAGACAGGTACTTCACTAGCTTCAGTTTCGCTAAAGGACATTTAAAACAAACATGAGATCTCAGCATATTTTCCCTTTTCGACGACACTTGTTTGTAGTTTGTGAGAATGAGCATTCAAAAGAGGATCAATATCTTGATTCAAATTAGGAGTGAAAGTGTCCTCAAGAAAAGCCTGGCCAATACATGTGTCAGCTAAAGGAATACATTCATTATCAAAATAATTCTCAAGAGCTTTCCTTGCCATAGAAACACATATGCTAAGAAAAGACCTTGGCCGCAGCCAGTAATTTGCATAGTTTGTTTATCAAAACCGGTTTTCTAAACGAATCTTACGAAAGCCCAGAATCATTTACGTTCTAAATAAACAAAACTCTAACGAAATCCGAGAAACATATTTACGTACTAAATAAATAAACTCCTACAAAAATATAAATTAAAGTGAACAATACGCATCATCACAATAAAAGACAATGATAAATAAATGAAATAAAACGAATTTAAAAATTTTCATATAAGTAATTAAAATCCAGGTTAGTAACAATTTACATATCTTAGGATATCAATAAGTCATATACGATTTTAAGATTCCGAGAGGAGTTCACGGTTTGAATATAACGACCTTTCTTTTATATATATATATATATATATATATATATATATATATATATATATATATATATATATATATATATATATATATATATATATATATATATATATATGTTCATGTACTTTGGATGATGGCGGTTCATTTTTTGCCCATACGAGAACGTGTGTTTGATTCACTATCCTTGCTTTATATAGTACCTTTTTTCCACAGATGCCACGTACACAGCCATACCAGTTAGAGTAGATAAGTAGCAATACCAGAATTATCTACAATGCCATATTTTTTATTGTTACACATGCTAGAAGATTAGGCATATTCAGGTGTTCAAGGTTTTATTGTTTTAAAAGTCTGTGTCATTGCCAAAAAGGTATTGATACTTTAGGAATAACTCAAAGAACTTTTTAATATTAATGTCAAATGTATTGAATTTATTAATGTTTAAACTTCAGGATTATGTGATATGAATCTTGAGTTTAATAATAATAAAAATAATAATAATAATAATAATGATAATAATAATAATAATAATATTAATAATAATATTAATAATAATATGAATAATAATAATAATAATAATAATAATAATAATAATAATAATAATAATAATAATAATATTAATAATAATAATAATAATAATAATAATAATAATAATAATAATAATAATAATAATAATAATAATAATAATAATAATAATAATAATAATAATAATAATAATAATAATAATAATAATAATAATAATAATGTAAACGACGATGATACAGAAACATAAATATCTGCATAAACAGCATACTCAGTTAAATTCAAAATACAAATGCATTAAAATATAAGATGTTTGCATATTTATATAAATTTTCTATTCACTCTGATATTATGTTACCTTGTGATAGGATAGCCTGTCTGTATCTGTTACCGAAAGTGTGGACATTTTATGTGTTTTTTAATCCCTTTGGGACATGAAAATAACAGACGTATTCGGAACTGAATTACACATTTTCATAAGCGCGAAGTATATTGACATTTTAAATGTAATATTTCCTACAATATTGTCCTTTCTTCCACTCGTTGCATGCACTGAAATAACATAATTTTTGGCATATATTTGTCTATTTAGTCACATTACCCAATCGATAGTTATCAAATTCACTATCCATCTCAAGTAATAAATTCGCAGCGAGTAACAATTGTCTTACCGTTTGGGAACATTTATGGCTATTAACATTGCTGTTTACAGAAGTTATAGCACTTTTAAATTTTTAGTGCCATTACAATTTTCAGAAACCTTTGATTTTAATGATTGTCAGAGGTAAATGTTTGGGGCTCTAATTGTATTGTTACATTAGTAGACACTTATATTGAATGCAACTGACATTGTTTTGAAATCGTTCTGGTACCTTAAATGAAATTTTCTTGAACGCTCTTGTCACGAAATTAAATAAAAATATTCTAACTTATGAGTATGGTCAAAACTATAACGTTTTTCCTTTTACGAAGACAGCCTTAAGTAATTTCACCTGTCAGATACCAATCTCTAGTATTACGTTTCAAAGTAACACAAAGAAAAGAGTGACTACAACAAACGTTGTAAATTTTAACAAAATAATTATTTTCCTAGAAAATACGGTGAAAAGGTAACAATATGAAACAAGACTTACGATATACGAAGAAGATCAAAAAATTTGTCCTAAATTGTGAAAAGCACATAAGTCCTGTGAATAAACAATTCTAAATTGATGTAGTCTGAATCTCAATTTCGTTTCAAGATGGCACATTATGACGTCAGACGAAGGCTAACACAAATATCAAGAATTTTCACTGTGAATCACGATTTGCATTGTTCTGTTCCAATTTAGAACCAATTTCAACAAATGTCTTTGTCAAGCCAGTTGTGTAGTTCTCGAGGAAAATAATTATTATTTATAAGGTATATGAAGTACAGCTATCGTCAAAAACAAAACACCTGATTCTTCATGCGTACAAACGAGCAACTCTTTGCAGCAAAAGAATACCTTTGCTTAAGGTAATGGAACCTCTGTAAGATGTTACGATCTGACTCTCTAAGATGTTTAAATATGACTCTCGACTATGACTGACTATTTCGCAGGTACCTGAGTATTTAATGCAAGCTAATACGTCACCTTATGTACAAGCATGAAAAAAATCATGGCGATTACGAAACATCGAGAACGTATAATAGAATGTCAACAAGTATTACTAGTAATGACCGTGTTCACACCCAATCATTTGCATAGCTATTTCCGACTGTTTTCTTAATATGACAAAACAGTCATACAAATAACGTGCTTACGCGAATCACACTTACGTTCTAAATAAATACGATGTTTCTAACAAAATATCAGACCCTGCGAACATAACCATCATCTTAATAACAATTATATTTAATGATATAAAAAGGAGAAAAAGAAGTAGAAAGAATCTAAATCATAAAACACATGCAATTTAAGTACAGGGATATAAAACTAGAAAATGGTTTTGTTACATTTGGGGCTTTCATTAAATACAGATAACGTTTCGAACTAATTATATGTCCTGGTGTAAGATACCATAGTGCTAAAATAGTCTGGGATATAATCAACAAATGTGTTTCTCATGTTCATGATAATAATGATAAAACTTTACATGGATGTATAACTTGTGTCATGTCCACATAAAAATTCCACTATAAATCAACAGCATTGGCCAATCATACAAAGCAAAGTAAAACAGAAACTAACAAATTAAGGTCAATAAAAATAAAACCTACAATTGTTGTACTTCATTGAACTCTCCTAATAGCCTATATTTCGGCATCGTCTAAAGTCTCGACAAATGTTGAGATAATTCTTGAAATAAGATTATAGCGGAAAGGTACATGGAGAATAAAGCGAATTTATTGACAAGACCCACAGCACAGTCTACTCTCTTCTAGCTGTAGAGGTAAAGGTGCTATTTTCATCTGAACTGAAAATATGCGATGAATATAGATTGAAACTATGAAAAACATCTATTTATTTTTTTTAAAAAATGCTTGACCAGTGGTCAGTGTTTTCATATACTGAAACACTCAAACGTAGATTAATAATATACATTTTAGCTCCATTTCTATGTCTGTGGAAAAAGTTTATTTTTTTGCACATCTCTCTCTCTCTCTCTCTATCTATCTCTCTCTCTCTCTCTCTCTCTCTCTCTCTCTCTCTCTCTCTCTCTCTCTCTCTCTCTCTATTGCTATGTACAACGAAATATTAAATCTAATTTTAAAAATATTTGAATATCGCGACTTAATGGTATGAAAGTGCAAAGTAAAGATCATTTGTATATAACGGACAATTAATTGTATGTGCGCCCATGGTTAAATACTTTGATGTACCTGCCCAGGAATCAATGAAATAGTTCCTTTCAATTGTGGATGTAACTTACTTTTATTTCGTTTACCATTGGGTATGTAGGCGTGTATATATATATAAAGAGAGAGAGAAAACCTCATAGTTTCAATAGTTTCACAATGTGCAGAACCAAACCGTCAATAATAATTGCAACGAATAATAATAATAATAATAATAATAATAATAATAATAATAATAATAATAATAATAATAATATAAACGATGATGATACAGAAACATAATATCTGCATATACAGCCTACTATGTGACATTCAAAATCCAAACGTAATAAAATATAACATTTTTGCACATTCATTTAAATCTTCTGTTCAAACCGATATTATGTTACCTTGGGATAGAATAGCCTGTCAGTATTTGTTACCGAAAAAATGGACATTTTAAGTGTTTTTAATACCTATGGGACATGAAAATAACAGACGTATTCGGAATTGAATTACACATTTTCATAAGCGCGAAGTACATTGACATTAGAATGTTTAAAATTTCTTACAATATTGTCCTTTCTTCTACTCGGTGCATGCAATAAAATAACAGATTTGTTGGCATGCATTTGACTATTTAGATACATTACTTAATCGATATTTATCAATTTCACCTTCATGAATTTTGTGTAGGTACATCCTTCATTAAATAGCGACAAAATGCTTGCAAAATGTTAGTGCAACAGTCATTTCCTTCTCGCTTACTTTAGACTAGCCTTTTACAAACTGGACGAACACAGACGAAAAATATAACTGCTTCAAATTTACAATTGGGAAAATACTGCCTCTACCAAGTTTTAAATCTTCTTCAATTATCTCATTACTTGATGTTTGTTAAGTCATTATCAAGTTATTGGCCGCATTTTATTTTGAAACATTTATCAGCTTTTCTTTTCTTTTGCTTGGAGTATATGAGTATGTGAACTTGGAGCTGTCACAGTGCATGATACACACACACACACACACACACACACATATATATATATATTTATATATATATATATAAAATATATATATATATATATATATATATATATATATATATATATATATATATATATATATATATATATATATATATATATTTATGTGTGTGTGTGTGTGTGTGTGGTGTGTGAATCTGTCCACATGCAGGATAGTATATAGAACATGTTGAATTATGTTATATTTGAAGCAGTATATGAATTCTCCATTCGGAAAATGGTAAGTATAGGGCGGTTTAAACCGCCATTTCATTGCTCTTTATATAAATGTAAATAGGCAACAAACTGCACATAATAAGGTTTCAAAACTGTATTAGCAAGTCATATTTAGATCCATACGAGTATGGTTTGTGTGACCGATGAGGTTCGGTACAATACCAGTTATTCTCTGGGAATTGTTCTACACAATGAACGCCATTTTCCTATATCACGTTTGATGTTTTGCGGCTTGTTTGTGGACTTATGCATTCCTTATATGAGTTCAAATGTGAAGAAGATGCTGATTTACACAGCATCTGACAACATTCTGTGGAACCTGCGATATCATAAAATATTCCATCCACACATTCTCCTACCATTGAGCTCTACTGTGGAATTATGGTACACATTATAATAGTTAAAGAACTCTGAAACTTTAAAACATATAGGTTGAGCATAAATAAACTGCCATCTACTGAAATACGTCATGTAAATAATGCAGACATTTTTACCGAGATAATATTTAAAAATGGTAAAACTATGGATATATCTGTTAGGTAATACATAATTAAACACTCCCGTAAAACAATTCTGTTCACTAAGAACTCATTTAACATGGTCGAGATATTATTGAAGAAAGATTAACCTATGAAAATCTTGAGGTCGAATATATATATATATATATATATATATATATATATATATATATATATATATATATATATATATATATATTAGTCTCAAGAGATGATGAAAATGCGCCCATGAGAGGTGTCCCAGTTTATAGTTGTGCAACGTCTTCTGTGGCTATTGAGCCCAACACGGGAGTGGCAATCCTTCAGTTGCTGCTCTTGAAAGTTGAGGTCTGGGTTGGAACTGTATCCTCTTCCTCTGAGATCTTTTCTCATCAGCGAGCTGTCGTAACGTTTCCTCGTTGGCTTTCAGACCAGTGAACAGAGCATATCGCCAGCTGGACTTGTCGAGGGCAAGCTCTTCCCAGGTGTTGACATCAATCCCAAGAGCTATCATGTCGTGCTTGCAGATATCCTTGAAGCGGAGATGTTGCCGTCCTATTGATCTTCTGCCAGAGGCATGTTTAGAGTAGAGAATGTCTTTGGGGATCCGTCCGTCATCCATTCGACGCTAGTAATTTTCTATATTACACACTTAATCAAAGCAATAATTTTCTATATTACACACTTAATCAAAGCAATAATTCACTGAAGTGAATTAAGAAACATAATTTCACTGCCACATCAATACCAATAAAAACTGAATTAGATGTATACATGGCTGTATGGTAAATTGTATGCTTCGCGTCAATTTCGATTTCATTTCAAATCATACAAGGCGCTAATATTTTTTTGAGCTTTTCACTTTGAATTCGGAAGATCTTTTTAGTAATTATTTACATTTTCTGTGTGAATAATTACAAAGCATAGCAGAATATAATATGTATGTCGAGGATTCAGAATTGTTACTTACAACTGATATGCAGACTAAACCCACCACGTACAATCAAATAAATCTGAGCAGAAAGTTAAAAGAAAATCTGCTTTCTACAAGTGAATAACCTACGTTTTATCTCGTGTGTGTGAAACATTAGTATTTTCTCTCCTGGCTTCGCCACTCGTGAAATAGTTTTACCCACTCTATGAAATATGTCCATCATTCACTATTTCAAGCAAATATCTATTATATAGTTTTTAAATTTTGTTAAATGTCTCTTATTTCCACGATCAGACCTTTTCCCAGAGTCTTTTAGCGCTCCACCCTTTCTATAGACAAGGCGCATGCTCTTATAATTTTATACTCTAATAGCCTTAAGCAAACGAAACTACTATATGACTCGTGTTTTATTGTTATTACTCTGTCCCAAAAATTTGTGACGTTATCTGAAAATAATAAACTTAACATATCAAGGATATAATTAGGAATAAAATCTAACACCGTGACAGTTTTCCAGAATAAGAGTGTTAATTATTTATAAATAGATTAAAACAACAAGGGATTTATACACAACCCTAGCTGAGAACTAATAGACAGGCAAAGAAATGCCTAAATACTTCATTAGCGTGTACAAATTATTTCCATGAACAATACATAGCCTGTACAATTCTTAATTCATCATATCTGATAGTAGCAAATGCTTTCGAAAAGTTTAAAACAAATAAGCAATAACATTTAGCTCTGTGCCTTTAGATATACATTTTATCATTAATTATAACGTAAACATATTGTTTATGTTTCGATGATCTGACAAAACATGCTTTTGATTTATTATTATCATTGCTATCCTCAGCTTATTAAATCAACTCATCTGTTATACATTGAAATGAAGATCTCACAGCTAGCAGGCATAATAAATATATCCCAATAACAAAGTAGTTTTTTTAATCCTACAAAATCTGAATATATTTAAAACCTTCTTTGAAAGTGTTCCTGGGACTGGTATTATTAATAATTGATTGTTCAAAAGAACGTTAATTACGGCATGATTAACTGTCTTGACAATCAAAAATTTTACGGAAAAGATTTAGAAAACAGTTGATTCCGAACGGTTAATAGTAATTTATGGGCGTAACTCTGTAAGAAATTAAAGGTTTGGCTTTGGAGACATGCCTCAGTCTTCAATCTTTCTTGACTCCGGGAACGTGAAAGACGTCTTTCGTGATTTTGCAGTAAAGCGTGAGAGTTGTCTCAGAATTTGACAAACTCTACATATGAGGTTCGTTAGAAGACGAATAAAGAAACGGCAAAAGGTACACAATCTTAGTTTCCGGATTTAAATATGTTATTTCATTTGCTGATTTATTTGCAAATCTATTCGTGTTATAATGTATGTTAATATGTATGATTTTTTTTGCATGGTTATAGTGAAATGTTAGTCATGACATTTTATTCTTTGATTTTCTAATTATCAATTAATTTGGAGAATTGACAAGGTTGCATGTAATTGAATGTTCGTTGAAAGAATTGACAAGATTGCATGTAATTGAATCTTTAATACATAGGAGTGTTTAAGAACACACAAGAATTAAGCTTAATAAATGATGGGTAATATTTCGTAGTTTTATGAATTAACTATATGTCTAGTAGGACATGTATTGAGATGGTATCCATATACTAGTTTGTAATATTTAATTGATCACTTGAGTGTATATCCATATACTTATTTGTAATATTTAATTGGTCACGTAAACTATTTTAGAATAGTTTCATATGTAATTGAACACTGCTAGATAGTGTAAAAAGTCAAGGGGTGTTAAATACGGGCACATACGTCTTAGCTGAGCGGAATGTAATGACCACCACTAGCGTGACCATGGCCCGAATTAAGGTCAGAACAGGCAATGACCGTCTATGTAAACATAGGAATTAGTGAACGTGAATACGACATAATTTATGCCTTTTGTTTTCTGAGCCGAATTCATGTATATATATATATATATATATATATATATATATATATATATATATATATATATATATATATATATATATATATATATATAAAACAGAGTTCGACTGATAAGAGTCCAGGACCCGACAAATAGACCAAGATTGGCAGAGCAGGGACGAACGGAAGACTCGATGTCCGCATAAATTAGGTGATGATGTCTCTCTCCGTTGCACTCAAAGGTCACATCTCGTAGGCAATGAAGATAGAATTCTGTCGCTGACAAGTAATCATAACAGTAAAATAAATTTGTATTGTCTTTTTTATTTGAATACGTGTTAGTACATTTTTCCTTCTTTTGTAACCAAATAATTGATTTCTTTTCATTTTAAATTCGGTTGATAAACTGATTAAATTTTATATTTGTTCATTGAAGCGGGGTTCGTTGTGTTTATTTCTTCAATATACGTGTTCAGAGATCTGCATTCTTCTTTCTTTCTATCCACACTGGGTAAATTACACCGCGAGAGGTCATTTCCTATCAGCGAACCGTAGTGAAAGCTTTGCTTTGTGTTTTGAACGCCGCCATTTTATCACAACGCTTTTAGCTTTGGATATGTAGCTATACTATTTTGTATCTTTAACTTATGAAAAGGTAGGTTTCGTAAATGATTGTTACTCTTCAGTAATTATATCTCTGTTGTTACGACTTTATTATTTTTGTTTAAATTTTAAAATAGAATATATATAAGTTTCGGTATTGTGAATTAAATCACAGATAGTCCTAAAAGATTTAACAAAAGTCCAAAAGTCAAAACGTATAAAGCTTCAACTAAATTCCAGTGGTATTTAAAGTAAGTTATTATATTGACTGTTTTGACCTCCCTTTAGGCTTAAACGTGGCAATGTGCAAATGTCCCGAATAGAGATGATGTTATAACAGCCATTTTATGTATCACAATAATATAATCCAAAATTGACCTTGTCTGAATTCACTAGAATTCCAAATTAATGTTCTCACCCAGACTATTATCGATAAGCACTTTGAATATCCAGTGAATAATACTTTCAATAGATAATACCACCCACGTAAAAGACGTAACACAACAAATTCACGAAATAAACTCTAGTCGAGGGGCACAAGTCAGGGGAATGCATGAGTCAAATGTATAGCAAAAGTGACCGCCACATCACTATCTCAAATCAGTTATATTATTGATGCAGCTATTGAATAATGTGTTTTATGTTACAAGATTGCTTGACGAATTTTATTTCCATTTTTTTTAACAAGTATATAGAGCATTTGTGAAGTCAGTAGAAATTGTCCTTTTCAATCACAAGCTTCAGCAGGAAAGTTTGTATCCATTAAATTCTCTTTAATCACCAATAACAAGACAATTAATGGTACAGAATACTTTTTAAAGATTATTTGAGCAGGTAGTATTAGTGTCACATAAAGGATATATATGTATATGTATATATATATATATATATATATATATATATATATATATATATATATATATATATATATATATATATATATATATACACACACACACACACACATATATATATATATATATATATATATATATATATATATATATATATATATATATATATATATATATATATATATATATATATATATATATTTTCCAGTCCTAATGAATTTCCGCACACAAGAATGCAATTGAATTAATTGCGTTCCTGTGTGCGGAAGTTCATTAGGGCTAAGATCCTAAAGTACGAATAACTAATTTTCAAATAAATAAGATTTATATTTTAAATTTAGACGTGACTACGACCCGGAAATGGTAAAAAAATATAAATTTCTTAAAGGATCTTGGGTATAAATTAGAAAGTTCATTACCTAAGTCACAATAAAAATAGGACAATCATCACATAGTCTGGCTATAAAAATTACTCTGTCCTTGACTCAGTTAAAAAAAAATTAACACTGATTTTGAACAAGATGAATCCAACATTCAATGTTTTGTTATCAATACCAAAATTGTGAAAAAATTATTTAATAAACCTAACTAAAAAAACAAGGAATATTTAATATATATATAACAGCATGCAGAAAACCGTGATCACGATTCAGTTTTGTTAACTTCACTCTGAAATGTAAAATATCAAGATTTGTTGAGGACTCTTTTAATAGGTAAAGTTGAAATATTAATTAGGGTGTTTGCGAACCAAGGTAGCTCTTTTGGAACACATGATTTTGCGGTATTCCTGAATAAGATGTTTTGATATCGTTAGGTCAGTAAAATTTCAGGTGCCAAGTAGTAGAATCAAATTTTATTTCAGTACATACAAGGCTTGGAAAAAGAAGAGGGAGATATCATGTTTGTATCTCAAACAACTTGTATTTTATTTACATAATTAACATACTTGAAAACAAACTCGTTTAATGAAGCAACTACAAAATGTACTACTCAGGTGGAAATAGCTGCAGAGTTACATTGTTTAGTTCACAGACTAGGCAGGGATATGAAGCTTTAAATCTCTCAGCTAATACTAATCTGGCTGTAGCCAATCTTAACTCAGTTTAGAAATATAAGCACTCGACAGATAGTGCTTTCCTCTTTTGCAGAAAACTAGTAATATTACACAATAATTTGTATCCTAATCAGAGTTGTCTACCGTCAGAAAGATTTGTCTAACTTCAGATCACTTTGTAATAATAGATGACGTAGGATGCATCATCAAAGGCAAACAACGAGGAATGTTTCAGTATCAGACAAGGTACATTTCCCAATGAATACTGGTTAGGTTGGGACAAGGTGAAATAAAATGGTACGATATCTTAAATTTTGAAAACTTTTTATATGTTTTAGAAACTTGATATCCTTGCAAGAAAGCCTTGCTCTGAAAAATATCACCCCAAGTATTATTTTTTCCAATGCTCAAAATTCAATTTACATTTTGTAAACGTAATAGACAATAAATATAGAAGGAAGGAAGTTTGTAAATTAGATATGTTGTCTTATTCACGTTATTTTCTTTTGATTTATTTGACTACAACAGTAGATATTATTTATTAAACTATTATAGCATTTTCCATTATTTTCTTTAGACATCGCTTGTTTCGCGTTTTCTCAGCAGGAGCCGTTTATGTTTGCTTATTACTTTTTGGTATGGATGAAAGTTGATGTTACATGTTGATGTACTTAATTCCAACAAGTAGTGGTTACCTTTAATCGGGCTGTATGGTACTTCAGATAAATTAGGGCAATGCAACATAACCTGTAAGTGAGCACATTACATTATGAATTGGGGCACTTAATAACGAATCAAATTAGAATGTACGTCTGAGAAGAAAAAAAACAACGATTTCTCTTATATTCTTAAATATCAAGGGCAGCGTTTCATATTACATTAGATTTTATGATCACTGCACCACATTATCAATCGATAAAACGAGTCTGTGTACTTCAGCACTAAGCTTAGCATTGGGCGAACAATATTAATAACACATAATTTGGTTGCAATTCAAATCAAAATCGGCAAAATATTGCTGGTACTTCTAATACCATCAGCACAACATTTTACGTAAGAAATGAAAAAGATTCAGTGATAGTGATTATAGAAGAAAGAGATTATTCGGCACAATAACTGCAAGTAAAAACGGTTTACACAGAAAATGCACTAATGCTAATTTAAAACGGGATCTGGAACCATGCTTACCAAGGTCAGAACTCAGCAAAGAATGTCTGTATATGTGCACATCGTGGTATCCTCAAATACATATTTTGTAAACACCAGCACTAGGTTGACTTTTCACATACAGAACACAAGTAATTAGTGATAAAGAAATAGATGGTTAAAACTATTGATTTATTTGAAAGGTGAATAATTGCCTTGAAAATATTAAGTTCATCCTTCCTCTATACACTGTTAAAAGATAGAATAAACACTGAGAAAATTTGATTTCAATTGACAGATTATTGCCGTGCATATGAAGGCAATATTGTCTTTGTATTAAAACACATCAACGACTTTGAGAAACTAAAAAATGCATTGTAAAATGAATGCTCCTTATGAAATATCAATAAAAATAACGAATACAATGAGTAAAGCATACCTTCTTGTTATAAAGATTTTCTTGGCTGTAATCAGATGTTAACTGCTGAAATAAAACTGTAGTTCCTTTCTTGTAGATACAATATGTGGCGATTATGCGCTACATTATGAAAATAAAATTGAAAGTATCATAAGTTACAGGTTCCGTGTTTGCAAAGGAAAAATAAATAAAGTATCTCAAGATTACATTGTGTACAAAGAATTGTTTGAATAATAAATGCCATATTTTAACAATTACTCTAAAACTGTTGACTCTTTTCATTTAACGGTTGTTTAGAGCATGTACAGTTTTCAAAGTTTTAGCAGTAAACATACATATATTAATTACCGTACAGTCATACATCCTTATCCTATGCATATAGGAAAATATCTCAGATGTTCAGGAAACATAAAAAAATATATTTTTAAAAACAAAAACGGATTCTAAATTTTTTTTAAAAAAAACAAACTTACATGACACATTATTACTACAAGATGAAAGCGGAGAGCCAGTATGTCGTCAGATAAATCGTCTTACCTTTATGTTGCCGAATTTGATAAAATCATTAAATCTGGTTTATGATATATGTGCAATTAAATCCTTAGCAAAGACACAGACCTAATTCCTTTTTTTCTCTCACTCCACATTTCTGCAAAAGATTGTCCATTATGCATGAGAGTGGAGGAAGACACAAAAATTAGAAAGGATTGTGACGAAAATCTATACCATAAATAGTCTATTAGAAAACGAGGATTAATGATACTTTTTATTGTTGTTTTAATACGTCACTAATGAATAAAATGTGAAAATTCATTATTAATCTAGAATCAACTACTGACGGTCATCAGAATGTTTATATACGTGTATTATGGAGCCATGGACGGATCACAATTTGATATACCAATAGTATTAGTATATAAAATAACTTTATGCCAACACTCTAAATCTCTAAATGCTATGTTAATTTTAATGTAAGTGGTTCACACATATATATATATATATATATATATATATATATATATATATATATATATATATATATTAACTGAGTATAGCTTTGTTGTTGCACAAAGTAGTCAAATGTAATCTAAATTTGTTGATAATAGAAATCCACAGTCATACACTTACAGCGAAGAACCCACTATCTACATTAATTTTGATATGTTATCTTTTCTACATTTATTTGATATACGAATTTGGTAGACTCAGCAGTAGTTGAATCACACTTATAGCTAACTTACATATACACATAGACATATATCAAATAAATAGATGAACATACATATATACATACATACATGCATACATACATACATACATACATACATACATACATACATACATACATACATACATACATACATACATACATACATACATACATACATACATACATACATACATCGTTGTTGTCCACATTTGAGGCAGAAATTCAGACAGATGGTACTAGATTATTCTCGGCAAAGTTTCGCAATGTAAGGCACAATATGTTAGATCAGACAATTGGATCCCAAAACATGGTGTCTACTTAGCTTGTCAGCATACTTCGAAATCCAGTTACTATCATGTCTTAAAATGCAATTTCTATGACTGCACATTTTTAGATCTGAATATACAGTCACCGCTATTTATCAAGTTTGTTAGAATTTGAGGAGATAAATCTTAATATCACCCAAACAATTCAGATGTTAATATCTTCTGCTAGGCAGTGATTTATTTCTGAGTAGGCCCAGTTTTAAAGCGGAAAACTTCACTGGGCGGCAAGCATTAAGGAGGCATTATGCATTAGTTTTAACCTTTAAAGTGAATAAAAATAGCAAACTCAGAACAAAATATAAGTTGTTAAATTAAGATTCACGACTATTGCCGCATACCGCCTAACACTTCTGTGCTATTGCTTTGTGGGAGATGCACGAAAGGCGGCAAATATTCACAATTGTCTTTCTTATAAGTTGTCGCCGAAAGACTTGTCTTAAATACACCTTTGCACTTTATAAAAACTATTGACCCAATACACAACATTTGCTAACAGGAGACATGCACTAAGCTTTAGGAAAGTGGGAGAGGTTGTCTACAAGTATGCTTGTGAACTTGTGCTTTAACTAGTCCAACACTTTCACCAGGGCTGTTTCAACGTTAGCTTGAGCTATCTGTTCGTTAATAAACAAGTAAGGTGGGATGATCTATACTGATTGCGTAATATTCCAACGTTAACTTGAGCTGTCTACTTGTTAATAGACAATTGAGATGGGATGATATATAATGACTGCACACTCATTGGATTTTTTTATTTATCTGAAAACATATTTGAAGGATTGGGAAGCGTACGGAATCAGATGTGTTGACAGTTATTGTTCTCTTTGTGGGAAGTAAGATGCTATAACTCTGTCAAAGGCATTGGACTGAAATATGAACATTATTGTAAATCAGGAGGAAATATTCGTTCTTAAATCACTTTACCTGGGACGCATAAGTTTTTGGAAGTCCACTCTCTGGCAGATAAGTATAAATGGCTAACGAATTGAAAGTGTTACTTAATTTAAATTGTTGAACTAATTCACGCCTTTTATCAAGATGTGATAGTAATTTATGGTTCTGGAAAGAGATCTAGACCAGGATGTTATACTAACGATGACACATTTTTAAAGGATAGGTAAGTACATATTCATTTGGTAATATTGTCTTTTCTGAAAGGTCATTTCTACATTGAATATAATACTTAAAAATCTATCCAACATAAGACAACGGCAACTCCTTCATGTAAAAACAGGGTACTGCTATTTTCAATATATCTAGCCTACTATGTTTATGATAGTATGTTCTCTGCTTCTTTTGCCAGGTCAACAAATGACTTGCATAAAATGTAAACGAGTGGATTTTCTGCTGAAATTTATAACTGATGTCCAATATTGAATTCTGTTCTTATATATATATATATATATATATATATATATATATATATATATATATATATATATATATATATATATATATATATATATATTAACGAATGATCAAACGGTGACTTATTTATGAAAAATCACCATTTAAGGAATGTTGATTTATGGCTTATTACAGAACGTTAAGAATTGCATCTAGTTCAGCTAACTGTATTTCTAAAGGCCACTAGTTATACTTCATTTCCGTGACTTTATTTGAGATATATGAGTTATTTTGGATCTGGCAAAGTATAAAACATTAATCAAAACATACTAGTCCAAAATACTAATATAATTATCACGGTCTGAAAAGAGCAGGTGTTTGAAATTGTCTTTTCAAGAGTGGTAAGCTCTTAAAGTTGCAACAATAATAGACATTATCACAAACTAACTTCAATAAGGCGAACAGGTGTAATCGCATATCCATTTATGGAACACAAGTTTCTTGCTGGGTGTTCTAGCAGGAACTCTGGTGTCTATCTCATCTACAGCCTTGATCCGCAGTCATTTCTCTTTCTTAGATATTGTAAAACAATGGCGCATAATGCAAGCCAAATATATATTCACTTTGATCTGGTAGTAGACATCTGAAATTGGGAATATTTTAGTAACCTTTCTAAGTTAATTGCATCTTGAGTAGGTGAATAAGCATATCCCAAGTATACTTGTAAATTTCTAAGTCTCTGTAAACAACAGGAGCGAAATTTGTTCATAAATTAATATGATATCATTGAAGGGTAATACATAAGATATTAGATATAATACAAGCCACACACAAGCTATATATCAAACATCATGCACCACTTCAATGATTTCTAAAAATGATCACGAAAACCGTGCAGCAATACATATCCTGGTGTAACAAGATGCTACTGGGTTAGATTGCATTAAACACAGTTGCATGAACGAGATGGCTATCTAAATGTATCTCAAACGCACTAATGCACACCCTTCCATCTCATGTTAACTAAATATAGCAAGAAAAATAGCGGAAAAAATACCGTTCCAAACTAGATTCTATCAATTCTTAGGTTTTCAACAAATAATTATAAATGATCTTGCATGTCAATGGATATGATCGAAATATGGACATTAATCACTGATATGATTATCATCTGGAATTAACACCTATAATATTTATCTCCTGGCATCCAGGCGATGATAACTTATATGTCCGATTCTAAAGCTTCCGACGAATGGACCTTTCGTTGTCTGCTCTTTCCATGTATGATCGCTCAAAAGCCTACCTATCCTATAGACACATTTGTCCGAAAACCTTATCACAATGTGATACTAGTGTCGTTACCGTTCACTCTAATGTCCGAATTACAAAAACTCCAGAGTTTTACTATCTAGTAATACTTAAAGATGCACTGAGTCGTGTAATGCACAAAACGTTTACGTACAAAACAATAATGTACACCAAGCATGCATGCAAATATAATACTGACTTAATCTGAACGACTGTTTGAGATTAATATTATAAGAATTACTTTCGTTTATGAAAAAGTCTACTACAAGACTAATTGCACTGTATGTTTAAACAATCAAACATTTTCCCATTATTTAATGCATACAATATATAAATGAAATCAGAATCTATGTTCTGCAACAAAATTTCTAACTTTGAGTAGACTATATTCAAAGTAATTTTTATATATCAAACAGATAAGAAGAAAGAAAACAATTTCCTTTTCACATACCTAATTAAAGCGTAAAGACTTTTTAGCGACGATACAAAGAGAATTTGGGTTACAAGTATAATGCTAGTGGTCAAAGCCATTCCCAAAACATTAGAGGTAAAATGGTTTCACCATCCAGGAGCTTTGATTGTGTAACAGGGAGTCAATATAAATCAGTATTTCTAAATTGCCAAAGTTAATCAAATACACCTTGGATAACTTTGTAAGAACTGTGAGGTAAAAATAAGAATAATACAAACTAAAACTCACTATCCATATTACCAGCACATGACGGTTATAGAAAAATCTGCAAATCACACCCTACTTATTAATTACTTTCTACGATCTCCAGCTTGCCTCAATCCGTAAAAAATACAGATGTAAAGTCAACGTCCAACACATCATTTTTCGTTTACAACTATCACTTTGTTTAAATAATAATAAGTTGACTGTCCATTTCAAGAACAAATTCCATTCCCAAAGGTATGTACGACCTTTTCCTGTTCCCAACACCACTGCTCAATATATTACTTTGATCACGAGTAGTTTTCTCCAGGGACCAATTTCATATTTGCATAAACAATGTGTCATTAACCCCTCCTGCTCCAGTAGCACAACTGCTCATGACCACGTGTCAGAGGCATAAGTTTTCGGCACGAATGATTTATTCAACTCTGGTAGGTTTATGAATGATGCACGATCTTTTTTTTTCCCTAAGGGAGTTACTGTTCACACCATCCTTTGTCAATGTTGTAAATACTTCACTGCGCCATACCGATATGCTAAACTAGTAGACATATGAATTTATATATATCTCAGATTATTTAATCGCAGTGTATTATTCTTTCAGCTCCAAATTTCAGTCAATCATTTAAAATATATGGGGATGCAAGTGATGTGGTTGATTGAGAATTGATTCAAAATTGGTGTATATTATCCAGTGTGCTATTTATATATAAAAATACAAAACATTAATTAGACACCAAAGGAATTAGTATACAGTCGAGAGGGAATGTTTTACTTTGACATTGGGTTTGGAAAACTTTGAAGTGTATATTGGTTCAACGCCATATCCGATTATTGTATTAAGCGATCACAGGCCCCTTACCTAGATTGCGATTATGTAAAAAAAATCGGATATTATTAAGGTTGAATTTGATGTTGCAGAAAAACAATATTGACATCAAACACTTCAAGGGAAAAGTCATTTCAATTGCAGATGCACTCTCGTGTGTGATTTTTTATACATGTATATGGCTAGTAGTAAACTAAAGCTTTAGTGTGCATATCTTTCTTACATGAGGGTATATTTTATCCATATTAAAACATGTATTATTTGTTAGTTTTCATTGATCATATATTATGCATAATTGTATTTTGTCCAAAATCAAATTCATGTTGTTCCTGGCCAATAACATATTTTGTGGTCAATATAATATTAATATGTTCCTATGATTAAGTATTCAAATTATCATTAATGTTAACATATTTTTGTTAGTTTGAGTCTGGGACAGTGTCATTAGAATTTTAGCACCATATTTTATCTTGTTAATAACTGAGAATGTTCTAGAATGGAAAATTCCATTAAGTGATATAGTTTGTCTAGAAAACAGTAATTGCGACCTATGTTTAGTAGAAAGGTTTATAATCTAGTTCACCGAGAAATTGACGATTCTTATATTGAAGATCTAGAACAGAAGCATTCTTATTGAATGAATTAGACTGAAAAGTCAGTGGATAAATATATTGTTCAGGCCGAAAACACTTTTGCATCTTAAACATGCAGTTTGTACACTGATTTTCTAGTCTGAGAAATGCATCATTAGAGTCCAATATTCAGATGATATCATCTACGCCGTTTAATTTAGCAGATTCTGCCCGAATCAATTATCATTTTGAGATCTGTGTACTTCATTGCAAGGTGTAGTTAATGGTCTATAAAAATAAATTGTTTTATTTTTATCTTTAAATATTTTTGCAATATCAAAGTACATGGCACCGTTAAACTACCAGCAATACGAAATAACTATGCAGTTATAGCTTTTTATTGCTAGTTTCCAATACGAATTCTATATTACTCAAAAATAAATAAATTAATATTTAATTTGCCTTTCTTGTGATAAATACCGTGCCTCTTTTCAATGCTTTCAACATTCACGAGCAATTTGCTCCTTGAGTTGTCCCTATAATAGGCATATTTTTGTGACAATTGAACTAGAGTATTCTCGTTTCTGTCACTCAAGCTTTGCATCTCTGTTATTTTTCTTTGATTCATCTGATTTGTACCAGATCATCAGCATCAAATATTGGTCAGAGACTTTTAAAGTAATGTAATTTCCGTTTATTATCAAGTGAATGTTTTGTAATAATAAACTTTCAGATTCTGGATTTATGAATATGATATGTAACATAGTTATTCATATCAAGTACCTAATGTATACCTTCATTATATCTCCCGTTTTAACCATTGTGCTGTCAACGAAAGTAATCCTTTTTAAATAGATCTATTAACATTTTGATTATCTTCATTATTATTTGTATGAAAAATAACCTCACTCCATCTCTTGTTACTGAGATTATTGATTTTATGCCACCACCACCTACTTGTGTATCACATACCTGACAACTCTGGAATATGAATCGCGCAATAGTTTTGTGTTATTATTTATGATATGTTCAAACTTAAAAATTATTTGTTCTCTCTGATTAAAGTGAACAGTGATTGTGCATATAGTTAGTGTCGATTTTAAAACTTGCTTGTGTATTTGGGATGTTCTCGCTGATTGTGTTACAAAAGTTGTTGCTAAGCAACTTAATCGTACCACTAAACGAGACGTTAGTAATTTAGACATTTGCAATTGTGCCTCTAGTGTAAGCTATCACATGGTAATACTTAAAAATGTTGCAAATTTGTTCTATATGATATCCTTTAATTTCATGAGATAATTGGGATTAAGAAATGTACAAGTCGTCTGTTCTAGATCAATTAAGTTGGCAGAACATAATGGCTCAGAAATACTGCTAGATGGTGCTCCCAAGATGACTAATCACACTGAATATTATAGCAGTATTTTAGCATTTATTAGCTTGTAGTTCTCTTAAGGTTTTTAACAAATTAGTGTGTTACCCATAGGTACCATTTAAAACATTTTGCAGGCAATGTTTCTAACGTGCCCTTTATCAGATGTCAGTGAAACCTTTCCGAAGCTAAGATGACTGCATCATTTTCTTAGTTGAAACTTCGGATGTCATACATACTTTTTTAGCTAATCGTACATTAGTCAATGATGTAATCTGAAATGATAATTAACAATTCAACACATAACTCCATTTTTCTAAGTAATAAATATTTCTTTCATACGCAACGGATTATTAAATGAAGATATTTTAATACATGTATTGTCAATTTAAGATCTTTTTCTGTTGTTCAGCTATAATAATCACTGCTTCAGAACGAACATAAAATCCTTGCATTTACATTTATCGGTTAAGTTTTAAGCAGGCAAATATAAATATCAGCGAAGATATTATATGACACTAACACCATTAGGAAATCTGCTCCAGAAAATAATGAATGAATGAAAGAAAGAAAAATGATGCAGCCAAATCCAAAGCCTATCAAATTAGGTAGTTTCTGAGGTTTGTTAGATGATCAAGTCAATTCTAATATTTCTACGACAACATGCATTGCAAAGTTGTTAAAGCATTCGATGCAAAGAAAAACAATATTGTGGCTGTATGTGTAAACTGGTATGCAAACAGATTTAAGTCGTCTATTTGACTGCACTGGAAGAGATAACAGATGCCGCGAATCCTTCAACTCGATGGCCAAAATTGTTTTCATTTATTTAATTACTCTTTGTCTTTGGTCCAACTCAGTAGAATGCGAGGCAATAGATTATTCATATTCATCAATATTTTGGTGGAAGTACTTTATGGAAATAGCAGTTAGTGTTCACTTTCAAGATCCCTGATTTTTGTAAAATAGTTGAATATATTTTGTTGTTATTACTACGTTGTATTTGTTTAGAGCCTGTATTATTAACTAAAGCCGTTACATGAAGAAATTATGTTTGAACATGACAATTCAGTCCCCTCCGAATATCAGGGAAACCTTTACTGAGACGATAAATATATACTATCTACAAAATAAAATTTCATTAACGAAATAGATTTCCCATTTGTATAATAAACTTCAAGGAGTGTTTTTATTGTTCAAACGATCAACGCACCAAGTTCATGATAATAAGTAATCGATCTTGTTCTTGAATGCATTTAACTAAAGTTAGCTATGAGAGTGAAAAATCTGGACAGGTGCGATAGACTCAAAATGTTAAGAATAAAAATCAAAACTTTTTATAAGAATTTATATGCTACTTAAGATGAGATTTTGTTTCTTTGATGGTTAAATTTGTACGAATTATTGGTCTATTTTGTGGGTTTATTTTACACCTCACCCCAACCCAAAAGCAGACTGGACCGCTCTGGTGACCTAGTGGTTAAAGCACCCGCCTCCAAAGCGGGAGGTCTCAATACTAACATCTGCCTCGCCAGGCCATCTGTAGTAAGAGCTAAGTTTTAAGACTGGTCAGCCTAGTGTCATGATAATGTGACTAGGTGCGACATCATGCTACATTTCTGAGGCATGCTGCCCCAGTGCTAGACATCACTATAAACTGCCACACTGCAGACATCGTAACGATATCACTGAAAAATTATTAAAGGTACGTTTAACCTCCAAATCTCTCTCTTTCTCTCTCTCTCTCTCTCTCTCTCTCTCTCTCTCTCTCTCTCTCTCTCTCACACACACACACACACACATACACACATGCAGCCAATAAAACTGACCACTTGTTCCTTCTCGAAGCGAAAGCTCTCGACATGGAGGTTAGATATTAGTCATGCTTTTAAAGACAGCACATAAACTGATATGTTTTGCTATTGATTGACAGTTTGATTTCGGGTGATCGTAAAAAAAGGTACTTTGTTAATAGAAAATAATATTGGACTTTAAAATTTTAAGCGCGAATGATTTATTATATCCGTATACATTCACTAGTCAACAATAAAATTTTTACAAAATGGAGATGTTGTTTACGTTACTATTAGTTTCAACGTCTTTGAACTAACGAAACGAGTTGCTATTTTAAGCCGTTTTATCTACAGAGATAAATTATTTTATCCTTCCTTCAATAATTTATTCTAGCTCTTTTTTAACATAATGTTTCCGTTATCTTGGTTTTTAGAAGAATGACTGTAAGAGTGATAATTCATTTAAAGTAAAATGACAAGTCAGACAATAAGAACTCTTTATTGCGATGTGATTTAGGACCGAGACGAGATAATACCAGCACTATACTCTTTAATTCAGCGTTTTCAAATTGTACGTTTATTTCAAAACGTCTAATTCGCTCCGGTGTCCTAGTGGATAGAGCGTCCGTCTCAGATGCGTAAGTTCGTGATTTCGAACCTCGGCCAAAAAAAAAATACCAAAGACTTCGAAAAATGGTACTAACTGGTAACTCACTAGGCACTCATCATTACGAGGTTAGTACTGGTTGAACTGGTGTCTGGATAGTGTGACTGTATTGGACATGATGCTACGTGACTCTGGCATGATTCCGTAGTGCTAGACATTACAAACGACCCACTACAGACATCGTAACAATACGACTGAAACACTGTTAAGGCTACGTTAAAAATTCAAATCACATACACACAAGCATACATGCATGCATATACGTAATCACACCTAAAATCTCTTCTGGTATAGGAGCGTCAATGTTTTACAAATCATGGACACACTATACAATCTCGTGATTCTCCGCTAGTAGGATTCATAAAAGGAGGGGGATGTTTTTTTTTGTAACACCGACAGTCAAGTTATGTATAACCTATGGCGGTAATAAATAAAATTCATAACAATTCATAATAATGTACAGACACTGAAACGCGTTCTATTAAATGTTAGTTTTTGGATTTGATTTTGTTTACATACGTTTGTCAGACGAAGCGTTTCTTACAAAGCCTGAAGCAGGTCTTTACTTGATAGCAAGCCAGACACATCAATAATAAATCACGACGTGTTCTGAAATTGAGAAAATCACTTTGAGGAATTAACGTCAAGAAGCAGTATGTTGATGTTGGAAACTGTCTAGGATTTGTTACGTGTTGGTTCGTACAAATTTAACACAAAGAGTGAAGTAAATAAACTTTGTAAATTTTAACAAAATAATTTATTTTCTAGAAAACAATGCAAACAATAGAAATAAGCCTTACGGTTTGTGAAAATTATCCAAAAATTAATCCTAGAATTGAAAAATATAAGTTCCCTCAAAAACAGTTCTAATTGAATCCAGGATCAAATCTCGATAAAGTTCCAATATGGAAAACGATGACGCCAGATGATGCCGTTGTGCTAATGACAACGGTTCTTCGTTGAATTTTGTGAATCATAAACTAATATTCCGGTTATAGAATTCCAAATAATTTCCACTGAATGTCTTTGTTCAAAATTTGAATGAAGAAGCACTTATTTTCAGAGAATATACATTATTCTTAAATAAAAAAATAACTCAAAATAAGCAACAACAGAAAATACCTATGACCTCCGAAAAGTTTTTTTTTTAAAAGACTAAATAAATTTGATACCAAATGGCTGTTTTAAGCCTAATTTTAGATCACATGGTCTTTCACTTGACAAACTACATGATTTGCAACATTAACATCGCAATAAAAAGTCATTTCTCACGTAGCTTAGGATAGTTCTATCTAAAAAGATCAGATTCTCAGGCTGGGAAGGAATAATAAAAAAAAACTGTTCACAAATGGGAAGACGTGGGCCGACATGACCTTCGAAATAGTCAATTGTTCTTACTCAATGTCTACAAACAATACGAACCAGAGTGAACTAAACATAATGCTAATGTAACGCTTTTACGTTGTACACAAATAGAATTTACTTGAAAAAAATATTGAATATTATGAAAATAATCGTTAAAATAAAATATAAAGAAACAAAAATAATTTTAAACTAGCACACAAGAAATTTAATTACATATTCGTAACGGAATATCGAAATTGAACTTGCATGATATGATCATCGATTTTATGTGCAAGACAGTTATTATGCATTTGTTTCGGTTCCCCTATCTATCACTCAAAGTTAAACTATGAAGTAATGGAAACTTGTATGTAGCAGAGTGTTACATATAATGATTTTCAAACAAATTTGGTAACACTCCAGTATGCAAACTTTCCCTTAACTCATAGTTCAACACTGGGTGATAGATAGGGGGAGACGGGAAAATACATAACTATGTCTTGCAATTTCGATATTTCTCTTCACGTATTGCATATGTGTATAAAATATACAATACGTGAAAGCAAATTCACAGTACATTCACAGTAATTCTTTGACATGTAGTATATGTATAGCTAATAATACATGCCTGGTATGCGGCAGAGGTCTCCAAATGGGCAATTCCGTCATTTATTTTTAATAACTATTAGAGCTGGGTACATATAAAACTTGTATACCGCTGTATTTCTAAACGTACCGCAATACTTACCCCGGTATACCACAAGTTTATACAATATCAAATAGATGGAATGATGGACAGGTGGACCATAACTAAATTTGCCACTACACCCAATACACATGTACCGCTAGCTGGACTGACTGACAGGTGAATTACGCATAGTATACCTATAGCATAAGAAGAACCAGCAGAGAAGTAATCTCAAATTCTTTAATTAACAACTATTGAGCATTATAAACAGTACGTAAGTATACATGTGGCATTCCTTGGGTCTCATCCTCCGCTGCATGAGGTTGTGGAAAGATGGCGGAGAAGCATACAAGATATATGAGGCAGAATCGCCAGTATAACTTGTCAGGACCGTATAGCCATCATGTTCTATCTATATGTAAAATCGCCAATATTTGAGGTGGACTCGCCAGTATGACTGACTGATCTAACTAAAAAGACAGAATTGCCGCTATATTGAGAGAGAGAGAGAGAGAGAGAGAGAGAGAGAGAGAGAGAGAGAGAGAGAGAGAGAGAGAGAGAGAGAGAGAGAGAGAGAGAGAGAGAGAGAGAGAGAGTCGCCATAACTTGTGTATGTAAGTCGAGTGGATTGGGGACAGAATGCATACCAAACGACACTGCATGCCGAGCAGCGCCGGATTAAGCACCGTGGAGGCCCATAGGCAGTCAAACGTTTGGGGCCCCATGCCCCTAGTCGGCCTGGTGCCTACTAGAAGTAGAACGCCAGTGCCCAATTCATTTTACTCGTTTAAATTAGCCTACCAGTGCCAAGACATAAAATGTCCTTTTATAAGTATAAAATGTCATATGTAGCAATACCGTAATGCCAATACGACATTATAATTATCAGATTAATAATTTAAGAAAACAATCACTGTAGTCTATATATTTACGTATTTAACTATTTATCCAGAAAGAAATAATATGAAACTTAAATTACGATCTACGATAGATAGCTACCGTTCCATACCGTAAAATACGAGTCAACCGTTTACAATTACCAATCTCTTTTTGAGTAATGACTAAAGAACCATCAAAAAGTCTTCAGTCTTAATTTCACAGTAGTGAATTCGTTTAAAATATCCTGAAAGTCAATAGTCTGCAAAACGTCGTTTTCAGTGGCCATAATGGCAAGTGTATTCAATCGTTCTTGCGTCATTGAAACTCGATGACAGTTTTTCAGGATTTTCAATTTGGAAAATGTTCGTTCGCCGGTCGCGTTTGTGATCATTAAGCATCTGTAAATTCGTAGTGCAGTCAAAACGTTTGGAAATGTAGACTGAATCATGTTGTCACAAATGAGTTTATATGATTTTTCAAATCTTCAAACTCCAAAGCCGCCAATGCGAAATACTGGAAGTAAACCATTTCTTCCAGGAAATGGATATCGATGTCATCAGGATAATTCTCTCGAAATGTCTCGGTTGCGTGTCTTAATTCGTCATCTGTTTTGGACGGAAATTCAACTAAAAATCCAAACAACGACTGAAGTTTGCCGTATGCTCGCATGCGGCGGTTGAGCTCAGCAGATAGTTTGTCCAATATCAGTCAATAGGCTTTAATCCTGAACTTGTCTTTTCCAAGAAGTACAACTTCTTCAGCGTCACCATCGGTGTGATGTCGTTTTCGCTTGCGAAAACGATTACAATCGTCAGAGTACTGTGCTTCAGCTTTCTCGTTCGCCTTCTCTTCGTATTCATCAAACAAATCTCTCTGTGATGTTAGAAAATCTGACAATGATTGCAACATATTGACGGCCGTCTGGAGTTCTATCGTTTCTTTCTGTAATGATTTACTGACTGCATTGATTCTTTCCAAGATGACAGCCCAAAAGACTGACATAACGGCTGTTTCTTTCCCCGACAGTTCGTGAATTGTCTCTGGTTTTTGCTTCACATCTTCTGCAATGACAGACAAAGCCTTCTGGAAGCTGCTATAACCATAAGACAGCGCCTTGGTCGCATCCGCTTGCTCACACCACCTTGTTCCAGTCACTCTTTTTAAAACGAGTCCAGAGCCAGCTTCATTTTCAAGACATTTGGACATAACCGCCCAACGGGCAGTAGACGCAGAAAAAAAATAAACAATTTCTGAACAAGTGCGAAGAAAGAAAGTGCGTCAACGCAGGTTTCTGCAGCAGAAACTCCAACCAAATTTAACGAATGTGCTGCGCAGGGAATGTAGTGTGCAAGTGGATTGATTTGGCAAATGTGTGCCTGAAGACCGTTGTAACGTCCTGACATGTTTGCGGCATTGTCGTAAGATTGTCCTCACAGATTTTTTTATATCAATGTCACATTTGTTTAGAAATTTTAAGACGGTTGTAGCAAGAGCTTCTCCTGTGTGACTTTCAATTGGGATGAAGGTGAGAAACCGTTCCATCACTTCGCCGTCTAACATTCTTACGTATCTAACAACTACTGTCAGCTGGTCAATGTGCGATATGTCCGGCGTGGAATCGACGCTTAAAGAAAACTACTTGGATTGCTGAAATTCTTTCACAATAACTGCCAGAACCTGATTTCCCATTATCTCGATAATTTCTTCACAAATTGTAGATGATAGGTAGGACGGTCTTCCTCGGCCTTGGTTACCATATATGGCTAAATGAGAACTCAGGAAAGGATCGTACTGCGCAATCAACTCTAAAACGCCCAAGTAATTTCCGTTGTGTTGGGATCCTATATTTTCATTTTCACAGCGAAAGGTTAATCCACGCGACGACAGAAACTTGACAACCGACACTACTCGCTGCAGAACCTTTATCCAGTATTTTTTCTCTTTGTCGAATTGAATTTGTAAATAGCAGTCTAAGCGACATACTGCACGTCGCCTAGTAATAAGCGCCTGCATACATGCTCGTTGCATCTCACTGTTCTCGTGCATCTGGATGCGCTGAGAAGCATTTTTTTCAGTCAGAAAATCCATCACAGAATTGTGTTTGAATTTCTTTACCTGCATCACGAAATAAGACGCAGGGAAAACAGTATACATTGCCAGAAGTTGGCGAGTACATCAACCATTCCCGTTTAATTTGTTCTCCATTCACATGCTTCCGAAACATCATGGAACGAGTGAAATATCGTGCAGTACCATCATCGTACTGCCTAGTGAAGCCGAAAAATCACAATCAAAGTGCTGACATTCTACAGGATCTCTACTACACCAATGATCTTGCACTGCGTTAGTAATATTTTCCCATAATCCGACGTCTTTTTGAAATTCCGGTCCCTGAATTTGCCTCTCCGGAGCAATCACATTAAAATCCTGATTGGTTTTGGCAGTCTCATCTATGGTGTCCTGAGGCTCAGCCATTTGTACGGCAGTCACTTCGGAAGGCAAATCTGTCGCCATAACATCGCTGGCACTACCGGCGGCAGTACTACCACAGGCTTGATCTTCTGCAGACGAACGAGTGAAGCCAAGTTGGAAAAGCGACGGAGTCCTTTTAATTTCTTCTTGAAGCTTCAATGTGGCTTCCTTTTTCTTTCTTCGCTTCTCTACTCCGCTTTCGTGCCTTCTCTCTTTCATCGACATTTTATCTAGGCGCTATCAATTTTATTTATAATTATTTAATTTAATTTAACTTAACTACTAGACTAACTTGAAAACATTATTGTATGACGTCAGCGTCGTCACTCGCCTCTATTCTTAACAAGAAGTAAGTAAAAAAATTCTTTCGTCACGGTCTCATGGGGCCCCTAAAAGTCGCGGGGCCCATAGGCAGTTGCCTACTCTGCCTAATGGGTAATCCGGGACTGATGCCGAGAATGGAACTGCAGTAGTATACAGCGGAGAGCATCAAGGAACGATTATGTATGGACATTAAGTACCCGCAGTTCTGTTAAAACATACATGAAAATAAACAATAAAAGCAACATGGAATGAATCATTGCCATATTAAGAAATATACGACTAAGAATTATCATAAATGGATGATATTATAAGGACCTATGCCAAGGTTTTACTGTTCATGGCTTCATGCCTGCATACAATATTTTTGTGATAAGAAGACTAAACTCAAAGAAGGTTTACACTGTGATGCAAGAATCTGTAAGAAAGTCGTATATAACGAAACTAAAACAAACTACAAACATATAATTTCAGCACTGTTATATTCACTGCTTGTTCAACGCTTTTGGTCAATGTATAAATAAAGTGAAGGTTTTCACTAACAGCTCCAAAAATTCACTCCACAGCCACGCATACAGTTGATGTAGTTCAATAATTAAGTTAGATGCACAGAAAAGATTTGCAGTACACAGTAAACTGACTGAACTAGAAACCTAACAGATACACCAAACAAAATAATGTGAAACGGGATGCACACACTACTGGTGCTTAAAACGCCGCCCATCGTCAATGAATAGGATGATTCTGTTTTACTGAGTCTAGGACATCCCCCGACTTACCCACCACCGACATATCCTCCCGGACACCCCTCCCCCTGGACGTTCCCCCCATCAAAAAGGACTTTACCCTCAGTAATTTGCCACATGATCTTAAAACTTAATTCATTTAATATGACATTTTGGCAATAAAATATTAAAACTTTTTATTAAGTTATGTTAAAAGAAAAAGATTACTTGAAATAAATTTCAGTAGTAGGTGTTAAAGTTAACATTTTCACATATCAAACAATGAATTGTTTAAAAGTTGTTGTAAGCAATTGCTTTTAATTATTCTATGATGTCACGAAAGTTGAAGTCGTTGACTATGTTTGCAATTCGAATAACAGTCTTTATACGTTTTTCGTTGTTAAGATCCATGATTGTGTGTGTATGTGAGAGAGAGAGAGAGAGAGAGAGAGAGAGAGAGAGAGAGAGAGAGAGAGAGAGAGAGAGAGAGAGAGAGAGAGAGAGAGAGAGAGAGAGAAGAAAGAGAGAGAAATTTTACATTTAACAGTGCATTTTTTTTCAGGTGACAACAGTCATATCTCTGCAGTAATGGTGATGCGAGTATATATCAAAGCTAAATGTTACTATATATTGTGACGTATCGGCTCGTTCAAAGTAACAAAATAAAAAGTGAAGACAACAAGCTTTGTACTTTGCAAAAAATAAGTTATCTTTCTAGAAAACATGAAATAATGTAAATAATTTAAACAAGACTTACGATTTACATAAATGATCCAAAATTTTGTTCAAAATAAAAATATAAGTCCTGTAAAAAGTTCTAAACACATTCTGAAGTGTCTGAAGTTCCGATCCAAAATGGCGGATGACCACGTCAGACAAAGGCTAACAGAAAATTCCAGAATTTACACAATAAAGCACAGTTTGTGTTGTTCCATTCCAATTTAGAATGTTTTCGGGAAAATATCTTTGTCCAAATCAGTGATGTTGTTCTCCAGGAAAACAGTTATTCAGAAGAAACGAAGTAAAATTAGCTCCTCTAACAAAAACATGTTGTTCTACGTAGACATACGAACAGACAACTTTTTCTAGCAAAAAATACCTTTCTAAGGTAATAGAAGTTGTATAACTGACTTTACCACTCTACGACTGTGTATGACTCTACTACGACTACCTGTCTGCGACTGTTGACTCTCTACGTCTTACAAAAATCTTAAACATATAAATGAAGCTAATATGTTGCTTGAATTGCACGCGCACGAGGACGCATGCAATTTCATAATACTTCTGGACATTAGGAAAGCCTGACCAAGTATCAGCCAATCATTTTCATAGCTATTCCTGAATGTTTACTTGTAATGAATTTGCTATCATACACATCACGTACGCATTTGAGTCACATCTACGACTCAAGTAAATACTGTTTTTTAACAACATATTAGACATATTGATATAAGTATATTAATAATTACATTTAATGAAATTAAAAGATTTATACAAAATTCATTCCTTAACACATACATACGTTAACTACAGGGTCGTAACAATATAAAAAGTTGTATAAAGATAATGGGGGAAATGACTGGGGGAAGTCCTATCTGATGGGAAAAGTCCCGGGGAAATGTCTGGAACGGGGGTAATGTCGGGGAGAGTGGAGTGGGGACGGGCGGGAATGTCCAAGGGGAGATGTCCTGATACCTGTTTTACTGAACACATTGTGAACTCAATGCCAGTGCAAAACACATCTCACAGGGAGACTGAATCTGATGGTCACATTACATAGAAAAACTATAGAATTCCAAAGCGTAATGAAACACTTAGCTCAATACACATAATCTGCTTATTCAATTCTCAGAAATAACTCCATGTAAAGAATCTGAATGATCACATCCGAGAGATAACACTGATGCATACTAACTAACCTACATCGAAACACAGACACTTCCACTAAGTGCAGTCTATCTAAGAAAATGCGTAAGCAGAACTGTTCATACGGCGGTACTTGATCTGTGAAAGGGTAGATCCAAACATGGTCTGCTTTGCACGTAGAATGGCATCAAAAGAGGTCCTGATATAACGTAAATAAGAATCAGAAGTCCGACGGCCTAGCTTTTTAACAAGGTGGTCATCGATCCTAGCATTAGTTGCTGTAGTGGCAGTTCCTATCCGAAAGGAGTGTCCATTAAATTTGCCTTGTGGATAGCCTAGTATGTTTTCGAGCAGATGTAGCCTCTACAAAAAATACTGATCTTGAAAATGGATTAATACCGTCTGTAGAAAATAACGGCTTAGAAGGCCCAATGCAGCTTACCCTGCCGCAAACCAATAAATAATCGTGTATATACCTTAAGTGGTAAGTAATTATACATTGAAAAAGTTCTTATCTGCATCGGATTTTGACGTCCTCACCATAATAGTCCCATTAAAATTATCTGCAGCAATAATAATAAAGTAACTAACACGCGAGTATTCCATATCCGTATTTGACGTTACTTTAAATTCGCCACAACGTAAGAAGGCGAAGAAAGCTAATGAAGATGCAGCAAGCAGCATACTATCCACTCACTCAGGGACTATATAAACCTTTTTGGAGCAATGTACACATGCGCGTCAATATAACGAAGGTGATGGGTAACCTTGTGATTAGACCATTATTCTGCGATTTCTTCACACCCTACAATACCATTTGCAATCTTAGATAGCACGTAGAGGATGGGCCATCAAGGAAATGATGTTTGCACTGTTTGACACAGAAAAGCTTAAACCACACAAATCAAGCTTGATAGATGCATATCGAATACGAAAAATCGTGAAGCAATATGCCACAAAATCAACAAGGGCATAATTGTCAATTGGTACTAAAGATTGATCATACCTATGATACCCAACATTAAATAAAAATAACTGAAGGCTTTCCAACCCGATAAATAGACTGATTGTGTTCGTGGGCTATGTGATGCTTCTAGTAACAGGACCACAGTTTTGTTTAGTAGAGTATCAGTTCTTCTAAGACTGGGCATGGGTGAGGAGTTTTCTCTGCAGTTGGAGCCAGATGCCAGACCTTTTCCATCTGAAAACGTTAGAGTGCATCTGTAACCAGGTTATCTTTCTCTGTGACATATTAGGCTAGAATTTCGCAACAATATTGAGCAGAGATCCAAGTTAAATACCTAAGGTATTTCATTATCATGGGAGATTTGGATCGACGTTTCATAATTAACTCAACTGTATTGATATTGTCAGAATGGAAATAAAAATAGTTGTATCTGCTACATATTGCCTCATATATGGGCATCGACTACAATCTGGTAGATGTTTAGCAGGGCCATATACAACTTGTCTGTGCCGAATATGTCCAAATTGTGGAGCCACGATTTTTGGAACCATTTGCCTTGGAGGAAATCGCCAAATCAGAGAGTACATGCTGCATCAGTGCGGAGCTCAATATCTGTAGCAATATTAACATTAGAGTCCAAGAATAAAGAAATTCCATTCCAGTTTGACATAAAGTCACTCCACATCTTTAGATACAGTCTACATTCACTATTTAGTTTCACATGATGATTCAGTTTGGTGATGATTGTTGACAAGGATGTTAAATATGATATTAAAAAAAAAAACGACAAAGGGCGATCACTCTACATGCATAATGTAAATGACCCAAAAGACTTAGCAATTCTTCCTTCATCTTCATGCATGATATCCTTTGCTGCAAAGATTATATGAGTGCGGTTAATCTGTTCAACTTATCTTGTGGTAATCTGGCTTCCATTATTTCTGAGTCTAGAATTATGCCGGACTATTTCATAACTGGTTACGGTCCTAAATTATTGTAGTGAGCAATTGGAATACATAACTAACTCAAACTCAATGTGATTAGTGCTATTGTTCTTTCTAATGCAAGAAATGATGCAAGAAATGTAATATATGTTGAGCTATCCACAAAATCGCTCTGGACAGTGTATCGAAAATCTACTTCTACTGCTAAACATTAGGTTTAGAAGTAATATTTTCTTCCACTTGAGACAATACAGAGGCCACAATGTTGGTAGTATGGGAATTAGCTTGAATGCATTGTTAATATCTGTCTTGCACATATTAACACCCATTCCTAACTGCACCAGAATATGAGCAGCATCATCTATGTTTACGTACGAGAGAGTTAAATCATCTTTGCTGATTAAGGCATTGATACTTTCATGCTCGAGGTATCGACAGATATACCATACGTCTATACTTATTTGCTTTGTATAATGCACCCGGAGTCTAATCCGGAATATTGGAAATGGTGAACGTTCAATGGGGCCTATGAGATAGTTCTTGGATAACTCATACTCAAGTAATACATCAACCACATCAGGTTGTGATGTCGTTGATATCAAATTTTACACTCGAACAAATAAGTAGACTGATGCAAAAGTCCGGTAAAAAAAACCCATAGCAGAGACTATTTATAAGATGGTCCACAAATTTTATATCAGGATGATGTCGCAATTCTTCTTGCAGTCTAGTGATGTTGATGGACGTGGTTGCATGAAATGTTGCTGAGGCTAAATCCTGATTTAGTAATTGACGTTTTGCAGGTGGCACTACCTGCTTAGTCATCAAGGTGCACTTGAGCTGGGGTGTTCTTTTTGCCAGTTCAGTACGTGCACATTACTATTTGCTCTGAAACAACAATTGTTTCATTGAAATTAATACTTTTTTATTTCCCTAAATGTAATATCCTTCTCCTACTTTGTCTATCCACTGTAATATGTCTATTCACTTGTGGGATTTGTACAGGTTAACTAATTGTTGTCTGCGGAGCAAGATGATAGAAGGCCGAATCATGTGCAAATCTTCGGCAATCCTGGTATGGAACAAACTTGAAAGCAGATAAGACACACCTTTTTAGCTTGGGATAGATTATACTCCAGTGTATTTTAATGTTCATGGAGCTGCAGTAAATGGTTGCTTTTCATGCAAATTCCTTGTGATACTTATAACAGCTATGCATCCTTTTGTTAAGACGTGCATTTTTATCATCTGTTTTTGGTGTAGATCCTATTCATGAGTTTTGAATTGGAAGGCATTGAACATAGTCTTTTTGTACCGACTAAATACCAGTATGAACTCGCTAACAGTCAAGTTTCTGGAAGGCCTATGGTCGCAGACTTGTATAATATTTGAAATTTGACCCAGAAACGTTCCCGCCACCCCACTAACCTGACTAAATGAAGGTTTGATACTCAGATTCATGTGGCATTAGAAGTCAAGACAAATTCACGTATTTTCCTGCAATAATCTCCTTTTACAATTGTAAGCAGACAGGGTCAATATCCGGTAGGGTAGAGATAGGCACGGCATGGTCAGAAAATTGGTGACAGCCGAAGCGTGAGCTGAACTGGTTTCCGTAGCCGACATCGCTGTATGCAACTGTGTCTCAGTACAATGATGTATCCGGTATTATTGGTCATATTTAACTGAGTTCGCATTTTAATCATTGCTGCCTAGAGAGATGATACTGCTTCCAATAGAACGGTATCATTCAGTTGAACATGGTGCATGGTGTATTTGTTGTTGTTGATTATTCCCTCCAGTGCTATGAGCCGCACATACCGTGGATGCATAACAAGGCATACCTATTGCTCGCGGATGCACACCACCTTGACTGGTTCTCAACGCTGAGCGCAGGGATGAATGCAAGGGATTAACTCCAAATGTAGATGTAGATTGCTGAAGAATTGCCGCTGACTCACAGACAGCAAGACCATAAATCTAGATGGTTGAGGGGTGATGAAAAGTATGCTAATGTGTTATAGTACTAGTGATCTTAATGATTCCTTTAGTGGCCTTGTCACAGGAAAATGTTCAAAATAGCTCCTTCCGGTCCAAAATGAATATAAAATGAGGGGTTGGTGGTAGCATCGGTTCAGTATCAAAGCCACCAGTTGCATAAGGAATTAACATTAATACCTTCGTCAGAATCTTAAAAGCATCCTTTCAACAAAACTCATTAGTTAGATTTAATTTGTATCTTCATTGTAATATTATTATCATTTTTCTGCAATAGGGCGTCGTCAATTAAAATTTACCAAACAAAACTGTCCAGTGAGACATAAAGGAACGTGTTAGGTTGCCGTCTTGAATAAACATCAATTTTTCTTTTCTTAAATCTACGCAAGTTGATCCTTCTTTAGAGAAGCTGGTAAAATAATAGTAATTTCACATATGTTTTAAAGAAATGTCCTCCCTGACCAATTTTTTGGCGAATGAGCATACCATTATGGTCTGTTGTTTGCCGATCTACGACTGCGTCACCGACGAAAAGAGGAAAGCTGATGCGATTTATCCAAGATATACAAGAAGTTAGCAATTGCCCGCAGAACAATAGGGTGATATACACGAATCAAAACAGTATTTAAAATTCAGCAATTGCCAAGCACAACAAAAGGTTTGTAAAGCAGACGGTACTACACAACATCCATTTAAAAGAATCGGGCAAGTTGAAAGTTTTCGATGTAACGTTAACCAGATGAATCAAAATTTTTGCGTTATGCCTATAAATTCAAAACTATATCAACATATTCCAGTATTCCTTATGAATGAGTCATGTCAGGTTCTAATAGCAAACAACTTTTGAACCATGTTTCTAGAATCTTTTTCTCAGTTCATTTGGCCACCAGGTGGACATACGTGTTAGGTGTCAAATATATGATTACAGAATCATAGACATAATTATATTTGTCACTATTAACTTGTGACAGAAACAACCGTTTTGTAGTAAAAGAAGCATAATTTAAAAAAAAAACAACAAAACTATTCGTCATGAATAATGAACACACGCTGTTAATATACGGGATTTCCGTACATTCCTCACCCACGGAAACTACCGACGCACCTGTACAATAAGAAAGTGTGTGTGTATATGGATGGGGAGGAGAGTACTGAGTGTGCCATTAGATGTAGTTTTGTAAATTGATAGAAATGCATTATATTTAGTTTTCTTCCATGTAGTGCTCTATCTCTTACCTATGCGAAAAAATGCAGCCACCTTAAGCTTAAGATACTAAGCACTGACAAAATTCTGAGATAATTGTCGTGAACTGAGCAATTATCTCCACATGTACATATGAAATGATTTATCATCCTCACATATATAGTGAAATGATTTATGATCTTCACGTGTACTGATAATGCTTTACACATAATGAGTGCCTTCTCATGTACACACGAAATAATTTATCATGAACTCTGAAAATGATTTATTGAACAATCAGCTTCCATCGAATCGAAATGAAATTGCAAGCGTCTACTGAACTAGAGCATACGAGATACATGTTTCTTCTCACATTACACGGATTCTCGTGTGGTCATTAAAAACAATACACCATTTATTTTGCGCGTAATTAGAATCTTTATCATTGCGAAAAGACTGCAATTTACTCGAGATTCCTAAACACTCAATAGCTTAAATGGAATGGCTACTTAATTTTTTCCCAGTTCTCAGTGAATTGAACTGATATCTGGTTGGCGGAAACTATTATGGCCTTACATTGACAATTGAAACGGTTGACAGCATTTATATTTAAGAGTGTTTACATAGCAGAACATATCGATTTATAAACTACTATAGACAAGAAATATATATAAATTATTCAAATACAATGCATTAAAATATTAATCAATTTTAACTAAACAGTTCGAAACAAGAGGAGTAAACCATTATCTTTTTTTCCAAATAAATGATCGTATTTCGTATTCAATCTTTGTTTTTTCATTCTTTGCATGTGTTTGATTTATTTAGTGGAAGACTTTTGTGGTGTATGATTTACTAAATTAATCCTTGAACATCCGCTTCATAAACTAAAGTTTAACAAAAAATATGTTATTTTGTACAAAAGGCTGTCTACCTAATGGATTGATTACTCTCTATAACCATAACGTTGTAGTCATTTTGTCTTCGTATTAAATATATTCATGGAACATTTGCCAACAGCTAAAATATAAAAAAACTGTGTGCATCAAACAAAAAACTTAATTTTCTAGAAAACGAAGTTACTCTTAATTCACGATACTTTTTAAAGTATATCTGAACTTGCAGGCAGAGTCAAATAGAATATTGTAAAGTTACGGAGCACGATATTTACGATAAATCTTCACTTTTGAAAGTAATGTATCCTTCATGTATTTCTCTGTTCAAATTTGACACATTTCTTCTAACGTCACCACCCGTGGCCTGTCACCTTTCCAATCACCTTTCGGAATCTGCTATTGTCAGTTAAAATGTTTCTGAGAGCAATTTTGTCTTCAGCCAAACCCAATAAATAGTGTAGTCATAATTAACCGATACCAAATCCGTGTGTGTGTGTGTATATATATATATATATATATATATATATATATATATATATATAGAGATATATATATATATATATATATATATATATATATATATATATATATATATATATATATACAGATATATATATACATATATATATATATATATATATATATATATATATATACATATATATACATATATATAAATATATATATATATATATATATATATATATATATATATATATATATATATATATATATATATATATATATATATTGGGTGTTAAGGCCAACAAATTATGCCAGGTAATGAAGGAAACAGGAATATATCCTTTGTAGTTACTATTTAATTATTTATTTACCTCTCTAAACTTTATCCAACGCTATATATTCATGAAGCTATAGTCATTTTGCCTTTTTGTTCAAAACCAGTCGACTATAAGTTCACATATTTGTTTTATGTCTTCTATTGTTTCTAATTTTTGTGATACAGAAAAGCAAATAATTTTCTGAAAGTTAAAATGTTTGATGAAGTACATGCCTTATTCATGTGTGAAAGAGTTGTTAAATTCTTCTGAATGAAACTATAGTCACATACACCAATAATTAAAATGTTTCCAAGCCTTGTAACAAGAGTTACGATTGGTTAAAATCACATTATGTGATGTATTAAAGTAGAACTTATTAGCTCATAGTACCAAGAAGGAACTAGTTGTGTAAGCATGTGGTCCTTTTGTCTTCTTTAAAATTATTTGCATGTAATGATTGAAATATATATGTCTTACCGTATGTATTTATAAACATTTGGTATTATGTTTAAAACTGTTTGTAATTATATGAACTGAATGTCATATTTTACAGGACTCGTAAAGACAATCGATTACACCCATTCCATAACAGCCTACGCTCGTTACCGATATATTTACCTTCAAGGACTTGAAACCTGGTGTATCTGAATGCAAAGGGGATATACGTACCACTATGTCTCTTGACTGGCAGTGAAACATTATCTTATTTCACTCCAGTAATTATTAAAATTATTGCTTTCAGAAAACCATTAATTCACGGCTTAGCATAAAGTAGACATTAGATGCGTATCAAAAGTGGAAAATGCGTTTCCAAGAAAAGAAAATCACTATATTTCCTTATCGGGATTGGATAAGCTGAATGTAAATTAAACCTCTTAACCATTGCATGTTTATATAAGAAAATTGCTATTCCGACAGCACTTTATGGTTGTGAGGTATGTTCAAAGATTACATTTAAATACATATAAATATCAGAGTTCTCACATTAAGACCTTGTCTGCAAAGAGCGAAAACACATTAGGACTGAAGAGAATTGTCCCTGAAACTGATTAAATAAAATTAATTTCCTTTCTAAAATATGACTGAGAACAGGTTGTCTAAAAGAATATTTCTAACGAGACTGTATACCATTCCTTGCAGGAATGACCATATGAAGCAAATGGGATGTATTCCACACACACACATACACACACACACACACACACACACATATATATATATATGTGTGTGTGTGTGTGTGTGTGTGTGTAGGTGTGTAGGTGTGTATGTGTGTGTGTTTTTATTCCTTATTTTATACTTTACGTATAATGTATACATCATTGGTCACTCCATTTGGTATGATACTTCATAACGGTCAACATCGCAATACTTCGTATTGCTCGTACGCTTATCTCGGGTTCAAAAACACAAAGAATGAGTAATGTAGTTCGGTTGTAAATTATCAATAATTTTGTACTTTGTTCAGATCTTTATAACATATCTGACGAAACATTTGTTCCTCGTGTACTAGAGAGGGAATTTCCATTCACCTGTGTCCTCTAGGCCTAAAAGTCTACATAAATTGTATGACGTCAGCTGTAATATGTTCAGCATGAATCTTAAATGAATTTTGCAACTAATATTTGTTAGCTTGTTTGCTTCTTATTTTATATGGCTAACTAACGAAACGATGATAAATGAATGCATTTTCTCACAATTATCACTCTTAGTTATCTCACAGAAAACTCAACTGCACGGCTTTTACAACGTCGAGATTTGGTAATTTGTCTTATAACCATTGAGAATGTTGTTATTGTTATAGATTTTAAGACCAGTTTTCAGCACAAGATTGGCTATACATGGCGGCCAGTATAAATGGTGGAGGAAGAACCCTTGAAAAACCTAGAAAGAACCACTGACCCACGAGTAGCTACCTGCAAGCTTCCCCACATACCTACACTGACCGAGCCCGAAGACTATAACCATTGTGTAGGTAAAATATCTAATGGATAATGTACTTATATGGAGTGTAGACGTTAGCCTTAAATAACCAAATTATATTTTTTTGAAAACATGAATTCATATCCGCATGCCTATATTAGGAAATGATCAGGTGCCGTTATCATGCTGACATATTGTATTGCTGGCAGTACTGTATCAGTATTGAAACTAGTTTTATCCTTTCTCCCAAAGTGCCATCGTTGTTTTACACCAATCAACGTTATGGATGGGGTTCAGTTCTTACTAGTGAGATTGATAAAATTAATAAAAAATTAAAAACAACATTTTTTGTGCATGTATAGCGTTCTAGTGAGTTTAAGTGGTGCAAAGGATTCCCATAATTTAAGACGTTTGTGTCTGTAGAGTTAGTTTTGTTGTCGGTGTTCGTGATAATCTTTATACGATATTTACACATTATCGTGTTATTCTGTGTTCGATACATACACATTCTTTCGAAATAATCGGCGCAAGTTACCTTCCCATTTTCGTGATAATCTGTGTACGATACTATTGCAAATCTCAGCTCGTTCAAAGTAACAAAACAAAGGGTGAAACCAACAAGCTTTGTAAATTTTAACAAAACTAATATATTTCCCTAGACAACAATATAAAAATAGAAGATATGACTTACGGTTTGTGAATATAATCCAATATTTAATCCCAGTTTTGAAAAATATAAGTACTATCACTAAAATCTCCTAAATGAATTCAAGTTAGAATCCTTGCGGAGATCAAAGATGGCGGACGATGACGTCAGATGAATATAGTATTGATGTGTCCAAAGTTCCACAATAAATTTTATATATCACGAAAGAGTTTTCAAAAGTTGCACGATGAATTTTATGAACCACGAAATAATATTTAGACTTTAGAACTCTGAATGCGTTTCACCAAATGTCTTTGTCCTAGAATTTGATGAAGATCAGCACTTATAAACATTTTCCAAAGAATTAATTTTTAAATCTGAAGAACAGAAAAACTCAAAACAAACTCATCTCGCAACAAAATACCTATGAAAGGTCAATGTATTTTTACGATTAAACTAGAAAAACAGTGATATTTAGTATTAAACCTCACTAAAAAGTCATTTTGACACTTGTGATGTGTCACATGATCACTTACTACAAGACATGTTGACATGTACGCCAGAATAGTCTTATTTAAGAACCAATAATAAAATCACGTTGATAACACATAAAGATCACTCCCGAGATATGACCTTTATATATATATATATATATATATTTATATATATATATATATATATATATATATATATATATATATATATATATATATATATATATATATATCTTGTTATTTGATATCCTTGTCTGATTGCTATAGGAATCTGATCACGATCCTCAAAAATCACAGATATTGTAGTTTTTGTATATGTGGGTATGTGTATCAAACATATGTGTTTCCACGTGCCCAGCAATGTTTTATTAACATTATGTTGCATAATTAATGAAAGGCTCAATGTCATTTGTGATTCTGTTTACATATATTAATTTAAACGTTGTTAGCACTTCATAATATGTTTAAATCGTGTATATACAATTCACTGAATTACTTTGACAGCTATTGTCTGCTTCTTGAAGATAAAATCAATATCTTTCGAAAACTCGTAATAACGATTTGGAGGAAGATCAATGAATTGTGACTCTAAGTTCTAAGGACAAAGGCGCTATACTTCGCACTTTTGTTTGCCTAAGAAATCAGCAGCAAGGACCATCTTTCATATGGGATCTGAGCCTTATACGTTACGTGGAGAGGAGAGGTCAGTCGTGAATAAAACTGTGAGCTTCGTCGTCAAAAAGCAATAGTAGTAGTACTAGAATAGGTAGTAGTGGCAATAGTAGAAGTCGTTGCTGCCATCACGGTAGAAGTGGCAAACAGATTATATTTATATATTTAATAATATCAAAATGAGCAAAAAGCAATAACTACTACTACTACTACTGTTACCTTAAGTGGACATAATAGTGTTGACTTCCTAATAAACATAATTATGTTGTTTCTTGTGCATGGTGGATTGAGACTAGCGATAAATAAGCACTTGTGTTGTTCATTTTACTTTCAGAATATTAGATATAACTATTACGGTACATTGCTAACAAAAAGTTACCAGCATTTTCATCAAGCGTTTAATGACCATGCTTATGGCATTTACAGGCGATAATAGACCTGAATTTGTATTGCTGTGTTGTCATTACCCTTGCATTGCTTTAGACTGAGTTACAGTTGTGTAGCTATGTGTTACGTTATCGTTATGCGTTATAAGTATTACAATTACCTGACCAGGAACTGCACGTGCGTTGTGTAGAAAACTACGTTAAGTCATGGTTGTATACGAATAAACATGTTTGATGATACTAAAGCTAAATGTTTTTTGTGCAAAGAATTGTCTTGCAGTGGCAGATCTAAAAACACTTTACTGGCGGTGGGATGGAGCGATGTACATGTATTGTTTTCATCAGCCATGGTTATATGTGTTTACGATATTAGGATTCGAAAGACTGACTGAACTTACAAAATAAGCTATTGCTACAATCTGAGAAAGAAATGGGAAAATGTAGACGAAATGTATTGTATTTATAAATAGCTATTTCAAATCAACAACTCTGCTTGAATGTTTGCGAGAAAAACAGTACTCATTCAGAGACTCTTGTTGAAATTTTTGTTGTTCCTATTTTTCTTCCTTTTTAAGGCTCACTAACTCAGTTGATAGGTCATCGGACTCCAATCCTAGAATCTCGTGTTGGATTATCTTCGCTATTCAAAGTTCCGAAATGATATTTCTATATATACCTTAGCATATAGAGCAGACAATTTCTGTGCTTTGGATCTATGAATTGCATTGTATGCAAAGGCCAGCCACCGCATCCAATCAAAATTAAGTTTTTCAAATTTGAACACTGTTCCTGCATTTTGGAGACAAGGTGTATACACAATTTAAATCCACTCATGAATAAGACATTTTTTTCACGCAATTTGTGACTACTGTCTTTGTTTCATATATCATCAGCAATTTTTGTGTAATTAAACAGATATAATCCCTACGCTAGAGAGAGCGTTTTAGAACTGAAGCAAAACTTGAACTTATGCGATCTATGGAGGACATTTTTTCCCCAAATACATAATATACATATATAGAAACTAATCGCCTTCAAATGGGAGGTTTAAAGTTTTCCTCAAAAACAAATAAATTGAATGTTATTTTGATGTAGTCAATACACATATTTATCATAGTTACAAGTCAGATAATGTCTTATCACTTTTCGTTACAGATTTATAGGTTTATAGACCGGCATCGAACGTTGGATATTTCGTTATTCACGTTTACATGAAGACGAAAAAACAATTAAAATCAAAGATTTGATGCTAATATATACTATTAAAAGTGTATAATCTTTCAAACAAGAAATTTGATTTATGACAATGGCGAACAGTTAAAATTTGTGACCATTGTTTGCAAGAAATTAAAGTACATAAATGTATATATTCATCAAAATTAATGAAAAAGTTATAAAATTAGAAAGGATTATTAAAACAATAAGATCACCTGGAAAAGAGTCATAAATGCTAATAAATGCTAATCACGACGTGGTTGGTATGATTGTTTTGGACAATCTTGGGTCTAAATTGGAATATATCATGTAAGATAAAATTAGAGGTATGAAGATCAGAACCTAAGTGAATCATTGAGGGACGATAAAGAACGAAATACTCGTTTAGTTTTGGAAAACGCTATGATATGAAGCAAACTATAACAAAGCCAATAAATGAAAATGACTACCAATATCGGGTCAATATAAATGATTAGAAACAATTACAAATTATTAAAACATTGTTTTCGGTGGACAGGAACCAAGTACCTTGAACAAACAAAAATTAGATCATTAATGCATATAAATTATCGATTGTGTTAGTTGGAAGAAAAACTAATTTTTTTAAGCATCTGAGTCCATGTAAAGAGGAATAAGAGATGAACGAAAGGATGTGACAACTCTGTTGCTGAGTTCTTTAGTCTTTACTTTGAGATAGAGAACAACTTTTTGTAGCCGCGTGTGGCTATGCAGTGCCAAAAACCAAAACAAAGTTCGATAAATGCATCAACTGATTTCAGACAAATTTAGGAAGATAAAACCTTGCATAGAGATAAAGGCATCAACTGCAAAAAAAATAATGTAAAATGTAACAGTGTTTAAATGTTGAAAATGTGTACCAAATAGATAACTTAACTCACATAATATTTAATATTCTTAAAACAAAATTAAAATTTCATTACGTAAGCCACATTCCCTTAAATACGCCAAGAATTGCTTGTTAGATATGTCCTTGTACAGTTTTTTAAATAGTTCACGCGAAAATAGTCTTTAGGTACATCTTCGTTCAGTTTCCGTATATATTCTATAGGGAAGAATGACTTCGTACAATTTATTTAAACATCTGAAAATGAGTGACTGAATGGCAATAGGAACTGTATTATCTGTTCGTTCTTTACTCGTTGTCCCATTGTGACTAGGCAGTGCAGTACAGTGCAGTGCGGTGCGGTGCGGTGCGGTGCAGTGCGGTGCAGTGCATTGCAGTGCATTGCAGTGCAGTGCAGTACAGTACAGTGTAGTGCAGTACAGTGCAGTGCAGTGCAGTACAGCACAGCACAGCACAGCACAGCACAGTACAGTACAGCACAGCACAGCACAGCACAGCACAGCACAGCACAGCACAGCACAGCACAGCACAGCACAGTACAGTACAGTACAGTACAGTACAGTACAGTACAGTACAGTACAGTACAGTACAGTACAGTACAGTACAGTACAGTACAGTACAGTACAGTACAGTACAGTACAGTACAGTACAGTACAGAAGACTTCACAGAGACTTTACTAGAATATCATCGTTCTGTAACATATGGTATACAAGCATGTCAGATTTATGATTCTGCAATGGTTTCAATATGAAAAGGGAATCCAAAAGGATAATGAAATTACTTCTTGAGATGTATGTCAAAGCTAAGTGATTGACCGTAATTTCTGCAGTTAAAATTGAGACTTTAACCGGTATCTTTCGAACTGTCAGCATACATATACGTGTGGCTACGAGTGGACGCTCTGGTTTAGCTGATTTACCTTGAAAACGAGAAGATTTGCTAGGAACCTTTTGAACTCGCCAAGATTAAGTAATAGTTTGGAAGTATATGATAACAACGGAAGTCATTTCTACAATTGATATTGATGCGTGTACGTGAGGACGAAACTGCAAGCTAACAGGTGATTAAATATTGGGTCCTCAGTATACGAGGATTTGAATTGTGGCCTGAACAGAACATCAGATACGGTATTTGGCATGTTAGAAGATAGTTGTTAGCATACTGAATAGCCAGGATTTTTCGACCGAGAACACGAATGGTTCACTTGTCTTAATATAAGATTTTCCGAAGCGGAAGTCTTATATGCATCCTCAACAATCTAAGTCCATAGACCAAATATATGCAGGTAACATTTGCAAAATAATCCATACACAATCAAGTCATAGGCAAGTCTCAATCCCACCAATGACTCGCACAGCTTGAGCAAGACAACCCACCTGAGTCTTCGAAAATATAAGTACACATTTTTGAGGATCGCTTTCTTTACTCAATCTATATTTCATTTCTTGTATACGTTTTTATAGTACAAACTCTATAAATTGACACCAGAGTGGGATCATCAGAAATCGTATTCCGTTTTATCCTCAACGTAAAGTTATACTCATTGAATAGCGATCATTTCATTGCAGGAATGCAATGTGGGTAACATATTTCCATATAGACTTTTCTTAATCAGTTGACTGAATTACATGCAGTGTCTCAGTATAATGACTCGTCCTCTCTTCACAATAGAGCTATAACTGAAACGTGTCTGCATGTTGTTTTATGATTTAAGAAGTGTACAGCGCAAATCTTCAAATGCTGTCACTCAATGTAATGCGGAACTAAACACGTCTGGGTTCTTTAATCAAACTTACATGCCACTTATCTACTTCGTTCCTACCTTTGATAAATCATTTCATTGAGTTCATATTATTGTATATCTCTACGCCATAACACTCAGGTGAGAGGGAGAGAGTTTTGCCGCAATAGAGCTAATGCTATGCAAAGATGAATACATCTGAAACAATGTCTGGTCCAAATACGCTTTTGTGCAGATTTATGTCTTATTACCATTCACTGTGTAGACATTTTATGTTTTTTGTTTGTTCGAAACTGTTTGTTCCATCATAGCACTATAGATCTGTGTGACGTTATAGTAACATGCTATAAATTCCTTTGAGTAGGCTTATGAGAACTTCGGAGCATATGAACTCGCGTGGATCAATATGTTCCAACATAAAGCTCAACCTCTTTGTACTGCACAGTTGAGTTGTAGATGATTGGCATGACGCATTTTGCAAACGGAAGAATACTTGTTTTCATAAGTTCGTTTTCAGGGACGTGAAAAACACATTCACATTTTCTGTGGAAAGCATTTACAATTCATGCAGTAGTATTTGGAACATAACGATGACAGTATTCTTAGAACTGCAATTTTCATTTACAAATGAATACGTAAGCAATAGTTGGTTATCCAACTAGTAACGTTATTTCTTAAGTTTTAAAACTGCTTTGGTGGGAAATCAACACCCTTTCTTAATTGAGTCGTTTAATCGCTACGTATGAGGTGAACATTAAATAACTGTTTGCAACATTTCCGTGAATTCTGATGGCCTATCTGTAATTGCAGATTTAGACTTCATTCTGGTAGATAAGCAAGATGCATATCATTGAATTCTGAAGGTAATAAATCACGTGCAAAAGTGAACTTTGGAGCTCATTAAGATCAAAATTAGGATTATATTGTCTTTTATCCAGGATATTTTGAATCTGGTAAGTGAAACATCAATTGTCAGTTTATATTGTTCAGTGAGTCTAACGTATAATGTCTTAACCAAGCAAAAGATATTCAGGTAAGCACAAACTTCTTTATCTTCCTGAAAACTACCATCTTAGTTTGCAAGTAATTTCTGCCCAGCTGTGATAATGTCTATCAGTATTTTCCACTTTCCACCGTGTGTTTATTATGCTGCTCTTAAACTGAATTTATTCTTGTTAAGGTAAATCGCAAATGTCTACAAAAAGGTAAATTATTTGGTAATATTTCATAAACTTATGTTCACCTGTATTTCACGACATTTTTTAAAATTCCTTCAGCTGTTTTCTTCAGTTGTTGTGAAAACAAACTACATTGCATGAATATCCTGTTTTATACTGGTCAGACTGCTACCTTTCATAAAGCCGTCATTGTTACGATTGCGGGTGACATGGCAAAATTATATGGATTGCACTGGGGCTTTAGTACACATATGGGTAACTTATGTGTTGACACTTTCAATCTAAGAACATTTGTGGACAAGATTTGTAAGTAATGAAGACTTTTTTCTACCATCTTTGATGCAGTTATTCTATCATATTCGAGTTTTTCGATGGGCATTTTTAACTACAGTCATTAACTTTGTTTTGTCGATCGACATATGCAGAAAATAATGGTAATACGTTTTTAATAATTACAAATCATTTAATACAGAATGACGCATTTACATTTTTGTTTGAATTTGTCTCACAGTTGTTGTGGAAAGGGAATATAATTCTCATTGACGACATTTCAAGAGCATATTTACCTTAGCAGAATTATAATAATAACAACATAAAGTTTGTGATATTCTATCGATAATGAAACGGCTGTCGAGATCTTGTATAGAAACGTTGGGGAAATTCTTCACATTTAATTTTATTTGTTGTGGTACCCGTAATTTTCTATTTGTAAACGTGCCTGTATACTTTACAGCATTTACATGTTACGAAGCTTTTTCACCACCTACAAACAAACAAATTTATCCAAAAGTAAACATTACTTTATATCAATGCTAACAATGGGCTAATTATTGTATCATCTTTTCCCTTCACTATATGCCAGACGCCAATAAGATTTCCATTTCACAGCTTTAACATAAATCACAAGCTTCACGTTTTGTTAGCAAATGTGAGATATTGATACTGTTCAAAATAATAGTCACAGATGAAATCCAATCTTGGACAAAAGACACAAAACAGAATGACAAAAACTAAAAGCAACCAAACATATTGTTTAAAAATGAAGAATAGTTAGCTTTAATTTGTTAGTGTCACGTTAACCTCAGCAATGATGGTAAAGCTTCCAGGAAAGGAAAGACAGAAGAAAAGCATACATGGTTACAACAGAATCAGCCTGTTGATGAATGATTCAGTTGTAAAAGTTTTGATACAATCATTGAATCTTTTGTACCGCAGTCAATTTATTTGATGGCCATGAACGTAAGTAAAACTTTTTATCACTTGAATACACGAGCACCAAGTAAAGACACGCTTTCTAACGATGGCGTCAACAATGTTAAAGTTAACTTTATATCTCATGTCAATGCAGAGCATATTTTGTTATGCAAATTAATAGATGTGCAAACACCAACGTTTTTCAATTCTAACTCGTAGCAATTTGTCTCAATAATTGTTACAATACAACACAAGATAAATATCATCGTATATTTTGGTGCCACAGGTCTGTTAATTCAAAATAGTTTTGTCAACTTTGAAGCGTTCTCTTATCTTTCATTGTTGTTTTAAGTCTCACACGTCTAAAATATCGATCACTTATATTTGTAAAACGGCCGTTGGCATCAATAAATATATAAGTGGAGCCGGAGTGTTTGCAATTAATCAGTTTAAACGAATTCAAGTAGAAGCATAAGAGCTAATTAAATACTTCTTTCCTGAGTGAAAACGTATTTCATATGTTGTGCTTAAAATAGTCTCCATATGGAACTCTCAAATTCGTTTAATGAATATTGATTATTTTCTCTTTTCAGTAGCAAACACACTTGAATGTTGGAAATAACCTTGTATTGAATATATAAGAAAGTGCATTGTAAGTTCAGAAGGGTCAAATGTAAAAAAAAAACTTAAAGGGTGAAAATGACCTTGGTTTACTGCAATGCATCTATAGACCATTATATTGAACACAATGACCAAGTGCCAAACGGAACAGGATAGGTTGCTTCTTAGCATCATACGCCACTACGCACGAAAACATGACATTTTGCAAAGTGTGCCATATTTCTTTGATGGCTTTTATTTGTTTGTTCCCTGAGTACTTTGATTTCCTTGGACGTTTATGCTTGTTCTTATCAATAATAAGCTTCAAAAGATGAATAACAATCACCAAAATATTATGTGCTTTTATATGATTTAATAGCTCAGCATTACTCTATGATACAATTAAACACTTTTCGACAATACATTAATTTAGAAGAGGAATGATAGTGTGTTGTTAATTAGAAGTTTCAATTCAATAGAACATGTTACTAAATTATTTCCAGCTTTACCCATCATTACATATTTGAAAATTAATACGAATAATTGAATATAACAGTTAATTAATGAAAGTGAGGTAGACCAGAAGACAACACCTGATGAATTTCAGTGTAGCCATAAACACTCTTTGTTGTAACAAATAGTGAAATGACATCAGGGTTGACTTTAAGGGTTTTGCCACATTATTTTCATTATTAATATCTCTTAGCAATTTGAAAAATCCAATCCTTCTTGTATTATATTTATTTAGAAATGAAGGGAATATATGACTAAATAGTTTCTTGCTGTGTGTTAACTTTGCAGCTCCCTTCATATTAGGGAAGTACTACAGAGATGCATCCGTTCAAATTACAAACAAATGTGTAAACATTTTACTCTTTATTTGGTCATTATATATAGTGCATTGATTTATTAGATCCATTTTAAAATCGCTAATCGTATATTGCACTACGTCCTGCAAAATGTTTGATTCTCGGGTCTCCTTGAGGTATATCATTAATGGAATTTAGAATTCAAATTTAAATTATCATCTTATATTTCATTATGTTCCTTAGCATAGTGTATGACTTACAAGTAACTCTTAGATGAGGACGAGAAGTGATTCATTCCAGGTTAATGGTGGAAAAGATGCTGTTTTCGTCTTAAGAAGGCATTATGATGTCATGTAGCCCTCGTCCCTTCCCTCAACACCTCAGTAGCCCTTAACTCTATGAAAATAAAGCATGATATATACAATCATCCTGTACAAAATTAAGAACCAACAAAGCATTACCTCTAATCACACAAGGATAATGTAATAATCAGATCACTTCTGTGGTAACATCAGAACATAACCTACATGCCTTAATTAGCTGGTCATAACATGAAGATAGTTCTTACATTATTCAATGCATCTTAATAAGTCGGACTAATTGAAAAAGAAAATGACAAATAATTGAATTTAAAATATGCATGGCTCTCAGATAAATATATTTACCTGTGGAGCATTGATTCACAACTTCAAAATACTCGTGACATATTAACTACATTTATCACAATATTCCATTTTTCGAGCTATAATATATCATCCCCTAAACGGATATGTGCTTAGTACATCTGGGAATTACATTTACTCATTTTAAAACTTCATTATCTATGGAAATAATACGCAATTTCAACTTCATATTTCGGCTACTCATTTTAACTGATAACTGAGCATATTTGGAAGTACTTTTCAGTAATAATGATTGAATAAAAAACGAGACATGTATTGAATTTGCTGCTGTGAAAGCTCTCGTTGGCATAATACGTGATCCTTTTTGGCAAAGGTGATCTCCAACTTGTGGTAATGTAGTGATAACTCTTTTAGCATTTGTTACTAGCTTTTACGACAGAATGTTATTTTATTTGCCCTAAATAGTTATGATGTTCGAAGGGACCTTCCAATGTTTGTCAACCAACCTCAACCATTGTTAATCTAGTCTTATTAAACTGCATTGAAGATGAAAATACGCACTCTCTCTTACCACATTCAGTGATCAACTGTCCAGCATTTTATAAATAGACAATGAACCCAATTTGTTTTAGTAAAAGCTAATGAAATATATTCAAAGTAATAATTGTATCTTAAATTATATAATAAATCAAATACACCGTTATTTAAGGTGTATTTCTGGCAATTGTTTTTTATGTAAGGTTGTTCCAATAGCTTATGTTCTTGCAGGATCATCTTGAGACAATTATGTCGTAAAAATAATCATGCAAATTTCTATAGAATGCAAAGTTGGTATTTAAGTTTCCATATCTTTCAAGAATAGCAACATCCTCCAATCATGACGTCTTGCAAACACGTATATTATGACCTTCCCTAAACGCTCGTATCTTGTTGTTCATTTTTCGGTCTCGAAGACGACCGTGACTTCACACTTAGTCTGGTCTGTGAGTGTGCAGATGGTTAGTGAAGAGTCTAGGGCAATGAGGACAAGGACTTGCCGGTGTCTGGATGGAATGAGGTTTGGCTCTGGCTCTGCTCTTCATCTGCTGACGTTTTTGTTTGGCCTGGTTGATCCTATGCTCTTCAAAAGCAGTTGCGTCTGAGTAGATTTGGTGACGCCAGACAGCGCTGTCGTCGGCAAGCTGCTCCCAGCTGCCTTCATCAATGCCAATGGACTTCATTGAGACTTTTATCGTTTCCTTATACCGTTTCTTTTGGCTTCCGCAGGAACGCTTGACTTCACCTAGTTTCCCATAAAACAGTCTCTTCATGATGCACTTATCAGGCATGCGACAGACATGTCCAACCCAGCGGAGTTGTTACCTTCTAAGCGTGGCATGGATTCTTGTGATCTCAGCTCTCTGGAAGATGTTTGTGTCAGGAGTCTTGTCCTGGCATTGGATTTGGAGCAGTTTTGTGTGGAAACGCATGTGGAAGAAGTTTAGCTGTCTTTTATGGCGACTGTACAGCGTCCATGTCATACAGTCGTACAGGAGCGATGACGGTACTACTGAGCGGTACACCATAAACGTGGTTTGCAGGCTGTTTCCTATTCTGTTCCATACAGTATTGAGAAGTCTGCCGAAGGCTGCATTTGCACGACCAATTCTGCGGGTGACCTCTTCATGAATGGAGACTGTGAGTGACAAGGTGCTTCCAAGGTAGATGAACTTTTCAGCAACATCGAGCGTCTGGCCATAAACAGTAATGCTGGGTTCAGTGTAGAAGATTGAGGGTGCAGACTGGTACATGATATCCGTATTCGTCGTATTTATGTGTTCGAAATCTGTGCAGACTTTGGAGAACCAATCCATACTTCCTTGCATGTTTGACTTAGTACAAGCGTTCAAAGCAAAGTCGTCATCATAGAAGAGGTCGTGGATGGTGTCTTTCTGGTTGTTATTTTTGGGCTTAACGCCATTATCAGCACACGATATTCATGGCGGCCAGTATTAATGGTGGAGGAAAAAACCGGGAAATCACCGGAAAGAACCACCGACCCACGAGAAGCTACTGGCAAGCGTTCTCACATATCCACATTCGCCGACTCTTAGACTCGAACTCACGAAGACAGAGGTGAGATGGCAGTGATCCGTAACGGACAGCGCTTTATACCACTCGGCCACGCGGGGCCCCTTTCTGTCTGGACTTTGGTCTTAGCCCGCAGTCTTCTCAGGCAGAAGATGCTCCCATCCGTCCTAAACCGGATAACGATGCTAATTTCACACTCACCTAAAGCATCCGAACTTTACCATGACCCTCCAGACACCGTCACGACTCACACTGTCAAAAGCCTTAGTGAGGTCCACAAAAGTGGTGTAGAGGCCGACCTTCTGCTCTTGGCATTTCTCCTGTAGTCGTCTGGCTGCGAACATCATGTCTATGGTTCCTCGATCCTGCCTGACTCTCCGGTAGCAAGATTTGCTCTAGGTGGTTAGAAGATTTAGCAGAATTCTGGCCAGTGTCTTCCCTGCAGTGGATAATGGGGATATGTGCCGGTACCCAAAAGAGGCGTCTTTGAACTCCTGTGGAGGTTTTCCTTGTTCCACATAGACTCGATGCAATGAGTGATCTTCTGCATCAGTCAGGGACCACCAGCTGCATAGACGTCCGCTGAAATGGAGTCCGATCCTGGGGCTTTGCCACTAAATAGGATTTTAATTGTCTTCTTTACATCTGTGAGACTTGGCGAGTACGAGAGGGAACCATTGGTTGGGACTTTGGGCAGGCAAGCGATGGCTTCAGCGGGTATGGAGGGAGGACGGTTGAGTATTCTATGCTCAGCCCAGCGCTTGAGATTCACTTCCTTATTATTGATCAACGTTTTCCCGTCTGCAATGAGGATGGGGGAGGGGAATCTTGATTTAATGGGATCGTAGATTGTCTTGAGTGCCTCGTTAAACCTTTCCATGTCATAGCGGTCTGCATACTACTGTATCTCGTCAGACTTCTTACTCAGTCATGTGTCCTGTATTTGTTAGAGCTCTCTGTACTGTTCTACTTATTTTGGCAAAAGAAAGCTTTCTTAGATGTGGAGTGTGGGTCGCATTGTAGAGCTCTGTGAATGCGGTGTTTTTCGTCGAGCAAGTTTTGAATGAGGTCTTCGTTATTGCCGAGCCAGTCTTGGTGCTTTCAGGTGGTAGGGTCTACAGCATCGGCGGCGGTGTAACAGACAATGACCTAAAAAAACGCCCAATCAAACTGTACATCATGCGAGCCTATAAAACAAGTTTGAATGTCTTATTAAGATGAATGTGTTGGTTCTGGCACCAATCAAAGCTGATGAAATGAACATAATTGATAAAGGGAATTCATCACAAACATCAAATGTAAAATGCCTTTACTTGTTTTCTTTGACTATAGACAAGACATATTTTACAACATTTAATGTATATATTTGGTATTCCCTAAGACGAATGCCATTTTGAACAGTTATTATTGCAAACCCTCTCAACTTATATAGCTTGTACTAATCTAAATCCTTGTCATTGTTATATTCTTTAGAAAATTTTTGATCAGTTGGAGCGCTAACTTGCTCATCGAACAATCGACTACATTTCCACAAGAAGTGTAAGGAATCTGTGAAGCGTAGTTATTGGTTCAATTCATTTTTCTTTATGATCAAATTTGGAGCTCTCATTCGCGAGGAGGTTTAATAAATATTGATCGGAAATTATTATGAGTTTGACTCAACCGATTATAACAAACTGAGCACCAAGTCACGAATTGTCATATCTTCTTCTAAACGTCTCAAATCAATATTGTAAAATGTCTAAACATAAAAAGAAATTGATATAAACTGTTTGGCATTTTTGAGCCACCAAATAGCAAACGTAAAATATGACGTTCATGAGTTTGTGAATTCTGTTAATTAACTTAAACATATATTAAGCGTGTATTATTTTGATCCAGCAGTCTTTGACATTTACGCAGAACCGGCACGAATGATTTCGATATAAGCAATATCAATAGCATATATAGCCATAAAAATGGAATAAATATATTTTTATTTTTAAACACAAGTGACTCTTCTGGAGATTTCATAAAAGCAGGTTACATTAAGGTAAGTGTGACATTACGACACAATGAAATTGCTCTTTATCAGATCCAGATGGAACAGCTCCGGTGGCCTAGTGGCTGCTGCATCGGATACCAGATGTGTGTTCGATCACCGGTCGAGTCATACCAAAGACCTACAAAAATGGTACTAACAGCTGCCTCGCTTGACGCTCAGCATTACGAGGTCAGTGTTAAGACTGGTCGGCCTGGTGTCAGGATAATGTGACTGGGTGAGACATCATACCACATGTCTGCTTCATGATGCCCCAGTGCTAGAAATCACTATATACTATCACACTGCAGATATCGTAGCGATGTGACTGAAAAAAAAAACGTTAAAGCTACGTTACAAATCATAATCACATCACATCAGATGTAAATGGGCCAGCGTATCTATTTCCAATTAATACGTCATGATGCTACTGTTATTTTGTGAGAAACTACCAATAATAAGTAGAAACCGTTATTGCGGTTAGTGTACTGTTTGTTTACGATTCCTGTTTAAAACATAGAAAGACCATGCCTAACGCCATGAACACTGAGCCAGATATAAGATCAACATTTCACACAATTTCTGGTGCAAAAAAGATATCATTTTGCTTATTCAAAATGCAACTGTAGTGATTAAGCTTGTTTTAAATATTCTTGAATTATAAGCCGATATATATCCTTTCCAAACCTGGAAATCTGTGTCGAAGACACAATTAGATTTTACAATATTTAATTATATAAAGATTTTAAAATGTTATATATCGGCAAGTGATACTAACGAAAACATTTCACAGTTTATTCGATCAATATCACGTAAAACACGTTTCAACAAATGAAATTAAGATGCAATTCAGGCATATTATTTACACATGGATAGAATAACTAACATTATGTAACGCACAAATTTACATTTACACGATTATGTGTGGCTCAGAGGGCTATCTTATACCTGAAAAAAGCTGGATTCGTTAAGGTATAAAACCAACTTCGACGTGCCAAGTGCGTTTCTCATATTGTTTTGCACAAGCGCTATTTTCCATTAAATACACAAACTAATGAGCTCTGCACAGATCATAACTGTGTTTCTTTATAGCCCTATGAGCTATGGGCAGTGTTAACAAAAGAGAACTCAAGAACACATCAAGAGAAGTGAAATTAGCAACAACAATCATTGGTTCTCTCCTCTCTCTCTCTCTCTCTCTCTCTCTCTCTCTCTGGTTGTAGATTCATTGAAAGTTAGTCGTTGCGTAAAACAGCACAGTCACATAAAGATAATTTTAATATATATATATATATATATATATATATATATATATATATATATATATATATATATATATATATATATATATATATATATATATCATGGGCTGATGTCATTATACTGAGGTCGTACTGGATAATTATATATTTTGTCTGTAACAATTAAAATATAAACTTTCCTTTTTGAATCACATTTGATAGCTGATGTGGTCAATTTTATATTTTAAAACGCAGTTTTCTTAAGATAGGCAAACGCTTTAATATTGAAAGTAGGATTTCCATTGTCAGTTCAGGTTGTCAGTATATCCAAGATTCCAACACGATTAGTCTTTCCTAGGCTCAAATCATACATTTCATCACAACGTTAAAGGAAATTTGGCTCAAATCAATGAGGTCCACAGGATGTGCTTGTTCAAATTTTATATACGAATGAGTCTAAATCAATAACCCTCTATACCGTATGCAAGACCTAGTTTCCTTGTCAGCTACCAAGTCTAACACACTCTCCACTATAAAGCTGTAATTGATTCAACAGACATTGAGTTAAAGCAAGTAATAGTTTGCTGCTAAAGTCCCGGTCGATCAACTTGTAGAACACAATATTTCTTTCTGGTCGCTTTGCCTAAATGATCTTGTACATCTTTTCATTTTAAGAAGCCAGTGGGATTTCCAACATGGCGGTACCCATCCGAATTGTAAGGTACACTTACTTTTTACTGCGACTCATAAGCTACTTTTCAAGTTGATCTTCTCTTGAACGGTATATCAATGCTTCTATATAAACAATTTATATTTTGTTTCATGTACAAACTTCCTTAACATTCTATTTGTTACTTCATGGGAATTATGTATCAGAACGCATGGTCTATCAATAAGAAACTTAAAGATGTGTTAATTGACAAAAATGGAGAATTGCAGTATTTTCTCAAACAATGGTAGCAAAACGGTGTCTACAAGAAAAACACTGCCTTGTTATTGTAATTTAATACTGTGTCAAAACAAACAGTGATGATATCTTGACAGTATAATAGACGAAAGGAAGACCAAGGAGAAAAGAAATCCACAAAAGATATGCTTGAATTTTCAATCTCCGGCTCTTAAAGTCTGAAGGATGCCTATTAATATGTCAAAATAAATTCTTACAATAACAAGACAAAAACATTTTAATTATGTGAGCATCGAAATGCGAAATTTAGTACATGGTTCTATGTCTGAATGTAGGCATACATCTAGGACATTTTATATTGAGTGGAAAAAAGGCCATTAACTCGGTAAGTACACTTTTTGTCATTCCTTAAAGAACTATTAAGCTTTACCATTTCTGAACATATTTGTTTAGAAGTGTTTAGAATTAAAACCTTCAGATATCAGCTATACTCTTACATGATTTTGGTAAGAATTTTGTATAATGTGTAAAATATACTAACTAACCTCTTGGGGAGAACTATCCGTGAGACCAATGCCTAAATATAGAACTAAACATACTTAATTTTGCAACTGTAATCCGATATCACAAATAGGTTATATTTACAAAGCCATGGAACGAATGGTAAATCACAGACTACCCTGTTTCTTGAGGCCATAAAACTAGTTGGACCTTCAGTGTGGATTCAGATCCAAAGAAGAACAAAAGATAGTTAAACTGTATGTATATAATAGAGACGCTTCTATAAGAAAATATTTCGTTATCATTTCTTAATTTGGGGCAGTTTATGGCACCATATGCATATGTAGCGTAAAAACTGACCTATTCAGCAGAGGTCAAAGTGACTAAAATAACTTTATGGTATCCAAGTTGTTCTTTAAAGAAAGAAATTGTACACTTAGTAAGGTACATCCCGTTATGAATGTGTTATCATAAGGTTTTGGATGCACCCCAGGGTCGACTATTATCAGCCACCTTATTCAACACCACATTCAGCGTCATGGCAAAATGAATTAACTCACGAATTTGCTGCTCAGTATATGCCTACGATTTATAATCTGCTATTAAAATAATATATGCTCTACTAGAGCTGAAGAAGTGGGGAAAATAGGTTTATTTTGAGTAGTGAAAAACAGGTTCTCTCTCCCTCTCTCATCGGTGCTAGATACGAGCGAAAATATACGAAAATGCGAGCGTTGGGAATTTTCGCTTGTATTATGTGACTCTGAATGAAGGTAAAGTTTAGTCAAGCTGTCGTGAGAGAGAGAGAGAGAGAGAGAGAGAGAGAGAGAGAGAGAGAGAGAGAGAGAGAGAGAGAGAGAGAGAGAGAGAGAAAGAGATGCAAAACTTTCTTCATAAAAACAAGTGTTCGTGTTTACATCATAATAGTGTATTATAATGATTTAATAAATGTGAATAAAAATAGAAACTAAAACAAAACAGTCACCTTATCAATTCTTCATGTGATTGCGAACAGCAAGACATTTCTTAGAACTATATTTTGTAACCGCCACACTCGCAGTGATGTGAGGAATATGTATACATATGCTTGTATATATATATATATATATATATATATATATATATATATATATATATATATATATATATATATATATATATATATATATATATATATGTATGTATGTATGTATGTATGTATGTATGTATGTATGTATGTATGTATGTATGTATGTATGTATGTATGTATGTATGTATGTATGTATGTATGTATGTATGTATGTATGTATGTATGTATGTATGTATATATATATATATATACAAGCATATATATATATATATATATATATATATATACAAATATACATACATATATATATATATATATATTTATATATATATATATGCTTGTATATATATATATGCTTGTATATATATTATATATATATATATATATATATAATATATATATGATATTTGCACTCTTCATATTGAGAAGATATTTGCACTCTTCATATTAATGAGATAAAACTATCAGTTAGTTTTACAATTTGTATGATACCAAACTACTGTATCATTTTATAATTGAGGAACACTGTTGATGTAGCAATTGTAATTGGGGTTAAACATAAAAAGATACAAATATTACAGAAAATTCAATAGTTAATTCTTCCTTATGAAATGATACAATAATCCAATATCATACAATGAAGTATTAAGCAATATAGTTGTCTCTAATTTCGCTATATTTTTATTTAATCAACTAAAAATTAACATCACTCTTTGTTGGTATGAGCATAGATAGTAAATAATTATAGTTATGTTGACGACGTATTCCTTCACTTCGATACAGTGCAGCATTAATCGCGTTCGAAAGTATTTTACTCGTTATTTCTCCGTACATTAAATACTTAAGACGTAATATGGACTATAAATAATAATATAGATCCAAGCTAAATGGGGTCCAAATTTCCCTCATCCAATTGTTTGTCGAGAATGGCATCTCATTGTTTTCTATTTTCAAGAATCATTTTCTAAACTAAGCTAAACGAATTGCTGACTCATTCACCCTATTTATCGTGTATAGAGGACCCAGGTGCGAAACTCTATCAAACGCCTTGTTAGTGTCGCAAAATGACATCTCGCTTTTGTGTCCTTATCCAGAATTTCACAGAGAGTATTGTATTTATACAGCAACAGATTGGAAATAGAATCGCGTAGCTGAGAAACGAACTGAAATGCTGTTAGCAATGTAGCTTGTCATGGGTTTGGTTCATATTGAATGATGACACTCTCACTGGGATTCTTAAGGATGTTTTTCAGATTAGTCTCTTTGCATTTAGAACAAAATTGTGTTTTGTTTATCGGAGAACTATAACGATTGACCAGAGGATTCGCCTATTTTGTCAGATACTTCTTTTAAACGTTTTTGTCAACTAAATCATTATAGAAGGTTTTAATTCAAATTTTTGTTTACTTCATTGTTAATCATCGTTATCATGTAGGTCATAACGAGACGAAATATAGTCAATAACCTCGTGGGTTTTCTCATTATGTTCCTCAAATAATTTCTCATGGTAAATATTATGAAATAGGTTTCTGTTCAATAAGCGGTTTATATTTGCTTTTCAGATCTTACAAGATTCATTATCAATTTTGTTTGGTTTATAAGCCTAATGTTCTCGTGAATTAGTTCTCTTGGCTTTCCAATAATACCGCCTGCAGAATCTCATTTGTCTGTAAATACAGATGGCATTCTATACGGTGTCTTGGGGGATAGTTATTAAAACGTTCGATGAATCATGATTGCGAGGTAATAAAGTGTCTACATCTTGTTTTCTATCGGTAAACCCAAACCCGTTATAATTATCTTGATCTAATATCCCTCTTTCAGTCACATAAATATTGTTTTAAAGCAATTAGTAATGTTAGCATAACCATACCAAACTAAATTTGAAATGGTATCGAATATTTTGTATAAAATATTCCAATACCACATTTACTTTTGAGTCCTTGTGTCAAAATGTAACGAAAGTTTAGACCATTGTATACCTAAAGTGTATTCGCAAAATATATTTTCAAATTGTCGGTTAAATATTTATATTATGTCTTGCTTTCTGCTATTTGATCTGTCTGTGAAGAACATCGCCTTTTCTCTTCTTGCCTTTTAAATGCTGATATATTTTTAGTTATATTAAGCTTCTAATGTTTAGTTTCAGTAGCATATACATGCAGATACGTTGCCTGCGCATGCACATATATGAAGGCGCTAGAGTATGCAAAATATAACTCAGGATAATACATTCCAACAATAATGAAACTCTAGATAATTTAGAGATACGCAAGGAAGTCATAACAGTTCGATTCATTCAGTGGAGTCAATGTGTAGACACTGAACATTAATAGGTATGATTGTTTCTTCAAACGCAATAGTATTACTGATGGGTGGTTGACCACGGCCTTGGTACTGCTAACTGGAAACAAGCTGTATAAAATCTGGTCAAAACACAAACACTGTAAGCTCAAGGTGACCCTGATTTAACACATGTTCCTGTTCTCAAGTAAGATTGTATTTCATATATAGAGGGAAGCATCGCAACTTGATAATATGTACTTTTTTCACAAAAGAACACAACATCCAAGGTAATTATCTTTGCTCATTGCTAAAGTACCGTTTAATACTTGATAAATCCATATAGATTAGCTTCTTTTACACATGTAGCCTATATTTATAATAGACGTTTCAGCAATCGATTTATATACCAAAGCTAATAAGCAAATAAGAAAAACAATCGCAATTTGTTTTTACGCTGAATTATACACCGACTCTCTTATATTAAAGCTTGGAGATTGCTGCAGTTATTTAAGTTTTTTTAAGATTTATTAAATGAATTATAATGATGTTTTGTCCTAGTAGTTAAATTAATGTTTCTTTCTTGTGCTGCCAACAAGTGTCGCGACCATTTTTATTCTTATACCCTTGATGAAAAGAGAAGTAAAAATAAAAACCAATGATCTGTGCCATCAGTATTTTTAACAACTCTAATTTCGCCGAAAGTTTAGCAGAATGGCATCGATTTATTCAGCCACGTCGATTTTTATAAAACATTTGACTAATTGAAAATGTTAGCTTTTTTAGATATAATGGACTGGTTAGACATTTGAGTGTGCAAACAAAATTTATTGATGGTGGTCTGCACAAACTTAAAATCATATGTTGTCTGATTTTTAATATATATATATATATATATATATATATATATATATATATATATATATATATATATATATATATATATATATATTTCAACATTTCAACGATATATCACTTTTCGATTTGCATTATTGATTATTGGCTTGCATGCTTGCTAACTGCTTCTCCCAATAACGTTCATAAACTTGCCTTTTATTTGTCCAAATCAGGATTATTTTATTTATTGTACATATTAATCGGTCATTCATTCACCTATTAGTCTTCAATAATTAAATTAAACCTTTGCATTGAACTCCCTTATAGAGCTCAAACATAATTTTAAAAAAATCAGATATCAGACTCTGGAGTAGTCACTTGCTTGAAAAATGTATATATAATCTTCCTTGGGTGACAATTGTGAAGAAAGCATATGTTCTTACATGTTACCAATTCTGTGCGCAAAAGCATGTTGTCTATAATTTATGTATTTTGAGAAACTAAAGCAGTTCCGGGTAGAAAACCAGTCCGAGATAGAAGGACAGTGACTTTAAAAAATAGGCCTTTTCGATCGTTCAGACCGGTTTGGGATGGAGGTTAAAATATGAGCACGGATAACAAAGTTATTATGATGAATTATGGAGCAACAATTTAGTAAAAAATCGTTGCCACATATAGGCGATAATTGGTGTTGAATGCTAATACGTAGCAGTGACTAAAGAATAATAAATTGTGTTAAATCCATGGCACAGATCTATTATGTGACATACTATCAAGATAAACGGGTGGAAAGTGGACATTAGAGGATTCCAGGTACAATTTAAAAGCAGAAATAAATAATAGAAACGGGAGGAGAATAATAGAGCTGAAACTAATTTAGTATTATTCTTATATTTCATTAGTCTAATGGGGCAAACGAGAATGTGTAAATGTATGCAATATTAGTGGTATATGCTAATAAATATTATATTATTTGTGTATGCAGTATGTGCTGTTCATCGTAATTAAGTTTTGAATGTTATTCACACTTCCTAAGTATTCACACTCCCCTACCTCAATTATCAAATTTTCTGTAGTGGATTTAGTGACTATAAATATCTCTTGCTGTAGCTAAACACTTCAATCTAATAATGTTTAATATTTAATAATATTGTAATTTCGTAGCAATTTGGCTTTCAAAACGTAAGATGTAAGTGGTATTGTTACTACCTTATGGTTATAAACTAAGTTATAGAAGAAGCAAAACCAACAAATTTAGTAAAACTACACAAGATAGTTAAAAATTGATAAATCAGTATGTGAGAGGAACATACAGTATTATGAAGTAAATCAAAAAAAATCTTGATAAAGATCTATGATCCAAAAGAATTAAAACTTTCGTATTTATATGAAAACGGGAAAGGTACTGATGTGTCAAGAAACCTAACGTTATCAAACCGGTTTTAAATGATTCAAAACATTTCCAGAATAATATTATAGAGCAAATAACGAACACTTTCTATTTCTGAACACTCCAAATATGTCTTTCCTTTTAAGTAATATTTTAGTACACCTATAACCAAGTTCGCAGACTATATATACATATAACATTGATGCTTACGTTTGTGTTGACATATAATAATAATAATAATAATAATAATAATAATAATAATAATAATAATAATAATAATAATAATAATAATAATAATAATAATAATAATAAAGCATTTTGATTAATTTATTGTGGTTTGGACGGTTCTAGAAGAATTTCATAACTTACCATTGTTTGGGCTAGGACACGTGAGTAGGCGATTTCGTGACAGTTTCAAGTAGTCAGAGCTGTTAGGTTGGATATGTTGTGAAACGGACGTGTATATATATATATATATATATATATATATATATATATATATATATATATATATATATATATATATATTTGTAACATTTAACTCGTAAGTTACCCTGCAAATTCTGTCATAGATATTCTCCTCAACTTACAGGCATGAATAAACATTACAAAAATGAAACAAATTCGTGTTCCAGGATTTTTGAAAGATATTGATAGTCTTAACAGTATATTATTTTCTTTAGACCCTGAGGAGGAAAGATGCTAGCATGTCAAGTTTTCATGCTCAAAATTATTTTGTATGATTAAGCGTTTCTGATTCAGATAATTTTATCAGGAAGCATACATAATTATTAATTGAAGCGCCAGAGGATATTTCTATCTGCTTGATTTATTTTTGCTTATATAAGAAAATAATGTCTCTACTTTAATATTCTGAAAATGATAAGAAACTGTTGATCTGATATAGGGCACAGAAAATCACTGATTGAGATCCTTTGCAAAGGGTCTTAGGTGCTAAATGTCGTATTGAAATTAGATTGAGAACGGAGTTTGTTGTTTTTTTAACGACCTAACTGTATATAATTTTTAGTGCTGTTCAAATAGCTGCTTTTCTTCCTGAGACTAGAAAGTTCTAGTAATGTTTCCTGTTCCAATGTCATAATTATTTCGGAACATAACTCATTTATTTTCATTTGGCCAGCAGATGAGACAACCATATTTCATATCTGAAAATATACACTACAAATAGGGACAAGGTATAGAAATTTAGCAAAGCTTTTGTCCCTGCATTTTAGTACCCCCATAATGGTGTAATGTGTTTTAGCTCAACGGAGAGTAAAGGGAATTATGATATCTGATATCAAATAATACAGTCTTCAAAGCTATTATTCAGAAAATATGTTGCAACAGATAATGAAAAATTAACTCGCCTCTAAGGCTGACGAAAAAGTGGTATTTTCAAACGTAATGGCGAATGCATGTTTAAAGATTGTATAACTGACAAAAATAAATAAGTCAATCAGTAAGATGAAGCTATAGCATTAACAGCAATACTTTTATGACCAATAGGCAAATAAGCGTTTATATGATGGATAAAGAAGCAGGGTGAATGTTTGTTTTCTCTGCAAAATGATATAAAAGAGCTTAATATAATAATATCTTGTTCAATAGTTTTAGGCCGTGACGGTAGGGTTACTGTCTATACAAATCAATTTTATACTACTTAATGCCTTTCATTTTTTCAAATGTGTTACTTTCTCTCAAGTCATTTCGATACAAAAGTAAATTTTGTAAACGCTTTGTTTAGATCTGTTTAATGGATTATTGCGTGGATGTAAATGAATCCCATTCAAGTAAGTATTTCAGGTGATACATATTTCTTTAAACAACTATAGAACTGTACCTATAGACCACTAAATTTTGAAAATGTCTTCTCGCCAAATTGGTAATATTCATGTCTAGCAATTTTACTCCGACGAGTCCAGTTCTTACATCGGAACTCTAATGTCTCATGTACTGGCTGAGCGTAAATTATAGACTTACTTTTTCATTTTAATACTTCATAGAAAGACGAACGCAGTATTTCTGATTATTTTAAGAGAAAGGACTGATTACACAAGCCACGTAATTCTTATTAATATTGATTGAACATGCTTCTGCATAAATTTGGAATTGTGTTTAGGCATCTGTGCGCCCGTCTCAAATCAGAAGGAGGTTCCTGTCTATTCTTAATGGAAGCTAGTATGTTTCGCTTACGTCAGAAATTTGTCCCCTCATCATTTTGTTTTAGAGAAGCACTGAGTCTTGTAGCTTATTCACTCAAAAGGAACTTTAGAACTTGCTCTTTCCGTACCGTAAAGTTTGCTGACATGGCATACAATGTATATACAGGAGGGGGAGATTTTCACATGTTTGTAAGGCGCAATCTTAATAAAATAGTGTATAATTGTAATACGAAAAAAAAAACAATATTATCACATTATTATTACCTTGTCCATACATACATACATACATACATACATACATACATACATACATACATACATACATACATACATACATACATACATACATACATACATACATACATACATACATACATACATACATACATACATACATACAGACTGTTTTGTAGTTGATAAGTCATTCAGACGCTTTTAATAGTTGTAGTATATAACACACTCATTGCAACGTGATATTGGAAGGGATGGAAACCACAATTTCTTAAACACCAAAACATTTTACATACATAAAATCATTAATACTGAGGGGTGGTTGTTAATCAAAAAGTGTAGATATGGGTTTTAAAAATACTGTTTTACTGTCATTATGTATGTTAGAACAACATAGTGACCCTTAATAATGAATTTGCACAGTACCTCAAACATTCCAATATTAAACTAATGAGATTTGTTATCAATCAATCCCATCAAACTCTATTCCATCCCAATCCTAGGCGACTAGTGAGAGAATTAGTTTTTAATGCACCATGCTATCCCCAGGAAATGTATACAGTCTCCATTAACTCTTAATATATTACCAATAAATTAGTTCTTATCTTACCTAAACGTTCAGGTTCCATATAAAAACATCTTTCAAAATTATCAAGCGCAGGTCAGAATTGCACTTATTTCGTTTTCGAAGAGATCTTGTACGAAATTCACTTCTATTCTTGCCATGTTATACATGAAATGGAGTCGGTAATTTATATTTTATGTCTACGTCATTTTTAAAATTTATGTTTGCAAAAATGAAGCGTTTTACATTTTTTGTAAATAATATCATTATGAAATGAGGCAACGTGACGTGAAATCGCGGCTAATGCTGATTCTTTTAGAATATAAATTATGTTGTTGTTATATTATGCTGAAATTTATATTTTAAAGCATAATGTTTCTTAAATGTTTATTCTAACTTCACATTTGCGCTTTATTAAATGTTAACAATCCGACGTTTCAACAAAAGATAAATTTTCAAAGAAAATATTTTTTATTTATGCGTATCATAATGTATATAAAGTACCAATTGTCATCCATATTCTTGAGTAAATGCTAAGTGATTTTCATTTGTGTGAAAACATATAAAATGAATTCATTTTTCAACAAGAATATTACTGATATTTTGACTTCGCGATTCTATTATTCCCTTACTATATAACATGATGTAATCAAATAAATTGATTTTGCGACAGCATTATTTAGGTGAATTAAAGCCTGTGGACATTTAGCACATATAAAAGAAACTTATTCACAGGATTTTAATGGCAATGAAAAGTATCATATCAACAAGCATTATTGTGAACTTAATTGGGTCTTCAAATGTGAAATTTCAGTAAGTGATCCATATCTTAGTAACGGAATCATGTACATCGTGCAATTCACAGTAAGGAAAAAGCACGTGTTAAGGCATACATTGATTCATTCCCGCTATATGCTGCAAATAAATATTACAGACTGGTTTGTAGGCTTCAAATTAAACCAACGCATACATTACTTTTATGAATATTCTGCAACTTACGAATATTCCGTGCTGGATGTATTCTTTAATTCCATATATATGTTGTTGTATTTATTTAATACAATATTGCAATTTAAATTGCAGTCTAACAGAATAATCAAACAAGCTATGCAACGTTACCGTGGGTTTATAATTTATTTTATAAAATGAAAGTGAAATATAATTGAATTGGTCCGTCAAATCTAAAGGTCCCAATAATTTTATCTTTCGTGGAGTGTATATTTGATTTAATCAGCCATTCTCTAAAATAGGATTTAAAGCATTTATTGAAATTCGTATTAATTCGTACTCTAATCAATTATTACGCGTTAAAAGCAAAACTTTTTTTTCACCTTTCGTTATGTAATACGATAAGTAGATAAGGTATGGAAAACATAGTGAATCTGCCAGAAACAATCGTACGTAATGACTTAAGTGTAATATGAATGTAATCAGGTGCCGTTTAATGTATGTATGAAAACAGCATGCCATAAATATTTACAAAATCAGGTACTCAAGTAAACTTGTTGCTTTACTCATAATTATTTGAATGTTTTTTTTACAAACTTGCAACACTTTTCTAGGTTTCTGTTCATCTACTAATTAGAATATCACACCTATATATATATATATATATATATATATATATATATATATATATATATATATATATATATATATATATATATATATATATATATATATATATATAAACTAGTTTAATGACATTTAGTATGATAAATTCTTCATATGTTAAATGTTGGTTTATTCTACTCTCGATTCAAAATTCTTAAGACTCGTTAGGTGGCAAAGTTAGGTTCATTAAATGGAATTTTGAGTGCGGCAAAAGTTTTAAAATACTTAATTTCATTGGAAATTCAACTTAACAAATTTTTCACCTAGCGATTCGTTGTTTATTTTTTGGATGTTCAATTGCAAAGCAAGACAAGAAAGACTTAATAATGTGATGTACACAGAAACATGCCACCGTAACCGAACTTCGCTTACAAAACATGATTTTAATTTTCTGATGATATCACATATTAGATTCTATTTTTATACATTCAGTATATACATTCAGTACATGCAGTACTGTTCGATATTGATTATTTTCGTTCAGTTGTCTACCTTGAATGTTGAAAATAACTAGTTCAGTATTTTATCCACAATAATATGCTATGTTCAATGATATCAATTATCATTAATAAGAAAACAATGACAAGTGGCTTATCGACATGTGTTGTATTTTTATCGCACACAGTAAAATGGGAAGTAAGCTCAAATGAAATTTAATTAAGATACAATTGTTCAAAAATGCCTTGTTTGAATTAAACATAATTCGGTCAAAAGGACCTGAATATTTGAACAAGCAAGAAACTTTAGAATGTTTATAAAATATATGGTGTAGATTTAATTGTTTGTTTGTTCCTGTCGGTATTGCGGGAAATACTATATTTCCTTGGCGTAAAAGAATTTCATCTTGCTAGAATTATGACAAATTGATAAATCACTGCAGAATGTACTATACCGTGCAGCATACCATAATTTTATATTAAACGTGGAGCTCGTTTTCCACTGATGCGAAAACAGTGTCAATTTCGATCAAGTCGGTCATTACGTTTTGGACCTGTTAACATCATCTGTCATGTCAATGGGTGCTATACGTGTTACCTAAGGAAACAAAATTAGATTTTTATATTAACCTGTATAACACATTCACTATCTGATATATTCTTTGTCAGTCAAATAAGAACGTAATCATTATAAACACGACACAACTGACTAAGTAGAGAAAAAATAAATCAAGGAAGTACTGGTTAGAAAAAGAATAAATAAAAAAAACGTCAAAAGTATAAATGTCGATCATTTTCCATTATTTTGTCTTTGATATCACTTTTCTAGAATGACTTTTCTGTTTGATACTGAATTCTCTCTCTTGAACGTAGATCTTATAATAAAAAACGGTCAGGTTAAATGAGTTAAACATGGATTTTATTGACTCTGAAAAAACATACATTTCCTCCAGTATATTAATATAAACTTATTTGCCTAAAATTTCATAACAAGTCATAGGTATTATGAGAAATAACGAGCATACTTAAGTCATTTCTATTTTTTGCTTTCACCACAATTATCATACTGTCTGATAGTGAATGTTACATGCAAAAGAGCACTTTTATTTATAATCTTTTGTGAGTCAGTTTAAAACCTTTATCAAGCCTCTGTTCAAACACGGTCATGATATTTGCGTAAGACACAAGCGAATTGTTCTCTTTTTAAATGTCTATTAAACTGAATGGATTTATATACCGATCAAATTCTAAAAGTATTTATTATAATATATTTACCTGCTCTGTTTGTTGTGTTTACCTCTAAATTCCAAAGAACTGTTGAGTTAAATGTTTTGCATTACTATTGTTTATTAAAGAATAAACTTAATTCAACATTTTCCTCCTTTTTCGTTTCGTGTTTTGTTGCTGCTTTACATAAACATACGCTCACGAGACTCACTTGCGTAAAGCGTTATAATACTTATTTTCCATCGATAGTATCCTTTGTCAATGATGAATACTTTGCTTAAATAAAGCATTCTTCAAGCAGATTAGTAATTACGGGTAGTTACTAAATTATACCGTCCCTTAAATATAACCTGTTATAAATTGAGTAAAGAGAACAAAATTAATGCAGTCATCATTCAGACCCTTTTATATAGTCGCAGCCAGGTTACATTGACATAAATATTTGTAATACTGGAATTAGGTCAATATCCATATTGGATATTGTGAATCAATTGGAAAGAAAATTTATTCCCATTTTTCGTCAGTCCGGTTTATATAAGAATTTATAATTAGAAGCACCAGTAGATTTCAATGAATTTTCTTTTCTCAGCCAATTTCGGCAATATATTAAAATTCATAGGAAGTTTGAACCTATATCAGGATATGTTAAATTCAGTCTCATTTTTTTCATATATGTCCTTTACGGAAATGAAATATATTGCAGATGTAATTTCCATTATATTTCTTTACCTTTATAGCATTTTCATTTAGCATAATAAAGGCGTAGGTACCGTAAGTTTCTTGAATACGGCAAAATAAGTTGCTAATTAAGGATTATTGATACAGCTCCAATTAAATTGACAAGAACGAATTAAGCTACGCTGGTCATCTTCACCCACGATCTCATATTCTCTCATCCAAAATGAATTGTCGTTGTGCCTCTTGAGACTGCTTAAATGTCGATATTGTTCTTTAATCCCAGCGATTTGTACCAATTAGTATTTCATTTATCACAATGTCGGCAAATACCTCGACAGATTTGTTATTCCTTTGGGAAAGGAGTAGTGAGAATATGTACTAACGTTGTTTTGTCCCATTCCTTTGTGGCAACTAAAGTCTCATATTCCAGTTCGCCAAAATAGTGGCTTCGCTCTGGTCTATCAAACAGATTATCAATGAATGTCATATACTGAGACGATAGTTAGCAACGGCTGCAAATCTCCTTGCCCGATGGGTCAATTAGAAATGTATTTTCGCAAGCATGACACTGATGGTTGATTCTATCAACGTGAAATAATCGATTTCTTTGGATGAAATAAAGTGTTTTGACAAATGAGACATTCCTTTTTTGTTGGCTGACCTGATTCGTTTCGTTATGAAATCCTGCCTTAATTCTCATAAATAGAAACATAGCAAATTTTCAAATATAAAAGGATTATAATAAGAAAATCTGTATGTTTCAGGTTACCTTTCTCATTTTCTGAGGAAAAGAGATTTTAGTAGTAAAGGTTTGCATAGACAGGCTGGTTTCATCCGCAGTCTCAAATAAATGCAACATATTGTTTTAGCAAGGCTACAGCACCTCAATATTATAAAACTAATGGAGGCATTACACTATCAACCTATAAAGCATATATCGCAGATTATGATGCAGATACAGCGGTAAACCGATTCTTCAAACGCATCGGAGGATGATCATAGAGCTTTTGAACTATATATATATATATATATATATATATATATATATATATATATATATATATATATATATATATATATATATATATATATATATATATATATATATATATATATATATATATGTGTGTGTGTGTGTGTGTGTCTGTGTTTGTGTTTGGTTTGTGTGTGTTTGTGTTGTATTTGTTATTTGTTCAAATGTTAAAATGTACCTGGAAACTATCCATTTGGTTTTCTTCTTATTTTAAAATTTTATTGCAATTAATAATAGTTTGCAAAATTTTGAATGTGTTAGCATTTGTTGTGTGAAAATATATTACAGCTTATCTAAATGTTTATGGCTAAATTTTGCTTTCGCTTGACAATATGCAAAACTGTAGACAAAAGTGGAAAACAGAGCTCGCCAACTTTAATCGAATATTTCTTATATATTTCATTGTCAATGTTAAAAATATATTTTGTTCTAATAATATATTGCATTTTGAAAAGTTTATACGTATTGGATTTAGATATACAAATTGTATAGGAGTCTATAAAATATATGTTTTCTTGCCAAATATGAAGTCGATGTTAACGATCCAAGGTTAAGATTGGTCACTGGTTATAGTACAGCGCTCAATCGACAGGGAGCAGTTTCGATCCTACCATAGAACATGTCGGTGTCATAGCAAATTTTCCCTAAATTACAAAGCGGATACTTGAAACACTTTACCGTAATGTGAATTAAATTCCACTTAATCGTAATTGTTCTATCACACGTCCAAAATAATAGATTGCTTCGAATGAATTTCATTAGTCATGAATGTACTGATGTACCAAATTATGCAATCCAAAATGTCTTTGAGTTCACAATAGTTAAAAAATCATATTTTAATCTAAAATCAATGAGTACATACTCTAACTTTGAGCTGTTGCTACCTCTATATATATTGTTTATAACTTACAATCATAGACAAATGCTGGTTATGTAAACATGCTGCTTACAAATGAGCATTATTTTAAAGTACATTCTGCAATCTCAAGAAAGATTGGACGGCAGCTGAGCGAGATTAGAAATAGATTCATCAAATATCGGAACAATGTACTTTATTTCAACAATGCTAAAATGTATCTCGACAGAGATTATTTCGTAACTGTCACAATTTGTACTTTTTATTAATCCATTAAGTTTGAAGAATCCAGAATAAAATGTCGCTTACATCGGAAAGTAATATTATTACAAGACATAATTTTTCCTCAGGGTGGACGGTTATATATTCATTTACCTTTAACGATACCTTTTTTCATCTGTTTCGTGTAACTGCAGAATCGGAAAGCAGTAAACTGCTGTATTTTATTTATATCAATGCTCACAAAGATCCATGAAAAACGAGACTTTTAGTTGTTTTCATTCTCTGAAATTTCCCTCTCCTGTCAGACTTTCCCCATATACAAATGACGGAGCCTTTTTCATTTAAAAGATAACATCACACCGATTGCAAATATTCGTTTTTTTCTGCAGATAACGGTTGAAACACATTTATGATACAGCTGCAAAGTTCAAGCCGTTGTTGATGCGTTCGTTTTATTTTCTTTTTGCACGAACAACGATTCAAGTCCAAGAAACAAAGTGTATGATATATTTGGTATGATATATTTGGCTTGCCCCATTATCATGTTGACTTGAAGTTGAAGCTGAAGCATAGTTTGTCGTACACCCATATTTGTACAATGCATGGATGAATTTTAAACCAAAATATTTAAAATTTGTTAGCTTGAATTTATATCTAAAATATTTTATTTGCAACAATTAGAAAAGAATGTCAAGCAAGAAAATAATGATATTCATAAAAGTCTTTGTTGTACAGGACAAAAATAATACTAGGATCTTACAGTATTCGCATACTCTATCCTTTTCTAAGACGAAAATCATCAAGGATATAACTAATGCATAAATAGTATTCCCTTCATTCTTCAGTTTATAGCATAAGCTGTCGATGTAAACTACCAGACAGAACCCTCAGTGTAATTTTCCACTTGATCATCTGCATTCAATATTGGCAATGTCTAGTTTTAAGATTTCTAAAAACAAACTGAACAGACTAAAAAGGGGACCTTATACATACACATGTTCAGGGGATATAACTCCTAAAGTTAAGAAAATGGAAGAATTATTCAGAGCTTAACGAAGACGCCGAACTACATTACGTGTGTTTCCTGGAAAAGATAAATTCAAGGTTTTACATTTATGACCATTCTGAATTAGAATGATAAAACTCAGCATTTGCCGGAAATTACAGCTTGGTTGTATGAGATTGCTAACTTAGTTTGTAAATGCAACTTTGAAAGATAATAATACAGATATTCATAAGGTAGTGGGCATAATTGGTCTAATAACATATCATTGATGATAAGACTTCGTTGTTTTCGAAATTCGTATACTCGTTGCTAATAAAGTGAAATATTTTTCTTCTATACTCCTTAACTATCGATGTTTCATTCAGATTAGATTTAATGAAGATTATTAGGAAACGTGGTTAAATATCCGTACACATATACTATTATTTTGACCCTAAGAGAATCTTAAATAATGCAGTGTGTCCGTGCTCTACAGTTGCAGTATATTAAAAACTAACAGGTGACTGTTTTCTGATTGGTTAGGTATTCAGGTGATACACAGAATAACAAAAACCATCAAACGAATATGAGATTTGTTGTTGCGGGCTATAGTCTTCACTTGAATATAAAATGCATGGGGTAAGTACAATTTAATTTTGATTATTTGTATCACGAAATATCATATACCGGATCAATGATGTTTGATATGCACGCATTTTGAGATTATATACAAATCCATGGTTCATGTACACGAAAACTATTGACAGAAATTATTTTAATACATCATTTCTGATTTCTCAACAGCTGTATTAGCTATAGAACTATAGAGCGGTGCTATCTTATGACCAAACGTGCATGGCATTGTAAGCCTAGAACCAGCAGATAACTCGTTCTTAGACAAACTTAATATCCTATTTTTTCATTACAATAAACGAAATCTGAGAAAACACGAAGACATGGTCAGTATTTAATTCATTTAAATCTTCTAAACAAGGAATACATAACATATTTTCATATATATTATAAATTTGTCGTACAACCAGTCTGTTTTTGAGAATTTTTGTGAACAATATATTTCTGGTCCATGAACTATTTGATCCGACAGAGAACTCCGAAATGACTTTCAAGTGAAAGCTCCTCAGATATCGAGTTCCATTCATTGTGAATATTGCCTTAACAGCTCACTGGGACATTAAAACACTGTTTATTTTGATCATGTAAACTTTAGGTACCAAGAGTCACGGGCCAAGTCAATAACAGATTAGTCTCGACGAAAATTATTTAAATCATCAGCGCCGATTCTTGGCGATAAATCTACAAGATTACGGTAAAATAGGGTGATTTGGTTTCGATATTTGACTCAAAAACAATATCAGAAAATTGACATGCAAGTGCAATCAGACTTATCTTACTTTATATTTCATAAGGAAATTATTTGCAATATTTTAGTTTATACGTCTATGGGATGTATCAGCATATCTTTAAATAAAGCACAATTGGAAGTTTTGACTACCATGAATGACACATAGAAGACCCGTCTTTATCTTTCCTCCATTAATTACCTTTGTGTCATGGTCCTTACTTTTGCATAATAATCTTTATTGACCCGAGCAACTTTTCACTCGCATATGTGTAGTTGATATTGTTAGTGACATACCGTCAAGTCACATGATATAACTGGCTAAAATTTAATTAACTGGTAGAATGGTTCAAGTGTTATACACCGAGCAAGGATACAAATGACGTACTTCAGTTTTCCTCTGCTGTGAGATTGGATATGAGGCTGTGGTACATACTGGCTATGGTAACAACTCACTGTCTGGTCATACTATAAAGATATTTAAAGTGACAATCAAATCTCCCCAACCATTTCAAACTTATTGTACCGGTCAGCACCATAATTAGATATGCACCCAAACGTTTCATTCGGTATTAGAGATAACATGGTATTTCGCCGCTTTGTAAAGTTTTTTTTTTACCAAGTCGATATGTTGGATAGTACCTTTTCACAAAGTTCCACCATAAAAGTATACATGTGCAAACGTAATGCTAAAAGTGCAAAAGATATTTAGTATTCTTTAAAAAAAATTAATCTAGTGTTTTTATGGAACATTTCATTTAAGGTTCTTATAGAACGTTTACATGCTGATAGATAAACAGTGTTGACATTGAAAAGGAACAAATTAATCAAAATATTTAGCATGTCTTGTATGTAATAGAAGTGTATTGCAAATTTGAACGTCAGAATTTCGGTCAATGTGCGGACATACACATTCTTGTATAAATAGAAAATAACCGCAAAACGCACGTATATAAGTTCTTTTCTGTGAACAGGAGTGACTCTTTGATAAACAGTTGTACAGCTCCTTACTCCCCATAGATAATTATGAAAGATTTCTCCCACATTGACAATTCTCTTTTACAGTTTCTGATTGCATCGAAGTAAACACTGACTTGAAAACTTATTTACCTATTAATATTTACATAAAGTACACGTTTCGTTATGAATGGTACATTCAGCAAGTATGCCATTTTCTTTTTGTGACAAAACAATAATTTAGAGAAAGTAATTGAGGCATAAATAACATTGATAGTACACATAAATCATGGCAAATCAATTCTTGGAGCCGATTCATTTTTTTGATTTGTATAAACATCTGTGACTTACATGAACATAATTACAATATAAAAAGCTACATTTTCCTTCGTAGAGTTCATATTGGTTATAAACAAATACTCATTTCCGATGTAATTATAAAGTTTAGATCAAATGAAACACAACCGTGTGTGATTACCGGAAAATGAACATATCCTGAGTTCGTTTATTTTTTTTTTCTGTTCGTGCATATTGATTTAAATTTTAAAATGCAAACAAGATATGGGCACCTGCTATTAATTATGCACATTACCTGAAGGATATCTGCTAAACGCTGTTTGGAGGCAGCGTGTCACTTAGTCTTCCAATATTAAAAAGTGTGTAAGTCAAGACAAATATTCTTTAAAAAATAACAAATACTATTTTGTCATTAAGATCAGATATAACATTCTTATCAAACGACTGCGGTACTCGATGTAATGTTTTATGATGATCTATATGCACTTACAGCTTCTTTACAGGAGGCCAGAAAATATGATATTTCTTTGTATTAAGCATTATACAGAGAGCAAATTAAATAACCATGGATATTTACCGACACTACATCGATCCAGTGACTTACGACTATTGCAAATGTACGACTTTTAAGAAGTATCAAGGACATTCTGCTCTGTGACATGTTGAAAAGAAGGAAAACCTCACCATGAAAAAATAACTTATAACAGAGAAATTTATATGTAAATAGTCCACTACCATTGAAGAAAAATATATTCATTAACAGTTGGCCTCACTAACAATATTACTAACCGCCCCATTAATGAACATGAAAATAATTGCCACTTGTATGACATATTATTCTGTCTTTGTCTTTTCATAAATATAAAAACAATATATTGTTTGTTCAACCCCAGTATTGTCTCCTGTGCTAGGATCGTATCCAGAACGGGGTTGAAGGTGAAAGTCACCGAGTGACAACAATTCGACTCAAATAACACGATACAATTTTACATTTCTGTTATATAGTTGAGAGTATTGCTTGAATAATCATCCAATTAATTCGCTGTGTTAAATTGTTATTTTTCTTTTTCTTCAAATGACGTATCTGCTAACAACATTGTTTAATAGATACTTAACAATTTTCTCTTCCTAATCTTTCTCACTCTCCATTAGGTCATGATCTTTAGGTTATATCCATTTATAATGTATCTAGTGAAGTTTCATTTAAAGTTATAATATGCATAGAGCATATTACATTAGTACATGTGGCTAGATGTATTAATTATCACATGATTATTATGTACGGTTAACAATCAGGTAAGAGGTGGGTGCTTGTACACAACTTGGTCCAGAAAGTAGCTTTTCTTCAGTCACAATGAAGATGATGATTATTTTGTATTTCACTAGCATTTTTTTAAATAATATTTCTTCTTTTTCATTTAAGTCAATCTCCTTATATATTCTTCATTACACACTAGATTGTATACCCTTTTCCTAAGCAAATATCATATTCAAGCATCAGTCTCCATTAATTTGACTTTAGTCGCATTTCAATTGTGCGACTGCTAAATATTTATTCATCTGATGAAAATTACATTAGGTAAATAATTTACGATTATTATCTAATTACGTATCCTTTTTGAAAGTTAATTTTTGGTAATTTAATTCTCTAATTTTTAAATAACATTCGCGTTTGTTGGCTGACGCATGTCACATTCGCTAAAGCTGTTGAACTAGAGAATGGGATCAAGAACATAACATTTAGCCATCAGACAGTTTTCATACTTAGGTATTTTCCTTTCATTGTAAATGATTTAATTCAAACTAGGGATATGTTCGACGAATAACAGAATTAAGTCAACGTTCAATCTATAAAATTCCTCCATCGCCTCGAATACATATGCACGATGCATACACTCCAAGCCAAGGTTATCGATCAGCTAAATAATGCGATAAATAGCATTACCATTGATAATTGGCTATTATGAAAGTGGTCTTCTGATTAAGAAGCTTACGTCTTACATAAAGGATTTAAATTTTTTCTTGTGAAATCTGCTACAACCTCCACCCAATTGGCGGAATTTGACTTTCACTTTCATCACATCTTTAGACTTCCTACGAGCCTAGACTTCTGGAAAAATCACTAAATCAAAATGACGTATCAAACATTGCCCTTTAAATGATTGTTTTTCGAAAACACGCATATTACGCATGCATTAGTTCATTGGATTTCCATTTCCATACAAACACATTCTCATAATGTGTCTGGCTGAATATTATCGGACGATATTAATGGCAAATTACTTGTCGGAATTTATTCTTGTAGTCTTTGATTTTGTCCAGAATTATCTCCGACATATGAAAGGGTACAAAAAATGAGGTCTACTAAAAATAAATGAATCATTGATATATGTGTAACCTTACGAAACAACCTACGTTCACGTTGTATTAACCTATGTCCGTTACACTTTGTCTATATCTAAATGTAAAAATGTCAAAGCTTGTCAAAGATCGGATTAATTATAAATATATTAACCAATGATGTTTTATATTATGAATATTTCAATTTCTGTGTATAACCTAAATTTAAAATGATATTAAATTAAACTCAAAAGTTACGATTGGAACAATTTACAAAAGGGATGAATACAAAGGTTTTATAAGCATAATGGAAGCACTGAACAAACAATATTAAACTTTGCCCAAAATGTATTTAAAATAACAATACATTGTAAATGCTTTAAATTTATAAAGGCTACTTTAAGAACAGGAAACAATGATTGCATACAGTATATCATTGTATACAATGATAGTCGACCACAATCAGAGCTCCAGTTTTATTACAATCATGTTCGAGTCCTCAAACAGCTGAGTAGATAAGATAATGCATTAATGTAGAAAACCTCTTCCTCTTCTTTTCTGTATCTAGCTAATAAAAGCAATTAGTATGAATCAGACATAAACGTCACTTTGTTTTGTTTTTTGTTCCTTTTTTTACTTTTACATTGATTCTGTCCAAACATTTCAAATTTGTCTTGCAATATCTAATCAAAGTTGAGTTTATTCAAGATTGTCGGTGATAAGATCATTTTTGATTTTCTTCCAAAGTAAGATATTGCAGAACAAATATCAGAAGTTAAAAATAGGGTCGTGTAATATACATTCGTGAGGGTTGAGGGATGGCAGCTGACTCTGGTGGATAACAAGTGCGGTGATCATGTGACAGATTTCGTGTAACTTTCGGAAGCTGTGATTATAAGCGTTTGGCAGGAGTAATTGTAGTTCTGAAATATTGTGCGTAACTTCAAAGATAATGGGTTGGTTGAGATAGCAATGAAAATCCACAGTATAAACTTGCACTTGGATCACACTCATCAAAGCGGCATAGCTTAAATTTTGCATTTTATGCTTTCATTGACAAACGATGTATCCAATGTCATGTAGAAATATCTGTAAAAAGTGCCACTTCAAAAAGTGACCTCATTTGAGGTTACGTTGCATGGTTCCTTCCTCCGTTTCCCATGTTACTTAAATATTTGATATCCAGCAAGTTACTATCAGCACATTTGGCTTCATAAACTGGGAAAAGGCACTAGTGTTATATCAAGGGTGTAGATTTTAACATGTATTTGGATGTAGACCAATTAGTTTTCAATCAGTTGGGAAAAATGATAAAAGTAGCAACAGTGAAATATATGTCAATATTGAATGCTGTTTGGACAAATTGGCATTGAGTCATAATTCCGTGATCATATAAGTTAGAAGATAACATATCTTGTATATAGATTTTTCTGACATTAATATTTTTACTTCCTTAAATAAATTGTCAAACTTGTTCGTCTAGAATGTTTACACATGAAAGTGACAGGCCTGTTACGCTTAATATAATCTAAGCAAAAATATTAAAACGCACTACGATCCTTTTTGTACCCTTGTAAGGGATGGTACAAAGTTATTAAATTGAAAATATTTTACTAAAACTTTTTTAAAAAATAGACGACATGGCTTCTGATAAAAAATGACACCTAAAGAAAGTCTTCCTTTAAATGTTTTCTACTTTCTGTAGGACGCATCCTACCGGCTGTACAATATTGTGTAAGGTTCTGTTTTAATGCTAGTGCAGAAACGGAATCCATTCGGTACAAATATCATTCTCATTTTAGACCTTTCTCAAATTTGTCTCTGCCTTTCTCTAACAAAACAGTGCTATTGTTGGAAGTATAGAGCTGTTGTAGCCGCTTGTCAATCAGACAAACTTTATCCGACAACCAATGTCGCACTGCTGATAAATAATACATGCAAAGCACAGTAGATCCGTTGATATACATCTTGCTTTTTCCATCATACCGATGTAACACAGGTCTGCATATGCTGACGACTTACTGAACAATGCTCCAAAATAGTATTGCCATACAGAAAAGTCAATCTTTACATGGACTTTATATAATGGCTGCTCGCTCAACCAGGCCAAAACAAATGTTCAGGTACAGGTCCACCAGCGCCCTTTTCTAATATCCGGACTGCTCTCTAGACCAGCCAAGCAAATCATTATCAGAGAGAAGAGTTACAAGCTAAACCGTATAAATCAGATAACTAAAATCTCTGTACATGTATTTTATATCTACAAGATTATAACATAATAAACACTGATCAAACCTTCCGAATTATTTCTTTGCTAAATAATTCTCCATCTTTAAAGTTCAAATGTACTTATCAACTTTCGCACAAATTTAATCGTGCAACTATCGGCCTAACATTTTGTTGAAGACACTGGTTACAAATTTGATTTTGGGAGACCTGTGGCTTAATAATTAGATAGGCCAGTCAAAATTACTCAGGTGATTTGTTGTTGGACACGTCATTATTTTCTCATTGCATAGCCGGTGATGCATCGCTAGACAAACCACCGAAATCTCATTGCCTAGGCGGTGATCTGTTCCTGAACAATCCACTTCTATCCTACTGTCTAGGCGGTGTTGTGTCACTTGTCAAGCTATTTTGATGCCATTGCCGATGAGGTGATATTTCGCTGAACAAATCACTGCAATCACTGCAATTCCATTGCCGATGCGCTGATGTGCAGCTGGACAAGTTACTGCATTCCCATATTCTAGATTGTGTTGCATCCTTGGACAACCTATTTTAATCCCATTGCCTTGACGGTGATGCACTAAATCCATTTTAATCCCATTGCCGAGAAAGAAAGTGATATATCGATGGATAAGCTTTAATTACTAAACAATAAATGAGTAAATGGGGTGAGAGTTTCCTAGCAGAGTTTTAGGAATTTTACCTTGAACACAACGTCTTATAGACCATTTAAGTCTAGATTTTTTTGCACCCCAAAATGTTTTATGTAATTATCACCCGAAACACTTATGCAGAATGAAAGACAGATCTGGACGACAAAAGGCAACACTAACATACAACAATTTATTGCATTTTAATTTCGATGCAGTTTTTGTTTTCAGTGTCTAGTTGGAGATCGTTTAATTATTTCTATCTCAACATATTTCTCCGAATTTAGTTTTGCATCGTTTCATTGTTTCTATAATTTCATCTGATATCTAATAGAATGGGTTTACTTTGGGTTTATAGAAACGTGATGACACAAAAATTAGATCCCTGCATTACCAGTTAAACATTTTATTTATTACACAAAATGTGTATTTGTGTTTATGTACTGAGTGAGCGGAAATAATTCTTTCCCATGGCACAGACCCAAAGACGTACGCAGTTTCGTATTTATTACATGGAGGATTTCAAATGGGTAACGATTAAATATTGAATTTATGAAACGAGATGAATGATGCCCAGCTTTTGCTTTTAAAATCATTGCTCATTTGAGATTCTTTTTATCACATAGTTTCATTTCAGTAGATATTATTTATATAGGAAGAAGAACGAATAATTTCGTTCATTCTGGAAGACTCTGTACCTTACTTTGGTTGTGCGTAAAAATATTCCCAAACAAAGTTGAAATAGTTAACGTATATAATACATTTTTAATATATGTAAATCAACGAATATGCATTCATCAAACTAAACGAAATAAGTTTGCAAAAGAAAAATCATTTGTCAGCACAAAATGTCCAATGCGTTTGATGTCACATTGTTTGATACGAGGCACAGTACCGGTTTGAGTTGGCAAGCAGCAACACATTGGCGGTGTTTAAATTGAAATTATGCAACTAAACATTACATTGTTTCGATACATTTGTGAAAAGAAGATTATGAGATGCAGATATATACATATTTATTGTAATGTATTTATGACTGAATATTTGATATGGAACATTAGATTGTACATACTATGTAAACAAATCTCTGAATTGCACTTGCATCATATATTTACCGCGTAAATATGGTGTGGTTGGATAAAGTTCTGTCAGTTGGGGAGACCGGTTTATGTCTTCATTTTTATATGAAAAAAGGTGAGGTAATTTGCTTCATAGAATTCATGTTGACACCGAACTTATATATAGGGCGGATTTTCTGCCACATATATACCGCCCACCCATCCCCACTCCAACCCTCGTTGTCATCTAAGCTATATCAGTAGTTTTACTTGTTGTTATTGTTATTTTCTTAGGGTTTTACCATTTTTCATGTTATTATATGATATACATGACATAACAAACCCCCTGTTGGGATGAATTGGCAACACTGACACTGATGAGACCAGTTTTTCCAATTCACTTTCGCGAGTTGAGTCTAAACATGGCGACCAAAAATGTTAAATGGAAAAAATCCAGTTTAATTAAGTTTTCCAACGATCGCAGTCAATCAGCAAGAAAGAATACTGCACAACAATTTCTTGGGCTTCTATGGACCAATCAAAATAACATAAAGCGATATGTTCACATGTATAATATCAAACATGTTAGACTGCAAACAGTATAGGCAAAGTGTGCCGTCTATGCGACAAATATCCATTATACTACACGTTTCAAATATCATTCAGCTTTATAGAATGGACGAAATTCAGAACGTACAGTAGTTTTGATACAAGTTTGATTCAATGCGTCTCAAAATATCGATGCAGTGACATTTAAAAAGACAAATTATTTCAATCTGGATGTGTAATATTGAAATACGAATTGAATTTCTGTATCAAACGACGGATCAAGCATGCGAGAGTTAATGGGCACGTATGAAAAGCAATATTTGCAATGGTTGAAATTGAAACACACATTTAACAGGTCCATTTCAGAACCCAAAGTGCAGTTGTCAAAGAAAGAGGAAATCTGATGCCTCCATTATACAGTTTGTCGTTGCTGTTGTGATAGGGTTTAACGCCATTTTTCAGCAAAATATAGGCTATACATGGAGGCCAGTATTTTTGGTGGAGGAAGAACCCTGGAAAACCCAGGGAAGAACCACCGACCCACGAGAAGCTACTGGCATACTTTCTCACTTACCCACGTTAGCGGAGCCTGTACTTGAACTCACGCAGACGGAGGTGAGATGGCAGTGATCCGTAACAGTCAGCGCTTTAGACAACTAGGCCACTGGGGACTCACATATACAGTTTGTCACAGTTTCAATGAACGAAATACATGAAAATTTCACAGCATTACCGTATTCATAATCAGATCATATACATATAACCAGACTGCAACATTTTCTCTCTGCTGATATTTAAATTCGTTTCGCGCTTGATAAACAAAAGCATGCATGTATGTATGTATGTATGTATGTATGTATGTATGTATGTATGTATGTATGTATGTATGTATGTATGTATGTATGTATGTATGTATGTATGTATGTATGTATGTATGTATGCATGCATGCATGCATGCATGCATGCACGTACGTACGTACGTACATACATACATACACACACACACACATATATATATATATATATATATATATATATATATATATATATATATATATATATATATATATATATATATATATATATATATATATATATATATATATATATATATATATATGAATTAAATGCTGTTAGATATAGTGGAACATCTTTTGATTAACAAAGCATGTTTATTCTCCTGCGTTAATTATTTAGAAAAAGCTTCTATTATTTCATTATACATTTCATCATGAACATGGGCACACACACACGCAGTTAAAAATGTCTTTCCGTTGTAATGTCTTTCCATTTTATTTTGTGTGACTAAGAGTTCAAATTTATTTCGGAGGGTTATTTCATTAACATTTAAGCAATTTTTCTACACAAAGGATTTGTTTTGACGTGCCATTTAACCCTAATCATACAGAAAGAATGTTGATATAAATAGCATGGACATATTACAGATTATTGTGTACCTGAATTGTGTGCAAGGAAAGTACATTTGAATTAATTATGAACTAAAATTTAAACGTTTTCATTGTGGCATACACCATTATCTGGGATGTATATTTATAACTCTTTCAATTTCGAAATATCGATTTATGTTCACTCATTCTTGTACGCACAAATTGATGGCAGTGGGGAAGCCGTTTTATGTCGAGTTATCTGGCCGTAGATGTGATAACGATCACAGCACTCATAGTCCAAGTCCATCTTTTCTTGGCATCTTTATAAGACGGGTTGATCTTTAGGAATAGGTCCATTGTATCAAAGCAATCTTCAGCTATAACACAGTGACGTGTAGTAGAACCACATAATGCGGTCCACGATGACGGTAGCTCGAGGAATGAAACTGGTTTAATCAATAAACATGGGTCCAATAGGTTCTGGAATCTCGGATCTGTGGATTAAGGAGGTTCTTTAGGGACTGGACAATTTGGAAAGAACGGTCTAAACTATTTCGTTCTCTGCCTATTTGTTTGGACCTTTTGACTCGGTAATATATCTATATTATCGCTGAGACTCCACGAGATAAATATCATTACACACTGCATTTTTAACCTATAATTCAATGTTACTGTATGTGCGACAACCAATCAAATATGGCTTTGCATCTTAATGAAACGTATATTGATCACACTTGTAGATAATTACATACATTGTTCATATCTTTTAATAGATCCATATGTAATATATATATATATATATATATATATATATATATATATATATATATATATATATATATATATATATATATATATATAATCTACCATAGTTGTTTATAAATGCCATATGTTGATGGTATCCGTTACTTACGAGGTCATTTGTCATTAATATTTTGGAAATCCATGCATTGATCGTATTCACTTTCTGCTATATCCTTTGCTGAGCATTAGTATCTCAGTATCGTTTGTGTCCATATTTTAATTCGTGCATTTAGCTTCATTGGCAATATGATCCATGGGTTTTCTCCTACATTTTTTATATTCGCTTGCTATGGAAAACTATGAAGATACTTTAACCCCTTTTTATCACGTCCTGTCTGCGCATGCCATTGACTTAAATTAAACTCATCATTACATACAATAAAACTCCTTATAAGCCTCAAGAGACATTAATTATTATAATAAAATCGTTTATGTGGTGACTTTTTAGGAAAACACTTTAGAATGAGACAATTTTCGATGTACCTGCTTGGTCAAGAACCGTATCATTTGTGAAAAATAGAAAAATTTCCCATTGATAACATGTTATATTTTTCCCACCCTGGTCTCCTGTGACTATATGCAATTTATTTAATTTCTTAATATAGGGATCATAAATGTCTTTTGTTTTTTTTTCTGCCGTTATCAACGTTCGTCGAATTCCCTGTACGAAGAGCTAGACTTTCACCAATCCGAACAATTGGTCAAACATTGATACCAGATCCCAAAACAATTCAGATAAATACTCCTACATTAAAATAATAAATAAATGAAAAATAAATAAATAGATAAAAACTGCAATTTGCAATTCCATAGAGGAAGCGCTAGTCTATTACGAAAACGGTTTAGTGCACGATCCTGATCAGCTGATGTTAATAGGTCGCTGTAGATAAGCGTCTTCAATATAGCCAGCCCAGAGATCTCTAGAGGAGTCAAACACCATTGAGAATCGTTAAAACTAATGTGTATTTTCTGGGTAATAAAGCAACTGTTTTTTATTTGGCCGTTAAATATGCAAAATTACACCAAGCCTTAGTATAACTGATGCAAAAAGCAATATAAACCGGCTACTGTCGAGCTTGAGAATTGATAATCCGCGTTGTGAACATCGTTATATCTATTTGATGTGTTGGATCATGCGAGCACGTCATCATTCTCTACCCGGAAGTTTCCTCTTTTGATTGCAGGGAATTGTAATAAAATTGCATTTCTTCATCCATTAACAACGCGGAATGAACTTATTTCCTTTGAGTGTGACTCATAAAAAGATAAGCATGTCGCGCACACCAATGCATTAATGCGGTATGATATCCATGTCCAATAATGCTGCGTACTTTTATGTAAGTATTTAATATACACGTACTTTTAAGTATGAAAATGTTTTCATTACGCTGAAATCGAATTTGCTTTGAGACCTAACAAGTATATATGTAACATATCTCTTCCAGATTCTAAATTCAATCAGAAATTGAGAAACATTTGGCTTATTTCTAAAATGTTATTGTTCTTTCACTCTTTTACGTTTGCATTTATTTTTATTTGACATTCATTTTTATCTTTAGTGATATTCATTATCAAAACATTACTCCATCTGATCTTTTTCTGTATGTCAGCGCCTACTGTTTTTGTTTTCCAAATCCACATTAAATCAATAATATAACACTCTCTTTTACGATGATCACCTTCTTCTGGATAGCAAACCTCCATTTTTTCTGACGATTTTCTAGAGTTTATTTATAAGCATTAAAAAGTTTAACTGAAATTTTATTTATTGAACCAGTCTGATTATATCATATGATGTAAAGCTATACCCAACTAAATTATCAGCAGATGTTCAGACGTCTAATGTGTATTTGTAGATGAGAAGATAGCTGTCTGGTTGACTATTACATTATCTGTCAAATATCATTATAATGGCGTTTTTGACTCTTATTGGCTTAAAATGTTCGGGGCACTGTGTGGCAGAGTGAGGAGCTAGAGTTTAAAAATCACTCATACATCACACCTCCACGTGAGTTATAGTCTTAGCTCAAACAAAATGAGTAGCTTCTCATTGGTCGGTGATTATATTTGTTTATTTTCCCTGGTTCTTCCTCCAACAAATGTATTGGCCGCCTGTCATGTGCTGAAAAGGGCGTTAAACCATATAAACCCATTAGCAATCCAATAATACATATTATATCACAGTTTCCATGGGACACACACAGACACAGTAGTGAGTTCGTGAGTGTGTGCTTGCATGTGTGTGCGTGCGTGTGTTTTACACACTGCGTGAAGCAATGATTAATTGAGCAACAGCACATCCATTACTGTTCTTTTATGTAGAAATAAATGAAACATGTTGTACGTTCTTTAAAGGATAAAGCTACGAGTCTTTAATTTCCAAAATTACCACATTGGGATTCATGTTATCACGCTAGTCGGCCATAGTTCTCTATTATCTTAAGAAAATCAATATGATGTTTTAAAATGCAACGATTGTGTTGTTTAGAAGCTTTACTTTCCCCTTGAGGAAAAAAGTTTTGTTTTGGTTTAAGATTTATGCACCGAACAGTAACGAAAATTATTGGCACACATAACGACGTAATATTTAAGCAACTACACGAGCAATTTGATTTAATTTATAGTAGATTTTAGAGATGTTTTATTCAGTCTTGATAAGCCAATTTTGATCATGTGTGTAGATTTCTTAAACTTATCGAAGAGCAATTCGTTATTTCGGTACTCTCTTGTGGAAAAAAAATTCAAAAAGAAAGTCAAGAGCATATATAATACTAAATCTTCTGATTTTTGATGTCAATGTATTTAAATTAAGAAGAATAAAAGCTAGATAAAGACGTGTTTGAATTGTCATGTAGGTAAAACTCCATTCACAATCCTCAATCAAGGACAAAATTTAAGCACACAGCATAGATATACACGTTTTAGAAATTACTACTCCCGGTCCCTATGGTTGCTCTAATTTACATTCTTTCGAAATATATAAGATTGTACATGTTGTATTGTGAAGTACGTATGCTACAAAAATTTGTCTTTAATGCAAACTATTAGTTTCTTTCTCAGATTTTTACATATTTGGGACGAAATACAGTTATTGAGCATTTGTTCAAAATTTCGGAACATGGTGACACTTGGTTTTGTGAGGCCAATGGACATAAAACTGTCAGCGAATTATTGACATTGATTCTAGCTGTTTGATTAGAGAAACAAGTCGCACGTTTATCTCAGATTACCTAACTCTACCCATACAAAATGTGCTAGATGGTCAGTGCCTAATATGTTCACCTTTCCCATAATTTTAAGGAAACAGCGTAAATCTACTTATGTGTATGTATTATGCTAACGCATTTTTCACGCAAGTAAGAAAGGTGGTTGACTATACGTTATTAATACAGGGACATAATAATTCATTTTAAAAGCAGTATTCCCTAACTTATGAATGAAATTTATTGGTTAAGATTGGTTTGAGTAATTATGCTGTAATGTATTAAGAAAGGCAAAATGACGTATAAAGACTTCTTTAGAGCGATGTTGTTATTTTAGGTTGAAAGCCTTTATAAATTTTAATCTTCATTTCACACCAAATGAGACAAACAAGGAGAGTAGAACATCTGATGTTTAAAAGATAGACATTGTTGACTTTAAAATAATTTGTTCGGTAAACGACAATGTTTATGGCACGACTCATTTGAATTCAGTACGAACGATCCACCGAAACTGTGATTGTTGCATGAATATAATTTTTCAGTGACCATTAGCAGTAAGAAAGTAAACGTTTGAACAGGCTAACTCAAGACGAATGACAGCACAACACAAGATTACACATACACACAAACATACACACACATATATATATATATATATATATATATATATATATATATATATATATATATATATATATATATATATATATATATATATATATATATATATATATGTGTGTGTGTGTGTGTGTGTGTGTGTGTTTTCAGGTACATGTCCAGTAACAATTAAAACATGTTTATCTGCATTGTGATATATTTAATTTTCTTTTTCTCGCAACACAACATTCATATTTTGATTCCGGTCTTTTAATGAGCTTTAATCCATGCATATTGCAGGCTTTGTGCTTGTTTATCATGAGTGGTCTCACCATAGAAAAGATGACGCTTCGACACCATAGAAAAGATGACGCTTCGACACCATAGAAAAGATGACGCTTCGACACTGAATAATTTTGGTGAAGAGTGTCATCATTTCTGAAGAAAAGAACAACTAAGGTGCTCAAATGATTAGCAAAGCGATAAATAGGAGAACTTATCACTTGCTATATTCAAACGGTTTCTTCAAATACAAAACTACTTATAAAAAAAACTCATGTAAAGTAGATATATTAGAGGAAAAGGAAATTATTAGCGAAATCTCAAGCCAATCTAATAATTTATGCAAATCAATTGAAAATAATGTGTTTTATTTTTAAAAAAAATTTGTGTAATTCAATAGTTTTTTACTTTTATAAAGTTCTACTTGATTTTAAAGACGTTATTTCTTTCATATAAAGTAGGCTATGAATTCATATATTTTTTCCTGGAATAAATTGTCTTGGTTTTGCAAAAATGTCCGAAATGTACGTCATACTTTTTTGTTGCGTTGAAGGAGCGTTGTTCATTGGGTTGTTTAACTGTTTTGCAGCAACTTCGATATTAACGAAACGTTGCCATTCCAAGAACATTAGAAAATTTTGTGTTGCCACAGTTGTCACTGGTAATAAAACTTGTAAAAATTCCCCCAAGTCTTTTGAAAAGTCGATATTTGTCATGTTTATTCTCATGCGGCCCAATTAGAATTATGATATATCTGATTTATTAACATTTAATTGGTGAATTCAGCTTTTGCCATGAAATTCATCGTCCTTTAGTGGATCAAAAAATTACCTTTCCAATTAAGTGTGATAAAAATTTACTGTTTCAAAAGAAAATGCCAAGTGAAACGATGGTATACAACAAATTCTCAATTTTATGATACACGTAAGACATAAAAAAGATCTTTGGATATAAGAAAATGCGACAAAATTCACTTTCTGGAAGATAGCGAAACGATAAAGAAATGTTGATGAAGAATTTAAATAATATAAATAATTCTAGAGTGTAATTTAACTATTATCACACATTTCTGATTCCCTGTAGTATAAATAAGCTCTTACCATAAAACGTCTTAAAATTTAAACATTAGCTTATACTTTCTACAAATAGCATATTGATTTAGACAGCATAAACTACCAATATTTGGTTTGCTTACATTTACAGAGGTGTAAAAAAGAGATCATTTATAATATCATTAAAATTCGATACTCCGCTGGTGATTTCCCAATGATTTATCGTCTCTGTTCTCCTAATTCAGCGGGTTCTCTTCATATTGAACAGACATCCATTTTGCTCATAATATAATTTATTGATCGTGCACTTGGGAAGCCTGTGTATTTATTTACTGTATATGCCGCTGTGCTGTATTTCACGCACCTACGGAACGAGTAGGATATGAAGCTAACGATGAAATAACACCAGCAACACCATCTCGATCCCTTTCTCAGTTTTAACGTCAAGAACAGGATAAGGAATTCCTACAAAGTGTACATCAAAGACTTTACATTAAATACTTCCTGCACTTTGAGTTAAGGTTCCACTTTCCTACAGGAGAAAAATCAACATTGAAATATTCAAAAGCTTTATATAAGATATGATTTATGAAATTGTTTAACATTTTCAATGAAATGGTGTTCTTGGCAACTACTTGTATGGATTAGAGACCTGGAATACTTTATTTGTTCATTTATTGAATAGTATACCATCTCCTTAATATCTACTACGTAAATTACTCTGATATTCCTGGATAGTTTTAGTTTTAGACATTATCTCTCACTCTACTCACGTAACCATTAATAATATAAGGCGGTTACGTATGTTCAAGACCTATGTTTCACATTTTGATTTCCATCTCACCAAACACGATGTACACACATATATTTTTTCAAATTGACATACAACATTCTTTCAAGTTTTCCAGCTATAAGAGATTGTCGGTTTCTAGCATTTAGAATCGTTCATTTTTGGTTGTTGCTGCTTTTAAAAAAAAGCAATAACAATTTTTAAGTTTATGGTAATTTCCTTGCATCATATACCACTTATGTTAAATAAATTGTCTTAAATATCGCTATGTTACTTTAGTCAATACAAACAGCATAGACTGCACCATAAACAACAGTAGCTGTGGATGTATACATTATTAAATAACCCACTGATCAGTCAATCCGCATAAGCACCCCCAGACACGATGTATAATAATTAGCTGTTTGTGGGACCAGACAAACCGTAATAATAAGAATCTGAATCTTCACTATATTTGTTTAAGCTATCTTGCTATCTGTACAAATGACTAAGAAAAACGTATCCACCGCCACACATACACCCTCACCCCTTCACACATCTAAACATCTCAATTCAAAATAATTAAAACTCCAAAATTCACTGGATGCTGAATCTTGCTTCTGGTCTAGAATTATCTCGTTTCAATTTCAGTAAACTTTGCCAGGCAAACAGAGACCACTAAACTCCAGAAATCGTAGGAAATTTTCAGTCCCAAATGTCATATTTGCGCTACATTTAAAGTCTATCAAGCCAAACGTATTCAGAAGAAATGTCAGGCGAGTAGTCTTTAGGCAGCCGACAGCCACGTAATGAAAAATAAAATCAAATTATGAGTCATGTGATGAAATTCTAATTATTAGTTATATCTATCTTACAAAGTGACTAGTTATTTAAGGTTAGTCAAACATATACTTGAGGAAGAGATGAAAACTGATTACGTCATATTCATACATATGAAACTTACAAAACTAATTAAACTGAAAACCCCTTGAAATCTCGAAAATGATGTAATAGTCCAAAAGGATTTCAATCTCTAGTCTGCAGAATTTTGTTTAAAATGTCCATGTATGCCAAACCAATTAATTGCAATTTATCCAATACTTGTAATGAAGGAGAATAAAAATGGAAAGACTACTATTTTATTTTCATGACCATAAAAAGAATACACAATTCATTAATTGCAAGTACACTTCCTTTTTCAGAAACCTGCAAAATATTTACTTGCAAGTGCATCACGAACCAAGAAAAAAAAAGAGATTCGGGATATGCATGCTGTCAATGCTAGATAACGACGAACAGAGATAAAATATGAACGGTGTCCTAGAAAGCAACGATAAATGTTTTAAACATGTAGTGCCTTTTATTCCTAAGGCATTCACAGGATGATGACAAACATTATAATTTGAACCTGTGATATATTATTGTTGTCTATACTTCCTTTATCGACAAACCTTTAAATGTATACTGTCCCACAAAATATTTCTTTCCTTGTTCTGTTTAAATACAAAGAGACACGTTCACACCGTTGCCTCACTTTGCCGCTATTTCACAAACATTTACAAACCAATGCTTGATTTCACATTGATGGCATAATCTGAACACTCTGGCCTTTGAGACAATGATTGAAAAACCAAATATAAATACTTCAGTAGCCGACATGCATATGTACATTGTAAGCAAAACGAAGCCAAGTGCTCCTTACACACCATCGTAACATTTATTTTATCGAATCCCAGAGAAAATTGCCCTTTTTCTGAAACATTCTCAAGTTTCACGAGAACTTTCCTTTATGATTTTAGATGTCATATTTGTATCATGGTTCTCTTTTGCCAAGCATAATTTTATGTGACTCTCTCTTTCTCTCTCTCTCTCTCTCTCTGTATATATATATATATATATATATATATATATATATATATATATATATATATATATATATATATATATATATATATATATATATATATATATATATATATATATATATGTCACGGAATTGTGTAAATATTTTTTCTTTTTTTCGCTTTTAGTGTACAATGATACCCGAAGGTGATCAATGTACATTCTATATTTCGAAAATAGTGAGTTCGGTTCTTCCTTGCTCGGCACGTGCGAAGTGCTTCAGGCTGGAAAAACCGAATACCTGAATTACACAGACGATGTTGAGCTACATTGTATATATATAATTCAAACAGGAAAGAAATTAGGACATTACATTACGAACCGTTTTGTCGATCAGAGGTCTATTTATGAGACCTGCATATCTCCAGCTGTAGAGAGCTGTATTGGTGTTGCAGTGCTGTGTTGGTGCAGTAGTTTGCTATTCTGTGTTTGTGTAGAGCTGTGTTAGTGTTGCAGTGCCGTGTTGGTGTTGATGCGCTGTGTTGTTGCCGTGCTGTGTTATTCTGTAGAGTTTAGTGCTGAGCTGTGCTGTGTACATCTGTGCAAAGCTGCCTGTGCTGTTTAGAGCTGCGTGTGCAGTGCCGGGCTGTGCTGTGCGTATGTTTTCGAGTGCTTTGAATATTCCAACGTTGCCAGTCGGGTTGAGGGAAATCGGGCGTTGCAGACCAAAGTGTCGGGTGCTGATTGTCAAACCCAGGAATCGATAGTGGTCAGGTGACTACAAATCTGTGTTTGTTTGTCTAGTGGAACTGGTAGCAAAGAGTTTTAAGGAAGTATATACATTGCTCCAGATATAATATTTTGGCCTTTGGCTAACGTAGGGTTTATGTAATACCCAGTGTTTGCTATTGTGTAGATATTGTGATTAAAATTATCAATCCGTTATTTTGAACGAACCATCATTTGTTTGTCTATCAGGAGTAAAACTATCAATTCGTTATTTCGAACGAAAATATAATTTGTATTTTACTATTGTGAAGTCATATTTCTGTTCTTTATATACCGTGAATCGTTCTTTCTTTATTTGTCTTGGTACCATATTTGTTACATTAGTAAGATCGTGCTGATTATGTTAATTAGTTCCATATTGGGACCCATTCACGCACGTATCTTCATACTTCATTTGATATTTTCATATAATATTAAATATATTGTATTGTATCCCCATCAATGGTGTTTTGTTATAAATCTGAAAATCCCAAACTCGGTTATCTTGTTACAAATGGTGTCAGAAGTGGGATCTTCGGATTTAACAAAACATTGTTTCATTATTAGTGTATGATTACTTTTGTATGTGTCAGACGCTCTTGAAGTTTAGTAGTCATTTTACAATTGCCTTGTTTATCGTACAGTTGTATGTTGTTGTTGCCTTCCGAGAAGGAAAATACGGTTTAGTTGTTCAGAGTGTGAAGATTTCACCTTTTGAAATAATTGTGCACTTTTAGGTTGGTTCTATCAGATTTTTTTTAAAAAAATGTCTTCGATGAAAGAACTTGTGGAACTGGGGAAGCATTTTGGGTACGATGGGGAATCTTTAAGAAATTTTGTTTGCGAAGAACAGGCTAGAGAAAGGGACCTGAGGGAAAAAGAAAGGGAAGCCAAACGGGAATTGGTAGAGATAGAGCGACAATTAGAGCGGGACAGAGGGAAAGCCGCAGAAAGACAAAGGAAAAAAATAAAATTAGAGAAACAGGCCGAAAAGGAAAAGATAGAATTAGAGAAACATGCCGAAAAGGAAAAGATGGAATTAGAAAAGCAAAGGATAGAATTAGAAAAACAGGCTGAAAAGGAAAGGATAGAATGGGAAAGGGAAGCCGAAAGGGAAAAGGTACGGCTACTAACAGAAGTAGAAGATAGGAAGTCAGAAAGGGAAAAACAAGCAAGATTAGAAACTTTAGAGATAGAAGATAGAAATAGGGACAAGGAGTTTCAAAGAAATTCTGAGCTATTGCAAACCAAACGGGAGGGGAAATGTGATTTTAAACTGAAAGGTCCAAAACTACCCCCATTCGAAGACGATAAAGATAATATGGACAGCTATCTTAATAGGTTTGAAAGGTACGCCACTGCACAAAAATGGAAAAAGGATGATTGGTCGCTTCATCTTAGCGCGTTGCTCAAGGGTAAAGCTTTAGATGTTTATTCTCGTTTACCCGCGACGGATTCGCTTAATTACCTAGCGTTAAAAGAGGCACTTCTGAAGAAGTACGAGTTAACCGAGCAAGGGTTTCGCAAGAAGTTTAAATATAGTAAACCCGAGAGAGGAGAGACATTCACTCAATTCGTCAGTAGGACGTGCAATTACTTGCAGCGATGGGTGGAATGTGGTAAAGTCGTGAAGACATTCGAGGGTCTTATGGACTTTTTGCTTCGGGACCAGTTATTAACAACTTGTGGCAAAGAGTTGTACTTGTTCTTGAATGAACGATCCTTCACAAGTATATACGACATGGCCACACAGACGGACATACTTGCTGAAGCTCGGAGGGGTTCCCAGAACGTTATCTCGCGAGACGGAAAAAGCGGTAATCAGGCTAGGGACCCAAAACCCAGGGAACCTGAAAAACCTAGTAGAAATAACCAGGGGAGGTATAAGGACAAGCAATGTTTCACTTGCAAGGAGTGGGGTCATATCTCCCCTAATTGTCCAAAGTCATATCTCCCCTAATTGTCCAAAGCAGAAGGGACCAGTCCAGAGTCGCAGTAGCCATTGAAGGCAGGCGGTCGATAAATAGAAAATTCGACGTTTCCCAGCCAGCTAACCGGGAAGCAGCGTATGAGCCAGTAATGCGTGCAGGGATCGGTCGAGACACTATCCAATCGATCGGTACATGTATTTTCCCAGAAGCAAGGGTACCGACGGAGAGTGGCACTGTAAATGACCAGGAAGTGACCGTTTTACGAGACACTGGGTGCACTAGCGTTGTCGTGAAACGGAGCCTTGTTCGCGATGACCAATTGCTGGGGTTCAAATCGCCATGTATGCTACTGGACCAATCAATCGACCATGTTCCGGTCGCGAGGATAGAAATTGAAACACTTTTTCTGACCGGAACCGTTGAAGCGTTGTGCATAGCCAATCCGATCTATGAACTGGCCATTGGCAATATGCAGGGATCTAGACTCCCGATCATGTCGGACTTCAGATTCCCAATCATCCAAGCAGTGCAGACTAGAGCTCATGTAAAGGGGGGATAACAAACCCCTACGGAAATTGAAAGTACCTGAGGTCATTACTGATATCTCCCGTGACGACCTTCTAAACGAGCAAGAAGGAGACGAGACTTTACACGCGATCAGGGAGAAAATATTGTCGGGTAGCGTGAGAAAGTGCAAGAACGGGGGTCCTCCAGGTTTCTAAAGCGTAAAGGCTTCATGAATAGAGAGTATACTACTCCTGATGGTAGGACATATCAGCAATTAGTCGTTCCCAAGAAATTTAGGGTGCATGTACTCAGGGTCGCGCACGAATCAAGTATGGTCGGTCATTTAGGTGTAAGGAAAACATCGGATAGGATGACCAGGGAATTCTATTGGCCTGGGGTCAATAGCGAAGTAGCGCAGTTTTGCCGTTCGTGCGATGTTTGCCAAAAGACTGACCCTAAAGGCAAGATAACTAGAATACCGTTAGGTCAGATGCCCCTGATAGATACTCCGTTTAAAAGAGTAGCTGTTGAGATCATAGGGCCCATATTTCCGCACACGGAACGTAAAAACCGTTACATCCTAACACTGGTAGATTACGCAACTAGGTACCCTGAAGCCATAGCCTTACCCTTAATTGAGACTGAACGTGTAGCCGAAGCGCTCGTAGATATGTTTAGAAGGGTAAGAGTGCCCGAAGAGATTCTTAGACGGTGGGGCGCGATTCACCTCAGATCTCATGGCGGAAATAAGTAGGTTGTTGTCCCTTAAACAGTTGCGCACAACAGCATACCATCCTATGTGCAACGGATTAGTAGAGAAATTCAACGGGACGTTAAAGCAAATGTTGCGACGGATGTGCGCAGAAAGACCTAAGGATTGGGATAGCTATCTAAACGCAATCCCCTGTTCGCGTATCGCGAGGTCCCTCACGAAAGTTTGGGTTTCTCCCCGTTCGAACTGTTGTACGGTAGGACAGTTCGTGGTCCTATGCGTATCTTACGCGAATTGTGGTCGGGCGAAGTCGCGAACGAAGAGGTCAAAACCACTTACCAATACGTTGTAGATCTACGCGAAAGATTAGAGAGTACATGCCAAATGGCGCAAGACGAACTCGCGAAATCGAGTCATAGAAACGCGAAGTATTACAACAGGGGAACGCGGAGCAAGAGGTTTGCCGTAGGTGATCAAGTGCTGGTGCTTCTCCCTACAAAAAGAAACAAACTGTTAGTCCAATGGAAGGGACCATATGAAGTCAAACACGTGAAAGGCGAGATGGACTACGTTATCGACATGGAAGGTAGGTCCAAAATATTTTACGCTAATATGCTAAAACTCTACATAGATAGACCTAGTCAGGCTATTGATAAAGGGATCTTGAATGTAGTATGCATGGCGGTGATAGAGGATAGGTCGTGTGACGAATCGGAATTCGTCTCCAGTACCGAATTAACCCCTTGAATACCCCAGTGACTTAGGCAAAGAGGTTGTAGACCAGATCAGTGTATGCCCAGATTTATCTGAGGGTCAGCGTACACAGATCATGCAGGTATTGTCCAAATACACAGACGTGTTTACAGACAAACCAGGCCGGACTGGATTGATTCAACATGAGATCAAGTTGAATAAAATCAAAGCCGATCAGAATTAAGGGATACCCAAAACCCTTTAATGCACGGGAGATTGTCAATGATGAAGTGGGAAAAATGTTAGACCTAGGAGTGACCGAACCTTCCAATTCCCCATACTCATCCCCCGTTGTGTTAGTCAGAAAGAAGGACGGGACAAACCGCTTCTGTATTGACTTTCGGCAGCTGAATAAAATCACCGTGTTTGACGCAGAGCCTATGCCAGATATGGAAAGCTTATTTTCGAAATTGGCAGGCTATAAATTTATTTCTAAGTTTGACCTTACCAAAGGATATTGGCAAGTTCCCATCGCCGACAATGCCCGAGAGTTAACGGCATTTGCGACTCCAAAAGGTCTCTATCAATTCAGAGTCATGCCTTTCGGTTTAGTGAACGCCGGCGCGTCGTGCGTTCGTCTTATGCGCAAGTTACTTAACGGTATGGAAAACGTAGACAGTTTTGTGGATATCTTCGTTTACACGTATACCTGGGAAGAACATGTTCAGACATTAAGGGATTTATTTGACAGACTTCGTAGAGCTAATCTTAGTTAAGCCCGCAAAATGTAGTGTAGGGTACTCTAACCTTGAATGTTTGGAACATCTTGTAAGTGGACTAGGCCAGTTGAAACCCCACCCGGACAAAGTAGGTGCGATTAAAGATGCACCTAGACCGGAAACTAAGAAACAAGTTCTTTCTTTCTTAGGTTTGATTGGGTTTTATAGGAAATTTGTCCCCAATTTTGCGGCTATTGCTAGCCCATTAACAGATTTGATTAAGAAAGGACAATCGAATAAAGTTCCCTGGGGTGTTTGCCAGGAAAATGCGTTTAACGCTTTGAAACAAAGACTGATAAGTGCACCAATCTTACTTAAAGTTGCCAGAATTGAATAAAACTTTTTGTGTTAAGGACTGATGCGTCCGATACGAGACTTGGAACTGTTTTGCTACAGGAGCAGGAGAGGGTGAAATTGCCCATTGCTTATGCAAGTAGGAAACTGCTTCATAGGGAGCAAAATTACTCCGTGATTGAGAAGGAGTGCCTAGCCTTAATATGAGGAATAGGAAAATTCCATACGTACCTTTTCGGGAGGGAATTTACCTTGCAGACGGACCATCAGCCGCTCTTGTATCTGAACAAAGCAAAGGTCGCCAACGCAAGATTAATGCGCTGGGCGTTATCTTTGCAACCGTATGGTTTCCGGATCGAGGCGATTAGAGGGTCGGAAAATGTTGGTGCTGATTTTTTTAAGTAGGATGTAATTAACAGATTATTTTCAGGCTTCAGAATTGAATGTTTTAATAAATGTTTCAGGTTCACATTCCGTGACTTTTTTCTAAAAGTGTTGCCACTTTTTAAGGGGGGGAGGCATTGTCACGGAATTTTTGAAAATATTTTTTTCTTTTTTTCGCTTTTAGTGCACAATGATACCCGAGGGTGATCAATGTACATTCTATATTTCGAAAATAGTGAGTTCGGTTCTTCCTTGCTCGGCACGTGCGAAGTGCTTCAGGCTGGAAACACCGAATACATGAATTACACAGACGATGTTGAGCTACATTGTATATATATATATAATTCAAACTGGAAAGAAATTAGGACATTACATTACGAACCGATTTGTCGATCAGAGGTCTATTTATGAGACCTGCATATCTCCAGCTGTAGAGAGCGGTGTTGGTGTTGCAGTGCTGTGTTGGTGCAGTGGTTTGCTATTCTGTCTTGTGTTTGTGTAGAGCTGTGTTGGTTTTGATGCGCTGTGTTGTTGCCGTGCTGTGCTATGCTGTAGAGTGTAGTGCTGAAATGTGCTGTGTACATCAGTGAAAAGCTGCCTGTGCTGTTTAGAGCAGCGTGTGCAGTGCCGGGCTGTGCTGTGCGTATGTTTTCGAGTGCTTTGAATATTCCAACGTTGCCAGTCGGGTTGAAGGAAATCGGGCGTTGCAGACCAAAGTGTCGGGTGCTGATTGTCAAACCCAGGAATCAATAGTGGTCAGGTGACTACAAATCTGTGTTTGTCTAGTGGAACTGGTAGCAAAGAGTTTTAAGGGAGTATATACATTGCTCCAGATATAATATTTTGGCCGTTGGCTAACGTAGGGTTTATGCAATACCCAGTGTTTGCTATTGTGTAGATATTGTGATTAAAATTATCAATCCGTTATTTTGAACGAACCATCATTTGTTTGTCTATCAGGAGTAAAACTATCAATTCGTTATTTTGAACGAAAATATAATTTGTACTTTACTATTGTGAAGTCATATTTCTGTTCGTTTATACCGTGAATTGTTCTTACTTTATTTGTCTTGGTTCCGTATTTGTTACATTAGTAAGATCGTGCTAATTATGTTAATTAGTTCCATATTGGGACCCATTCACGCACGTATCTTCATACTTCATTTGATATTTTCATATAATATTAAATATATTGTATTGTATCCCCATCAATGGTGTTTTGTTATTAATCTGAAAATCCCAAACTTGGTTATCTTGTTACAATATATATATATATATATATATATATATATATATATATATATATATATATATATATATATATATATATATATATGGATAGAGAGAGAGATAGATAGATAGATAGAGATATAGATATAGGTAGATAGATATAGATAGATAGAGATATAGATAGAGATATAGAGATAGATAGATAGATAGATAGAGATAGAGAGATAGATAGAGATAGATAGATAGATAGAGATAGATAGATAGAGATAGAGAGATAGATAGATAGAGATAGATAGAGATAGATAGATAGATAGAGATAGATAGAGATAGATAGAGATAGATAGAGATAGATAGAGATAGATAGAGATAGATAGAGATAGATAGAGATAGATAGAGATAGATAGAGATAGATAGAGATAGATAGAGATAGAGATAGAGATAGAGATAGAGATAGAGATAGAGATAGAGATAGAGATAGAGATAGGTAGAGATAGGTAGAGATAGAGGTAGAGGTAGAGATAGAGGTAGAGGTAGAGATAGAGATAGAGAGATAGAGATAGAGATGTATATATGTATATATATATATATATATATATATATATATATATATATATATATATATATATATATATATATAAATGCATAATTTGTAATATCTCCCTGGCATTACTTCAATGTGGAATTCATTTTTTGTTTATATATATATATATATATATATATATATATATATATATATATATATATATATATACAGGAAAGTTCTTCAGAATTTCTCCGATAGGTCATCTGACAATAGGTTATTTCTTCGTAATGAACAGTTGCAAAGAAATCCGCTGTGGTCACTGCTGCTAATATTTTGTGATTTTCCTTCAAACATTACAACACTGACCTCCAAACAACGATATGAAGGGCTCCTACCTTGCATTGACCATTTTCACTCTTTTGGTATTCTTTTTAAGAAACGTATTGATTTATTCTTATAAATTAGATAAACAAATTTAACAAATTAAATAAATTTGTCGCAAGCTATCTTTCTTAAAAATATATTATGTTATATAGTTTCATTACATGTGCATATTTCAGTATAAATTTAAACAAATCAGATAGTTCACCATTCCAGAAGTACCAGGTTAATTTGTTTTATATTGTTTTGTAAAATATTATTTTCTGTTTCTTCTCTGTTACTCATGTTATTAACTCTTAATGTAACTTGGTATAATGCTAAAGAATAAGTAAACGGTGAGTTCGCTATTCAGATTTTTTGCTTCTATAAATGAGCAAACCAATTATTACAAAAACAGAGGGGCAGAGGAAGGAGAAAGTTGTAACTGAGATAATAAATCAATTAGGTGATGTGATATGATTATGATTTTTAATGTAGCTTTAACAATTTTTCAGTCATGTCGCTACGATGTCTGCAGTATGGCAGTTTACAGTGATGTCTACCACTGAGGCATCATGCCGCAGACATGTCGCATGATGCCCCACCCATTCACATTATCTGACACCAGGCCGAAAAGTCCTAACACTAACCTCTTAATGCTGAGCGTCAAGCGATGCAGCTGTTAGTAATATTTTTGTAAGTCTTTGGTATGACTCGACCGAGGATCGAACCCACGACCTCCGCAATTAATTTAATAAATTTTAGTCGAACCCACGACCTCCGCAATTAATTTAATAAATTTTAGAGAATAGAGACAAATAGTATAATTTCAAGATTATTGAGATACAGAAACATGATAATGATATAGACGAGCATGAGGTATAGCACCAAGATCGCATGAAATTGTTTACTCACTTTGTATAGCATGCAAATAACAAGTTCATGAAAATAGAAAGTGATTTAATTTTATTATTAGTAAAGGAAAGAATGGAGGATTTTCAGTTTCAATAGAGTATGAGTTTTTTCAGTCGGCCTGGCAATTAAACAACTGATCTTGCAAATGGTCGCGCCCTCGTGCGCAAGTAATAAATGTTCAAAATTGCCCATAACCTACAAGTCTCTTCTAATTAGAGAACCAAGAACACCATAAAACGCATCCCCATGTTGTTATATGCCTGCATGTGGTATTTATTTTATCAGGGTGTGCAATTTATACACGGTAATAAGCAGACCAACATAAATTATTAATCTGACCTTCAAAGCTCTCATATGTCAAACTAAATAATTGTGATTTTAAAAGATACACTAAAAGAAGTGTATTTTTATTTTATATTAGCCATTTGGACTTGTGAAAAGATATAAATTCACAAAAAAATGAATTCCACATTTGAAGTAATGCCAGGGAGATATTAAACATTATGCACTGTAAATCAGCATCTTCAAAAGGGGACACTGTGATTGAAAATGAAACTGTATTGTCACAGGCCAATCGTGTTAAGCGAATCAAAAACCTGAGTGAATGTGGCTTGATACTCCGTAATTTCTCATTCTTCCAAGGACCTCAGGACAACAGTGTTTGTCAAGTAAAACTTTCTGAAACCTGCAAACATTTAAAATAATTTTGTATTCAACTTATGAACTTCTCAACACACTTCACGAAACTCTAATTTCAAACTTGCATATGGTTTTGTATTGCGGGGGTATATTTTTCTTGTTTGTATGATTGACGAGCAAGCATTACCGATCGAAATATTAGTACTTCACGGCCAAGCAATACAAAATACAACCTAAACACCCAAAGCATATACATTTCATTGTCTCAAATTAATAAATACTTATGCCTAAAATATCAATATCAATCCTTATGTTAATAAATTAGAGATGGTCCATTTTATGTAACTAATTCATGCTGTCGTACAGTCTCGTGAATAATGTGCGTTATGACGTATGCTTGGGGCTGGTTTAAGGCTTTCGGGAGCCTTGACACTTAAAATAGGAGTATATCACTTAGGGAACATAATTACTGCAAGCAGACCGTACACTGTCCTTAATATGTTTATAAGTATTATAAACTTTAATGGTTGAATAGAGAAAAACAGTTTTTCATATTTTTATTATGAATATTCACATTTAAAAACAAATAACAATCAAATTTAAAAAATGTATAACGAATGGTCAATAGTTTATCAGAACTCAAAAGAGACCTAGATGTTCGCACTGTTATTTTATTTATAAAAATACTTCTTTCAATAGTAAAAAATACGAAAGAAACTTTTAATAATCGTTGTGACACTAATTGTGGAACATTAATTGTTATTTATTTGATTATATACAAAACGTGTAGCATCCAATATATTGGACAAACCAGTCAACAAATATCTAAACGTGTGAACCATCATAGATCAGATATAAAAAATTATATCGATCATCCATTTTTTCTCATGTTGCCGCACATTTAGATAAGAGTTTCCATACTTTGCAATATATCTCCTTTAAACCTCTTGTCATAGCTGGTTCTGAGATGGAACGTCTGTTAAATGGAAACCTATTGGATTAAGCGTCTTAATATGGTATATAAGGAAGGTCTAAACTCCAAAATCTTTTACGACATTCATTAATCAAAAATATTCTTTTGAATAATATCCCCTGATTACATTTAGTCAATAAAATTTTTGTATTAATTGAAATAAATTTAATTTACTAATGACCTAATTAGTGTTAGTATAATAAATATCATAAGACTATGTTTAATAATTCTTTAAAAATGAAAGGCCATTTTAAAATTAAGTCTGAATAAATTATGATTAATTATTTATAAATACATGTGCGCACCATGATGTTTTAATATTTTATTATTTAATTTGAGTTCTGATAAACTATTTAATATTCGTTATAATTTTTTTTTGTTTTTTATTAAAATAATTATTATGTTTTTTAAATATATATAAACTGTTTATCTCTATTTATCCATAAAAGTCTATGAAAATATGTTAAATATAGATATATGTATCTTTACAATCCAGTTGTATGTGTATTTGTGTTTTTCAATATTAATATATGCCATAAATGCATATTTCCATATCAACTACTCAATAAAGAATAAGGTTAAAAATGTTAAGTATGGCGTCATCTTGTTTACATCAAATTGTTTATCATATTTATCACTAGAAACAGAGTATATTTAAGGACGTATTGATATTGAATTCATTTTGAATTCAGACTGATGAAGCATCAGAACGAAACCGCTCACACATTCTAGGTGTTGGTGTTGTTTTTTGTATAATTTATATGTAATATAGATATATTACGCTAAGTATTAGACGCCTTAGACCTATGTATAGTTTAATTGAAAACATGTAATTTTATCAATTGGAACACGAGGGGAGGGAGGCATGAATGGGGGAAGCAGCAAAGCACCTGCCTCCTATGCCCACCTAAATTCGAACCGGCTTATGCTCCAAGAAATTGATTCATTGCTTGAGTTGAGAAATAATTTCCAAACACCAAGTTCTATAATCAACAAATAATTCAAATATCTGACGAAGCAATAAACAGAGATGTAATTGCGTATATGAGATTCATCATGATTCTTGATAACTATAAATAAACTAATTAACGATAATCCAGAGTAAACAAAAAGAACAAAATGAAGCATATCAAACTATCATATTACAAATAAATGAAAAGGTGTATTATTATCAGCAAAGGAAGCATATAAAACAACAATATTATAATTATCTTTTTAATTTATGATGGTTGACAGCCTAAGTATTTATATAATGTTTCGTATATCGATTGAATGAGTTTGGTGTGGACTTCAATAATTCATTGTGAAATTTAAAAGGTCTGAAATTAAATTTATTATAATCTTTTGAATATTATTTGATAGTCATTCTATAAATTTGGTCATATTTCGATCCGTCCAATAATATTTAGGCATATACTTTTGTACATTCTATGCAATATTCACATGTTAACACAACGTGAAATTCTTACTATGTCACTTTACAAATAACAACACTGTTCTATTTTGGACGATATCGGTTGTAGCGTAGACCAGCTACCTATTTCAACATGGAGTCTATGAGATGATGAGCACTGTTAGTTCTATAATTCTTAATTGTAAGAAAAGTAAGATATTATTCATATAAAAAACTATTTGCGAGATGAATGATTAACTTAGGTCTGTTAAAAAATTCAAACTCATTTCCCATATTACTCGCTTATATGTCGAGTTCAACTGTAATCTGCACAGATCCAGATCTGTCATCGGATTTTACGCCAGTAGATCTGGGTCTATAAAGTTTGTTAGCAGTAATCAGTAGAGCAAGCAACACTGACCTGATCTGCAGGCCGAAGATGTAAGCATAGTTTGATTTGACTTATAAGAGAGTAGATATGGTAACATTTTTAAAAGTGTTATTTTACCATTGCTTATTACTTGTAGGAAAACATAAAGTATTACCTACACGTTGTTGAAGCCATTATTGACCGACACCAATAATTTCCATCTTTCTTTAGTTCGTACTACCCATTAAATTGTATTCGGTTTTAATATGCATTCTGAATAAAAAGTGGCATATACAATTTTTTATTGAAGTGTTATGTCGCTAGGATTTGCAGAAATGCAAAGTATTATAATTTGAACTCTTCCCAGTTCACTCTATGTAACATCATTACATGTTGACTGTTTGACACCTGAAATGTTTCTACGTAAACGCAAAGAAACTGTCTCATAAAAACCCCTACACTTCCGCACCTCATGGCATAACTCTAGAAATAAGAATATAAAATAAGTTGCATGCGATATTTGGTGGTAATACAAGCACTATCGTTAACATAAAAATCTTGGTACAATCTAAATATCATGGATCCATGCTCTTTGGGATGGGGTATGAAAAGCAAGCATTAATTTTATTGGTTGAAGTCTTTGCTGAATGTAATTGACCTTTTACTATTGACTTCTCAATGTGTGTGAATACATTTAAGTTTGTGAAAATTTGTTAAAGTTCTTGCAGGATTTACTGTCAAATGAAAGACGTGTACTTAGAAAATGAGAAACGAATCCATTGGCATATGTATTTTGCACAAACTGCACATAAATTGTATTATTTATTATATGTACAACATCTCAAAATACGGAATTTCTAATAATATGAACATATGACTTCTTGTAAAGCGTCCATGTTAGTTAATATTAGTGTGGCAATAGATGTCTAGATATATTTGGCATTTGAACTCGCATAAAGGCTTTAAATTGATGATTTATCTTGATACGGCGTTAAGCAAGTATTTTCGTTACGCTAATAATCAATGTCTACTCTTGCAGTACTGCAGATCTTCCCTATGTTTCCTGGACAGCTCACAAAGGATATCTGCTTTGTTCTTTGACACTTATAATCAATTTCACTAGTTCTTCTGTGAATTTGAGTAAGTCATGCAGTTTGTCACAAGGATGTGTCTTGAAATAGCGAACGCGTGTTATCGTAGCAAACATTCTGTCATTCCAACTGTAAATAATCAATAGAAAATCCACTTTCAGTTTTCCAACATATTTGTGTTTCAGAAGAAGAGAGTAAGATTCTACTTGGCGCTGACCTTACTGAATATTAGAAATTGATGTGTGGATTTCCGGTGGATCAGATAGTGTGGATCATAAGGTCTAAAACAAATTGCTCATGGTAAGTTATGTATGTATGTATGTATGTATGTATGTATGTATGTATGTATGTATGTATGTATGTATGTATGTATGTATGTATGTATGTATGTATGTATGTATGTATGTATGTATGTATGTATGTATGTATGTATGTATGTATGCATGCATGCATGCATGCATGCATGCATGCATGCATGCATGCATGCATGCATGCATGTATGTATGTATGTATGTATGTATGTATGTATGTATGTATGTATGTATGTATGTATGCTTGCATATATAGATTTATGTTCATTTGTTTATCTTAGGCTTCATTTCCTTTTGAAGCTATATGGACATGTACATATCTGCTGATATATTATGCCATTTATAAATTTATCCTTGCTATCTCATCTACTTGATTTCTTCTTATAAGCTAGCGGTTACATCAAAGACAAGCTCATTGCACTGTTCTAAAAATTATCTTCCCTTAATCTTTGAGTTTTGTTTGATAAACATATTCTACCTACATAAATTAAGACGTTATCATTTGCTACATTATAGTATTGTATTCTTCAAGTCAGAAAATTCATATGTCCCTGTGCAATGCAATCAATGAAGATCGTGGATTTCTGAGATTTACTTGCATAGCCGTCGTGTAAACATCCTGTAAGTGATGTCCAGCGTATCCTTGTAGGAATGATGTTAAGTAAACTTCGTTCATTAGTCCAAGACCTTTTGTAAAAACAAACGAGTTGATCTTCAACTATTAGTAAAATCGAACGTAATTATTTTGACTTCTTAAAATAAATGGATAGTTTGCGCGTCCATGTTAAATTTATTTTAAACACCTGCAGAATATAAACTTTTCCAAGTTAAACGAAGATATATCTGAAATTACTTTTTGAGTATTCGCGCATACCTGGTGTATCTTTCTGTGCGTGTTTAGTTACTTCATATATACCACATGATCGGACGATAAGTTGTTTACATTGTCCTATTCCTCTATGCTCACCAACATTTTAACAGTTTGTCATTTGGCAACATGCGTCAGTTATGTTTGTTATTAGCTGTCTGATACTATTACAATATTGAATGTACAATATTACTTGAATATCCTGTTACCTTATAGCCATGTTTGCAATCATTTACTTTCTTATTTCATTACTCGAATCAGATTATCCAAGAGAAAATATTTCATTATAAGCAAGGACTATATTGCTCTCTCTCTCTCTCTCTCTCTCTCTCTCTCTCTCTGTATGTGTGTGTGCCATGTACCTTGAATGAAGAATTTTGCTAATAGATACCATATTAAACAACAGCTAACATTGTATCCCCAATCAAAGTTCGAATATTTCTATCTGGATAGTAAATTGTTACCTAGGTCTTAATATGGCATATATTATAACCTTTCTATGAAAGATAAAAGGAGGATCATAGAAAGTTAACATTTCTGGACATGTTTCTTTTATATAGAGATCAAATATAACTGTAAAATGAAGATAAGTCTTTTACATATATATATATATATATATATATATATATATATATATATATATATATATATATATATATATATATATATATATATATATATATATATCTGGTGTTCTTAATATTGATGACTTTGGAACAATGAGGAATTAGAAAATATTGTTTTGTGTGTAAGTATGTCATACTGTTGATGTATGCAGCAGGCACTTGCAGATCTTTAAGGTAACCACAAGGTTTTAAATACGTTTATTGCACATAATGAAAATTGACATCGACTGTCGGCTATCATTTATCTATAGCACTGCATTTAACAAGGGGTTTTCCTTATTTAATTAAATTTCATTACTGGCATCTAAGTATGTGATTTAAATAGCAACCTATTGATAATAGTTAATGTAATGCAAAAGAATTGTACTCTCTGCAGATTATATAGCTATGCATATACTTAAAGCAACTTAATATAACGAAGTAATATCTAACTTGTATGTAATTGTAGAACCTGATTCCTAACTTTGTAATGAATCAATACTTTAGTAATCATTGTTTGCATATTCAAGATTTACTTTACCCCTTAAGCCAAATCCTATTGTTTTGTTGTTTTTTTTATATAAAACTAATACAGTATCATTATTACTGCAATGTGCTTCGTATCAAGTGAGCTGTAATGCATGTAGCTATTGGAGATTCGGCCCCGTATTTGTATGCCATGGAATATTGATTAAGATTCAGACACAACTGACGTTCCTGTCGTCTTCAGTCAGACGGTTTACTGCTGTGATGTATAATAGATTTCAAATAATGCAAAATCAACAGTGTTTAGAACTAGCATCGTCATGGTCTTATTCAAAGAGCCAGCTATGTTCAAATGGCTCTTAACACGAGACCTCTTGCTAATGTTTGTATTCTTTGCCCTAATGAAAAGAGCTTTTCTCCCCGAAAGTTGTTCACGGACTGAAACAACATTTAAAATATATAGACTATTTCATTCACGAAATTATGACTTTCGGGTCAATTCAAAGAGCCGAATGTTTACGTCCTTTTGGGCGAGGATCCGATTATAGATTGCTGGAAAATATGACCATAGAGACAACTTTATCTCATACACTAGTTAGAATGGCAAAGGTTATGTAACATCGCAATCTTTTATATATATATATATATATATATATATATATATATATATATATATATATATATATATATATATATATATATATATATATATATATATATATATACAGACAATTATATGGCAATTTCGTACCCACAATGTTGTGACAAATAAAATGAACTGGTAATTGGTTCGTTACCTAACCAATATGATAATAAACTAAATACAAAGAGAAACTTTATTATTTCATCGTCAAGTGAGGCAATATGCTAGCTTGAACATAAAGCTAATCTCACAAGAACGTAGGTAAGTTGCTTACTTAGAGAAAAGATGGTGTGACATAGCTTTGTAAAATTCTAAGTTTTGTTTCGTGATATGTTACGGACGTGTTAACGCTATGAAAGCATTGTGATAATGGACATATAGCACTGAATGTGCTACATTGTTTTATTAATAGCTCATCATGTATACACGTCCTCGTTCTGTAAATATTGACCATACTGTTCAAGAAATAAGGTAATATTGAATAAATATACAGTAGGAACATTCTTAAGCAGCAGATTTTTATCTGTTCTTCCTATTCATGAAACTCATCAGCAACGAAGACTCCAATAGTCAATAAAATAATAATCTGAGATTCAACACCACCCAAGGATGGTAACCCATTTAGCAGACGTAATGACTCCAATGATCATTTATCATAACGATGTTTTAAATTCACAGACATCATACTCATCGATCCCCAACCAGAAGAAAACTACATTGTATCTAAAAGGTCTTATTGTGTCCACAGTTTACAGCCCAGCTTTTGCTGAGGAACTTAGGACAGGATTAGTTTACTCACTCAACAACAGGAAATTGCACTTTGCCAGTTACTGTCAAAAGTCCAATGGCTTGAAGAAAGAAGAGCTTCTCTATCATATGTGCCCCAAAACGCACGCACTAGCCAAAACTGTGTAATACTTTATACAAAATATATAAATGAGAGCAATACAGTAGACGCAATTTGTCTAACTTTTTAGAACCTTTTCTCAAGAAAGAAACTATTTCAATGCCAATTTTTAAACAAAATTACAAAGACCCTTGACCGATTCTATAGGTTTCAAGTTTCTTAATCTGATATATCTAATTTTGCATAATCTGGGATTCCAAGAGAGAGAGAGAGAGAGAGAGAGAGAGAGAGAGAGAGAGAGAGAGAGAGAGAGAGAGAGAGAGAGAGAGAGAGAGGGGAGGGAGAGAGAGAGAGAGAGAGAGAGAGAGAGAGAGAGAGAGAGAGAGAGAGAGAGAGAGAGAGAGAGAGAGAGAGCATATCTTTTGGGCCGGTGGTTCTTTCCGGTGATTTCCCGGTTTCTTCCTCCACCATTAGTACTGGCCGCCATGAATAGCCTATCGTGTGCTGATTAATGGGGTTAAGCCCAACAATAACAGCAGCAGCAACAACAACAACAAGAAGAATATATCAATTTATATCCAGATTCCTCATCTACAGAGAACGGTAGTTACTTTTTGTAGACCAGAAAACGTTGTAGAAAATGCAGACAAGATGTGTATTACAAGGACTTGAGGAGTTACGGCACACTGTTATAGAATCTGTACATTTTTTTAAGAAGTTGAGGAAAATTTAATTTTATTTTGGAAAACGGAAGTAGTTTTTTTTTAAAAAATTAATGGTCCAGATGGAAATGGACAACTAATTAAATTCCCATAGACTTTAATGCATATCTTGTTCCAAACTAAAATAATTGCCTGTTAAAATAGGCAAATCGTGGTTATATCCATCAATGGGGGAACTTTTAGAACAACCAAATGGTAATAATTCGGACTATTTTTGTATACATTTGTATATGGAATTATTATATTATTAACATGGGACATTAAACTGAACACCGTTTCTTGCTTGTTTTGGTGCGGAGTTAAATGTTTCCAATCAGGCTTATTGCTTTGATTTTCAAAATCACTTATTTACAGTTCATTTATATATTTACGTCAGTACCAAACAAAACAGATTATATCGAAAATAAACAAAAATGACTAAAATCTTATATATTTAACCTTATAGCACCATGGTTCATCTTTGGCTAGCGACTAATTTATTTTGTTCTGCAATAACAAACTAAGTTAGGCTTGACAGGAAAACGTATGGAGTACGAATCACAGTCAACATCCCTGAAAACATCATGTGCACAAATATTTGGAAATATTTAAGCAATAAGTATTGAAATATCGGTTAAAAACTGACTACCTTTCTTCTTATAAATATTTACGATTTACGTTAGAAAACAAACATTTAGTAGATGCGTTTGAAAATATCGCCGCTGTAGTTGATGTAAGCGAATATAATCGTTCTCGCGGCATTGTTAATCTAATAGCAGTAAAATAATATAAAAATGTGTAATTACAGAGCGTATGCCACGTACTTTTTTGGGATCCTACTGTCGGGATAAATGGTCAAAATCGTTGTTTGGTCTGAAATCGTTCCTGGCAATGCAGAAATAAATGATCATGGGAAACTTCGTTGATTTATATATATATCTAGTGTTTTTGAATGAGAGAAATGTTGGTATACCAAGACGCCTATTTGTTAACCTCTGTTATACTCCCAACATAGTTAATTGGGTGTAATAATTCTCCAGTGAGCATAGGAAATGGATACATAAGTTATCTAACTCCAATGTTATTAAAATAGAACCACTGTTTCAAAACTTATGTCACAATACGTCGAAGGTATACAATCATTGGATGACAAACGTATTCTAAAATCTAGTAGAACAAGAAAACTACTGAAAACTAAAGCTACTGAGGGCTAGAATGCCTACGGCTGGAAAATATTTTTTCTGAAAACGCAATGACTCTAACAATTATACAAAGTAAACGAGATAGTCAGCTGTGAAATCATGGACATATTTGAGATCAATTTACGTAAATGTACATGATAATGCATTTAAAACTATCTACGTCTATTTATTTTATAAAAATCTTGGTTGTGTAAACGATATATTTACACTGATAGCGACTCTGTATGATTTTCTCTTACTAGTATTCCAGAGCAGATCCAACTAAAATATCCAATATATTAACATCCTAAAGAACCTCGTCAAGATACAGAATCGATTGTTAGTTGATTACAAGCACTGATTCTGTAGTTATTAATTAAACAGTATTTACAATTTAATACATCACTCTGAGAACACAGTTTCCTTTGAATTAAAGAAACTGTAGTCCTTATGCCGATCGGTTGAAAATGGTGACACGAGTGATTCTACCAGTTACAGGCAGATATCTCTTTCAATTTGTCTAGTAAATATTATTATTGAAATATCAGTTATCTCAATCAAACATTTCTACTTTAAAATTACTAGTCTAAACAACCATGAAAATATGTGAATGTTCTGTACTATTTCGAAAGGTTTCGACCAGGTTTTACATCGTGACTTTTGTACAATTTAAGAACCTATGGAATCAGACAGTTATTTATGGAATGATTTAGAAGGCGCATGTCTGTAGGTAAACATTATTTGCGACTGAAACACGCGCCAATCGGATTTTAAGACAGTTCAAGCAAATGTACAAGAGAGCTCATTTTTAAGGCCGCAACATTTTCTCTGACATATTGTCGATATTCTGCTGCTAATGTTGATATAATTTGTACATGGTAGATCTTTAGCATACTTGTAAAAAAAAAATACCTACTGATAAAATTGAAAATCTCTAGACGAGTAATCTCCATTTCAACGTATTATCCTCCTAACGATTTTTATTCTAATCTTTTTTTCTTTTAATTTATTGCCTTTTCTTTCTTTTCGGATTTAAAGAGCAAAAAACCTTGGGATCGGTACCACATAAACAGTCTTGTGATTACGAGTCATTAAATCCTTCATATATATGCATAGTGATGTTGAAGCTCTAAGAGCATGACATATCCAATGGGCAGAAAATCTTAATTATAAAAAATGAATCAGATGCTTTTTATATTAGATTGATGCTTCAGCATCCCCCTCCACCATATCCAATCTAAACATTTACAATCAAATACTTAGCTATTCAAGATCTTTTAAACCTTAAGAAGTAACTTTCAGCTGTGATATAAAATTTGTTATGTGTATGTATTACATTGTGTGTTAGTTTCAATTTATTATTTCTATTTGATATATGTTATTGTAACGACAACTTTGCCTATGGGATTTAATGGGTTTTTGTCAGTTCTGTTTCCCCAGATAAACAATCCAGGAGTTGAATCATTGCAAACAAAATGCTGACGTTGATTCAGAAATCAGTAGGGCTTTCAAAAACCAACTTTTTAGAAATATTTAATTCATTTTAAGAGTAAGATTCGTTTAGTAAAATCAATGCCATTCCTGGAGTAATACTGTTTATAGTATTTGTTTAATGTCACAAATGTTTGTTTTTTCCAGTAGGATGAAATTTTGACCCCAGTCGGGAATCTGTTTTGCGTCTAGATATGCTTATAACTCATGTTATGATAAGAATCAGTTCAGCTGTGCTTTACAGATCTGAAGCTCAAATGTTTTTTGTTATGACCAGTTTGAGGCAAATATTTCTTTCTTGTTTGGAAATGGTAATTTATTTTGCCCTGAAAAAATACTAGTGCTCATTAGAAGTTTTCGACTATGATATTTATCGAAATGTATTCACCAACTCTAAACTAGAATATTATTTACTTGTGATTAAACAAAGAACTGTTGACACATCAGGAAAAAAGCAGACCATCGAAGACTTCATCACCTTCCATCTTGAAATTGCATAGGGATTCGAACTTTGAATCACCTTAGGACTTTTATTTGATAGGACATATATTTTATTCTTGGATTAAGATTGAATTTGATTCATAAACCAAGTGTCCTTTTTCTTAATTTTATCTGGTTTTTATAGGGAAATAAATTAATTTGTCAAATTTTATAAAGATTGTTGACTTCACTCTTTTCTTGTTACTTTTGTACGAGCCTAGACAAACTATCATTGCATATATACTATGGTATCACTCCGGTAGCCTACTTGATTAGAGCGTAGTTCTAGAATGCAGGAGGTCGCGTGGTCTCGTGTGTGTGTGTGTGTGTGTGTGTGTGTGTGTGTGTGTGATTACGTTAATGACATGTTTATTATAAGAACATCTCTTCATTCAAATGGTCTTGAAGAGCAATGATCAAAATGTTCATTATTGTAAAATTGATTTATGTTGAAGGCAAGTCAAAATGTAAAGGAAACAGTAATATATTCAAAGTATTCCGGAGACTTATAATTTGCACGAACCATACAATTATCATTGTAAGCAAGGAAGATAAACAATGGAAGCCTCGTATTAAAGACATATTGATATTTGTTTTCCTGCTTTCAAGTCTCGTTTCTTTCCTACAGCACAAACGAGTTCAGTATCAGTATCACACATTATGTAAACAACGTACTTACTCCTCAGCGTGTTCTTCTCTTTCTGCATTTTGCTGGAATATTAATATTTATTGGGCTACTTTAACCACCATTAAAACATTGTAGTCTCAAGGGGAAATAAACCTGACTTGTACAACCTGAAATGTCAGTACTTCAATACAGAATATTAATCTCGGGCACTAGTGAGGTCTATTTTGCTCTTTAGCAGGTCCAGATTGAAATTGATATGCTTTGGAATGGAGCTAGAAAGCCTTCAGCTTGGTGTTCAAATACTTTATATGAACTGACACTGGCAACCTTCAGAACCGTCAGAATGAATCCCATATAAATCGAAAGTAATTGGTATTATAAATTAGTTGCATGGACAAACTGCATCTGAAGCTAGATGGCTTTTATACAAAGTGTCAACAAATATGTGGCTTTATAAAAGCATGACAAATCTATTGAATTATTAAATGAATTTATACACAAATGTGCTTCTAAAAGTACTTCTCGAGATTGGCGGGGTGGGAATTTCTATTTCATTTAAATAAGAATGCATGAAATTTATCAGGTTTCAAAACTAAGGTAGACATTGCAGAATTATGTAGAAGACCTCCAAAGTAAACTTTCTAGGTCAACTTATCGCTTGACTATCAATTGGTTGCCTTAAGGGAACAAAATAAAAATCAAAATAATGGTCATCAAATCTGGATTATGTGTTCTGTTTCCATTCAATCTATAATCATTTGCGTTTAACGGCACATAAGCATAATAATAGCTTTAAAGTGACAGACAAAAAGTCAAATAAAATTATAGTAAAGAATTTCACAAAAATGTATTGTCATTTTGTAGTGGTGATTTTTCAACATACGATTCATTGCCCCGGCTACCGCTTTCAAGTGGCTGCTTACAATTTAAAGTATGTTGTGGATCTGATTTTCTTGCTATACCAAGATTAATAAAGATAATCTGCAGAACTTGCCTGAATTGTCTGACTTTCCACAGATGGTGCGCTGTATGGCTTTCAGTACTTTCCTGGACGTTTGATTCCCTCATGGAAAGAAATGTTTTCGTACATAACACCTAAACCATTTACAAAATTGCCTTTGACTATTCTATTGCAATATTGTGTACCAACTCATTTCATGAACTTCCATCTTTATATACATTAATTGACAACTTCTTCTAGCACAAAGATACATTTTTTAAGGTAATATAAGTTGTATAACTGACTTTACGACTCTACGACTGTTTATGACTAGACTGACGATTGTTGACTCTCGACTACGACTATCTGTCCGTGACTGTGTAAGACTTACAAAAATCTCAAACATATAAATGAAGCTAAGGCGTTGTTTGAATTGCATGTGGACTAGGACGCACGCAATTTCGTAATAAATTAGGAACGCCTGACCCAGTATCAGCCAATCGTTTTCATGGCTATTCCTGAATGTTTATTTTCAATGAATTTGTTATCATACACAGCACGTTCTCCCGTGAGTCACATCTACGACTCAAGTAAACACTGTTTGTTTTTCAAAACCATGTTAGACGATATTAATATAATTATATTAATAATTATATTTAATGAAATAAAAAAATAAAAATATTTATACAGAATTGTTTCCTTAACACAAATTAAATTAGAGGGTCGTAATAATATCAAAAACGTTCAACATTGAAAATACGTCTTTTAAAATATTTACCACGTTTCAAGTCATTATTTCAATTATAGCATTATAAATAAATTTCTCTTGCGTACACCATCTGCACTCGACTATAATACAAGGCACATGGGTCATGTAGGCGGGCATTCGACACCAACCATTTCATTCATGGGTGTCATTTTTTAGAATTTAATTTTACATACCTGTAAATGGAAAGGATTCAATATTCACTTCATTTGGAAGGTCATTGTTTAGACTCCCGGGGAGGTGCTTACGGCAAAATTAGTGTCAAACTACGTATACATTTTTGGACGAAATGAACATACAGGTGTGATACAGTTCAATCTGGAAAGCTACGCATACTGATGAACAAATTTTTACTAACCTCAATTGTGACGATTTCACTGGTCGAGCTCTAACTTTGAAACAAGTTTAGTACGTGGCCACCATTGCAAAAAAGTCAATAGTGATAAATAATTCGTCTGGAAGATTTTGGTGACAGTTAAGGTGCAGAGCATCCAATAACCAGGATTGAATAGACTTTGGTTAAAGAAAATTTGTATTAAATTTTAAAAGTCCAATGCATATTTAATTGAGAATGATTAAATGCGCATATATGACCCATGTACTTGTAATGTAACCATGTAACCAGCAAGCTAATGCCTAACTGCTCTATTGGCATTTTCCACCCTTGTGATGACGTAGCACCATTACGTCACACTTGTCACTACTGTTGGTGACACTTGCCTCCATAAAAGTATGATGCAAGATTAATAAATATAGAACATTTACTTTTTCTACCGTAATATTTGATATATTTCATCGTTTGATTCATATAAAGTGATATAATTTAATTGGTAGCGATTATTGTCGATAGTGTTTTAAAGTTTGGTGTCAAGCATTAGTACATTAATGTAAATTAGGTTAACTGGTTTAAGCGTACCGAGGGTCTTGTCATGCACGAATTATTTCGTTCAAATCTGTGTGCATACCATGTACAAGATTTAACTGTGTGGACGCTATTCTCGTTGTCATCGTAATGTTTGATCTCGCCCAACGTTCTATCATATTTGCCCTTCGTCGCAAGTCTCTATCTATTCTTTAGGCTCAGCCACCATTAAATCGATTCGACCGTCCCATTTGCAGGAGTACTTTTCTAAATACATTCGAGATTATATATCACCTTTCACCCAGTGGATCTGCTGCCTTCAGATAAATTTGTCTGCAACTTGCCAGATGGAAACTACGTACTAATTTATCATCGCATGTGTCAAGAGAAGTCTTATATTTTAGTACTGATTATCGAATCGATGGGTCTAACAGACATGCGACACGGCAGCTATTTTGAGTAAATCTGTCTCCGCTCTAGGAGGAAGAGACAAGGAAAAAATAATCATCATTAACAATAATTGAAAAAGACTGTTTTAAACAAATTTTGTGATAATGGATGTTCTTTGAAGACTTTGAAAGTAAACATTATTTGATTGCATGGAGTGTTTTTGACCGTTGAAAATATTTGACATCAAAGTTGAAATAAAATGTAAAGCATAGGCTTCATCCATAAAGTGAACGGTACGGAAAGATGATTTGCAAATAAACGTGATATCATTTGTACTGTCTTGATTAAAAAGTATTGCTTTGTACCAAAGACGCACAATATTTCTGACTTGGTTGAACTAAGACCGCTTCTAGAGTGTTTTGCCTAGTGCCTTTATTTGGGCATACAATTTAGGAACGGCACACTCTAACTATACACAAATATAACAATTACAATTGGACTAATTACCACAGTTTATGAGCTGCAAATAAATCACAGTAAACACGCGTATCTAATTAATTGTCCATTTTTATCTTCTAGGAAACCCTTTTTCTTTGATTAAAATGTATATTCGTTTTCAAGGTAAGACAATATTTTATGTTTGGTATTTTCTTGGAGATAGACTCTTGTTTGGAATGCTTATTTAATAATCGAAAGCCCAACTCCACCTATACACAATCTAACGTTGTTAGAGAAACAGTACTGCTCGCAAAACAAGTTTTCCTGGCTTAATTAAAAAAAGTTCATAAACTGCACATAGTAATTATGCAACCGCAACAAGATGCAGGGGCCCAATATCAATCACATTTGCCGTCATTCCGTTGGCCCATAAACAGTAAAGTTTGCAACTCACGCCTAAGGCGGCATTTGTTTAGTGAAATGCTTGTTTTAGGTGAATTTGCTTTTAACAGAATTTGTCTTTATCGATCCAGCTTTGACCGAGTTAAGACTCTTTTAATATCAGTTTTAAATCTCCACCACTGCAGATATTTCTAGCTAGCGTATATCATGGATTGCTCAACACATACTAATGGTATTCTCTGATTATACTGTCTAGATGTGGAGAGAATGTCTGGTTAGTTCCACTTTGTATATAAGTAGGTCCCTTAATACTTTACTTTATATCAACAAATACGTTTCTTTTTGTAACGCATAGCTTATGGCCCATTCAACAATAATTCGTTATTAACATTCTCTTAAACACTTACTTGAGCATGTCATGATTATAATATTTTATTATATTCCTCGAAGAGCTAAGTGTTGCTTCGAAGTAGAAGAGCTCAATAACCATTTACCTTATTCTGATGGAATGTTGTAAGAACATTCATTCATGGACCTGTATGAGTCTTGTATGGGCTATTTTCTTCTCTTCCTCATTTAGGATATTGTTAGTCACCTTGGCAATCAACATCATATCCTTATATTTGACAATGCTTGTATTCGGCATACTTTAAAAATAATGAAACAGTATTACATGCCATTTGACGTGAATCTTGTGTTAAAGGCAATGAGTTATAGCCATAGTCGATCATCTTCATAAATGTACACGGGATATTGCTAGTGTTGATGAATCCTTCATAGGCTTTGATTTCCTTGTGTTCTACGACACCAAGCAGTCAAGGCTCCTGAATGATCATCTTCACGACACACTCCCTTCTTTCCTGAAGAACAATTTTTAATAAATGTAGCCTTTTCATATGCGCTCATTGTTAATAGTTCTAGTTTTTCTCAAACCGTACATGTGTCAGTATTCACGGGTTTTCTTCAACATAAATGTAGCTAGTGATATCTGTATTAAAGCATTGTTGTTGTTGTTGTTGGGCGTAACGCCAGTTTTCAGCACACGATAGACTATTCATGGCGGCCAGTATTAATGGTGGAGGAAGAAACTATTAAAGCATTGTTATTCGTGTACTAATGTACTAGTGGTTTATACGGCAAAGCCTATCAACTGTATACATGAGAAGTTCGTTCTTTTACAAGTTCACATTTATATAAGAGCTACAGTTTTTAAAGTTTGCTTCACGACACACATGCTCGTTTCCTAAAAATTATTGTCGATGAATTAAATATTACGCTTCGGGATCATTTGATTGGTTCAGTCTTTGATCCCATACCTTTGAAAGATGTACATAATCTTTCATTTTCCTGTCACCACTACATGCGTCAATAATACTTCTTTGGTTATTTGTAGTTTAATAATGGATTTATAAAATATATTTAAGGCACAAGTTAATATCAAGATAGTAAACTTTATTTGTATTCATTAATTCAAAAATGTTACAGTAATTGTATGATCTCCTATGAAATATTGTTACTGTTTTTTATCACTTCAAATCACTGACGGCACTTTTGATGGCAACAAGTACTACAAATTTATAATGTCTTTTGTTGTTTTCCTATCAAAAGTATGAAAAATTGAATATATTACGATCAACAATCAGAAATGCAAAATGAAGTTTCTTTTACATCTTTTGTTTCTTTTTACAATGTCATTCTTTGTTTATGACCATCAGAAGACTTCTATTATAGTATCCTATTTTATGTTTGTCCGAAAATATTTACACAATAACAATATAGCTATTGCAAATAAACTATCCTGTATTATGACACATTCGCAGATTACTTATAAACTATCCTGTATGACTATAAGTGCTCTGCGAATGTGTCATAATACAGGACAGTATATAAGTACTATGCGAATGTGTCACTCCCTCTCTTACGTTTTGGGGTGGCAATATTGTTACAACACAGGGAAAACCGCTAAAACAAAACAATTGTATTAATCAATCATTTCGTTACATGTTCAACACGGAAACTTCTGCTAATGTAAAATATCACATTTTATTGTTTTATGAACCACATGAACAGTTCTCAACATTTACTATATAAAGTGAAGAATTATTGTGACTAATGGGTAAGTAATGTAAATGATAATGAAAACAAAAGTAATGATTTATAGAAATGGGTTTGACATCTACCTTTGTCTTTTCTTATGGCTATACACTGTTATCACGGGTAAATTCACTTACTTCGGTATCACCCTGAGTTATAATGGCAAGTAGCCTGAACTATAATGATAAAACTAGATATGTACCAAAGGCGTTGACAAGTCATTTACATTAGAAGTTGTTTGATAATCATAAACATTAAACTCGAACAAATTTTATTTTAGCTTTACTTGATAATTTTGCCAGTACCAATGTGAAGGATTTGGAGCTTTCATTGAGCAAATTATTTCGTAAATGTTCATAGGAATATCTTTAAAATATTATACTGGTAAGTCCACAGACTTGGAAAATTGCAAATGTGGACACTATCTTTCAGAACTAATAAGTAAGGAAAAGGGAATTTAAAGTAGTAGTAAATACTTAGAAATTTATTAAATTGTTTTGTGTTTTCCTTATCAACCACACAGTCAATATGCAACATTATTCAGATATGGGTCTGCGCAGTTTGCAGTTATTCTCGTCTTATAAGCTAATACATACGGTACCTCTCCCTAGGATACGCCCTGTCTGTCATCAGGTTTATTTTCTAAGAAGTTCTATGTGTATTAATGGGCGTGTGAGTTCACTAGTTCGACAATGGAATCCAAAGATGTTGCATGCAAATGACAAGCAAAGGTCAATTGAATTATGATTAAAACTCAGTTATTTAAAAGTCTCATTTAGACAGAAATGCCATGCTATCTGATGTCAGGTTTTACTCTTCTCTCACATCTGTTAGTTTAAAGAAAGGAAATGCACATGTCACTAGATTACAAATTTATTTTCACACAATCATGGTATGCTTCCTGGTAAACTGAGTAATTACACTTTTGCCAATTCAAAGGGGAAGATAACAAAGAATAACTTGTCGTTTCAGTCTGAAATACAAATTCATTATTGATTTCACAACTGAATGCTATGATTATTAATCGATCGAGGATGTAGAAGATGTTATTATTCAAAGCAGGAAACAGCCAGTTCCACGCTTTATTTCGGTAAGTTCAATCGCTTGAGTGGCATTTCTAATTGCGTATTAGTACATTTAATAGATGTTTTTATGGTCAAATAAAACATATTTCTCGTAATTGTTCTTTTGTACCTTGGGCAAATTACAAAATGACACCCCTTCAGAGATCTTAGAAAAGAAATAATTGTCAATTGAAATTAGTAATTTATGATTTGTGAATTTGACCAATTTTGCAGTCCTTGGTTTAAACAAGACATTCAACTATTTCTAAAATAAATATTTATTTTAAGCAAAGTCTTATCACAGCGATAGGAAAGAATTTCTATATAATCTGTTAGTACTATTTTCTGAGTTAACTAATTAATACTTGTCCACGTTTACTATGCTTGACATTTAGTCAAGCTACAGACGAAATTCTTACAGGAACAATTGGCGTATGTTTGACGCTAAAGATGTCGTTATTAACTCTCTCATTTAAAGATATTTGTGTGAAGTATTATCATATTGATGCGTATTTTTTGTGATCCATTGCATTGCATGATTGACTTTTAATAGCGCACGTTGTATTCTGTGTATGATTCTATTTATAATTTGAACAAAGAGGCAAACAGCCTATGTTTTTTATATATATTTTAAGGTCCATTCAATGCAGTTATTATAAATTCGAGTACTCTGTCTGCACTGAAAGAATACATATTTATGCACGTAAAAGCTGGGGTAATATATTTCTTATAATCTTTAATACATATCACATTATACATATTAAGATTACGAATATTAATAATAGCAATGAATTATTTCTTTCTTGGCCTGAATATATTACCAATAATAATAATAATAATAATAATAATAATAATAATAATAATAATAATGACTATTTTGTAATAATAAATATGATTATTAGTGATTTCTCCGTCGTTTGCAACGTAACACAGAAAATAACAAATAACAGAGTACAGTAATCCGGAATGACACCTTTGAAATATATGGAAAAATACACAGATTCTAAAATATTTAGTGGGCAATGCAGCAAGATCATGCGGTGAACCATCAACTGCTTTCGAAACTTTTCTGCACTTTATTTTGTCCACGTGTACATGATGTCTCACTTAAAGGACACCTATAGAGCAGAATATGAACTTTGGTTTAGTTCCTTAGTTCCTAGCTATTCGCATAACATTAAAAAGCTATTGATATCTTTTTATATGACATTGCAGTAGTCAAAATTACTTCTCTAAATATTTTTGAACTTTATTTATAATCATTTCCAAACAACTCTTGTAGTGAAAAGAATTCTTGAATGACTAATCGAACAACTCCACAAACACTTGTACTTGTTTAAAACTATTTTGTTACAAGGAATCGAAACTTGGTATTGTTATGATATAATTTTGAGAGTATCCCAATTCAATGTGGCACAAAGTGTTTTGTAGAAATGTACAAAAACGTTAATAACAGAAATAGGAGCTACAACATCTCAGGCAATTTTGTATTTAGATATGTTGGGACGTTTCCCTGTACGCCGTTTTCAAAGCAGGCGTATCACATCGTCTTTATTTTAATTGATTATATGGATTTTAATGCATTGATGACAATATGAACCCTTAGCAATGGAAGCCATGTGCATTTCATAAGGACATGCAGGGGCCGACAACCCTTGTATCCTAGGTGGGCATCAAACCCGCGACCGTTGGATTATTCTTCCAATGAGGTATCGCGGCTTCCCACTCGTATCACAATGTCAACACACTGACTATTAGCACCCCACGATACACCATCTGTATACGGTCATCCACTATTTAACTCGAAGAGATGTAACAAAACTTCTAGACAGTACAAACTCTCCTTGCTTAAGTGTAGTTGTCAGACGACATGTAATTGACGTAATCTATATAGATATAGTAAACCAAATCCAAAATTACGACTTTCATCTGAGCACAGGGGGAAATTTAGAATTTTGCGACTTGGGAATTGTGTGCACAATGAACATAAGGACGTTGAAATAGAGAAAATATGCATTTATTACGAAAGTGGATGAAAGTATATGTTTATTGCTATTAGATTTAATTCCTTTAGAAGTAGGTTCCAACTAACTTCCTAAAGAGGATGTATAGCGAATGTTAAGATCGAGTTCTTTGAGGCGCCATGCAAGGAAAGGGACATTAGCATATTCGAAACTACAGGCAAATCAACACATGACTGTAGAAACTGATTTGGAATGCCACTGGAATTCAGTTTGAACTTCATACAGTTGGACTTGTAATAAATCTTTTAAGATTATTTGCGATTTAATTCGCGTTATTCTCAGTTTCTTACTTCTTATTTTCACTTTATGTTCTATGGAAATAATTATTTGTTTAATTTTACGAACTTGATTGGTTTTGCTCATTTCTGTTACTTAGGTTAAAAAATAGAGTCGTAATAATTACATGTCCAACGCTTTGAGCAATGAAGCACGAAAAGAGAAAATAGAACGAAAGTTGCTGAGGAGAAACAAAGGCCATGATCCGTTTTAAGTTGCATTTACAAATCCAACTCTGGTTCAGAGTTGTCGATATTAATACCATACAGTAATGATACGATGCATAAGATGTATCAGTGTCTGCTTACATATACTAGTACACAACTGAATACCGAAGCAACTGAAGAAAGTGTTTGTGTGAGCACAACTGAAAACAGTCTGACTAAAGTGAAAAAGTTATCATCAGATATGAAAGTCCACTTTAGGTTCAACAAGAGAAACAACGAAAGGATAAATAAAGATAAACATCAAAGGAAAACGGTGCCTAAATGAGCAACAATATAACCTGCAATGTAAACTCTAGATATATTGATAACGCAAATACAAAATAGGGAATCATACAACTAAATGTTTGTATGACTTGATTCTTTGACGATCACAAAGCAATAAATGGTTAAGACGAACTAACAAAATGGCAATGCTTTGATTCTCTGTAAAATAACTAAACGAAACTATCGTGCATCTCCTCTGCATCAGAAATGTTATTCCAGAATCCACCACTTCTTTGGTAGAACGCCTCGAAAACATGCACATCATCTGTGATCAGTATATAGTGCATTTCATAGCAAAATCACAATTTCTCAACGGATATTGGCACCATTTGATCATCAGCTACAGAAACCAAAAGAAATCATGAGGCGAAACTAAACTGTAAACATTATAACTAAAACACCATTCAATAGCAGAAACATTTAAAAATATTAAAACCAATCACTATAGCACGACCTCGTCGCTTGAAATATTTCTCACCACTACTACATTAGTTCCTACCGTCAACATTGGATTTTGATCGCCATCAACTAGATATATTTACATCTTCAAAGCACAAAACTATTCTTACTGGATGTTCCATTCTTAAGCCTATTAAAAGTTCCCAACTCACAACCTGAGTTATATATCCACAATCTCCCTTTAAGCCACTTTACATCCGTTAAAGAACTGTACCTAGGTAACATTAACACAATAATCACAGATGTCAAAAGGAATGATGCCAATCAACTCATGGATCCAACTACAATCGCCTCTCGATACAAGTCCTCCATTAAGTCGATTTCAGCAAGTTTCAAGCTGTTGATATTGGTCCCAATGCAATGATAGAACAAAATGTCTCTTCAGTATTAAATTTAAAATATATTCCTGATTGCAATCTATTGATACCTGGAACAGAAGAAACTCTACAGATTATGTTTGGTAGAGACAGAGTGCATATCACAAAATGATAATGCTTCACGTTTGCTCCAAAACACTGACAGCATGCACTCTTTGCAAGAGGAAACGATCAAATTCCATAACAACCAGTACTTGTCGCAAATGGAACGACATTGTCTAAACAAATGGCGGCAAAATATATTGAATGATATATATATATATATATATATATATATATATATATATATATATATATATATATATATATATATATATATATATATATATATAATCTCACTAAAATGATATAGTATCCTGTTTGAGTCATTCCCAAGTCACAAGTATTCCACGTACTCTTAATCTATTGTCCAGACATTCGTCAGAACACATTCTGTTCATGACACTATCCAACCTGTACCACAATAAACTATTCAAATAGGGCTCATACCACTATAAAATAACTAACTTGCAACCGTTCCATTTTTTTACCGATTTGAAATACGCTCTAAGTAATAATCAACCTACTTGTACAAATCCAGACCATAATATAAATCGTTGGGATGCAATTTTCCTTTCAGTCCTTACTAGACACAATTAAATGAAACCGTTAAAGAGAATTATGCAACCTGTTTTAATTCTAAAATAATGGAAGACAAGAACCTGCATGATTTATATAACAGTCCGCGTGAGAAACGCGGTTCAAAACGCAGAAAGGCAGCAAAATGCCTAATAGTTGATAATAAAGAAGGATCATATTTCAAGGTGGATCGATAATTAAAGTCATTGATGAAATATATGGAAACATTTTCCAGCCTCTAATTCAAGTTCAACAGTTAATGATTTACCTACAAAATTATAAACCAGTAGTCATACCTATACAGTCATTATATATTGCAAACAACCTACATATATAACTTTCACATCATTAACTTTAATTTGGGGAGCATTCCACTCCATCACAAGATAATTATCACCTCAAGGATTTTGTGGACTCAAAAGTCCCATCTCAAACACCATTACAGTTGCTTTTAAGATGTTACTGATCTTTCAGAGAACCTACATGACAAAAAAGTAACATGACTAATCGAACTTTCATTAAACATACTTAAAACATCAACTCAAATTGATGCTCCTTCGTGTGCTAGCATAATAAAATACAAATACTGATACAGGAAACTTTCCAACAAAACTGAAATTATCCAAAGACTTTTCAGTCCTTAAAACGGTGATAGATCGTCAGCTAAACTTTATTATTTTAACAAGTTGATCTCTAAGGTTTGAAATGAAGTATTTCATCTTCTCCAATGTTTTAAAGCATAATCTTTGTTTGTAAAAATCAGATTTCAGAAAAATGAATCCATGCCAAACACAACACTTAGCTAGCAGATATGTATGACAAGAAATAAATGGAGAAATTTATATAGCTTTCATAAACATTTTTGATTTAGTAGATCGTGAAATATTGATTAAAACCTTATAAAATTATGTGATAATTCAATAGTTTAGTTTAATTCCTTCATAACAAACAGTCAATAATGTTTTTCAGTGTATTGCTACTTTTACATGTTCCCTAAAATACATCCAAAACAAAAGTCATTATAGATTCTATTCTTTGAATTTTGGCGTTTTGATCTTTCTATTTCTCATTAATGAATTACCAATTCATATGAACGCCACTAACGTCCATCTTCTATTGGATGACACGACTTTACATGCCAAGAGTGCTACAATTACATCCCATGAATATAATGTAAACATAGCGTTAATGATATTTTATTATGGAGAGAAACCAACAAATGCAATGAAACACAGAAGGAAATAATCCAGATATGACAATTGAATCATGGCAAAGAATAATGCAATAAGAGGACATTAATATATGCTCAGGAGCTATATTAAGCAACACAGAAAATCAGAAACATTTTGGTCTGGTTATGCACATATGTTTATGTGGAGAAAATACAAAAATGTTGGTATGTTTTACGCTTTACCAAAATAGCAGGTGGTTTTCATATGTGCTAGAATCTATTCTAAAAATTTTTATAATGGATCCAGATTGCCTATGCAACGGATACACATTGCCTGGGATTAATTATGACTGATACAAAATCTTAATTAGTAAGCTCCATACACATGCCTCTGAAATTATCGCAAGCTAATACTGTCCACCCTTACATTTATGAACCAAGTTACAGATTTACAGTGACTACTGCTTTAGTTATAAAGTAAAGTACATAAGATTATTTTGACGTGAATAGTTTGATAACATGGTTCACAATATATCAGTGATATCCTAGCTCCAACACGAATATTCTTGTTTGCTGCGTATTTGACCGTTTTGCAAGAGAGGAGTATGGGCAACAGAAAGTAGAAACGATGCGATTGCGTACCATATTAAATTCATTTAGAAAATTGGGATTATTAACACCTTTTATCGTTATTTACATAAGTCACTAATTATTCAATTGGAAATTCATCATTGATCTAACAGCACACGGTTCCGAGATGTTTATTCATGTATATTATTGTTCTATGGGCATATTACAATTTGATATAACTATAGTATCTGTCTATCAAATTTATTTATACCAACACTTTAAAAGCCATGTTACTTTTATTGTATGCGGTGTATGTATCTATTATATATATATATATATATATATATATATATATATATATATATATATATATATATATATATATATATATATATTCGTTTATGTCAGCAAATTGAAATCTTTCTAAATGAATTATCTAGCATATTTTCCATTTTAATTTACAGTTTCATTTTAGAAGGCTATATAAAAATTGACAAAAACTAATTCGTACAATTTACTGTGATATAATGGAGAAATTGATATAACTAATTAAAATCTTATATCTTTTGAAAATATAATGCTATGTATAAATTCAGTACTATGCTATAAATTCTCCTGCTAATACTTTCCAGTGGTCACAATATTAATGAAATATTCATAGAATAAGAAAAAAAAACATAAAGCCAATTAATTTTTCATATGCATTGTTTTATTGCCGGTAGTTTATATATAATTGAAGAAAATTACTTTGAAATTGAATTTTAAAAATAGTATATGTCTTCTCTTTATCAAGTTATCTTCATGCCATCTAAATACCTAGTTCTTACAGTAATGCCTTACTTTGCTATTTGATTGAATATGCTTATATAGAAGGGGAGCCATGATTGTAATTTTACGACTATGTCGCCATCATATATTTAACTAATATTTGATTACCAGGTTATACTGTATCGATAGAGAAATCATTTACCTTCATTTACATCCTAACTGACAGAATTAATTTGCAACATTTTTTCATGTTTATAATTTATATTCCTGTTTAAAGAAGATGAGATAAAGAAAGAAATTAGGTACGATGTTGTGTTGACAGTTATCAACGTTTATTATTTTCTTTATGATTTTTAATGAAATAAAGATGCTAAATCAAATTTCAAATAATATAATAACTTTAATTACTTGAAGTTACATTTTTCTCTTCTACAGTAGATTTGTCGAATCAGTAAAACCGTTCAAATATAAACAGTAGATAACAGTAGTTTAATGATATTCGTTTAAATTCTATTACATGTTTTGCAGATAGCATGCAAATGTGTTACGAAAACACCTTTAATTTCCATTAAGAGGTATCTCAGAAACTATACTAAGTACAATACGCTATGAACAGTAAATTTCACCAAAAACTGGTAGCTGGATTTTGTTGATATGAGCCAGCATCATTATTATTAGACATATTTAATATTTAATAAGATGTATATGAATATGTTTTGTAATAATTGATTATATCGATAGTCGCAAAATCATTGTCTCAAAATTATTTTCTCCTAATCAAATTATCAACTCAATTATACATATATATATATATATATATATATATATATATATATATATATATATATATATATATATATATATATATAAAGAATACAAATCATATGGCGAATAACAACCCTCTCAAGCGTACTGGATCCACCAAGGGATCACGTTTGTCAGGGATTAATTAAAATAGATGCAATAAACTGACGACGAACAGTACGAAACTAGTAACTAACTAGCCTAAGCGCTTTCGACTCTTAATGAGTCTTTCTCAAAGGCAAATACAAAACATAGTTACGACAAACAAATAAACACAAAAACGTTGTGTTTGTAAACCTCTACATTTCTGTCTTCACATGTGCTAAAACTATAAATACAACCAGCTTGTATAGACTAGTTGCGGAAACTGAAAACGTTGTATAATTCCCTAAAAGTCTACAAGCCAAAGCGACATCTATTTTTACTTTGTGTACATATGTAACGCAGATTATATCCCGGATATTTGATTCTATACCAGTTATTCTTATAGTAAAAATTGAAGGATAATAAGAAGATTTAGAAAATATTAAATTCTACTAGTGCATAGTTTTCATTTTCTAGTCTTCTTGGTTTAGACCGCTTGGTTTCAATGTTCTAAGGCGGCGTATCCAGTATGATTCCTTTTCCTTCCTGGTTTCGGAACTCCAGCTGTGGTTGTTAGCAATAGCGATAAGTATTATATCACTGAAAGTGTGGCCAGGGGAGGAGAAGTGTTCTGCGACCGGGCTTCTGTACAGCTTTTTTGTCATCCAATCAGATCTATGAAGGTTTATCCTTATGTGTAGCTTTTCAGTTTCTCCCACGTACTGAAGGCCACAGATCTTACATGTGATGAGATAAATCACATTCTCTGTTTTGCACGTTTTGTTTGGACCATGTATGTTTAGTTTTCTTTAGTCTCTGTGCTAGTGAATGTCTTGGTCTCTATCATATGTTGACAGGTTTTGCATCTTTTATCGCCACAGGGTCCAGATTGACTAGGTTGGTTGTGACTAGCGATTGTTGTTAGCTTGGCCCTGACTAGGATGTCCTTTAGGTTTATTGGTCTCCGGTAAGCTACTACAGGTTTGTTCGGAAGTATTAGCTCCGACGATGAAAGATTCATAGAAAGGTCTGAAGAGCTGGCTAAACATTTAATTTACCGAGGCTACGACAAAGACCTGATTGCGGAGGCAATCCAAAGGGCCAAACAAACAAGCCGTGATGACCTACTCAGATATGGACAGAAAGAAAAGGTTGATAGGATACCATTTATTCTGACCTATCACCCAGACAATCCCAAAGTAGGTTAAATCATCGCAAACCACTGGCCAACCGTGCAATCGTCAGACATACTAAACCTAATACTTCCGAACAAACCTGTCGTAGCTTACCGGAGTCATTTTAATAAAACAGTCCTTCATATTGCCTTTGCTTAATCCGTGACAGCTTTATAATTTTAGTAATGCTTTTAATTTTCTCCAAATTCAGTTTTATATTCTTATATCATTTTAAATCTTGTCCATTTAAATAAAACACTCGAGTTTAATCTTGAGTCTCTTTGTCAGTTTAGTATGTCTAAACTAAATCTAATACTTCCGAACAAGCCTGTAGTAACTTACTGGAGACCAAAAACCTAAAGGACATCCTAGTCAGGGCAAAGCTAATGCCAATCGCTAGTCAAAACCAACCTAGTCAATCTAGACCCTGTGGCGATAAAAGATGCAAAACCTGTCAATATATGATAGAGACCAAGACATTCACTAGCACAGTGACTAAAGAAAAACTAAACATACATGGTCCAAACAAAACGTGCAAAACAGAGAATGTGATTTATCTCATCACATGTAAGATCTGTGGCCTTCAGTACGTGGGAGAAACTGAAAAGCTACACATAAGGATAAACCTTCATAGATCTGATTGGATGACAAAAAAGCTGTACAGAAGCCCGGTCGTAGAACACTTCTCCTCCCCTGGCCACACTTTCAGTGATATAATACTTATCGCTATTGCTAACAACCACAGCTGGAGTTCCGAAACCAGGAAGGAAAAGGAATCATACTGGATACGCCGCCTTAGAACATTGAAACCAAGCGGTCTAAACCAAGAAGACTAGAAAATGAAAACTATGCACTAGTAGAATTTAATATTTTCTAAATCTTCTTATTATCCTTCAATTTTTACTATAAGAATAACTGGTATAGAATCAAATATCCGGGATATAATCTGCGTTACATATGTACACAAAGTAAAAATAGATGTCGCTTTGGCTTGTAGACTTTTAGGGAATTATACAACGTTTTCAGTTTCCGCAACTAGTCTATACAAGCTAGTTGTATTTATAGTTTTAGCACATGTGAAGACAGAAATGTAGAGGTTTACAAACACAACGTTTTTGTGTTTATTTGTTTGTCGTAACTATGTTTTGTATTTGCCTTTGAAAAAGACTCATTAAGAGTCGAAAGCGCTTAGGCTAGTTAGTTACTAGTTTCGTACTGTTCGTCGTCAGTTTATTGCATCTATATATATATATATATATATATATATATATATATATATATATATATATATATATAATCAAAACTATAAGCTATATGGAATATAATAGATATAATATACACAATATAGGTATTTTAGTGATGATAAGGTACTGTATACATGAAAGAAGTCAAGTATCGCTCAGTATTTATAAACTGCAAAAGAAGGCAAAAGAGAAAAACAAAATTTGAAAAGCTAATTCCATTTGTCATTATGTCATACAAGTTTTGCCTTTGGAGTTTTAAAAGTACAGGATTTCGTTGAGGTCATACAAGAACGGTTATTTTATTTGCGGACTACATATTTCTATCACTATAAGAGATTTAAAACAAGAGCAGTTTGGACCCAATATTTTCATTCCCGTTTGTTTTTTAAAAAAATTGGATAAATAAATATAGTTTTTGTTACTTTACTGATGATTCCACCTTACTTAAAAATAAAGATTCCAAGCGTGTATAATATCTGAGATATATCTTGGAAGAATTCCTTCAAGACTGAAAGTTACCCTAATGTGGGTTATTATAATTAAGATAGCAATGTATTATCACTGAACGCAAGGGTATAAGGCGAATTACTCAAGACATTATATGACGTTTTTTTTTTTTAATTTTGATTTATTAATGAAATCAATATTTGTTCCATGTCTGGATACGAATCTTTGTCTTCTGCTGCGAGATATGGCAACTATCGGATGCATGCATGTTTCAGCGAATGTATTACCAAGGCTATCAATACATCACCAAAAATGATCTACTTTAGATGCCCATATAGACTCTAGATTGTACATACACTCTCGTACCTTGCATATATATTTGTCATGAAACCTTGGCACTGGCCAGGTTAGGTTATTATAATTAAGGGAGTAATGTATTATCACTCAAAGCAAGTTCTAAGGAGAATTAATCAAGATATTATATGAGGAGGTTTATGTTGTATCTTGTTGCTGACCTTGTTTCAGAACTAGCAAGGTTTTTTAGTAAACAAATTTTCTTCAATTTATTTTCCCAGAGTAAGAACTATTGATTTCAGTTAAGTCTATACTGAATACGTGATGTTAGGCATGTTAAATAGTGTCTACGTTGTTCTAGAGAATGACCATGTGACCCTGATACGGAAATTTGTTTTGCGTCTTAACTTAGCAAGGGTTTGTAGTAACAAATTATCCTTATTTTTTTCCTAGAGTAAGAACCATTGATTTCACTTAAGTCTATACTTCATACGTGATGTTAGGCATCTTAAATAGTTTCTACGTTGCTCTAGAAAATGACCATGTGTACCTCTTATCGGAATCTGTTTTGCAACTTAACTTGTGGATTAACCACAACCTTATATGCAGCTAGGATAATGCCTTGTAATAAATTAATTCCCTCAACGGGTATAGAATACAATATTCATACAATTACGTGTCATAAACAAAATTACACAATGGAGAGGAATATTAACAAAACCGCGATCTACTTCAGCATAAGAACACTCTCAATAGAATAAGACTTTCAGAAAAAGACAAGGTACCTGATAATAAAAAACTCTGAGAAGCTCCTGTGTCTCTTACAATTTTAATAGGGATGGGATTGGACGAATCACCCAAGAGTGATATAGAACCTTTCGACATGAATGGTTCATAATTCTCTATAAGAAATTGAGACTGGGGTTTATAAGACTCAGCAATTATATTGCTTTCAATCATGATCGTGACCTTGACCTATTAGAAATAAGACCATTTTGAAAAGGTCTGTCTTGACTGTGATACTTATTTTTCAATTTGAAACAAGCAGAAATAACGTGTCCTTTCTTCTTACAATCGGTACAGATAGGAAGAGACAAGGAGTTTTGATCAAGATTGTCAGAAGCTTGATTTTTAAAAGTTTTACAAGATTGATATTTTGAACGGATCGTATTAGGCTGAAACACCTAATAGTCTTAGTAACATCAAAACTTGAATTTGTATCTGAAGTGGTAATGTGCTTTTCACTTGCACTATTTCTTTTATTCTAAATGGATATTCCCTTTTTTCCATTTCTCTTTGCATTTTCATCTCTCTCTTTCTCTCTCTCTCTCTCTCTCTCTCACACAGTGTCTTTCTTATATAATTGCATTTGTTCTTTCTGTAACTGCATTTGTCTCGCTTTCTCTCTTTCTTCCTTATCTAATCCCATTTGTTCTTATTTATCCTCTTACTGTCTCTCTTTCCTCTTTCCTACATTGTAACTACATCTCTCTCTCTCTCTACTGTTTCTAATAGCATCCAATACTACTGTTTCTAATAGCATCCAATAGCATTTGTTCTTTTTCTTTCTGTAAATGCATTTGTCCTTTCTCTTTCTCCAGTTGCAAATCCATTTGTTTTCTTCTTTGTCCTTTTGAATGTCAAGCTCCCGTAACTCTAATTATATTATGTATTTTAAATCTAATTCCTTTACTTTTATGTCAGTCTGATACAGTGTTACTGATCTAAACCAAAACACTTTTATCCCAAACAGTCTTTTCGAACAATTAGTGGACCAGTTTTTGTTAATTTCGTGCTTCGATAAAGAAGTTTTTATCTCAGAAAAAAAGTTCTGTTAGGTTCAAACAATTCATCTTTTTATAAGCAGTGTAACTACTCTTGATTAGGATTTGAAAGAAAATGCTCCGCTTTTGAGGAGTTTTTAAAAAGAATGCTGATTAAACTAATGATTTAAACAAATTATGAAATAAATCTTGGGATTTAAAAATTGTAAACACTAGGAAAATTTAAAATTCAAAAAACAATTTTCTGAAACATTTTAAGTATAATTCATATATCCCAAGGAAAATCCACACCTGCCATGTTACGTGTCTAGGCTCCAAGAAAAGATTCAAGAAAAGTAAAGACAACAAGCGTTATACAATTTAACAAATTAATTTATTTCCCTAGAAAACAAGGAAAATGAGAAAAGGACTTAAGGTTTACGAATGATGATGATAATCAGGACTTTGGTTACCACCTAATCTTTGAAAGCTGTAAGCGCATTACAACATTTGACAACACTTAAAATGATATTATGATATGATTATAAAAATAACAATAATCACCACAAAATTAGAAACAGAAAAAAATGTAAATAGTTAAGGTAAGGATACATTATTAGGTCCTGAAGACTGTTCTTGCAGTTGAAATATGTGGGTTTAAAGAGCGTTCTTGAATGAGATTACTCCATCTTTGCGTCTAAGTGCAGCGGGCAATTCGTTTTGCGTTGCTGAGCCCTGGCATGCAAAATAGCATTGTCCATATGGTTTCATCTTCATAGTGGGAATAATGAAGAAACGAGTGTCCGAAAAGGAGCGTAAGAGTCAAACAGGTGTGTACACATGGGTGAGGCCAGATAGGAATGGTGGACTGGAACCCGTCAGTAAAATGTAATATAAATCAAAATAAATGTTTCTGCCCAAAAGTATTATTAAGTACTTTGTAATTCCAGTAAAGAATAATTAAATAAATAAATTTACACAAAAGAAAATCTGAAAATAATAATATGACTTATTCTTCTTTGGATATTAAGACATGAATGACTAATATTTCAAGTATTTAACATTATATAAAACAGTGAATAACAAATCATGGATATAGCTCAGACTCCTCTACAACAAATTCAAACTAACCAACAAATCCAGGAAAGTACAAATGAAAAGCTTTGTCACAGGCTTAAAAACAAACATGATGACCACGAATAATGATCTTAATATTTAGTCCACACTCTTAGGGAATTGTTAGCTATGTATTATGTTGTTTACAAAATAAAACTGGTAACTGCTAGATACACAATGACCTTGATTGTGGACAAAGTGGAGTACAAAAAAAGCCGATGTACATAACACATAATCATAAAAATGACGATAAATATTACAAATAAAAAAATAATAACAACTATTTAAAACAACTAATTTATGATCTTTAGGTCAGCGATAAAAACTCTGATAATATAATGGAAATATTTACTAACCAAAAACAAAAATCAAAATCCAATAGATTTGTTATAACCTATGATTGAGCATGTATATTTTGAATTTTTTCGACGAGTCCAGACATCTTGAACGGTAATGTGTGTAATGGAGCTGACAATGCGACATTTACAACATTAGGAATAGTCTGATCAGAAAATTGTTGTACACTAACAGAAAAGAAGCAGAGAGCAATTAATGTCGCTGTTTCTGCTTTCCATATGCCAAGGATTGTATAAAAGCCTAAAGTGCAAGCCGAACCTGAAATATTGAAACATAGTGAACACAAAACTCGCTATAGCAGGAACGTTGATGTCCTGTTTGTCTGGATATATGTTGCCACGTGTTGATTTTAGTCTTTGCACTTCAGTCTATATCCCTTTATGCCATTCAGTTGCTTCTGGAATAGCACTTTCATTTCACAATATATTCTCCAGGACAGGTTTGATTTTTAGGCAAGATCTTAAAAGACTAAATAAAAATGATAAGTAAAAAAATTACAAAAACCAACAAAGAATTTGATTCGATGCATAGGTCGTAATCTTGCAATAGTTATCGAACATTTCCTTCTTTTGCATGAGTTTTAGATGCAATAGTACTATGCATAAGATATTTGCTTATTAACTTTTATGTTGGTTCAACACGTAATTAATTTACCAATTACCTTACACATAATTCCAGCCGTCAGTTTGATCTCCCACTAAAATGTACTAATATATTTAAAAAATATCATAATTACATTTAAAAAAGTCACAAAATCCTAATTATTTTTCCATTCATTACATTTTTTCTTGTATTAAACTATTTTAATCTTAATATTTGATTTAAAACAAATTCTGAACTGGGCGAATTTGCTTCATGGAGCATTTTTCTGTACAACGTTTTATTTTCCAATTACTCTGCATGCTTTCAATTTCAAAACGTAGTCTCACTTCAGTGCACAAAAAAACAAAACTGAATTAAGTTGCGAACATTAGTGAAAAAAGACTTTAATTCAAGCTGACATGTAAAGTACTGGCCTAGGTTCCAGATGCCTGCATAGACGAGCTAACGTATTAAGCATCAATTATTACTAGAAGAGGCATTGATATCATCTGAAAGTTTAACTCATTTAGAGATCAAGCCATGATGTTTCATCGCCACAGAGAATTTTTAATGATAACAAAGAAAACTATATTCATTTCATAATTAAGGATGATTGGAATCGGTGTACAAATTCTGCTCGATCAGTGCATTATGTCTGATGCGATTAATTGTATTTAGGTTCCCAGAGAAGATCCGCTTAGAATATATTCTAGTTGACCAGAGCAAATTGATCAGCTATTTCCAAATTTAGATCATAACGTAAGAGGACAAGACACAACACCACAACAAATAGTACTTCCGTGGATGTGTGTGTGTGTGTGTGTGTGTGTGTGTGAGAGAGAGAGAGAGAGAGAGAGAGAGAGAGAGAGAGATTCACAATTCTTGATGTCAAATGTATTCAATGATTGTATTCCACTTATCATTTTTGGCTGAAACTATATTAATACCTAACTAATGAATATTTATTTTTATATTCCATATATGTTTCGTTACCCACAAAAATAACGGCATTATTGTTTTACTGTGAGACATTGCACTCGATGTTAATCTCGCGATTAAAAAAGTAGAGACCTCCTAATCCTCCTTGATTCCAAACCGGGAAGACCTTAGTGATTAAACATACGGGTAAGGATAAAGTTTACATGAGTGATTATCCAAATATATCGTATAGTATATACATATGTAGTTCTAAGTAATCAAACGCGTGAGAATAAAGTTTACATGAGTGATTACCCAAACACATTGTATAGTATATACATATGTAGTTCCTTCCCAGACCGAATGTTCTAAATAATCAAACGACTAAAAAATTTCCATTATTGATTCAGTTTAATACATTCAAGGGAAGGAAATCATGTAAAACTTACGCCAGAGCGAAAGCGGGGAAGCGGAGTGGGAATCTGGTGTACTGTCAAAAATAATTGAAATGTTCAGCCTTTCCTATCTCAGACAGAAGCATATCACCTACGTTATATCAAGTAGGGATCAATTTCAAAATGAGGGGCTTTCTGAGTCATTATTCTGCTTTCATTCATTCTTCATAATTTTAAACTGATATATTTGAAGTCACAAATTATATATATATATATATATATATATATATATATATATATATATATATATATATATATATATATATATATATATATATATATATCACCGCACACAACATTGAGCAGCAGCACACAACATTTAACAGCAGTTTCAAAGTTTCAAATCATTTAGCTTATGATTTCGTTAAATTGAATGGATATTATCATTGCAGACAAATATTTCTTCAATTCTCAATAATCAGTAATACGTTCATCTACCAATTACAACATCCTCGTGTATTTCAGATTAGGGATATAAGCCAATTTGCATTAAACTGACACTATCTAATGAAAGGCCCCAACCGAGGCATGGTGTGATCAACGTGAGAATAATAAGTGATTGATTCACTGATACTAGTTATTGTGAGTACACATGCTTTAAGTTAAAATTGTTTACATTTAGAATAACTATTTTATCTACATTAAAATCAGGAGACAAGTTTTCTTTAAACAGATGTTACACATTTGCAGCATCACAAAAGTTGTAAATTTTGTTTGAAGTCCAATTTTCTCGTACACATTTTTGAAGCATGATCTTTCTAGAACATGGCACATGTCAGCAAAGATATAGCATGAATTCTGCGTTACATCATTTGTCATAAGTAAATCGTATTACAACAGAGTCAAGATTTCAACTACAATATTTTAACCTGTACAACAACCTGTACATAATATTGCGACACACATAAATTATAAATAGAAGCGATGCTACTTTGTTACAAAAATGAAGCATTTCCATAAGACAAAGATAAGCAGATGTGTATTCCTAACAAAGTCTTAATATCTATCCGAACATTTATTTACCGAGGCCACGACAAAGACCTGTTTGCTGAGGCAACCCAAAGGGCTAAACAAACAAACCGCGATGACCTACTAAAATATTGAAAGAAGGAAGAGGCTAATATATTACCAATTATCCTAACCTATCATCCAGACAACACTAAAGTAGGAAACACTGGTGCATCGTGGGATCGTCGGATGCACTAAAGTTAATCATCCCAAACAAACCTGTAGTAGCCTAACGAAGACCAAACAACCATACAAAAATCCTAGTCAGGGTGAAGCTAACACCAATCACTAGTGACTATAGAAAAGATAACCATACATGGTCCAAACAAAACGTGCAAAGCAGTGAATGTAACTTATCTCATCCTATGTTAGATCTGTATGCTTCATTATGTCGTAGAAACTGAAAAGCTACACAGAAGGATCAACCTTCATAGATCTGACTGGATGACAAAGAAGCTGTACAGAAGCCTGGTCGCAAAACACTTATCCCCTTTCATTGATATAACACTTATTTCAATTGCCGAAACCAGGAAAGAAAAGGAATCTGGCTGGATGCGCCGTCTTAGAACATTAAAACCAATCGGTTTAAAGCAAGAAGACATCCATGCACAAAAGGATGTTTTTAGCTAACACGTTTTCTTTTAATAATTCTATAAACTTGTTTAATAGCCTATATTACTACTATGACAATTAAATATCCGGAACATAACAGCAGGTAGCATTATGGCTTGTCGATTTCTAAGTCAATATAATGTATTTTCAAGCATTAGCAACAAGTTGAAATAAACTAATTGAAACATAATACATTTAAAGTTTTAATTCCTCTAGAAACAGCCATGTAAAGTTTTGCAAATACAACAGTTTATGTGTTTTATTTGTTTATTTTGTCTAATTTTTGTATTTTCTTTTGAAAAAAAAAACACATTAAGTGCTCAGGCTAGTTAGATACTAGTTTTTCACTGTTCGTTCTCAGTTAATATATATATATATATATATATATATATATATATATATATATATATATATATATATATATATATAGAGAGAGAGAGAGAGAGAGAGAGAGAGAGAGATTAATATGGTTCATGTTGCGAACAATACGCATTTTACGCAAATCTCCAGGCTTTAATTTGTTTTAACTCTTGATATTCTTACTGCAACGCAAAGTGACATTTAGGTTACACATTTAAGTTACACATTTTGATATTTTGTATCTGACATTGTGAAATTATGTAACTCCTTTTTATACCTGATTTTGGACAATCAAAGGTTTAAATACTTCACGTTTTCTCTCGCCTTTTGCCTTACTCAGTAATAGCTTTGATTTAGGTGTTTAAGCAATGTCTTTGTATTGATCGCATGAGCGATTGGATATAACAGTCACATCTGTTAAAGAAATCAACATTAAACAAGTTGAAACTTAATGTTAGGTTGACATAAGATATTTATCAAACGTGAATATAGAGTAAGTAGAAGAAATAAACTTTCTGACACAAAAGTCTGGACAAGAATGATTCGTGCAAATAGCATAATTTGAAATCTTTAACTAATATAAAATGCGTCTGTATTGTTCTTAAATGAAATTTAAGGGCTCTAATGTATCGATGTTGCCTGAATTCATAATGTGTTTGTTAAACAGTCATCTGAAAATATCTTAGGCAGCTGGAATCGTTCTTCGTGTTACAAGAGTTAACACTTCAGTATTGTGCTTTAAGAAGCCTTGCATGGGCTTGAGGCTGTGATAAATGTTTAACAAAGATAAGTTATGCTACAGGAATTGTACTGGGTTGACGATAGGTGAATATTGGTTAATAAACTACCACCATTGTCATGCAGTCTTATTAATATTTCAATCAATGCTTACAACTGCATTTACTTGTAAACGTCAGTAAGAGATCGTATAGTCGTCACGCATGTATACAACTGCATAATTCAGTTTTGACTGACAACTGAATTATAGACGAGGGTAAAAGGGACTGAAGACAGAAAGTGAAATGGAATGTCAAATAGAAAAGCTCGCTAGAGAATGGAAAGTCCAAACGATGCCTTAATATATTATGTTGCATTTAAACGTACATGACGCGCGTCCAATTGCGAATAAAGTAGAAAAAGATAAATAGATCATACACTAGTTCAGCTTAAGTTGGTTTCAAGCAATCACAAAAAACTGGGACGTAACTGTAAAACAATGTGAGAAATTGCCATTGTTTCTAAGGCAAGCTGGTTATAGTCAACAGCTTTTATCAGTGCTATGTGTCAAAGTGCCATCATCCTTTTTTCTGCTGGCCTCTGTATATGCGTAAACTTACCAAAAGTACCTTTAGAATCAGATGTAACCAGGGATGTCTCTTGTTAAGATCATACGTTTGAAGGTTAAAATAACCATAATCGATTTTACATTTAGAAACAGATTTACAGAACGATTTTAATGTCATTATCATGTGCTGAAATATTAAGAGCAATATAACTTTCTGCATTAAGACCATTGTAAAACATGGGAAATTATTTCTTTTAATCAAACATCCTAATGATAATCAAATATGCTATACATTTGAGCTTTATTTTAAACACAGAAAATGTTTTAAATATACCCAATCGTATTTATTTAAAACAAATCAACGTTACGAACATATGGTCACCGACTATGTAATAGAAAAAAACCTAAAACCAACAGGTATTGTATAATTAAACAACTAATTTATTTCTCTAGAATACAAAATGAATATTTTAAAAGAACTTACAATCATGTTCATTAAATCCAAACAGACCCAAAATATCACAAGTATAAAAAATATCAAGCTTAAACTAATTTGCAGTGGCATTCCATGTACGTTTAAATTTAAAGTGTGTTAATGTGCCGTAATCTCGAAATGTAGTAATGTGCCAATAACCTGAATTTAACGAGTTTCTAACAATCTTTTGATGTACCACACTAATATAATCCAAACATGATCTTATCTAAATAAACAACAATTTCACATTAATGCTCCAGTCCATGAATATTGTAGATGAATGCTTTGTATTTCCAGTGAATAATTATTTGAATAAATAATTCCACCCAAATGAAAAACTAAACACAACACTAAAACTGATTCTCCTAAATATGTTAATACAAGAAAGAGTAATTTTTCAAGTAAGGAACAGTCTATATTAAGCTAAGACACAAAACTAAAACCAGGATGAGGGCAGAAAATCAATTTCTAGAAAATTCAAAATTGTTAACAAGACAATGTTTATTGCTAACATTATAATAAAAAAGCATGGGAAATATCAGTCAGACTAGGTATTTGCATCGGGAATACAATATCCGAGATCAAAACAGATATTTACCTGTATTGACAATGATCCTAATTTGTAATTCACAATCACATAAATATTTACCATGTATTATGTTGTTTACAAAATAAATGTTACTGATCAGGTACACAATGAACGTCATTTTGGACATGATCAAGTACGAAATATAATTATATACAACCTAAAATCATAGCAAAAAGCAAATAAGAATACAAAAGGAATTTTCTTAAGGAAGCTGTATTATATTCGAAAGCGTGCAATGTACTACACAGATATTTTAAGGAAGATAAAGTGTGGCATATAGCTGAAACGTTTATAAATTATTCGGTTTGCATAACGTTTACTTTAAAGAGTTCAAAGAGATATGTCATATACATTAACTTGAAAACTGGCTAGCATATGCTGGTGTTAAACAAAAATGTAGATTTGTGTCTTTCACGAAAACCGCTTATATCTTATTGCATCTAAATGTAACCGTCATTTCAGAGGTTGTTAGTTTTGGATGAAATGATGGGAATATAAAATATTTGCGTACCTGCTAGAAGGGTATGTTTAATACACCTCTTTCTGTGTATACTATATTTATGCCAATCATTCCAAAATATTTATATGCAATATTCATTGAGCAGTAGCATTCTTCTATCTCATATTTAAACCGACATTTTGCCCAAGTCTAGAATGTTTTCGTTTTCAAAGACGAAGAAAAGAATCTGAATACTATTTTGCTTCAAAGCCGACCAACTAGTGGTGTGATAGATATTTATAACAATTTTTGAATCTGAGTTTATGTTCGACATTTGTTTTTGTTTTGTTTTTACGTGGACAAAGCTATCACAAAAATGTTTACCTTTGAAAATACAATTTTATTTGGTTGTAAGTGAAAACAAATATTTTGACTCCCGCTAAACCTTTTATCATTTAAATCCCATATTCATATACGTTCTATGAAGAATTATTTGTTGATTAACATGCAGTATGGCTTTGCTGAAGCATATCCAAGTTTGTCACCAGAAACAAACATCTTTATCGCTGTCAGAGAAACAATTTGTTTTGTATTTTTTAACCCTATGATGATTTAATTTATATTTATAGTTTCAAACTTAAATTTTTACAGAGCCTAATATAATATGCAGAAGATGTTTGGGTAACTTTATCCCCACGCACACAACCAATGAACGAAAAAATAGTATGATCGTTTGAATTTATTTTTCATCTATTCAATATATTTAACCGTTCAACTGGCAAAATTGAGAATTATATAGTAAAAGCTGGTATCTGCTGGAAACTCATATTTAAATCAATTGGCACAGAAACTATGTAGTTTCATGACCTTTCATTGCTCATCGAAAAGCTCTTATCTGAAATGAGCTGTCATTTTATTAAACATAAATACTATTTAAGGTTTGCAATGAGATTAAGATAATCAACATATGTGGTTTTCTTAGCCTTTTTGGAGTACTTTTCGATCCTTGAAAAGTGGGATAAATAACATTATCAACTAAAAGGCATAAACTTTTTAAAGGAACGTGCAACCTCAGCTTGAACAAATTATTTAACACTACTTTCGTCACTGAACAAAAACTGTTTAGTTTCAATTTATCAAATTTCTTTAACACACACACACACACACATATATATATATATACATATATATATATATATATATATATATATATATATATATATATATATATATATATATATATATATATATATATATATATATAATTAATGTTCTTTTGAAATGTATCACTGAAATAAATTAGTGACACGTATAATTTTGCATGCATGTTATTATCATAAAATATTAATTTCCTTACTTACAGGTAGTCTTGGATGGAAGTCTTCGATTTCTCATGGATAAGTAGAATCCCCGGCCAGCCGTCAAACATGTTAATTCAATAGTTTTATAGGGGACAAATTTGATATATGGATCTCGAGGGTTGGGATTGCAATATTTTAAATATCTTGCAATGCTTGTTTTGTTCTGTTGGAAATGAAGATTTTAAGATTTATTAATGGGAACAATCGAACATGCAACATTACCACGTGTAAAACATTCCAACTGCGATAAGCTTAGAACCAGTTAGACCACTAACAAATGCACGGTTTGATCACGTCCAACATTTTTCGATCTACCGATAATTGTATGCGAAGCGAGATTAGCACTGATGAATACGGTAATAATAGCGATTTTAAGTAACCTATCTGTCATGCTGACTATAGCGACATAATGTTACAGTAAACGCCTTAGACTGAAATATCGTATTTAAGTTTTCTTCAATTAACGTCATGTATTGCGTAAATATTCAGATAGAAAAAGTAATAGGAAGTACGCATTAATTTATTTAAGACGAGAAAGAAGAGACCATGATATCTTTTAACTAGCTAAATGACTGAGGCTCAAGACCAATTTGTGTAGAAACTAATTTTAGGAAAGAGCCTATCAGATGGTTAAAGATGCGTTGCTCATTATACACATACTGTGAGATTCGGTATCATGCATCTAATTCGCTGATGGCTTTATTAACAGTCGTTACTTTCACAGAATATTTTTTGCAAAGGATGTGAAACCGAATACTGAAAGATTGTCAATTGGACTACTGTAGTTGATTACAATGAACAGAAATCAGACAAGCATCTCTTATTGAAGATTGGCATGCAAACCATGTTGTGTTTGCTTGGAATATAAATTAGATGTCTGAGAAATTACTTGGCAAAAACAAAAAATCATCGTTGGCCTCATCAGAGATAAGCGTTATGTTATTATAAGCTCCAAAATATTAAATGAGTGCGAGAAAGAATTTTTTGCGATGGAAATTTATTCATTGATTTGTTCTTTCCCTAAATTACTTGTTAACTTTCCATTACAACCAAACACTGAAGGAAAAAGTACTACATCTCATAACCGCTGTGTCAAGGACATAAATTACTTTTACGATTGTTAAGACATTGCTTGGAACTTTTTCTTTCGGCGTGAGTGGGTTTTTTTATTATCTTAAAGTCATATGTTCATTCTACAAAAAAAGAAATGAAAAACATGGTTCCTAATAATTGATTTCAGAGCCCAAATAAATGCGCTAAGATTGTGGACTCTTGATTTTTAGGTCTCTTTCGGCAATAAAAGGGATGTGTCTAGAAATCGTTTTGCATACCTGTTAACTCTCAAGGAGGAGAATAACGTCTAGATGTTTTGGTATATTCCACACCTACCTTCCGATCTTAATATGTGTCTCGAATTGTGCAGAGACCTACCGATTACTACATTGTCAGTTGGTTTTGATTTCTCCAAGACATCCTACATGATTAGTTATATTGTATGCAACACACAGAGTTTATGTTCTTATTTGAACTTGTAATTATTGTGTTGTGAGGAAATAATTAATATCACACCAATAATATTAGATTTCTTCAGTACATTCAAAATTAAATTTAAAAATTATTCAGGTCAAGATATAATTGTTGTATACCTAAAATAGGAATAAAATAAACAATAAACCACAACAACAAAACATCCCAACAAAAATAAGCTTTTCAGCAGATAGTTTCAATCCAATTAATGAAAACTGTGAATAGTGCGCAATTTTTTATACTAGTAAATTAGCATCTCCATTCCAACCTAAGAAACTTACACGAGCAATCACCTGGTAAGAACTTACCGTTTATATATAAACATTAATTATCATTATTAAATTTAAAGAAAGAACGAAAAGCATACCACATAGCATATGTGGCCGTCCCCCCAAAAGAAATCAAAATAAATAGATTATTTAATGAACAGTGTTAGATGCATTACCAGTTGACCCTAAGGAAAAAATGTGGAATCTATAACGTGGGTAAGTATGGGTTGCTATGTGTACGGTACCTTGAGACTGCAGACTTAAACTGTTCAGATAAACTCAAACACACTTTATGTGCCATTGCAATTACAACAATATAGGGCATCGTTTATTTCATATTCAATTTCTGGTGCTAGCATATACATACTGTATAGTATGGTATAAAAGAAAAGCAATTCTTTTCACCAGATAATTGCAATTATTAACTGTTAGTCATTTTGATATTCTTGCTTGTTTATTGAAGATTTTGAGCTATATTGCAGTTTGGCCAATAATGCACGTCACCGGGAGAAACGGCTCAAACATTGAGAAAATTTTTATAATGGACCCAGAAGATCATTTAATGGTTATCAAACACGACACTTTAAAAAATATCATGGAAAACCTCCCGATTTTATATCCAAATTTTCCTGGTTTCTTTATTCTATCTCCTTGTTTAGCGTCTTCAAAAGTTGATAGGTATGCATTTGAGGAGAAAGTAGAAATATCTTTGTTGAAGAACATATCATTGCAAGGGACAAGAACAAGAAGGATACACATACAAAGTTGATACAATTTACAGATATTGAAGGAAATTTCAGTGGCGTGGGAGCTAATGAGATGGAAGTAGATGAAGGGTATCTGGTAAAAACGATAAAGAAAACAGAGCGAACTAAAAGCGTCCAATGACACCAATAAGCCACTTGAACACGATCGGTTGCAGTTAAAAAGAGAACGCGCTATTTAAAGACAAATATTAGACCTTGAACGGGAGAAATTGCGAATGGAGCACAAATATTTAACTTAAAGAGTTTGAGTTAGAAAGATTGAAACATCAGAAAGACATAGTAAAGGGAATGATATCCACTCATTCAAAGTGAAGCTTCAAACTTACAATCATCAAGGGATGGAAGATATTCTAATATTTCTCGCGGAACACGAGTCCGTGACTGATTTTGCACAATATGGTGACGAAATGAAAACCCTGCAACCGAGATCTCTACTAACAGGATAGGAAAGAGACGTAGCACAACAACAGCAAAACACCCAGGAGCTTTGCTGAACAAAGAAACACACTGATAAATAGGCTTGGGAATAGACATAATTAAGACCTAATGAATATTTCAGTCAGTTTGTGAGCTTAGAAGGACTCAAAATAAATATACAGTCATGATGACGCGTATTGAGCAGAATTTTATATGAAACAATAACAGTCGTAATCCATTTAGATATTTAGCTAATAAATACTTCTTGAAAACTCTTCTGCAAGTGCAGGCCCAGTGCAGTGTATAGGTCGCAATAAGGGCAGTAGGTCTGCTATCGACGCTACCGAGGACTACGTTATGCCTTTTAATTACAATAAGTTCGACAAAATGCAAATAAACAAGCGTCGGGAATGCAAATGGTTCGACAGAAAGATCCTAAAAAGGCAAAAAGTGATATGTATGTCACCAGAAATATTGTGTTGCCTATGGATGTAACCACATTTATAAATCAAATCAAGAAGCCTATTTTTTCCAGAATATCATTGGTGAACTGCTAATAATTTACAGGGAACAGGAAACAACAATTAGCACATTGTTAATGTGGATTAAATTTAACTGTTTCAAAAGAATGACTACACGTCGGCTGATGTCAGGAAAAATCTCAGTCATGTGCAAGTGAAGTACAAGGTGCGGACAATTTATTATTCTGGGAACATGGAAACTTCAAACAAAAGTGGAAGTCATCGAATAAAGAAAAGTATTGAAACCAATTAGTTTAGTTGAATCAGATAAATCAAGCAGTGCTGGAATTTGCACATGATGGAGCTTTTGGTATTTGTACTTAGGAAGGGAGAAAAAGAAAGAGGCAAAAATAACAACCGCAGTTTATTGGCCAGGAATGTGGGCAATATTCAGATACACCGTCAGGCCTGTGACATCAGTCAAAAGACAGAAAGAGGAAAAGGAAATGAGAAAGCTCTAATGGTATATCCAACGATTGTCTGACCCTTTTGTTTAGTTTGCGATGGATATTGTTGACCCACTGCAAAGACCTGGAACAAATACATACCAACCATCATTGATGAAGCCACCCGGAATCCGGAAGGACACTTATTCTAAAATAGTGGTCAACACTTTAATTGCCCTATTTACTCGGGTTGTTATACCTAAGATTATCCTTATAGACCGAGGGACCAACTTCTTAAGTACTCATTTAAAAGAACTCTACAATATTTGAACATCAAGTTGTTAACAACATCTTCTTTAAAGGCCACAATCCAATGGAAAGGTCGAAAAATTTAATGGCACACTCAAAGCTTTCCTGAAGAAACTTTGTTCCACGAATGGTGAAGGGTAGAATGTATTACTACCAAATGAACTGTTTTGCTATAGGGAGTTGCAGCATCATGCAGGTGGGTTTTCGTCTTTTTATCTGCAGTACGGTTAGCATGTAAGAGGGCCAATGGATATTCTTAAATAGATGAAAGTGAAATACAAGAGCAAATTGTGAAACATGTTCTTTCTATTCGTCAGCGTTTGCCTGATGTTAGCGAGTTAATAAAAGAAAATCTTATAGTATCACAAGAAAGTTAAATCATGGTACGACAAAAATGCAACAAAAAGGGAATTTAGACCCGAAGATTATGTTCTGGCTTTGCTTCCATCTGATGGATCAAAGATGAAAGCTTAGTGGAAAGGATATTATCGTGTCATTCGTAGGTTCAATAACTCTGTTACAACGTTAGCATTGGTGGAAGGTGAGGATTAGTAACCTTCCATTGTAACCTATTACGTCAATACAAGACATCTGTAGCGTTATCAGCAACTGTCTGTAATACATTTGATGGAGGAGGACCGATTGACTTCCCACTTACTGATATGAAGAGTGTACAGAATGGCATATGAATTGCAGACTGACTAAAGAACAGCGAAAATAGGTGCGAATATTATATTCCGAGTTTGAAGACCAGGCAAGACCAACTTTGATCACTCACAACATTTGAACAGAAACATACACTCCAATCACGCAGAGCCCTATCGTATTCCCCATGCAAAAACGCTGAAGTAACGGCTATAGCAGACGACATGTTACAACAAAAATTGATAAAACAATCTACAAGCCTATGGAGTTCACCAGCTGTGCTTGTTCAAAAGAAAGATGGAAGTTGAAGACATAGTGTTAATTACAGGAAATTTAGCAACATCACACTCTTTGATACCTATCATACACCAAGGACAGACGAACATCTTGAGAAGCAGGGAAATGCAAATTATATTAGCAAACTTGGTGTGATTAAAGGTTACTGGTAGGTACCTTTGTCTAAAGAAGCGCAGGAGAAATCTTTATTTTTATACCACTTGGACTTAATGAATTTAATGTTATAATTTTTTAGATGAAAACTTCAACTGCTACATTTTCGCAAATGATGCACCTGTTGCTATCTAATTTACGCGATATTGCGTCATACGTTGATGACAGCATTATTTATAATGATACCTGGGATAACTACCTGCAGTATCTAAGAGCAGTATAGGAAAACAGTCTGACAGCAAAACCTTCCAAGGGTGACATTGGAAAGAATACAATTGTTTGTCTTGGTCACATTGTTGGTGAATGACAAATTAAACCGGATGACGCCAAAGTCAAAGATAAGATTGACCTCTCTCTCCCGACAACGAAGAAGGAAGTTCTATCATTTCTAGGAATGTTAGAATATTGTATAATTAATACAAGAGCTATAGATGTATATGGTAGTTCTAGTTTAAAGGACCTGAAGCGGTCATATATGTTAATGTTAGCAACATGATTCAGACATCAGATAATGATTAACATTCTGACCAAAGGGATTCAAGTCTGTGTTTGTCATCGCAATAAAAGAAAGAATTTAGACTGCTAATGAAACCTGACTTTGCCTTTATTCTGTAGTTTTGATAAACTATCAACCAAATGTAAGAATACCAAACTGGTATGTGTAAGCAGCAGTCGTCTTTGCCTAACTTGGGTGGACACTAAAGAATTTTCAAGCTACACTGGTTATCTCACTGTGATATATATATATATATATATATATATATATATATATATATATATATATATATATATATATATATATATATATATATATATATATAGTCACAAGTTCTTGACGTATTCTCATCTGATAACCTTTATCATAGCGTATAACTAACTAGTTTACGAAATATTAACCGAAAGCAGCCTTTACTGGTACTTAATTTAAATTACCATTGATCAGTGATCCTTTCAAAGAGTTTTCTTGCGACTGTACAGTTTGACGGTTTTGTTAAACGCATTCTAACAACGTATTGTAAAACATGTTCCTCTAATTTTGAAAGGTGTATGCTAGCATACATTACTTTACGAAGGAATGTTCGTTATGTTATTTGTGATTTCGATTACAAATGTGGAAAAGTAGTCATACAATACAGATCCACACACATTGGAAATCAGATCTAAAATGTATTAATATTAACTTGTCACATGATTAAACAATACCCAATTACATATCATGATAGATAAATGCAATCAAACCACCTACGGTGAAAATTACAAATGTCATCATCTGAAATGCCTTGAAAGTCTTAGATCCGTTAGAACAATTACGATTCGAACCATTTTCATGTCACTGTTACAAGGGGAATATACAATGTTTCCTCATTAAATTGAAGATACCTTCAGTGAAAAAAAACTTCCTTTGAGGTATTTTTAATTATGGAAACATTTTATTCCATATCCATGCCAAAACTAATTTATTGCATTTCATCTGATTACCTGGAAATCATATTTTCTGAACGGACTCATTCAAAAACAATATCTTAGTAAAGAGCTCTCTTTCGGAATTATATTATAACATTTGTAGGAAATTACATGCAACAATATTCGACACTTTAACAAAAAGATTTGGTAAATATAAGATTTCTTATGCTTTAAAATTCCATTCTCAGTCACAAATATTATCTGGAATATCCAATTTAACATTTGAGATAACATAAAGCGTATATAGATCACATTCCGATGTGTCAGATGAATGCAATATGACATGCCATATTCCATATTTCACGACTTAGAATCGGCCAATCTTATGTAAGGTCAACCGGTCGTAACTTATAATTCCCGGTTTTTGCAACTCTTGCACACCTTGAATGCGGGAGGTCGTGGGTTCGATCCCCAATCTAGTCATACCAAAGACTTACAGAAATGGTACTAATAGCTGCCTCGCTTGGGGCTCAGTATTAAGTGGTTAGTATTAGGACTGGTCGGCCTGGTGTCAGGATAATGTGACTGGGTGGGACATCACGCTACATGTTTGCGGCATGATGCCCTAGTGCTAGACATTACATTAAACTGCTACACTGCAGACATCGCAGCAATATGACTGAAAACTTCTTAAAGCTACGTTAAAAATCATGATTACATCACATCACAACTCTTGTATATGAGTCAAAGGAATAACCATACTTAATGAGGAGCAACAAAATAACGAACATTTTGTTCAAGTCAAAGAAAGCAGGGTCTGCATAAATTGTATCAGTACGACCTAAGATCCTGTCGGTGTGAACTATCTGAACATGACTGGTCATTATTGGTGAATACTATTTCTGCCTCAGTTCTCTCGTATCTAAAAGGTAAAAAATATTTGTTGTTAATATAAATATCAATATTCAGCAAAAATGAACATAATTAAAACAATTAGCGCAGTTGACTATTTATGTTGCGAGATAAAGCAATGAATCGCAGTTGATTCGTTATTTGAACATGGCAACATGTAGCAACCTCACATTTGATCATGAGTTATCACTGGAGAGTTGATCTGGTAAATTTTCATCCAACGATGGCCTATTGCAGAAAAATAAGAATAAATTTACTTTAAGATACAAATAAAAACAAACTAATGATATTTTATATAAAGCATGTATGTGAGATTTTGACTGTGGCAATCAGGTTAATTCCCTATACAACTTTTGGCTCTCTATACTGAACCAACACTGCCACCAACCTCTCCTTTTTACAGTCTTTTTTGACAGAAAATAGCTATTTTGAACACTTTCCTATGACGAGGCTCCTAAAAGAATCAGAATATGCCTTATGCATCAAAAACGTTTACCTGTACTATAACAAATTAGCTTACTTTTCATCGCCCTTCGACCATCTCTATTTTTAGATATCTCTCTTTGTAGCAAACTTACGTAAATACGCATTTGATCTCCAATGCTAGTCTTTGACAGAAAGTCACCAAACAAGCCAACCTATTTTCAAGCCTAACTCAAAGTAAATCTAAACCACATTACATATTTAGCTTCTGTGTGAATTTATAAATGTTAGGCTTATGATAATGAGGTTCGTGACTACTACCTTACAAATTAGAAGGTGTCAAAATACGAAACTATCCAGTGAGACCTGATGCGTACACACTTGCATTAAGACTGTTGTAATAAGGATATATTGTAGAAATAACAAAATTATTCCTCCGTGGGTTCTTTGGATTTAGTCAGATGTTTTGATGAAGAACATAATGAATCACCAGAAGACATACAATATATGCGTATTAAATATATATACAAATAATTAAAAGTACACACATCTCTCACACATGGACAGATCACAAAATGACAAAACGTGGAATTATCATGACTATCACAATGTAATTCCTAAAACCTTACCAGCGTCATAGTATTCTGATGTACAATAGTTATTTTCTTCGATACCATTTACAAAGCATTGAGTAACTAAAATGTTGAAGTTGATTCAAGAAGAGTCGTTGGCGGAGTGAGCAATGGAACAGGGAACTTGTTCATATAAATTGGGGGATGTTATTAGGCACGTGCAATGCAAATAACTCATATACGAATCACTCACCATTCATACAATAAAAAACATGTATACGGACATTGAACATCACTGTGTCGAATATATAACACCAAAATACTAAACGCACGCAATTGATAACAAACACTGGTTAACAATGTTAGTGTTTACAGCGTAATGGTTTTAATACGTTGTTTTTTCTTTTTTATGTTCATTGCATGTAGATTATATATTTTTCTGGCAGAAAACAAATTAAAGAATCAATAGATGTCAATTTTGTATCCTGCAGATGCGATGGAGATGGCGGCTGCTTCGCCAACATGACCCTGCTCCTACATATTGTGACACTGGCATTATTTACTTGTGCAGTCATCATGCAAGAAACGCCAGGTAGGATGTGATTTTATGAAATAAAATATTGCAATAAACACAACACCGTTCAGTCAGGGTGTGATAATAGCAATTACAGATAATTAACTTTCTTGTAAAATTGAAAATTGATCAACATTCTCATCCTGAAATTGTAAATGCATCAGTTATGGGAGGAGTTGTTGCTTTTAATGAAAATGGTGTGTTATATTTAGCCTCTAATCTTATGTTAGTTACTGCGGGTGTAACTTATTCTGAAACATGCCGATTTATTAAATAATTGGTATTATGAAATGCTACCTTATGGTTTAAACATAAGTAACAAGAAAGAAGAAGCACAACACGTTTAGTATCATTGAAAATATAATGTATATCCCTTAAATAGAAAGGGATTTATAAAAATAACTTTCAGCATGGTAAATGAAATCTTAAAACCTTAAATAATTATATCAATTCCAAAATTATCGAGTAATCCGAATGATTTCCAAAGGCATTCCGAATGGTGGCCTGTAAGTTCCGTACCAATATGACATATTCAATATCTATGTGTAATCACAACCTTGAATAATTGTTTATATTCGTCCGACCAATATTCCGATTCTGCTGCTTGAATAAAGTTAACACATTTGACGTGTCTGATTTCAACATACTAGCATTGTAATAGTCGTCTGCTTTTAGGGATAAGAATTATCTAGAATTTTATTACAATGACGTTTCTGTCATTCGCATAAAGCTTATATTAAGAAAGGAAATGATGAAATTCATTGAAAATGTAGTTGACTCGACTAAATGTGGATTCGATTTTGATCCTAAGACTATCAAAGCTTTCATCATCTAAAGCTATATAACAAACATTTGACAAAATACGTGTCAGCTATACAAATTATAAAAGCTGGCATCAGCAGTGGTCATTTCTACTGCCTTTCGATCCAGAAATGTATTTAATTGTAAACCTGTCCTCATTTTTATGCCCGTTTTGTACTCAGCGGTCTCATGCATAAAGGTCGCATCAAGCAAATGACGTATTAATCTAGATGATGATGCAACTCAAAATGTTACATTTTGATATTTATTTAAATGATGGAAGTACTATTTTGTATAAGTCAGGTTCAAATTACTATAAATATTTTATATCATTCTAACATGAATAAACGTACGAGTCAAAGTATGTAATATGTGCAAAACTTCATTGACTATTTCACAGTGCCTTATGTCATGATCAGCGTGAACCTTAAGTATTAAGCTTGACGTATGGAGTTGACTCCCAATAAATTTTTGACTGCTCTGCTTGGGGTATAAATTTAATTATAATTAGAACTAGTTTGGTTCACAGTTATAAGCGTACAATGTTAACGCAAGGTTAATACCGTCAATCAGGAAAGTTTGAGAAAAACTAGAGAATATTTTAGGAAGTCGTGGGTCTTTTGAAACAGGTGTCATAAATTGATTTTTCACAATAGTTATTAATAAATCGATCGGGACTATTATGTTAACTTCTATGGAGGTGAAAACAAGTTTTGGCGGTTAAGGAAGTAATTATTATTGGCTAAGCTAAAGAAGGTGGTTGTTACCATTCAGAATTTGCCTTTTAAAGTAATTTCACTCGCGATATTAGTCAATCAAACTTTCGGAAGTTCTTTTTCGCTAAATAAATCGCCCAGATCCAAATAAGTGACAGAAATAATTCTCTTATGATAAGAGACCAATTGCTCTGGAAGGCACAAGGGTAGATCTCAATCACACACAATGTGTTAATTAATGCAAGTTTGTAATTATTTGTTGAATTCATTCCTTTTGAATTCATACTTAATTTTTGTCCTTGAGTTCAGAAATGATAGTACATATATTAGATATGTATTGTAAGACTGTTATACAATATTACATTATGAATCAGTTCAGATTTAGTTGCTTTATGTAATAGAAATCATGGATCATAAAGATTTTGTGTACTATATGGGGTATGTTAAGAAATGTTTTCTATGCCTAAAAATATATGTCAATGAATCGCACATTAGCAAAGTAACGTAGCTAAGACAATGAGTGAACGTAAAGTTATTCAGGTGCAATTAGGTTGTTAATTCTCTTCAAACGTGAATCGAGGAACGTGTGGTACAAATTTATAGACACAGCGAGGTGTGATGGTTTATCTAACCAGTCTAATTATATTATGGGCTCAGTGCGAATACGGGAGCAGTTAGAGAGGATATAAATTCACGTTAATAGGGTTGGGTTTGAGTATGTTTTGGGCTTCGAAATGACCATAACTAGTTCTGCTGAATATTGATAGAGTATAGCGGACGCAGAAAGAATGGGATTGTGGTCGATCCCAGGAGAATAAAGAACATGACACGTATTTAGGTTGGGTGCTATATTTTTATTTTGAAACAAATAGTTTTATACCTGAATACATGTAGGGAAGAGAGCGCAGTTTGCAACCAAGAAGATGATAACCGATGATCCTAAGAGAGAGAGAGAGAGAGAGAGAGAGAGAGAGAGAGAGAGAGAGAGAGAGAGAGAGAGAGAGAGAGAGAGAGAGAGAGAGAGAGAGAGAGAGAGAGAGAGATTCGAAAACGCCGACCTATCGGAAACGCCGACCTATCACCAGCAGTGATTTAGGAAAAATCAGAAGCCTCAGGTTATACTCACAAACCGGCATAATTAGTTAAATCAGTCACTAGATCAATGATGAAATAGTTTTCAATCAGTAAACCAGAATGGCTAATTGAAATTTGCACAGATTTTGTAACTCAATTTGAGAGAAATCAAATCATTGAAATGTCATGTTTTATTTCATTTTGCCTTTATACATTAATTAAATTGTTATATTTTACATACAGAGGCTCGTGTTATTCTGTTCTATATCTCTGCTTAGAACTCTGTATTCTGTCTCATACGCCTGATGCAAAGAGTTTGGATACGTTATGTCATTCTGACTTTAAAATACGCCTGATGCAAAGTGCTGGAATACTTTATGTCATTCTGACTTTAAAATACGCCTCATGCAAAGAGTTTGGATACGTTATGTCATTCTGACTTTAAAATACGCCTGATGCAAAGTGCTGGAATACTTTATGTCATTCTGACATTAAAATACGCCTCATGCAAAGTGCATGGATATTTTATATCATTCTGACTTTAAAATACGCCTGGTTCAAAATGCTGGGATACTTTATGTCATTGTGACTTTAAAATACGCCTGATACAAAGTGTTGGGATAATTTATGTCACTCTAAGTTTAAAATATACCTGATGCAATGTGCATGGATACTTTATGACACTCTAACTTTAAAATACGCCTTATGCACAGTGCTAAGATACTGTATGCCCTTTTGACATTAAAATACGCTTGATTCCAAGTGCATGGATACTTTATATCATTCTGATTTTAAAATACGTTTGATTCCAAGTGCATGGATACTTTACGTCATTCTGACATTAAAATACGCCTAATTCAAAGTGCATGGACACTTTATGTCATTCTGACTTTCAAATACGCCTGATTTCAAGTGCATGGATACTTTATGTCATTCTGACCTTAAAATATGCCTGATGCAAAGTTTATGGATACTTTATTTCATTCTCACTTTACAATACGCTTGAATCCAAGTGCATGGATACTTTATGTCATTCTGACTTTAAAATACGCCTAATTCAAAGTTCATGGACACTTTATGTCATTCTGACTTTCAAATACGCCTGTTTCAAAGTGCATGGATAATTTATGTTATTTTCACTTTAAAATACGCCTCATGCAAGGTGCATGGATACATTATGTCATTCTGACATTAAAATACGACTAATTCAAAGTTCATGGACACTTTATGTCATTCTTACTTTAAAATACACCTGATGCAAAGTCAATGGATACTTTATGTCATTCTGACTTTAAAATATGCCTGATTGAAAGTGCATGGATACTTTATGTCATTCTGACTTTCAAATACGCCTGATTCAAAGTGCATAGATACTTAATTGTCATTCGGACTTTAAAGTACGCCTGATGCAAAGTGTTGAGATACGTTATGTCAGTCTGACTTTAAAATACGCCTGATTCAAAGTGCATGGACACTTTATTTCGTTCTCACTTTAAAATACGCTTGATTGAAAGGGCATGAATACTTTATGTCATTCTGACTTTTTAATATGCCTGATTCAAGGTGCGTGGATGCTTTATGTCATTCATTCTTTAAAATACGCCTGATTCAAAGTGCATGGATACTTTATATCATTCTGACTTTAAAATACGCCTGATTCAAAGTGCATGGATACTTTATGTCATTCTGACTTTAAAATATGCCTGATTCAAAGTGCATGGATACTTTATTTCAATCTCACTTTAAAATACGCCTGCGTCAATGTGCATGGATACTTTAAGTCATTCTGACTTTACAATACGCCTGATACAAAGTGTTGGTATAATTTATGTCATTCTGACTTTAAAAAACACCTGCTCCAAATTGCTGGGATACGTTTTGTCATTCTGACTTATAATACGCCTGATTCAAAGTGCATGGATACTTTATTTCATTCTGACTTTAAAATACGCTTGATTGAAAGGGCATGAACACTTTATGTCATTCTGACTTTATAATATGCCTGATTCAAAGTGCATGGATACTTTATGTCATTCTGTCTTTAAAATACGGTTTATTCAAAGTGCTGGAATACTTTATGTCACTCTGACTTTAAAATACGCCTGATTTAAAGCGCATGGATACTTTATGTCATTCTGACTTTAAAAGACGCATGATTGAAAGTGCATGGATACTTTATGTCATTCTGACTTGAAAATACGTCTTATTCAAAGTGCATGGATACTTTATGTCCTTTTGACTCTAGTATAGGTCTAGTTGAAATGACCAATTATTTTATGTCATTTTAATCTCACTATACATCTGGATCTGTGTACAAAGTTATTTAGGTCGTTGTGACATAAATACGGGTCTTATTCAATTACTGTAAGTTTATAATTCTGAATTAAATTCTAGTATGGTTCAATGCATGACGTAGGCGATCCTTTTCAAAACAGAAATATCATTTGCATCAGAATTTGGTCAAATCTGCAGAAATAGAAATTATAGCTGTTATTATTTCTTATTTTTCCCAAGAACATCAGAGATGACATTATGTTTCAGAGGTGTAGCTAGGGTGGGGCAGGGGGGTACATATGTCCCCGGGCGCCAAGGTACAGGGCGCCAAAATGAGGCTTACAACGTTACATTATAATAAGTAAAATAGAAAAATTTGATTAAACGGGGGAGGGGGGCTGGGGCGCCAATTTTATAGTTCGTCCCCGGGCGCAAAATATCATAGCTACGCCTCTGTTATATTTTATAGTCTGAAATATATGGATTCTGAAAAATAAATGTAGAAATGTAATTTTATGTGTATGTTTTCTATATGTATGATATTTATCTTAGTTTGATACATTTGAATTAATGCATTGTATCATCCGCAAAATGGAAAATTTTCTCTTGATGGAGATTGACAAAACTCATGAACATTGTAATACAAACTAAGAAATAGATCCGAGTCTGAGAAAGATAAAAATGGATTTCAACAAGATTGCGTTATGAACTTTGTTTCAAATTTGAATTGAATCATAATGTCCAATAGATTTGCAATCAACTTTTGAAATCTGTATTATTTGAATAGTCGAATAATTTCCCACTAAAGAATTTTAGAAATTCTCTGCGAATAATGAATGAATGAATTTGCGTCACAATGGTCACAATAGTCGTTGTTAAGGTTAATGCAGACAAGAATTATATCGTGATAGTTTGCTACTACAATTCACACTACCTGAGATAATTTATGTAGACATTTCAATTATGACACAAGTATTATGCAAATGCTTGTCAGAGGTTTTCAGCTCTAATAAAATTAGATTAAAAGCTGGAAGCAAAACATATAGGGTACTACAATAACAAGAAAAATATAAATATTTCTGTTGTGAGAGTCGAGCGTGTATCATTACGGAAGCCAAGCAAGCCAGCTGAATAATACTCCATCCGTGGTATGCTCCATTATTCGCAATGAATAGTTTCAGTAATAATGTAGCAGTAAAACTTTCTTACACAAAGATTAAAGATGAAGAAGAACTAAATAAGAATAGAAAAATATGAAGCAAAATCAATAAAATGATCCTTCAAGAAAAAGATGATATACTTTTCATATCTACATTAAAATCAATAAAATGATCCTTCAAGAAAAAGATGATATACTTTTGAAATCCACATTAAAATGAACAAAATGATCCTTCAAGAAAAATATGATATACTTTTCATACCCACATTAAAATGAATAAAATGATCCTTCAAGAAAAAGATAATATACTTTTCATATTCACATTAAAATCAATACAATGATCCTTCAAGAAAAAGATGATATACTCTTCATATCCACATTAAAATAAAAAAAAAATATTCTTCAAGAAAAATATGATAAACTTTTCATATCCACATTAAAATCAATAAAATGATCCTTCAAGAAAAAGATGATATACTTTTCATATCCACATTAAAATAAAAAAACTATTCTTCAAGAAAAATATGATAAACTTTTCATATCCACATTAAAATCAATAAAATGATTCTTCAAGAAAAAGATGATAAACTTTTCATATCCACATTAAAATGAATAAAATGATCCTCCAAGAAAAAGATTATATACTTTTCATATCCACATTAAAATGAATAAAATGATCCTTCAAGAAAAAGATTATATATTTTTCATATCCACATTAAAACCAATGAAATGATCCTCCAAGAAAAAGATTATTCACATTCAAATGAATAAAATGATCTTTCAAGAAAAATATGATATACGTTTCATATCCACATTAAAACCAATAAAATGATTCTTCAAAAAAAATATGATATACTTTTCATATCCACATGAAAATCAACCAAATGATCCTTCAAGACAAAGATGATATACTTTTCATATACAAACTGAAATGAATAAAATGATCTTACAAGAAAAAGATGATATACTTTTCATATCCACATTAAAATCAATACAATGATCCTTCAAGAAAACGATGATATACTTTTCATATCCACATTAAAACCAATAAAACGATCCTTCAAGAAGAAGATGATATACTTTTGAAATCCCCATTAAAATGAATAAAATGATCCATCAAGAAAAATATGATATACTTTTCATATCCACATTAAAATGAATACAATGATCCTTCAAGAAAAATATGATATACTTTTCATATCCACATTAAAATGAATACAATGATCCTTCAAGAAAAATATGATATACTTTTCATATCCACATTAAAATGAATACAATGATCCTTCAAGAAAAGGATAATATACTTTTCATATCCACATTAAAATCAATAAAATGATCCTTCAAGAAAAAGATGATATACTTTTCATATCCACATTAAAATGAATAAAATGATCCTTCAAGAAAAAGATGATAAATCTTTCATATTCACATTAAAATAAATAAAATGATCCCTCAAGATAAAGATGATATACTTTTCATATCCATATTTGACCAATTATGTGAAGCACTTGAAAAATAAGTAAAATATATTTCCTTAACTATGAATAGTAAAATTTTCAAAACAAAATATTTTTAAAGAAATAAATAATATTCGACAGTTTTTTTTAAATGCTTTAAAAGTTCTTTAAAAGAACAGTATCTATTCATTTTCTTGTTCGTTGTTATTCTTGCACTGGTCAAAATACCTATATGATCTTATTGCTTTGCAGGTGATCAAAAGATTATATCGTCAGTATTTCGGGTGTAATTTAAAAATCAGTGTAGTGTAATGCTGTCAGATATAACAACAGTATTGTTTCGATGCCTCCCTGACAAGTAACATTGAAAATAGTCACGAAAATAAATCTGGAGCATTCTTTCAAATATTTGTCTGAGTAAAAGTAACGACTCGTCATTTATTACATATTAAATAGCAAAACGTTACGTGAGATTGGAATAAAGATACTCTTAACTTAAATGAGCAAGGATTTTATTGAAAAGGATAAGAATCAGGCGATATTTTTTCTCAGTACCTCTTAAACTGCACGCATTTGGAATTATACACAATTATGGTGTGTGTAATTTGATCTGGATATATCCAATTTACGTCATTTTAACAGATCTTCGGTTCAAAATAGTTTTATTGATAATTTAATCAGTGGATGTTGCCATTAAATGAAGTTATTGCCGACATTTTACGATGCAGAATGGTGGCATTTACAATCAACCTACCTTTAATGCATTGCAAATTAAATTCCAAAATTGTTGTTGCGAATTTGATTACCCAGATCTGTTTCTAATTCTCGCCTTTGCACTCAAATCATTGCCAAATGCTGCTAGCAGCGGACATCAAACTCAACCAATATTGCCCCAGTGTTAACATTTCTTCAAGAAATTCATTTGCAGGAAAAAGGCTGAAACAAATGCTTCCATATAGAGTAAAAATACGTTTGAAATAGTTGTTCGTGTACTCAACTGTATTCATAATCACAAATATCCATGACATACTTTTAATGTGGTGTTCACCTAATATGTACTATTACTCGTTGCACATCATTTTCATTCTTACCTATATTGAGCTAGTATTAATTTAAAATTTTCATGCAAATATATAGCCATAATTAACCAAATCCAACCCATTATGATATTTAAAACAAAGTATTGAACCGACTCAGAACCCAAAATATTTTCTACTGTTTTACAGCTAATGCCATATTTCCCCGTGTATTAAGCTTATAGTTATATAATTGACTATATTATTTTACTGAGAGACAACTACTTTTTTTTCAAAAAATAAATTTAAATAAGTTTCTAAAGATTTTGATATAATGCTGTGTTTTGCTTTGCTTTATTTCGGTTTGAGGATTTCTTATATCTCTTGTTCAACAGATACAATAAAGTTTTCTCATAAATACCATTACTTGTTTGGACCAATTATATGTATGGTCTTACAAAGCTGTGCGTTCTTCTGCATATATTGTTTAATAAAGTTTCAATCTTATAAAAAAGCTGGATCTATGGATGGATATCCAAAACCTGTTTGATGGAATCCTCTGAAAAATGTAAATTCTAATAGTAGTCAAATTATTGACGATGTTTGTTTTGAAATTAAAGCGGAATTATTGCTCAAAATATATCACTTTCTATAACTGCACCATTGCTTACCTTCAAATATTTATTATGAAAGATGCTTGAAGTAGTGATAGTAAGACTCTAAGATCAACATTTGTTTAGACAAAGATTTTAAGCAGCAAGACAAAAATGTACTCCATTGATAAAGTCTATTCCCTCGTGAGAAATTACGATTAGAAACGCATGCAACCAGCATAATCCTTTGTAATATTTCATACAGAGTGATATTGTTAATTGACACATTTGCCTTGCAGTGTGATATTGGTAGTTAGCACGTTTGCACTACTATGGGAATGTTTAATCTGACAACTTGAACGTTCTAACGATTTCATTTATTGCGAATTTCTATAAAGATGAAATTATCAGTTAGTGCAGATAGGTATTTAAACTATTCAGGCCTTGCTAAATTACAATGTCGAACCAAATATGTGTAGAATACGACTCACGACCCAGGAGAATGCTTTTCACGTATTAGTATTAATCAAGCTCGCGGTGGAACACCTTCACTTGGATATATATTTAGACAGGCGCCTTCAAAATTAAATTGTATTGTTTTGATTTGGTCCGTCGTGGATACCTGTTTCTCTGCAAGGAACATAAGGAAAATTCCTTGAAACAATGTGACAACAAAATACAAACATCTGTGCAATATGAAAAGATCGACACAAAATTTAGCCTTGACAAATAGATGTTCACTCATTATGTTTTAGACTGAATAAGACCTTTATGTAGAAACTTACGAAAAATAAACTGAGTACTCGTAATGGTTCAAGAATCTCCACTTGCTTTATCAAAGTCATTGATTAACAAACTACATAATGAGCTATACCTCTTACTATTTGAATCCTTCCTTTTTTCTAAAATAATCGCCCCTTACTTTTTAATGAATAAAGATGCTAAATCTGTGATTGATATTTTATTAAATGTTAAAGAATTCTTCATAGATTTGGTTTGTTCTTCAAGAACTGAACAATAACTTTCAATTATTCTACTTATCACTTTTGTACGCCATCTCCCTCTCTGACAATGTATCATTAAGTGTTGCAGTTACACGTTTCTCCGATCCGTACATTTTTAAGCCGTCAGAAGAATATGAATTATTAGTGTTTTTCGTCAAGCGATCATGAAAGGAAAACGAACATTAAGTTTCTTATATACCTTAAATGAAAAAAATGTGTGGCTGCAAAAAAATATACAAAATAAATGGAAATGTGTATACCAAAACCTTATGCATAACCACTACGCAGTTCTTAAGATATAGTCGATTAATTAAAACAATTAGCATCCATTGTTTAAAGTTTTACTTTATATATTGATTTATGTAATGTCAATAAAGATATTGTTATAGCTTATGATTTAATTGTTGTTTTAATTATGCCGTATATGAATAAATCCTATATAATATTATTTTACATAGGGCTTCGAGAGTCAGCATATGGGATCTGATTATAGCGTTATTAGGTCCCAACTTACTGACTACTTTTCACATAACATAAATGGACCAAGCAGCGTCACAGCATATATTAATGATGTTTTCGATAAAGAGATTCGAAATATTTTGACCGTTATCAATAGGTAAGGTGGTCAACAGCACAACAAAAGTGACAAAATTTCCTTTATGTGTTTGCTAAAAAAAACAACAAAAAACATTTCGTTTCATAACGTATGTTCAACAAATTTTATATCTCACTAAAGCGCCATATTAGAAGAAGTTATTTTCCTTTAAACATTTAATTGTCATCGCTCTTATCAAGATATATCTCTGTTCAGACCTCATTCTTTTCCATAAATGAAACTACCGCCTTCTTCTCTCAGAACTTTCATGCTGTAATAGAATTAACTGAGTATGGCCTGAAATTCAGCAGTGACAGGGATCAACAGGGAGACAGTCATACAAGCCTAACAGCATCATTCTTACTTTCAAAGATTCTTCTCTCTTTGACATCTGCAAACTTTCAGAAGTCAGCACATACATTTTTAATGTGATACATTGAAGATAATATTTTCGACAAGTTGTGTCAAAGTAGTTCCTTAGAGAAAAAAATTGTATTTTCCAATTGCAGAAAACACTGAAAAGTGTGAGCAGACCTTCTCTTATCTTAAGCCAAATGCAGACGATATCTTCAAGTCCCCTGAATTTCCTAAGCCGTACCCAGAGCGTACGGAGTGCTCCTACTTCTTCCAGGCCGCAGACGAGGGAAGAGTGAAAATTGATTTTGATATTTTTGATCTCGAAGATCCGTCTGATACTGGGTAAAACGTTTTTAATTTCGCGAGCTATAGATAGATAGATAGATAGATAGATAGATAGATAGATAGATAGATAGATAGATAGATAGATAGATAGATAGATAGATAGATAGATAGATAGATAGATGGGATGGGATGGGATGGGATGGGATGGGATGGGATGGGATGGGATGGGATGGGATGGGATGGGATGGGATGGATGGATGGATCGGTGGGTGGGTGGATAGATGGGCGGGCGGGCGGGCGGGCGGGCGAAGGGACGGACGGACGGACGGACGGATGGATGGATGGATGGATGCATGGATGGATGGATGGATGGATGGATGGACAGACAGATAGACAGATAGTGAAACTCCTCAAATCCGAACTCTTTTGGAGTCCAAAATTATTTTGTTTCGAGAAATATTCGGTTTACTAAGGTTATGCAAAAGTATCTTAATGAGAGCTCTTATGTGATGAGAGAAAGAATGCGGTTAAGAGAGCATCCGTGCACAATGTATGTAGAAGTTCAAGCAAATAAAGAAAACTGTTAATTTGTATTTTAAACACATTCATTCAGTGAATAATTAGCTGAACGATATACATTCCTACCGATGATCGTCACATGTTGCACGCACAAATACATTTGCTCCATACAGAAATACAGTCCTCGTCACAAAATATATCTGAGTACGAAAATGCAATACTTTGATAACTTTGCTGTAAATCTATTGTATTATGGATGACATTCCAAAATGCTTAAATGCTCCGATTCATTCAGGATATTCACAGTTAAAAGGAATAACTTAAAGAAGACATGGAGCGATGTCTGTTGTTTCTTCATCGTTCATTAATTAATGTGGCGTGCATTAATGACTCCATTTCTTGTGCTATAGTTAAATAAACGTCATACTTAACAATCTCGAACTTTCTCGATCTCTCTTTATAAGCTCTAAAATTTCAGTGTACGTCATATCAGTCTCAGCGGCTCAAAATCTACATTCTCAGGTTTAAATTCATCGTTTTCATCGTCTTCATTGCTTTCGTGAAACCTCAACACAAGTTCACTCTCCCATTATTCGAAATTATCATCAACAGGAACATCATTGTCAAAATTATATAGACGCTCAGTCGTTCAGCGTCACTAATGGTATTATCGTCCACATTAATAGGGAAGGCGGCAATTTAAAGGGTTTCTTCATTGTCCGAAGAGTGTTCTCTGACCAGGTTTTTGAAATCAAGTCGATAGCATCAAACAGAATATTTTGTTTAGAAAGTTCAATAACACTTTTCTAATTGTTTACATTATATATATATATATATATATATATATATATATATATATATATATATATATATATATATATATATATATATTCATGTCGTGACAAAACTTTGTAGGTAAAAGGAGATGATTTTAAGAACACAAATCCCCCAAGAAGAGGATGATGCTATTGTTTACATGCAGTAATACTGGTAAGAAACTGAAACGTCTTGTAATCAGCAAGGCTAAAAAAAACCATGCTGCTCTAATGACATTATTGTTATAAATTTATTCGTGACATATATATCAAATAAGTAAACATGGATGACTAAATATTCGCTAAAGTATATATATATATATATATATATATATATAAACTATATATATATATATATATATATATATATATATATATATATATATATATATAGTTTCTTACCAGTATTACTGCATGTAAACAATAGCATCATCCTCTTCTTGGGGGATTTGTGTTCTTAAAATCATCTCCTTTTACCTACAAAGTTTTGTCACGACATGAATGGAAAAAGACCGAAGTCTCGTAACAAATAAATACGTTTTTAAGAATCAAATTAATAAGAACAATCGAACAATATTCAATTGATCGTGTATGCAAAATTAATAGGATATATCACAATTAGATAATCAGCAGATAAACATTATCTTTCTCAAATGGCTTGCCTACCAGCATTTAGTTATAAATATATGTAAAAGATGAACCTGCTGTATGGTGCAACGACTTTCGATTAACCTATTGTCATCCTTAATCTGTGTCGGCACGGGTGTAAAATTATAATTTAACATCGCGTGCCCTTGGGGCATTTCCGGTTGCTGGTCTTGCAGATAAGACCATCAATGTACCTGTTAAAACGTGTGTTAGGAATTTAGCAGCTACCACATAGTTCTACATCTCAGTTGAGTTTAGGTTTTATGGTGTATTCTAAGTGTAAAATTTAAAGTTGGGACCGAAATTTGCTTCTGGTAATCAGAGTTGATGGTCTTATTGAAAAATAATGATATTAAGAAAGTAAGAATCGGGACTAACAAATACACTCAACTTGAGGGGATTTTTGTATTATATATATATATATATATATATATATATATATATATATATATATATATATATATATATATATATATATATATATATATATATATATATATATATATTGTTTGCACATTCAGAAAAAAATATATATCCATTGATTAAAACATTTTTCCTGCAAAAATGGTCAAAATAATTTTATTGTAATGAATATAATATTGTGATTTATTGTTGTTCAGTTAATTTTCTAAGAACAGAAACTTGATTTCCTGAGAATAAAATGTGACTGGGATTTTTTTTTTTTTTGGTGGGGGGTGTTGCTTTCCACAATAAGTCTAAACCTAAAACTCCAATATGTTATATTACATTCCACGTCAAGTGTTTCTCAATACATCCTGAATTAACATCTTTCAAAATATAACCCACCGGACTAAATTATCCAGTGGGAATATACCCGCATTTATCAACAGGTTCAATATATAGAAAGCATAGAAGAAATAATCTACTTATAGCAATATTCGGTCATGGACAAAGAATTAAAGAGACGATATAGATATACATAAATATTAGAAGTTTGCTGATAGCAAGATTTGTACAAATTCGATTTCAAATAATCGTTTCAAAAGCTCTCCATTTCGCCGCATCCAATATGACTGTGTTAGAAAGTATTGTTTTAAATAAATATTCATAGCATAATGTTGTTTCATTTTTTAAATAAACTATAAATGCTTTTATTATTCAAAATCTGTAGAATGCTTCACACGAAACATAGCATAATCTTATCCCTGAACATTATTACTTAACACAGAAGTTTATCGAATTGCCGCAATATTGACGGCCATCAAAGCTTCACAAAGGGATCCTGAAACCGCTTCATATGTAAGATTTCCTTACGCAAGACTTTGTTACATATTGTCAAAATTGTATTTTAAAGTACACGCATGCGATTCTATCTGATAGTCGAAAGACCTATTGTGTCTCTATCTGCCGCCTTTAAGTCTAACAAAACTCCCATATGCTATATTACATTTCCTTTTTGTATTTACATTTATTGTCCACTGGCTCAAAATTCAATTAGATTCAAGGTTTCTTGAGTACAAATTTCAGTTACTTTGGCATTTTTCCGTACACTATAAAGTACATTTGACATTTTTTATAAACAAACCCATAAAGATTCGGTTTCAATCATTTCAGCGTGATTGTTACATGTAATGGTGGTCATAACTTAATTTTGGGGTCATAAATTTGACATTGCGCTCATAAGAGAATGAAATCGATTGCCTGTGAAACCTTAATAACCAAAAAAATATTTAAAATGAAGTCAAAGGGACAGAGTCAGCCAGTTTTTATCGGTCCACAATATAATTCAGATCCGAGGAAACTTGTGACGGAATAGTCAATTTTATTGTTTGCTCATAACATTTTGTCTACACTGTCCTCTGTTTAAGCCAGTCTAAAGCAAAGAATGCACCGTAAGTAAATTGTTCTTATTTTATCCTCCACTAATGACCCATAGAAGGAATGCTCGTGGAAATTACGTCCATAAGCCTCTCTTTTATTGTTGTTATGGGCTTAACGCCTTTTTGTCAGCACAGAATGGCGATCAGTATAACTGGTGGAGGAAGAACCCGGGAAAACCCGGAAAATCCACATACCTGTATTGTTAACTGCCTAAGGTCACGCTTTCTTACATAACCACACAGGCCGAGCCAGAGACTGAAACCCACGCCGAGGTGAGATATCAATGATCCGTAACAGTGAAGGCTTTAAACCGCTTAACCTACATAAAATTCTCCGTAATTCCACCGAAGGAAATATCCAGGAGAACATATTCATTTTAATTGTACAGATTTTAGACATGATGATTTTTTTTTAATTTAGGGGATAATGAATGGTGCTTTGCGACTTTCTCACACCTTTCATTTTCATATAAAGTTAGTAATTCCAACTCAGTATTCGATATATCTTTAGCTTGTCTGCCGTCCAACCAGTTGGATTGAAATAAAAGTAGACACAATTCATCCAGTCACAATAATTATCTACAGCTTTGACCAAATTTAGCCTAACATTTATGGATGCCATATTTCAGCCAGTCTGTATTGATTTAAATGGATTACTACGTTTTGGAGGTAAAAGGGTTTTGGCATGCTCGATTGTAATAAATACTATTACACTGCAAGTACTTTGCTCGGATAAAATAAAAACGATATTAAATGATGAGCAGTTAACTGAAAGTAAATATACAGACTCATGTATTTACTTTTACATTGGTAACCGATTGTTCTGATATGCACTCATTTAAACTTGTGCATGTATTGTTTACATAGTTAAAAGAACCGTGAAGTTAATTACCTTTCTTAAATTAATCCCTTTGTGAGAATGGTAATTACTACTATCTGAGAGCACAATAGCCACTGAACTACATAGCAGTGTTTACCATCTCACCGCCTTGAACAAAATTATCAAAGACAAATACTTTAATTAAAACATTTCGATTTTTAGTTATTATTATTTATATAAAATTTATACCAAATGCACCTTTTTTAATATAAATGAAAAAACTATCGTTTCTTTGAGCTTGTGTCATTTCTATTTCAGTTGTAAGTTCGACTACATAGACATATACAATATTGACGAGCAAGGCTACAAGACTTTGATGTCCCGTTTCTGCGGGACAAAAATTCCAACCGTATTTGTGTCTCTCCACTCAAAAATGGAAATAATATTCCGTTCCGACCTCACCAAGAGTGGCCTTGGATTTCTTGCACATTATGAATTTCTGGGAGAAAGTAAGCAACTGCCCGCGTTTGCAGACACATACACAAGCATGGAAACATGTACATTTATATTTATTTAACACAATTTAAAATCAATCAGATCAGCATACTTGATATCAATAACATCAGTGCCACGTTCATGGTCACATTTACAGCCACCACTTGCACCACCGTCGTCTTTACCGTCTTCATAATCATAACCAGAGTATCCTTCTTCGTCCTTCCGATATTATTATTATTATTATTATTATTATTATTATTATTATTATTATTATTATTATTATTATTATTATTATTATTATTAATATTATTATTATTATTATTATTATTATTATTATTATTATTATTATTATTATTATTATTATTATTATTATTATTATTCACTAATAGGTTACACATATCAACAAGTTCAGTTCTTCGTGCGTAGCTGATTCAGCTGCAGCCCAGATTGATATCTACGCAGCGGTTGGGAACAAAATTGATTAATATTGTATTATACTCTGTAAGAAGCAAGGACAATGCTCTCCGTGTCTTTATTTCCCACGATTTGTCCATATCCCAACGCCTGCGCATTTAAACTATGGGGGATTTTTTCGGTGATGTCAAGTAATCTTTTTCTATCTTTCATTTTGTTTGGCTTTATTTATTTAATCATCAGGGTATATCACTGAGGTTAATTTCGAACATTTTGTTCTGAATCTTAGTTTAAGAATTAGGGCATCTTCCTTTCTGGTAAAATGAAAGGAGTGAATTACTCATAAATAATAGTTAAATATTTTTTTTTTAGATTGGCATCCATTTCAACCTTCTACAGTAGGTTGTGGGCCTGGCTATTTAACCGGACATTCTGGCGTGATTAGCTCCCCTGGTTATAATCATAATTATCCAGATGGTTCTAGTTGTACATGGATAATCAAGGTCAAGAAAGAAAACAAGGTTTTAGTTCATCTCCTCGACATGGACTTAAAGCAGGGTGATACGAACAAAGGTGAATATGCTCTAAATTTATATTTATTTCTCGCGTGATTCAATTTTTGCAGGCTAAACATCATATTAATCCAAGTATTGTTGTTAATGATGATGTGTTATTATTATTATTATTATTATTATTATTATTATTATTATTATTATTATTATTATTATTATTATTATTATTATTATTATGTTGTTGTTGTTGTTGTTGTTGTTGTTGTTGTTGTTGTTACATGACAAGGGCTCGTACCAGTAACAAAGAAAAGAGTGAAAGCCAACAAGTTTCTAAATTTTAACAAAACAATTATTTCCCTAGACAACAATGAAAATATTGGTAAAAACAATTACAGTTTGTAAATATAATCCAAATAAATAGAATAGCAACGCAAGTCCTATCACTAAATAGTCTTATAATAATCTAGGTTCAAGACCCTATGATGTACGAATATGGTGGTCAATGACGTCAGATGTAGTCCAATGTATGAATAACAATAATTCCTCACTTCAATCACTGTCTTTGTTTCCGAATAATTCCAGAATAAATTTTCTTGAATATTTTTCATGATTTTTTTTATATAAGAAAGTCATCTTGTTGAGTGTCCTGGAGATAAAAAATTATTGAATCAGAAAGATCAGTCGAAGAATAAAATATTCTGGTAACAAATTAAAATTAATGCAACTTGTTCCTTCAAGGTTTTGAATCACTCTGCCCCAATAAAATATTAGAATGCGTATTTAATTCTCCGAAACCCTATTTCAAGTCTCGCGAGATTGGCCATGTAGTCTCTTACTACGCTAGTTATATCGTGTCGTCCATTATAGACCGGCTTAAAAACCAATCATAAAAAGGTTGTTTACAAACATTAATCACGCGGAAAAGTATGTCCTTGATGCTGACCAATCATTGTAAGTTCCTTTTGTTATTGTATCCATAATATAACGAATTCAATGTCAATGTAAGACGAATTCAATGTCAATTCTCACTTATTACTATTTCGTCTTAAGAAAACAACTTAGTAATAAAAATAGATCTAACTATTAAAAATAGAATCCCAAATCCGAGAAAACTATATTACAATTAATTACAATGAAGCGAAAATCAAATAAAAATAATTTAAACCTTACACACAAGCAATTTAATCACATGTACGTAACACTTATTATTATTATTATTATTATTATTATTATTATTATTATTATTATTATTATTATTATTATTATTATTATTATTATTATTATTATTCAGCCAATGGCATTGGAAAAAATAATATTCAGGACTGCTGGATCTGAATTGAACTCTACGATCATTCTAAGCACTTATTTAATCCACACGTATTCTATACAATCATCAAGCACGTCAGTTTATTAGTGCGCCATATAGCCCCTATTGTGCAGAGGTGCCGTAACACATTGCTATATGCGTTGGTTCAAGAGGACAACAAAGAGATAAGAACATTTAAAACAAATTTAGCAAAAAAGAAAGCTGTGTCCCTTTCCTTTCATTAGTAGGTATTATTTTGAGCTATTGTTTTCGTCCTTAATTGGGAAGATATTCCATAATAAGTTTTAATTTGTATGTCCGATTGTAATTCTCTTGACACTTTTCTAACACAGCGTCATTCAGCGTCTTTGATTTTTTAATGAGTCGTGCAGTTGACGCTTTATTTCGTACTTTAGTGCTTGACAAGTTTCTAGCCGTACGTGTCTTTTATCATGAACGTCCATTCTTTCAGACAAAATACGGAGATCCTGGTTTGTAAAGAAATCGATAATACTTATAGGACTTTGAACAATACCAGAAACAAAATGTATGTAGCACAAGACCGTGAAGAAATTAATATCACTTTAGCTTTAAGTTAAACCGACTTTTTGAGAAAGTAATGATTGATAATATCAATCCTTATATTTGTGAGGGGTGGTGGATTTATTAATATTTTTATTTCATTTCTTTCTTACCAGAATGTTTACCTTTTAAATAAATTAATTTTTAGTTTCGAAATATTCCTATATATCCAATATTCCCAAAGACGGTGTAGCTACAAATTGTTCTGTTTATAACAAATTGGAAACTATATATGTCTACAATAGATAATGTGACTTTATAAAATGATCTCGATAATGATAGTGTAAGTCATTATACATAGTCGAAAAAACTTAAAGATGCACGTAACAATAAGTCAAATCCTCGACTGTGTACTGTTAGAGCATGCATGTCTGGATGAAAGACTACTAAACCGTACGGTGATGGTTGCAAGCCCACACAGAGGTGATGTTAATTTCCCATGCCTCACAAAAATGAACTCTAGTAACAACAAAAACAAAAAGACGAAATGAAACAAGAAGACGAAATGAGTATCAATTCATGGTTCTCTTAGAACTGCTCTGCTATAAGAAAAAGAATATTTCACACATAATGACTTAATGTGCAACACAAGTCCATACTTGGACGATTTTTACTTTGACATAGAAAAAAGATTGTTTATTAAATATAAATTTGGTACTTGTTTCAAAATACAAATACTATTAAGATGCTTATGTGATGAGCATACGAATAACTAACTACAGCTTAGAAGATGCAGTAAATTTTAAATCTCTTACCTCCAGAGTTTTCATCCAAAGTACAATAAAGGATTTAGACCACGAATTCATTTACAACTTCTTCTTCGGAAAGCATCTATGCCGATGGACATTAACAAATCCTTTGTCTCAAATATGAAAAACCATCTCTTCAGTAATCTGCCAGTCTAACCCTGCATCTGATGTATTCATTGTGTACGCTCAGACACTAAACCTCTTAATATATTTTATCATAAGAACTCGCCGTCACTTAGAAACAGTAAAACTGAAAGCAAGAAATATTGCAGAATTATGTATTTCCAGTTCACCTCCATGATTAGGAAAACCTCCAAAATAGTATTTGAACTTTACGAATTCAATCAGTCCCCAATGAAATAATTTCCTATTCCAGAGTACATTCAGTAAAACAAGAGCCACCTGTCGCAACCGTACTTTTTGTATATAAGAGACAAAGCTGTAACTGCCATTGTAACATCATGGCAGCATCTCAAGCTTGTAACCAGATAAAACTTCAGTTTTTATTGCAGAAATTAAAATCATACTCAAAGCGCTGAATTATGTTGAGAACTCTAACATAACAGTTTTTATCATCATTTCCGATTCCATCCCACTTTTGAAACCTTGCATACTGTCAAATCTGATATTCCAAAAATATTCCATTTATTTACTGAATCATGATGTCTTTATACAGTCTAAAAAATTATTCTATATTTCTATCGGGCTATTCACGTTGGTATAAATGATAATGACAGGACAAACAAAGCAATCAAATCTGCCTAGAAGTCAGCTATATAAGAATGGAAAACTCCATATAATGACTTGAAATACGGTATAGTTTAAATCAGCTTAATAGTCATAAATGACAAAATATTTGGAATGAAAGCTTTAAGAAAAAAAAACTTAAAAAATACAAACATCTCCATTACCTAGAACAAATCAGAGAAATGACTTTGTATTGTGCACTTTCGTATCGTACACATATATGGCTAATGCATACCTCCTAAAAGATGAACCTCAACCTGCATGCGTAACCTGTCAGTATTCTCTGACAGTGAAACGTATTTTTGTCGTCTATGTGGATTTCCACCGTATGAGATAGAAATACTTTTTATGCGAACTTGAGAATATTTTTTTTACTTTGGAAAGTATGTGTTGTATGCAGCAGAGTTTAATGACGTTCTAAGGTTGTTATGTTTGTTACAAGTATTCGTTATTAGACATACCTTGTACAGAATTTGAACATTTTGTCTTCTATACTTTGCCTTGCACTGCATATGCACATTTATTTGGAAGGGCTTATCTTCCAAAGGTTGTGTGCAGTTCATTTCTATATTTTTCGAACATAAACTTTAGATGGCAATTAATTGCTACTTTTCGTATCCAGGTGCTGAAAATAGTACTACATACATATTAGCTTTAGATTTGTGTGCTTTATAACTGATAAAGTTATTTTATTTGACATTTAATTTTATACCCAAACTCCTACTTGAAAATTTAAATCACCAAGACCAATAAAAATATTCATTTAATTTACAGAAGACCTTATTGTCCTTCTGCTTGATCTCACTTTTCAGAACGCTTCTCTCGCCTAGGTAGAAACTGATATTATGTCCCACGTGTATAGAGGCAGAGGAGTTTATATCATCAAATATAGGAGAGAAATATTTTGCTTTAGCATGAATACCTAATGGTTCAATAAGTAAAAACATATCAGTTATGTTTACACTAAATGGCATATACTATCACTGTAAACTATTAAACATGCCAGTGTACTGTACTGCACAATCTTTTTTAAACAGGTGTACTGTAAATCTCTCCTAACTTCGAGTATACTGAGGCAATGTCGAACGTCCAGATGTTCAAGAGATATTGCTGTCTGCTTACACATATTCATTAGTTTTGTTTCTTTCAGGGAGGTGCTCAGAATCATATTTGCTTATATTCGATGGTTTTGCTACACCGGAAATGGTGCCAAACTTCCAGGAGTGTGGACAGCTCACGGCTCTTCCTCACAACAGGCGAGAATACCTGGCTACCACAGACAGAGTGGTTATCAGGTAATAGAAACAAGTCTTAGAGTTCGTAAAAAAATTGTTCTGTAACTGTGTGTGTTGAGTACATACGAGTGTCGACTGAAAACTCCAATTAATTGTAAGTAATATGAAACTCATTCTACAATTTATAGGGATCCCTTTAGGGACATAGGTACACTATCTCTTCGTGTAATTAAACCCTCCGTATAGGAAATACATGTATCATCAACAGAATAAAGAAGATGAAATGTTCAGTGCATTTATTTTTTAATGTATCCTTTGCAAACTAAAAATGATAAAGTATCTTTAAGGAAGTGAAAGAAGTTACGAAATATAATTCTCACTCTTTTTTAATTGGTTTAAGAAACATACCAGTGCTGTTAATTCTGCCGACTGTCATAACTGAGAATGGCATCAGTGGTACGAATTACCATAATTAATAAAGATGTGTGTTATAGATCCATGTTTAACACACATATTTAAACTTTTTATCAGGTTCGAGTCCGGTGAGAAAAACAAATACAACAATATTGGATTCAAAGTATCATGGACAGCTATACAGCTTACCGTTTCAGGTAAAATCTTCAATAGATCGACACATGAGAATAGCAAGCTTTGCATCGGCTGTATATCGTATATTGCATGTACTCATATTTATAATGAAATTTATCATAGGAGTCTCCAATACAATTTCAATTTCTCAATGTCAGACTATTTTTGAAAATGAAATCTAGTTTGATGCCCATCTCTCACAAATTCATTTATTGTCAACAAAATTTAAAATGATCAAAATATAAATATACTCGTTTTAAAACAGCAATGATGTGAAGGAAGGTTTAACTGTAGTTCTTGCACAAAAAGCAGTCGACATTAAGTAACATTTGCGTTTTCAGTGCCTATTTTGAAAATTAAATTTTGCCGAGAAAAGCAGGCTCTTGTTTCTTTTTACAATTTTAAATATAAGTTTCACGAAATGTATTCTTAAAGCGCGCACATAATGTATTCTGACCTATCCCCTGACGTTTAGCTATATTAGTCGGCATGAATATAATTTCACGCAGTGCAAGTGATCTGTGCTTAGTGGGATTTATTTCATCTACATTATCGTGATTTTCTTTTTATTAATAATTCAAATCAGAGAAAGACATGCGGAAGTATTATTAACCATATCGGTAAATAAAAGACATGATAGAATAGGCATTTAGCTTCCCCAAGGACGCGGGCCTGATAAGCGACATTTTAAAGCCACACTCTGTAAAAATAATTGGATAAAACTGGGGCATCGCAGGGTGTACATATCTGCGATAGAACTACTCGTACATTTGCAAGTGCATACAACAGTTTCAGTTTTCTTAATAAACATAAAAGTACAAACATTTATCTCTTTTAAAACAGAACAAAGAGACGAAGGAAATCGGTTACTGTCACTTGGATATACGTTGTTTTACAAGACTCTTTATCTGCATAAATTTCTAAAACGTACGACAGTCTGGTTAAAAAAATATAAAACCAATATAATTATGGTATCATTGTCTGTCTCACCTGGATTGTATGTTGTTCAATACCGGTCAAACTGTCCTAGCGGCCGCTTGTATGGGGTACCATAGAATACAACGAGTGTGATTCGAAATAAGCAGTCATTCATTATAAGTCGACATTACATAAGGGCGGGTAATGAAGACAATCGAGGTTTTCTTGGATTGCAGTCTGTCATTATCAAAAAGGCTAACCAGTCAAAACAAGCACTTAATTCGCTGCATGTCAAGGGTTGCGTTTTCTATTGCGCAGGTTCAAAACTAGATATATTAAGAATGTTGCTTGTTTTATAGTCTGATTCAAATTCTTCCATAAACTTGGGCAAGAGGATTTACACACAAATTATTAGAATAATGCATTTTAGTCTTTGTTGGTATATGAATTTGTGTTACTTGTACACCTGATCCGACAGCTGCTTTCTAGAAACAAAATAATCTTTGTCTTTAAATCCAATTTTAACCCTTAAAATGTATTTAATTTCTTTTTAATATATAGTAATAGTCTAGCTTATCTTTTCTGTCCAGAATGTACTCATGATGTCCATTGTGAACATAACATAGAATGATATAGTGTTTAACCGATCTGATCTGTCATACAGGTTTTCAACCTTTAAAGAAATCATTTTCTTTGTGGTCGTTTTCTACATTGATTTAAAATGGTCAGACAATGATGATGCCTCATTTATCAAAAATCCTTGAAACTCTGCACATTTTATTTTCATTATTTCTTCAATTTATTTTGTAGTTCAATTGTGTGGTAGTCTTTTCAATTTTTTATTTTTGTTTTTACTTTGCTACATTTTAAACCGAACCCAACCACTGACCTGACAGACTAAAACTATTTTCATACACCCCATTCTCTGTATTGCTTAATATATCTAACATCAATATTTTGAAAACAAATTGTGCCTTCAATGGACGTCCTGCAAAAGTTGGCATTATATCTGCTAAAAATTACGAATCGTTTTGAAATATGAATTCCGAAACGTGCTATCATAATGTTCTCAAAAGAGAAAATGTTAAGAAAGGAAGGAACTTTTTCAAACAACGTGAATGTTATCTTTTAACCGTTATGCGTGATATTTTTTACAGGTAATTGTAAGGAATTTGAATGTGCAGGAAGCCAGCCTTGCTTGGAAAATCCTGATCAGCTATGCAACAGAGACGACACACACTACTGTATCCACTCGTCTCTCAAATGCAACGAAGTCCCAAATTGTGGGGCATCCGATAAAAGTGATGAAGAAAAGTGTAAGTTACAGACAGAATGGCTTTGCTTTCTTAATAAAAAGTAACGCGACTTGCCACATTAAGGTCAGGAACAGGCGTATATACCAGAGTAGAATCCACCCAAATGCAAACACTATATAACATCTTCCGCTACAAATACGCCAACAGACCAGTGTATGTGCTCTTCGTTCTGATTATAATACCAGGGAAAGAACGGAGAAGCACTTATCTCTCATTACCTTGGCATACTATAGCCAATAACGAGTGAACGTGCCATTTAAAGCAAAACAAATAAACCAAACCATTATTTATTATAAATGAATTGATAGATAACCGACTATTCCCGTCTGTTAGCGAAACATTCACGAACTGCAGATACCATATTGTATGGGACCACTGCCACAGTGGTTTGCCACTCCTTCTAATAAAACTTCCAGACAGGAAACACTGAAATATTTTATCGAAGGTGTAGATATATTAACATATCAGAACCTTGGCTAGCAAAGATGCTTCCGACTACATAAATAAAAACTTAACTCAAAAGAAAATAACAAACTATTTGTACCATTTGTGCCTTCTTGTAGCCCCTGTAAACACTTCAATAATTCAGAGTTCGACTATTTACTGGAAGACCAACCCTCACTAGTTTGCCAATTAAAATCTTCTCTAATTCCATAACACTACAATAAGTTAAATTATAAGTTTACGTTAAACAGAATTAATTCTTGTTAAATTATAAAAGATCAAAATTACCAAATACATATATTTTACTATAGCATGGACGACTTTATTATTTATGTTTCACAAACTGAGTGCAGTACCTCTGAACCATCATTCACAGAAGCAGATAATCGCGTTACGAAAACTTTTGATGTTTTCATTTAATTTTTCTTATTCTTTCCAGGCCTCGTTCTGCTGATGATAGCCTATATTGCGGCTCCAATAGCGGGTGTCTTGTTAGTTGGAATATTGATAGTGTATTGTTATTGCCGGTGTTGCAGGCGACATCAGGTGAAATATTCAATGGCAGCCAGCCAAGAACCTCCCCCTCCTCCTCCCGCTTTATCAACTCCACCCAGCTCACACCTTCCTCTACGAACATTGGAACGCAGCCCATCGATCACGCGTTCCTCTTGCATCATGTACAGCACCTCTTTCACTGACTGCAGCTCCGGGGACCAGCACGCGGGTGATAACAATGTAACTACGCCTCAACAGCACAACCAAGAGACAGACCATACCTCAAATGTGTCACATGTTGTACAGAATCCAAACACATTAAGTACAGTTGAAAGGGAGTATGGAGACGATCAAAAACCTGACTATCAAACTCATAGGAAAAGGCCCTCATATCATATGATGAGAGAATTGTGTTATGAAGATGGAAATATTGTTATTGCGGATATTTGAATGTTCCAGATTCGTTGATTTACAAAAACTTCTGACTAATTTAAAGTTTCATAAAGAAAATTACTGTTGTATGGGTCCGTTAAGAATGGAGTGCATAGGAATTCTGGATTAAATACCCCAGCTAACAGCTTTACATTTGTCAAGTGTGTTTTGAGTGGGGAATCATACTTCATGCACTATATGTGATGCGCAGTCTTTGAATTTGTAATAGCGCTTGAAGAAAGATTTTCAACAGAAAAGACAATGTATCCACAAAATTCTACATTTTAAGTATGCATTCAAACTCAAATATCATTTGGTTTCTTTTTGTATTTAAGTATAATTTGTAAAACTTTCATAAACAAGCTACATTTGTCTAACACTTCCATTTTCAATCTAATTGTATATTTGCAACTTGTGCATATAAATTCGTTTTCAAAATTTTAATCGATCAGAAAGTAGTCCACATGTACACTCCAGCTGAAAAGTTTTGCCAATATAGTGTCCAAAATTACCATAGCAAAGCTGAACTGAAAGAGATGTTATTACACACCAATTTACGTGTAGCTTGCCCAGATTTACAAAACAGCATAAACAAAATTTGAAGCAAAAATAACGTATGATAAATAAATGTTTTAATCAGTTTCGTTACTGTTAGAATTAAGTACGTCGAGTTATTGTAAAATACTTCTGCACAGTCATACGCTTCATGAAATGAATGTGCATGTCAGGTCCTACGATGAATTCTAACGGCTAATATTGATATGTTTTGTTATTCAGAATTCAATTAGGATTGGTTATTGAGGATAGAAGACAAAAAGGATTATATGTGCTCAGCTCTCTTTAGACCATTCCATGCTCAACGATTCCTATGTCTTGATCACCATTTTACGATTTTACGAAAGCTTTAAATGTCAAAAATTCTTACAGTTGATGAAAAATGTGATTAGTCTTTTTCATTGTCCTCCCTTGTGAATTATCGTGACGTACAATCAGTCAATCGACATTTATAGTAAAGGGAGTTCTAGGAGTTAAAACTGAAAAAGAATTCAATTATGTCCTCGCTCATGACTCGATTGTAAGTTACTGTACAGCAATATCAGCAGAGTGATATTAATTGAAAAAGACACATCATAAAGTAAAATTCAGACGGTATGCTTCCCAAAGTTGCTTTGAGATGAAAGGAAAGAATATGTGTTTTGAAAGTAGAACAAAGAGAAAAGCGAAACATCTTTACGAATCATTGAGAATTATAGATATAAACAACAGCGAGTCTGTCTGCAGCATTTTGAAGGAGCTTGTGATCGCAGCTAGCATTGATTCTTTTCGAAACCCATATGTAAATTAGTTGGCAAAAATGTTTGAATGGTGTATAATAGTCTTCATTATATGTTTTAGATATGAATTCTATCTTGTCATTAATAAATTATCATTCACTAACAGGATGCCGTTACAAGCTGTAGTATCCGATTCACTATAGAAGTTTCTAATATCTAATAGGTGAACAATGTTTTTGTGGGAAATGTAAACAAGATTATTTCGTATATCGTATTTCATGTTGTGCCACCTTGTACATCGCTTGAAAGCTAGATCTAACGTATTTTATAAACAATTAATTATTTCTGGCACATTCCATAAACATGAATTAAATCTTTATTCAAAGTGACAACATGTATTATAAGTTACAATTCGTAGTAGGAAGGCTTTGTTTTTAAGGGAGCGAGGACAGCATTTTTTGATGCTGCAGGAATTACGATATTAATTCAGTTCCATTAGTAAACCTATGCAAACACCATGATATTAAAAATTCAATAACTAAAACTATCTGAGTGCTCATGATCAAACCTATATTTATCAGTATAGATGAAATCTGGGTGTCAGCTTCTGTGTAGAGGAAAGGATATGAACCGCGGCATTTTCTGAACCTGCATGTGTTTTAAATACGTGCTTTTAATTCCGCACCGAAGAGTAAGGTACTGGTTTTAGTAATGAGTGATCCAAACTCATGACTGTTAAAGGACTGAAACTCCATCAATAAAAATTTGCTTCTATTTTTTCACTTACAACTAGGATAAGGTCTCAAAAGATTCATTTTCCTAAAATATTGCTTACATTATTAATCAATCATGGCCAGTCAAACCCATATATACTATATTGTACGTTCACTCATTTCCAGCCTGATTCCCGTTTTTTAATACCATTAGTACCGTGTGTCCTGCAAGTATACAAAACTTATCTTTGCAGAACCCAATATGAACCTTAATAATGATGTACCGATTTATGTGCATGATCTTGTTCGTCTGCTGGTTGCTACGTCTACATCTACTAACGCTCTTCATTATTCAAGGAGATGAACATTCGGAAGTTTTCGAGAGACATAAATCAATGTAGAAAATAAAAACAATAACAAATAGTAAATTCATAAATTTGTCTCATGGCTACAAAAAACAATATAATTTATGTTGGTAAGTTATATCGGAAATTGTATAAATTGCATTTCGAATTCTGGCTTTCCGAAAGAACTCACATTAGTGTCAATACGCATCAAATTCCGAGTGTTCAGCATCTTCACGCAGGGGAGATGTGAACTATATCATGCGCGGTATTACCGGTATACTGGTTGATCGCAGTAGGTTTCCTGTGGTACGTGCCAATGTATTTTTTCAGAGCACCAGTACAATGGTTGTTTCCGTCAGTGAGGATGCACGGAAATTACGGAGTAATCTTGTTACGAATTTAATTCTATTGGCAATATGTTTTCAGTCTTTAGACAAAATAAACCCAAAACTTATATATAGTTTTTACAAATTAGTTGCATTTGTCATAAATTAATTTTAATTTTTATAAATACAATTATATGTATGATCTTTGGGTCACAAATCTGACAAGTATGATGTACACCAACGCCGTGGCCCAAGATAATGTTGTGAAAGATATACAGGCCAAATTTAACTTTTTGGAAAAAATTCGGATTGATTAAATATACTTGATTTTTTTTTATTTACGAGCGAGTCTCAATGTGTGAAGTACAAGTATTCCTTAGGAAGACTAGTTAATCTTATGGTTTTCTGGACTGTTGTTGATTTCTGTTTGAAAATTACGTAATTCCTGAAGTTCCCGATATATTTTTTGCTTGTTGAGAAAATGCCTTTTATATTTCCTGCTCTCTCGGTTAAATATTTTCCCTGGGTCTTGCTGATTTGCCTATTTTATGAATAGTGTAGTTGGTGAACTGTAGACTTCAGAGTGTACACTTACTCTTTTGTTTTCCCCAATAAGTTATCCAGTGCCAGCACAATATAATTCAGAGGATGGCAGCTATAGTGTTATCGCTTGATCTATCTACTTTATAGTTTTTAGATTATAACTTGTAAAACAATTAACATACACATATCAAATTCACATATATACGAATCTGACAGGGAGAGGAGGATTCGATTTTCTTTTGAGCTGAAATATTTTGTAGTTTTTCTTCCTCAAGTTATTTTTTTCCTCTTAAGTAACATGATGGATAAATTACGGAGTTATATTTGCTATAAATCAGAGCAAGATATTATTCAAGCTACTGACAGATGGATTTAAAAACAAACGTGTCAGGCCCCTAACACAGAATACTACATTGGTGTTCCCTAATATAATTGCGGTGTACCGAGGGACTTCCTGTGGTATATTCAAAAATACCGCGGCGCTAAATTTTTCTCGATATGCAGCTCTAATAATAATAATAATAATAATAATAATAATAATAATAATAATAATAATAATAATAATAATAATAATAATAATAATAATAATAATAATGTTATTAATAATAGGGAAAAATGACTAGAGACAATGGATATGCTATTAAAAGCCAATGCAGAATTGAACATAAAAATATTTTCAAAGAAATCTCTCTGACTGTTGCTATGGATACCGTACTGCTATTAAAGATCAATAGCTGCAGAATTGAACATAATAAGTATTTTCAATAAAAGCTCTCTGACTGTTGCTATGGATACTGTACAGCCAGAGGCAGAAGTACACAATCATACATAAACTGAAAACGACATAACCTTGAGCAGCATATGGCAAATGTGGCTCACACAACAAAGCACTTCTGGTTATGATGAAATCGATGCTTTAACCCTTAAAGCTATCACAACCTTATCATTTAAAAATTTCCACAGTTCGCAAAACACAATGCAATCAAAAGAATCACATTATAGTTTAACAGGTACAAAAATATTACATCAATAATAATAATAATAATAATAATAATAATAATAATAATAATAATAATAATAATAATAATAATAATAATAAAGTAAATTTGGCCAGTTGAAAACTAAACATGCTGTGAAAGGAGCACGGCAAATGTTGCAATAGAACAATATTTAAGACTACATACAATAGTAAGAACAATTTAAAGCAAGCATGTCACTTATGGAACACAAACATTTATATGAAAATTCGACATTTTTTAAAAATTAAAGTATACTTTTACGACAGATTAAAGTTATGCTGTGTTTTTGGTGGAGGCGGGGACTACAATGTTATTTTGTTTTCGAAAGGGAACAATCTATCGCAACTTTCTATATTCAAGGTATTTCTGATAGAGTGAGTTATTGGAGGTATGGCACTGTTTACAGATAATTTTCAAATCAGTTTCTGCTTAATATCCTTGGTGTAATAATTCAGGAGAAATAAATTATTTTAATGCTTGTATTTCATCACAAATGCCTCAAGCGTTTCAAACTGGAGTTCATCTTTGCTAAACGTAGTAAAAAGTTTAATCAAATGGGAATTTTCGAATATTAGAAATGCCACACAGAAAAGCTGTATGTAATTGGCCCCTCATACAAATGTAATCTGGAACGAATTTATATACAGTACCATTACACTTTCATTTTTTTCCAATACAATTAGATTTTCCTTAAGAAAACTTTATCTTCCTTGTTTGGTAGGTGGGTTGTTAACGTCCCATATAATAAATACGCTGCCTATTTACGCATGTTGTCTCTTTCTAGAGAATCTCTTCTGATTTATATAGTTCTATGCACAAAACTGGGTCGTTATTTAAAATATGTGATACTTGACAAGATTCTTAAATGAAGGATTTGGAATTGAGACCTTAAAGCTGTTATCAAACCCCAGGTTCCAGAAGACAAAATGTTGGTCTATACGAATCAGCTCTATTCTATCATCTGGCATGATGTCATTCACAAATATTCATTGATTTGTTACGGAAAATCTTTGTTTTAGTGAGTTTAAACTCGATTTTGCTTCTTGTATTCCCAGCAACATTGAATGTAAAAGGCTAAAAATGAGCATTAAATATCTTTAAATCAGTTTCAAATTCAGACAGATAGCTGTATTTATTTGACGACTTCAAATTAGAACGGCTTAACACGATGCAAATCCCATCATGCGATAAGTCTTAAACTTGACAATGTCTTAGCGACTGCTACCGAATAATCGTCTCTAAAGAATCGGGAATAACCAGAAAGGTAACCAGATGGTCTAAAAGATCTATATGGTCAAATGAAGTTATTGACTTTAATAGTTATATAAAGTTAATATTACTATGACATATGATAGAATACTCTTTTGGTCTCTTTAGGACCCAGAGTATCAAATTCCTTCTAGCATGTGGCGCTGTAAAAAAAAAATGAAAGCAAGGAAAACATTTAAGAAATAAACAATTTGTGAGATGGTTGTACAGTTACTTTTAAAAACGTGAATGCAGCCTATTTTAGATAAGTAGGAGATTCTCGCTAACAAACAAATTTTAAACCTAATAAAAAGAAATAACAAAAAAGCGTAAAAGGTAAAATGCAAATAACGTGGAGATCACATTTGGCACTGGCTGAATGAAAGTATATATATATATATATATATATATATATATATATATATATATATATATATATATATATATATATATATATATATATATATAAGGAAGACTAAAATAATATTATACAATAATGTTTGACAAAAAAATCTGGAAAACAATGTTTCCTTCAAAAGCTTAGGCCACATTGTATAGTTAAATATAATACCACCAGATGAAGGTACGATCTATATATATCTCAACATAAATACGGCAGTTAACTACACCTTATCGGACGATCTTGATGATGTTTCAATTTTAATTCGTTATCGGGGGGTTATTTGGGGATTGAAGGGCCTATTGCAGCAGGAGAACTATGAGTAAAGGTCACCGTCTATGTCAGTTTATGGTTCTTGCAAATAACGATCCATTGAGTAAATTTCACTATTTTATATCACAAGCGCACGTAACTGTCACAATGATCTTGACATTTGATCTTTCCAACTTTAAATGGATAGGTTGCTAACTTACACAGTGCAAGCCATCGCATAATTTGATAACTATAGATAGTGAATAAGCCGAGCTATTGTGCAGAAATAAAATTGGTAACAAACTGACTTACATAGAGAATAATAATATAAAGCGATTCGCCTTATGGCAGATATACAAAAAAAATTAAAAAAGCATATTGAAAAATCATAAATAATACCTAAAAGGTGATAAATCAGTCTGAATTTATTTAATAAGAAATGGTGTCTGTCCATTGCTATGAGCATGCAATTTAATTACTTGTGTGTTGGTTTTAAATTTATTTTATTTTTATTTTCATTATATGCTATTGTAATGATAACTTTATTAACTGGATTTGACATTTTCCAGAAAATTCAGTTCAGTTCTATTAATCCTGATAAACACACAGTTCGTAGAAACATTGTATCTTTTGGTGAACTAGATTTCAGAGCCAGTTTCATCTCTGTTGTAAACATCTTTTATTATAGAATCTTATAGTAATATTCGTTCAGTACACTCGAATTCGACCATGGCGGAAGTGAAGCTGGCATATAATGTTATTACGTCGCTTGAATGAAGTGATCATGTGACCTATCAGGTGGACTTTAATTACGTTGTAGTTAGGGTTAAAATGGATGTTTTATAGAGGGTCATTTTTAGTCATTCTCATTTCATACCTCTGGGCTCAAAGGTATTATTTTGTTGTTGCCAGTTTGATCTGCTTTTTTCTATTTTTCGGAATCAATAATTTATTTTCCCTGGAGACTTTATTTAGTGCTCATCAAAATTCTTGGACAAAGACATTTATTGGAAAATATTCGGAATTATAAGACCAAAATATTATTTTGGTGATTCAACAAGGAACTGATGACACTACAACACAAAACAGGTCATAGAAGACGTCATCGGCTTCAATTTTGGAATGTCATCGGGATTCAAACTTTGATTAATTTAGAAATTTTTAGTGATAGGACTGACAATTTTAAATTTTAGGATTAATTTTTGGATTAGATTCACAAACCGTGAGTCCTTAATTCATATTTTAACTTGTTTTCTAGGAAAATAAATTATTCTGTTAAAATGTATAAGCATGTTGGCTTCACTCTTTTTCGTTACTTTCTTACGAGCCTAGATACGTAACACTATAAATAAATGATACCCAAATGATCATAAATCAATGTCGTTTTTTAAATAATAAATAACGTATATTTGTAAAACATTTTGAAACAGGTGATGCCTAAGAATTTTATTAAAATCTTTATGTATAATTAATTCAAATGGAAAATATAATTATTTCATTTAGATTGTGTCAAGTCATATGAAATTCTTGTCTCCAATGAAGAAAGAAACTATAGCAACCAGACAAATGCTTTACAAAAAACACTGACAAAAAGTGTGAAAACATTGCAGTTCGTACGCTTAAGAAGAATCAAACGCTTCTTTTACGATGTCATTCGTTGTTTTGAATTCACAAACATGAACTCTACTTGCAAGTATACATCAGTAGTTTGTGTTTACTTTGGGTTATATAACCTGAATGAATTGTACGATTAGTATGTCGATGGAGAAGGAAAAATGAAAAACAGATCGTTTTATATTTAGAGCAAATTTACGCCAAATTCGGAAATCTATGAAAACAAACAATAATGTGCACAAACTGAACAGATAATTAACTTTACTTATTTAGCTATGGCAACCACAAGTGTTTTTGTTTACTCAGTCGTCTTCAGTATTGACATTCAGAGAAGAAATTAGATGCAGCTATTTAAATATTCATCATGAGAGGAGGCAGACTCCAGATTAATATTCTATGGCATCAATGTCACTACAGAGACTCCAGATTAATATTCTATGGCATCAATGTCACTACAGAGACTCCAGATTAATATTCTATGGCATCAATGTCACTACAGAGACTCCAGATTAATATTCTATGGCATCAATGTCACTACAGAGACTCCAGATTAATATTCTATGGCATCAATGTCACTACAGAGACTCCAGATTAATATTCTATGGCATCAATGTCACTACAGAGACGAGGTCATAAATATTAATATGCTTTTAAGCTCTCTTACTCGACTCCATATTGTGTACAAACATGTATAGTGACCGAGACTCACACATCTAAATACTCTTTTAGACTATTATACACAACTTATCCAATGTTGATAACTACCAAATTAAGAAATAGTATGCCTTTGCCTCCATCCACGTAAGTTGTAATGAAATCGCTATAGTCTTTGCTCCAGATACTCAAGTTAATCTTGCATTTGTACATGAGCAGGACTCTACAGTATAGAGGTGGCAATATACAATGCAGTAAACAAACTACGGTAAAAACATCGATTGGCTATTGTATTTGCAAAAGATAATTAATGCGAAACAGCTAATATTTTAATATATTTTGATACGACTTATGCCATATATATGCTGCATAAATGTGAAGAAAGTTAAAGTAAAAAGTGGAGCTTGTAAAATTAGTTCATGTTATTGAAAGATTTTATTTAAGAGTAGCCCAAAATTATTCTTATTACTTCCTTAAAATTGCATTTCAATCCATTTACATGGAGTCATGAAATTTTTAGTAACGATGTCAATTTGTTACGCTGAATTAGCCATGAAAGGTAAAGCTTATTTGCATTATGGCATACATACATTCTAGCAAATTGGTTATAATAACAATTTTAATGCAATGAAGTGAAATTTAGAAAAAGATTTGCTTTTGATATTTTCTTCAAAACAGCATGTGCATTAACCTTTCATCGTGCAGCTTGACCTTTGACAAGTCTGGTGCAACTTCAACTTTTATTACATGTATGAAGTGTAGGAGTAATGTTGTGAATGAGGTCATTTGACCGTTCTTCACATGCAGCCTACTCGTAAAATATCGAGAAGTCATCGGAAGAACATCTCAAATAAAAACACGCAAAAATTGTTTTTCTACCTCCAGTCCTTGTGCTTTCATAGGGGTCATATATATAAACGCAATTGCAGTTGTTAAATCAAAATTGAATTATTAAGAAGGATTTATCTTTACATATCCAATTTTAGCAATATTGACTGTACCTATCTGAACTTAAACTCAGCAGGCTTCCGTTTCCCCCTTTTCCTCTATGCGTACATTGGATGATGGCTTTTAAAGTAGGACTTAAGTTATGACATGAAGACAACAAGCCAACACAAAGTCAGTCTTGACATGATTTGATCCGCCACAAACAGGTGAATAAATATTGAGGAAGATGCTATTATCTTTATTATTACTTTCTTATAACAATTAGGTATTTGGCATGATTCGAGGAAAAAAGACAATGTAAGTTTTACTGCAGCAAACAGTTTGCATTTTCTCATATTGTAGCTTCAACCTCACATTTATCTGTGACTCTGGTCTTAACCAGCAAATAGGGCAATACAAATGTTTTTCTAATTTCCTATAATTTGAGTTTTACAATTTGATATATGTGATCGACAATCTGCACAATATATATATATATATATATATATATATATATATATATATATATATATATATATATATATATATATATATATAGTATTTCGCCTTGTTTGGGGGCTACAGTTCTTCTTAAACAGTTAGTTCTACATTTGTGGAGATGAAGCGTGTCAACTCGAATTATGAAGGATATGTGTGTCTGTTCTGTGCTAATTGAACATTTCTACTCGAGTTGTACAGAATTTTGTGCGATTATGTTGTGTTTAATGAGTGTTTCTACTGGAGTTGGAATGGATATGTATGTGACTGTTATTATCTGAATGAATTTATGACAATTTGCAATTTTGTATTACACGAGTTAAAAAGGGCCGTTATAACATTAATGTTTATGTTTCTATTAAAATAGTATTTACGCAAAGCCTAGTCTAAATTCAAAACTTTGTATATTAAATGACAACAGACTTTTAATTTTTTTTACTTGTTATATGTTCCATGCATGTCAACTGTACAGAATCAATTTCCGATTCACAATAGATTTGAAATTAACGTGATACCATTCTTGAAGAAACCAATACCTGTAATATCAAGGAAACAATCCATATCATACAGTTTGTTTCTTTTAAATAAAAATTACCTACATGTAAACTATTACAGAAAATATTCATTTAATAAAGTGGGAATTAAATATTTGACTAGACTGGGGATGGGAGAGGGCTTTCCGGCCATTAAGAATTTTGTTTCCATTGCAAAGTGCATTTCCTTAAATCTTTATACATAATATGTACCTTCTTTTATATTTCATCATAACATTCGCCTGTCTATATTAGTCTTTTCAATGATTTTGTTAAAATGTTTGCGGGAAATGTAATGAAATTCAAACTGTATACTTCACACGATTTTGTTAGGTGATGTTACTAATAGAATCAATGATTAGAAGATCAGGTATATCTTGAAAATGTACATTTTGAAGGTAATGTTTTGTAAACCTAGAGATAATAAAAAACGTGTTTGAATTGCCTCGCTTGAACCTTAGTAAAACATTCAAATGCACATATTTTAAATGAAAAGTCATATAATCATATTGATTGTAATTACCCATGCATCACACGAAATGGTTGCAAATTGTTTAATATATGCAAACATGAACAAATATTAATATTTAGCCATAGGTTTAAAGTAATGGTGGAACAGTGTTCATTATCTTGCTTAACAATTAGAACAATATCTTAACTTACCGAGTGCAGAATTTATATATATATATATATATATATATATATATATATATATATATATATATATATATATATATATATATATATATATATATATATATATATATATATTTATATACAACTGTGTGGAAATAGAATAGAGACAATTATAGACATAAGAATATTTTGGATTAAATAAATGACAGTAAAATTGATATTTGGAATTCACTTAATGCATATCAAGAAATCCTGGATAGCATTAAAACAAGACATCAATTAAAGACAGTCTTCTGGAATTATCCTTTCGAATAATTTTAAATTTTATTGTCTGTCATCTTCTGAATTTTGCGTTTGAAAACAAAAATATTCTATCATGGACAGGAACCAAGTGAATGGAAAAAGATTTGATACGTTCAATTTGTATTCATGGAAACAGATATAACTTTAGAAACATTTCTGACACCAGTACACTTTGTAACATCTTTACTTACATTTTGAATAAATAAATTCATAACGGGGGAGAAAATAACGATTTGATATATGTCTCAAGCTGGTTTTGCGAATAATTATGGAATATGTGACCACATATTTACATTCAAAAGAATAGTAACAAATGTATTTCGAAACCAAGTCGCAAAATCTAATGGTTGTTTAGAGACTTATCAGAGGTTTAAGATACATTAAACGAAAGTAAAGTATGCATATCTTTGTTACAGAACGATTTAAGTAGATAAATACTCAACGTTTAGTAAGTATGTAAGAAAATCTAAAGTGTGAGGATGTAAAATGGTAGGATCAACTAATACAGATGTACCATATGCAGTAGCAAAGAGTGGTTTTCTCGCTTTTATGAATAATTTAGAGACAAGATATGTGCTAGTTGTGGAAAACGGAATATTTATTACAGATGATTTGACTGAAATACTTGCCTTGTTTTATTCAAATGACAAAGCTAATAGTGCAGATAAAATTAGTCATTTCCAACAACAGCTAAATATATATAGCTCTTGTGAAATTTTAGGCATGAAAATCAATCTTGAAAAGACAAAATTGTTAATACTTGAACAAACACATTACAAATAATATTAACAACGCGTAACTACTCAATGGTCTTTTATTAAGTTTATTAATAATATTTCCAACCCATGATTAGTAAAGACACAAAAGCTAAGTAAATGCTGGCAACACAAGTAAAATAATCCGTCTTGTCTGCTTAATGACAAATAAGCCCACTCGTATCAACCAGCAAACTACCATTACCTTGCATTTTTAAAGAGATGCATGAACTAAAATTGAAATGCATTCAAGGGAATACATTGCATACCTCTTGAAATGTATGTACAAGTGTACAGAATATCATTATGTGTGATACATTATGTGCACATGTAGAATATTGTATGTACATAATTTAATATAGATAAACTTAAGGCATCTTATTTTATTAATATTATCACGTATTCCATCACGCGCCTCTTTATATTTAACAATGTTTATATCCTTGCTTGAAGATTACAGGTGAATATGGAGCACCCATTCAGTGCATTTTGTTGAATTCATTATTCTATTTTTGTGTCAATCTAAAAGAATTAGAATTTGCAGTGCACTTTCCTCGTTCTATGTATAGTGCATTCTCATCTAATACATAACATTTATACAATGTTTCTGTAGGGTTGTGATTTGGTTGGCGGATAAATCAGTCCCTCACCAGTGATGATATTGGTTGGCGGTTTAGTGGACTAAATCACCTATTCATTAAAACGTGCAAAAATCTGCAGAAAATTTCGGATGCGCACATCAGTGTACATTTTATACACTTACCTGCATTTCTCGCAGCTGTGAAGCTTTCTTTTGCAATGAAAAATATGGAGGATAGGGATGGGTTGCTATTGTAAAATGGATCGTGTTAACGCATTTTGACTGAGCTGGTACAATCAACTGAGTAAGATTTATCGTTCTTGTCCCACTCCCCCAATAATAATAATAATAATAATAATAATAATAATAATAATAATAATAATAATAATAATAATAATAATAATAATAATAATAATAATAATAATAATATATTTAACTAAATTAAATAAAAGCGAAATTTAAAGGAAATATTTATATTCAGACACGCGGATAAATCTTGAAACGAATACATGTAAAAATAAAATTCACATTGAAAGTAATTAGAAATTGATAATTACAAGTATGAATGAGCGATATTATCGATCTGCCATGGTTCGTGTTCTTAACACAAATTTCCATGCATGCATTGTAAGTTGAAAAACTATTAAAATCACCACATAAATGTGTTCAACTATATCTTCTTAATTAGTCATTGTTTGAAAATGTTTATAACCTCTCTAATTCGTTTGCGAGCAACCGTTTTTCCGAGCAGTTCAAAAAGTAACCATTTCCGAAGTTTTTCAATGGTTCGTGCCCCTCCTTCTCCCAAGTAACGTCCAAGTAACTTAAATCTTAAATGTGACAATTAGGACTTGGTGTGAACATTGTTCATTTAGGGTGTCTCTGTATTATTAATATTTGCATCTATAATGTATATTATTGCTTTCAAACGAGTATTGACTGCAATAAAACACTATAAATAATGATGAAAAATGTATCACCCCAACAATGTGTTTTTTAATGCTATTTCGAAAACTTTATCAATTTAAATTTATGGTAAAGTTTTTCGCACTACGTTACAAGAAAGAGTTACGTGTTCTATAGAAAGCAATATGATAGATAGCTTCGTACTGTTTAGTTTCCATTGGATTTTTTAACATCGTGTAACCATAAGAAGTGCATGTTGTTAAAATAACGAATTTTTTTCACCTTACCTTTGCAGTCTGAGAAATATATGTCGTGTGTTTCCTGCTAATGAAAAAGTTATAAAAACTAAAATGTGAACAACAGCCGTGGCTTGACAAGCTAACGCTTATTCAAGGTCCACAAAACTGAACATAAATATTGCATCAGTTAAATGGACATTCTGATTGTGGTTATTTTCTTGTTCTTCTTGTTTTTCTTTTTCTTCTTGTTCTTGTTCTTCTTGTTTTTGTTGTTGTTGTTGTTGTTGTTCTTCTTCTTCTTCTTCTTCTTCTTCTTCTTCTTCTTCTTCTTCTTCTTCTTCTTCTTCTTCTTCTTCTTCTTCTTTTTCTTCTTCTTCTTCTTCTTCTTCTTCTTCTTCTTCTTGGTTGGGGGGGGATTTTTTACAGTTTGAAGTATTGAACGAGTTTGAATCTCATTTCATCGAAGTTTACTTAGTGTCCTTTCCATCGAATGCAAATGATCCAAAAAATCTGAAATGACCATATCAGAGGCTTCAAAGCATGGTCCAAATCCAACAAGAAGGGACATATACACGGTTACCCACTTGGGCTCTTGTTTCATCAAAATTGCATTCGATTTTGTCTTTTATGCACTATATTTGCAAACGTGGTTGTATTTCTAAATTGAAAAAAAAAACAGTGATAATTATCATATTACCATGACAACCAAAACTCTAGAAAACAAAAACAAAACTTCATGCAACTTGTTCAAAATGGAATATACATCTGTACTGAATTTTACTGAAGTGAATAAAATCTACTTTTCCGCAAATTAATTTCACCATCCACTTGCCTGAATGGACAAGTGAGTCAAACATTAAACTCTTACTCTGAGGGACCGATAATCGATTCTGCGTCACGCAACAAAGACGTGAATATGGCGCTAAACCATCAAACGCCATTTTCTAAAGGAGAGAATAGTTTCTAATAGTGCAGCAAAATAAAGATTCTATCGTGGAAAGTTTAATGACGAATGGAAGGGGTAAATATCGAGTTACATGAATAATGAGTTGATAAACAATGTTGATGCCGTGAACAAAGAGGAAATCAGAGGCCTCTAGGGAAATGATCTTAGACGAATAGTTCTTTTGCATGAAAACCTAGGAATTTGATTGTGGTTCCCCTGATAGAGGTCAGTCAAAGGAATGGCAACATCATTCTGTATTGTATCGAGGAAGTCCTCTCTCACCAGGATTTATAACTAAAATGAATCGTTTGAGCACGACTTTGGATCATTGCAATACCAAGTGAAGGAATAAAACGTGCGTGCGAGTGTGTGTGTGTGTGTGTGTGTGTCTCGTGTGTGTGATTTGGATTTTTAACATAGCTTTAACAAATTTCCATTCATGTCGCTACGATGTATGCAGCTTTGCAGTTTATAGTGATGAATTGTACTGGGGCATCATGCCGCAGACACGTGACATCATGTTACACCTAGTCACTTTATCCTGACACAATGTCGACCAGTCCTAACACGGCAACTGCTAGTATCATTTTTGTAAGTCTTTGGTATGACTCAGCCGGGGTTCGAATCTGCGACCTCCCGTATCGTTGGTGGACGCTCTAAACACTTAGGCCACCAGTCGGAATAAAATATAACAACATTTATGTTGACAAAAGCAGGGCAATGAATACGTCTGTTGATGAAATAAGAAATCTGAACTTTGTAAGTATTCATGCGCTCTCGCCATCATTATTGTGCCATCATTATTGTCAAAACTCACCAAATACCCGATCGAATGGGGGCGCATTGCAAGCTATCATATGCTTATGAACTGGAGCAAGTTGATCCTGGAAAAGAAAACGTGGTTTCCAAAACATAAAACTCTGCAACGAATCCTAAGCTGCGAATGAATGGTGTTTGTCAAAACAATGTCGAAAAAAAGCCAACTTGATAACTTGCCTAATTGTCAGAGTGGGTGATGTTCCAAAACTTGAAGTCTAAGGCATGTAAAGTGATAATTATTGGCTCAAAAAGTTGTTGGGAGCGGGGCATTTGTATTTTTTTATGGTAATTGGGGGAGGCAGAAGGAGAGTTACTCATTTCCATGCCACGGTCACCATTTGAGTCATTTGTTTCGTATGATTTTTGGCGCAACCACAATCTCAAATTATGCAAAACAAATACAAGGTTTACTACTTAGTTTTCTAAGAACGAGGACCATCGTAAAAATTGGATAATTCAGGTATCACATAATTTGTTGGAGTCGAGATTGCTTTGGGCTAGTCAGACCTATGTTAAGGATAAATCTTTAGCATTCAATCATAATGAAATTTGTGACACAACTGTACAGACATGGTTTTAACACCAATGTGTAAACCCTAATTGGGTACCAGTATGGAGAATTCGAATATAAAATATGTCAAAAGTATGTGCCAGATGACCACCAATGTTATCATCGTCTCTTTAGTAATTTCGGGTACAAGTAATCTCGGCCTAAAACCAGTTCGGCTCTGGTCGATTCGGTCACAGAGCTTTGGCCCACTAAGTCACTTAAGTCTCTGTAGTTACGGTGTATGTTATTGTGATCAATATAACACGATTTACAATATTTATCTTCAAATTTGACAAATAATCAGGTGTTATCTGAATTGCCTTAAACATCATGTTTCATTCCTAAAAGTGGGCTTAACGGAGTTTGTATAATAGAAAACTATCATAATGAATACCAAAACTGACTGAATTGTCTAGAATATAAAACGAATCCGGCACAGATCTTTGAAAGAATGTAGTGACTCAGAAATGATGTGTGGAAACATGGAATTTTAAAACCCGAGACAACTTCCAATTATCTACTGATATTATATTACACAAGGGATTCCCACAATTTGATCCTATAACAATCAATCTTTATCTTTCTATAAAATGTGAGCAATGTAACTGTAATTAGCATTGGTTTTATGAAAACGTTACCCTGTTCGCGAACACTTTCATGGGGTATGCGTGGACTGAACATCTATCTATCTATCTATCTATCTGTCTATCTATCTATCTATCTATCTATCTATCGTCTCTCTTGTTACAGCATCAAAAAATGACTGCTTTCAAATTTGAATGTTTAGCATTTATGTATTTATTTCCTTTCTGCTCGTGTGTGTGTGTGTGTGTGTGTGTGTGTTTGTGTGTGTGCACGTTAAATTCCGGATTAAACCCCGTTTCTTTCTCCCTCTACATTTGAATATATGCATGCATATGTGTATACATGACTGTGGAGGATGCCCCCACGGTGAGGATTTGGTTGTAGGGGATTAGGGTGGGGTGCTTCCAATATTATAATTAAACTAGTTAAGTCCCACCCAGGCTAGATTTTGGATGGAAGTTAAATTAGTGAAAAATAGATTTACAGCTCCGCGCCATCAGTCAGTAATTCCGACAGTTAAATGGTTAACTATACAAAACAACCAACAATTTAATAACAATTCGAAAGTCCAATGGTTCAAATTTCCCAAGTCCACTCTTTCTGCTCGACTATGTAATAGCTTATTGCATCACTTGTTTAGTGTGAGATATTGACATACATAACAAACCTTTTATAATAAACGGAATGATCTGGGATGAGGTCAGTCCTAATCATACTTTGCAATTTCTTTTTCATTAGCAACCAAACATATCCATTACTTATTTTATATTTGTCACACTTTCGTACATGTTTTATTCTATCCCAGTTAATTTTTTGAGAGTGGGAAAATATCCTGGAGATTAGGGTTTTAGAGCGAAAGAAATGTTGGATCAAAAAGATATCATTACTATTTGTGAAAACTGGAAAAGTACACTGGAAATTCCAATTATGTTCTTAGAATGATAGGTAGGCATGACAATGATATCATCTCAAAGCACTGTTTTTGAAAGGGAATGTACCATGGAAATATTTCTTTGTTTAAAATGATAGATATTTCAGCCAATGATAAAAGCCTAATACGCTATTTGTGAAATCGAAAATGTACCTGGTAAATCACAAAATTATATTTTCACAATGATAGTTATGTCGAATAATGATATAGTCCATATGCATTAAGGGAGTACACTATATACCGCTCATGTTTATTTTATTTTATTATGTGCTGGTGGCCCAAAATTACAAATTAAGAATTTACACTCTCATTATATGTATCTCTTATGGCCTATAATGGCCTTCTGAAGTATCTAAGATATGTAGAGGCACAAGTGCTCTCTTGCGTTATTTAATAAAGCAATTTTCAAAGATACCCAATTCTGTGATGGCAAAGAATGAAATTCTGAAATTATGAAGTCCTGTCTCTTCTCTACTCTAGCAACATCTGCAGGGGATGGTTAATTGCAAGCCATTTGCCAATGCTAGTTATTTTTACTTGTTTATTTTAGTTGCTTAGAAGACCTCAACTTCTGTCCACAATATGTTCATAAGAAGATTTAACTAGCTAGAATTTATTTCACAGAGTAAAGAGATATGAGCTACACGAATTTCAACAAATAGTTTTACAGTGTCCTGACATATCAGGGGAAAACAAGTTCATGGTCAATTCGAGAAACTTATGAATTCCTAAACTGTTTCTTTATGCATATTTTCATTATTTGAATCAAAAAGATATGAAAATGCATAATAAGTGAAATATTTAACCCAAAAAGGCAAAGATTATTAAGGCAGGAACTATGCTAGGTACATTTATCTCCCTTGTAAGAAAATAGCTAACAACTTACAAATAATTTCCAATCTGAACTGAATGCCGATACATCAACTTCAAACTCAGATTCCTTTAAATCTTGAGGATAAAAATCTGTATTTAAAATAAATCAAAAGCACTTTGTAGAAATAGCTCAATAGAACAAAGGTACCTGACCTGTATCATTTTCCAAACCTGGCCAAATTTTAGTTATTTATCCTTTATTTTTTTAAAAATTTTCAACCAACAGCCATGTTCCGAGAACCAAGAGTGCATCAAGATGGGACTGACATGCTACAGGAATCGAAAACTAGCAATCATCCAAATTTTGATTTTGAATAAAAATTCTTCTCAGATAGTCTACAGAAAATACAATATACTATATATCATACCAAAACATGTTGCTTCTGCGCGAGGTTCAGAAGACATTTTTAAGTGCATACAAATTTTTTTATCACTCATTTACCTTGAACTGAAGATGAATAAACTTGCCTTTTAAAATATCAAGATATGCTAACCACATGCTAAATTCATCTGACTAAGTAAGCAGTATTTTCTGAAATAAAGAAATTAAGTTATTGAATTGGTATCATTGAAGATTTTCTTAAACTCCCATACAGAACCATCGGCTGGGCAATTAAAAGGTAAGGTTGTCACATATATGCAACCACAATTTCACATATTGCTTAATACCAAGAGAAGAAATAATGTAAAGCAGTGTTATATCCTGTGAAGACTAGTGGGAGAATCCATAGAGCTAATTTGCATAGGCAAAGTGGAACACAATTCATTTTAAGTTGTAATTAAGCATGTTGAAAAATAGAAGCTATAAAAAGCGGGTGTATTTTTCACAGGCAGCACACACCATGTTAAATTTAGTCATTTTGGAGTGTACAACATCTGCTAGCATTGAGGCACCATCCACCATATCTGACACTTTATCACAGCATAGCAGATAAAGAAATTTGTTTTTTATTCTCAAGGATAACGCAAAAACAAATTTTCTGGGAAGTTTGAACAACAGTACAATTCAGACTGAAAGGTGTACAAAAATGAACATAAATAGCACTTGCATTACCTTGAACTCGACCACCTCCCCACTTCTCACAAAGCATCAAGTACAATGTCTGGTAAAGAAAATATCTGTCTTATGAATTTTAAAGACAGAAACTTTACATTTTTCATCAATATTTGTCTGGCTGTGATGATGTGAGTATTGGTACATGTCACCATGTGTGTCATAATGCTACTGAACAATGCTAAGATTATCAAATGCTGTCAACTGATTGTGTCAGCAACAACTTCAAGGAACATATTTAAAGGAGAAATATTTTATTGAAAATTGCATGTTGATATAAGAATCCATTCAGGAAAAGCAGCGACAAAGATTTTCGATATGACCACTATGTTAGCCATAGTACTTGCCAACTCAGCAATATACATCAAAAGTAGTCTTAGTGAATACCCCATGTTGATATGCCTATCCAGTCATAAGCTTTCAATAAGATTTTAAAGATTATTGTCTGATAAGCAACATGTTTTAGGATCAACAAGATAATGAAAAGTCTTTTACTGAAAGCCCTATGTGGATACTACCATCCATTTGGGCATAGTAGCAAAAGGACTTTGAAGATTGGTGCCATTGTGGCCACGTACCATTTTTGTTATTAATACCAACTAAATCTTGGTACAAATGTAAAGTTCTGTAGCAATCTTCCTGATAGTTTTGGAGATGTATTAGTAACAATTTTGTGAGGGACTCCAAGTGGTCTAAAGCAATCACCATTATGGATCACCTGTCTGTATGGGTTTGAGTCTCATGTCTGGCCAATGTGGGTATGCAAGAAAGCTTGCCAGTAGCGTTTTGTGGGTTAGTGGTTCTTTCCGAGGGTTTTCCAGGTTTTTCCTCCATTTATACTGGCTAACCATCTCGTGTTGAAAATGGGCATTAAACCCAACAACAACTGTACTAAGATATGTAACTGGACAGCTGCAGGATAAAAAGCCATTGCATAGTCTCTGGGTTATGAACAGTTTAACTAAGATATATGCTGATATTGAAAGAAATGTTAAGTTTAGAAATGAGATTTTTGTGACGGCCAAATCCGCACTTTGTTTTATCTGTCTTTATCCACAACTATCTAGATATCCATATAAATATCTGAAAACAATCAATACTGGTGGTCAGCCTTGAAAATGTGTCCTCATTAAAGTTTAAGGCATACTCTTAAGACCATCAACGTCTGCTAGTTAATGGAATACAATATTTACCCATGTATTGTTATTTTATTTGTAATCCAAAATGCAGATGATACAAAACTGCAAAGGTATTCACAAAGCTTTAAGTGTCTGCAATTTTCAATCAGTATTCTCATTTGATAGAAAAAATATGGACCATTACTGTGAAGCTATTCTACATTCAGAAAAAGGATAATGTTCTTAAATTGATAAAGAAATTGCCTATGTTTAAAAAATTAGATGCTAAACTGAGGGGCTGAAATGCAATAAATTCAATGTAACTCGAACTGGTATGACGACATTTAATATCTAATAATACTGGCAAGAATTGACTGGTATGACGACATTTAATATCTAAAAATACTGGCAAGAATTGGAAAATTTTGAGTACAAATAAAAATCTGCCCTGAAAGACCACTGCTACAAGGGATACTTGCTTTTCGTGACCGAATTCTCGGTGCACAGACTGGTCAATTATATAGTGTTAAGAACATGATTTTTTTGGCAGGCATGGTGGTCTGTCTAGATAGGTTCTACTGTACTCTGTATGTGACTTGTACAAATATAAAACAAAATTAACAAATATAAAACAAAATTAAACAAGTCCATACGCAAACGATTTTGAAAAATTTATAATTGTACCCTGGTATGTAAAGAACAACAGTTTTTGGTTATATTGTGCCCAAGCAAGCACAACAAAGTGGATTGCCCAAATACTCAGCATATAGACAAGGCTCAAATGCACCATCCAACATATTGAAGAGGTAATTAATGCACACTGGAAATGCAGTGGCTCAATGGACAGCATGCTATACTAGTCACCTAAAAAGTGTTGAGTCCTAATACTGGGTCATAGTGACCTAAAAAGTGTTTGTGTCCCAAATCTGGGGCAACCTGTATCAGATACCCTGGAGCTTCTCTGAACAAAACACTTTACTGGAATCGCTTTGGCACAAAAAACAAAACTATTTGTGTTCCTGTGCCATAAAACACCAACCACCAAAAATAAACCTTGGTGGCCATTTGGGTTTGATTATTAGTATTAAATGCCCTGAATCACACTTTACCTATTGATCCCCTGAAGCAGCCTTGGACAATGCAAGCTTCAGCTGGTCTATTAAAATAAATTTGCCAATATTTAAAGGATACAATCAAATAGAATATGAAGGAAAATTCCAGAATGTTGTGGTATCTCACTTCTAAGCATGTGCAGTGTTTTATGTTTTTCCAAATATCCCAACTGACTTGCCAAACACTTTCAAGAAAGTTCAAATGTTTGTTTTTCAAATATTGGATAAAGCTTTATGGCATAAAAAAATGTTTTTCTTTTTTAAATCAGTACAAGGGTGGCAAGTGGGTAGTGTATCATCAAGCATGGGTTCATCATGAGAGAATTAAATATAAAACCACATGATTAATAAAATCAATTACTGCAACACTATCTCATACACAGCTGTCTCATCTATATTGCTATCATACTATATGCACCTCAACAAAACATGGTCTGTGACATAACATGGGTACAATCATAGATCCCACTAATCTGGGATGTTTTTCATATAATGTATACCATTCTATTGAGAAATCATCTGTTATCATGTTTATCACCATTTTCACAACTTCCTTGAACTTTGATATTGGGGTACCCGTATTTAACTACTGAGGAATTCTATAATTCAGAAGATCACAGTTCAGTTTTGATTACCCATCTTATAGTTATCTGATTATAGCTTTATTATGATGCATGAATGAATATAATTTATGAGAACATTTAACCTACTTATCAAAACTTTATTTCAAGCACTGTTCACAGGAACATGTCATACAAGATGCTGGAGGCTTTACATGATGAATGGTATTGTATTATTTGCACAACAAAAGAAGAACTGCATCCCTCCTACAATACAAATTGCTGAGGAGAAATGGTGCTGAATTGTATTTACATGGAAAACAAAAGCTGAGCATGCTGACATCATCAGGTTGAACCTCGACCAATTTCTTACAACATATTCTTCTTAACTGTATTTCTTTATTCCATAAAGTAAAGCCTTTGATATAACCTCAAGCAAAACTTTTTGATTTGCCACATGAGAAAATTTTCAATTTTCAAAATAATGGGGCTTTTTTAAGAAAAATTAATGGTCCTGCATTAAAAACATTATACCCTTTAAACTTCATTTTATACAACCTACATTAAAAGTTTACATAAGTAAATGGAATTCAATGGAATTATGTTGCAAGTAGTAGCTGATGAGTTCATCTACACGTTACTTCGGCTAACAATAAACACGTGGTAGAAGCATATTCCATGTTGTAAAGATACAGCCTTATTCAAAGTTTAGCAGATAATTCTTTAATGCATTGGGCAAAGGAAGCTGATCCACACCTCTAGCAATCTTTCGGTCCATAGCCTTGTAGATGGTTACTCTTGCACACTGCTTAAGACTCTGTGGGTTTTCCGTAAGCTGATTCAGCAATGATAAAAAGTCTTTTCCTGACATATCAAATGAAAAAGGACGTATCATTAATCGAGCCATCTGCAAGCAATCAAACAAAAGCCTATGATCCATGGAATTATAGAAAAGCAGGAGTAGCTTCTCTGCATTTCCATCATGAAAGATGGAGTTAAATTTATTAACTTCATAAATATAATGGTGAAATGCAAGTGATCCCTGCTTTTTCAAATATATACATTTCGAGGTGTGACAAAGAATAGGTTCAGCTGGATAGGGTTCCAAATCAGGATCAGCTCCACACTGAAAGAGGGTTATGAGCCATTTGTAAATAGCTCCAAAATCCATGGTGGATGATGCCTGTTCTGTTAGATGGATGAACTCAATTAAGGCATTTCCTTTTCCTCCTGACGGAAAGGAGATACGCTTTAGAGATGTATGACTTGGATTCAGCCCATGCTTAAGCAGAGCTCTCAAAACTTGATTCATGAGATCAACAGATTGTTCCAGTGTGTGAAGATCCAGAGAGCCAACCACCATATGCTGTAAATTTCTTAGTGGGATGAAATAACGACTAGCAATGTTGGCAATAAGAGTTGAACAATTTTCCTCTTTTTCCATCACAAAATTTAGATTTGCACCATTCCGTAGTAAGGCCTCTAACACTCCAACAACATCATCGGCCTGCTGAGTAAGACCAGACATGGCACTGTTCATAATACATTGGAGCAAAGAGATTATTGGTGTGTGTCCTATTGCACACTGGGAATTGACATCTGAATTATGCTGCAGTAGTACATCAGTTGCTCTTTTTAAACTACTAAAGTCATTGCAATAGATGTACCTAGAGTCAATGCTCTTTTGAACACAGTGGCATGAATAATCTGGCATGCATGTTTTCTGTGCCACATGGAACAACTTGCTGATAGGCTGTAAGGAATTTAGGTCATAGATTGCTGGATCAGCATTATATTGCATCAGAAGCTCAATTGCTTGAATAACTTGTTCTTGATAGTCAGGCTGAAGTTTCCATCATGGCACCGTCCTTTGCTCTGGATGAAAATAATTTCCACCTATGTAAGATATATGCGTGACTAGAATATGCAATGCTGTTTCCCCTTTAAAATTAATAGTATTAATCAACTGCTCAATGCCTGTACTAAGAAGGTAGCGGGTAGTATCAAATATTGCAAATATTCCATCTATGTCATTTCTGTAAAGACGATGAAGGGCTGTATCACCATGTTTGGAGACAACATTTACATCTGCTCCATTTTCAATCAGAATTTTGGAGCAGACAGTTCCCCACACTACTGCCTTCAATAGAGGAACATCTCCCTCAGAGTCAGGGTCATTAATGTGGTTACTGTAATGAGTCGCTAAATACTGCAAACATTTTTCAGCACCATTACTAGCTGCAAGATGAAGTAACTTAGAGGTTGAGAATTTCCATGCATAACTTTTACAACGATTTTCCAAGAGTTTCAAACAGTCCACATGATCTCCAATAATAGCAAATTCAATTGGAAAATGCTGCTTAAGTTCACACTTGTACACTGATTTGATATAAATTCCAAACCTCATTTTCTTAGAAACTGGAACATGTTTATCTGGATAACATAATCCACGTGATACATTAACATCCCCTGGAAATTTATCCACCAAATCCTGTAATATCGAGTAATGACCGAGGAAAGCTGCTAGATGAGTGGGGGAATTACAGTTGTAATATGGCAAACTGCCATCCAATTTCATTAGTATAAGGCACACCGCTTCTTTACAGTTCACCAGAACAGCATGCTGAAGAACATTATACTTGTCCACTTCATCAAAAATGCTCAGAATATCTTCATCCTCTGGCAAAGACCCAATAAGGTGTGTAAGTGACATGGATTCTGGAGATCTACGGTCCTGGTTTCCTAAGAAATTGTTGATTCTCATAATTGTGCTGATGGTATTATTGGCTGATTGTTTGAGCTTGGTTCCATATACTAGACTGAATGGCCATGAGGTTCAGAAACGACCATACAAGTAACACAAGCACTGATATGAGAAGTCAAGAAAGCCACCAATACTACTTCAATTACTTTTCTTCTTCCAGCCACAACTTGTTCTGAAATAGAATAAATTAATTAGCAAGTTACAGAAGGGATTTTTTCCAGCAAAGTTTATATGCTTGGATTCTATTTATAAAATATTTCTATTTCACAAATTTGCTAGATGAAATACAGTTTAAGATGATCTGAATGTTATGATCTAAGGGGCAAAATACTATATCACCACTTTTTGTTTATTTTAATTCATATTTCGCCTTGTCTAGAACAATCACAGATCTGAAAGGTCTGGACCCAAAACTGCATGGATTAACCACTGACATATGTAAAATATAATTTCAGTTTAACAGGATTAATTAGTTTTAATCATTATCATCACTGGTGAAAGTGTTAATTTACATTAACAGAATTTTAAAACCCATTATAAAAAGCTGACCAATGGTAATATTTACATGAATTAGTAAACTGATAAACAAAAATATTTTTTTTCCTATTTAAAAACTAATTATATTTCATCTTTTATAGCTTGCCCTGAACAGACTCAAGATTCGTGCCACATGTGGACAAAAGTGGACAAAACGGGGTAGGAAAACATTATATGCGGACATCCTTTATGGACATCACCTGACACTGAAAAACTCAAAAATCAAAAGCTAACTTCTCTGTCCTAAATGCAAGTAATATGCAAAGTTTTGTGAAGACATGTGGTACAGAACTTAGTTATGTGCCTATATTTATGACTAAGTTTGATTTTTGGGGTTGGTGAGTGTGCACAATTAGTCAAGATTATATGAATGCTGGCGTATGCAAGCAAGATGACGCTTGTCTTAGCTGATAGACCTTGGTCTAATTGTCAGTATAGGATGAAATTATTAAATAAATAAAAGAAAGGAAGTCATAAAAATTTCACATTTTAAGTTTAGTCTGTTTAGTAAAATTATATTCAGTAATGTTTTATCAGAAGCCATTTAAACATTTTTCTATTTTCAACAACAGTGGCCACATTTGACTGCTGATAAGCATCATTTGCATAAAATATGACAGGGTCACTGTCCAAGTTGAAAAAAATTGATCAGCAAATTTTCTGAAAGGTCTTACAATTATACACATCTGAAAGGTCTTCATGAAGAATGGTCAAATTCTACTCAGTGGCACCCTCACTTACCACCAAAAGATCAACTTTTTATTTTGCGGATCAAATTTCCAAACAGCTTTTAGTGTATAACTCTTATACTTCCCCTCTTAGTCCATCAGGATAAAGAAAATGTTCACACTTTTTTTTTAATAGGATAAGAATAAACATATGCAGGTCTTATTTATAGGATTATTTTACCTGCAGCTCTATTTACTGGTTTGTAATAAAATATTGTAAGGCCCTTTTGGTCCTTAAGGGTGCTACATATATTTGTATATAGGAACAGAGAGAAATGTATTTTTTAAAAAAAAGTCAAAAAGTTTGGGGTTGGGGCAATGAAAGAGGGGTTATATCATCAACATAAAATCGAGAACAATTTTGGCAATGTTTAATTAATTGTAATAATAAAAAAAGCTATAGTTATTGTGTACAGCTAGATCATGTAATTCTAATATAACAACAGGAGGTGGGGGAGGCTTTCAAGTGTGGTGGGAGACAACTGCAACAATCTATTATTCCATCAATTCTTGATTATTTATTATTATGATATGATATTTGTAAAGATCAAAAAAAATGTACATACTCGAAAGCTTGCTTTACTTTGAATTCTGGCGCCGACTGTACTCGTCAGTTGTCTAACCAACATTGACAGCGCTCCCGTATTTATAAGCTTCCCCAGGCACCACGTAAGACAATCCAACCAATCGCTGCATGCACGGCAACCCATGTAACCAATCGGTGTCTTGTATGGTGCGCCATGCATTGCATTGTAAACAATACAGTTTTGCATGGTATACAATGTCAAAATTACAAATACATAAATTGCATAACAATAAATAGTTAAATACCATAGAGCTCGTCTATGAAACGAATAAGAACATTTTATGAGTTCAAGTTTAGGTGAAATTAAACTTTATGATGATAACTTAAGTCTTGAATAATTGAATCGATTCATATAGATGCGGGTTCTGCACTTTATGCAGACGACCGCTATTGTCACATTGAAACATGAATTGCATACCTCGATACAACGGTATTGTAACGATATTATCACTAAAACATGCAAATCACTTTCTTATTAGTACCTTATTATCATTAGAAAGAATAACTGCAAATGTGAATGTATAGAATCTCTAAATAACGAAACTCTCATGCTAATCCAAAATGGCGGACATCGTGATACGAGGACATACATGGACTGTTCTCGTTATGATTTTGTAGGTATTTTACATATATTACAAATAGTAATAGCATAAAAGCATAATATGTGTAGCAGATAAACTAAACAGTACACTCTAAAAACTCTATAACAGACTTTCAAAGACGTTTTACCGAAAGAACCTTTACCTCGAAAATAGGTTACACATGTTAAGATCGGTTGCCAGAATTTTCTGCTAGTTTGACAGTCAATGGACATTAGAGATAAATATAATTACTCTTCTTTGTAAAATGAATATTATAAATCATATTCATATTCATATGTACCATATCTATAAAAACAAACGTAATAAAAGCAAAGACTGAAAAGAGTATCCAAGTCATTGTGACTCTAGTTATGGTCATTACACTCTTCTCCGCCAAGTTACAAAATTCTCCTGAAATTTGTTTACTTTGTAAATCAGATTGAGAGTATTGAGCAATTTAAAGCATCTAGTCAGCATCTAGGCGCAAAGTGACCCCTTCAGTCTTTTTTATTAAGGAATCATAAACATTGTCACGATTTTCTGCTCCTTGTACCAGGATGGACAACCAATGTTTCATTGCAGGTTCTTCTCCACCTTCCCTGGCTACCTGTCTTAAAACTTCATATGTATAATATCTGCTTTTTGCCAAGCATTGGTCTTTTTTTCTCAAATGATATGTTGCTGTTCCTGGTAGGGCCAGGAAATTGAAGGTGTCTAATAAATCTAGCCTTTCTTGAGGTGGGAACTGCAGCCCGGTCTTTGCCGAAGATAATGCCATAGCTGTATATTCCCATATCAGCAGTTTTCTGTCAGGGATCATTCCCTCCCATCCTTTTGGTGGCCATTTGATGGATGTCTGGCCAATTGTAAAGGTGATGTCTTCTCCTGGCACTGAGTTCCAGTCCCTTCTTGATGGCGGAAATAGTGGCATACATCCTTGGGACAGCAGGGCAATGGCTCTGGCCTGATTTGTGGACATATCTTTTTGGGGTTTGGATCCATCTATTTTAGACATTTTAGTACACTGATTGCAGGTAGGAGACAACTTTGATGGATTCGTTGCTAATGGCACAGGGACTTCTGCTGCTGGCGATGCTAGTTCTAGCCCTGGCTGAAAGAACATGGCAGACTCTGGCAAAGAGGGTTCATATATTTCCGTGGGCCTGGTTCTATTGGTCGGTTTCCAGTCTGCGGAGATTGCACGAGAAACTGACAGAATATAATCTGTTGACACCCCAAGTACATCTGCAATCTCATTCTTACGGGAGGTCAGGGTCTGGTCAGAAAGTGATACGAACTGGCCATCTGGGGAAGATGAGGGATTTGGCCTCAAAGTTGCCATTCTTCTGGCAATGGCGGCCATGGCCTTCGGATCATATAATACTTGGTCCTTTAAAAGTGCTCTGTATTTTGTGAGGCCTTGTTGCACTGTTGCGTTTATATTTTGTGGGATCAAATAAATCTCACATAACATCATTTTCCCCATGTCTGGTCTAGTAGGACTATATGGAGTCATATTGGCATCCTCATCCTCATAATCAGGCTGGAACTGGGACTCAGACAAATGGGTGGCACTATCAAATCTGTTGGTCATGGTCTGCTGGTCCTGGTTCGTCAACTGGGGTGTGGGTTGGGGTGTATTTCGTCTACCTTCTGCTTCCCAGCCTTGTAGCCACTCACTTCTGTTTCGGGTAGATCTAGTGATCTTCCTTGCCCACTCAAGCACTACGACTCTTGCTCTTATGGCTAGTGGGTCATGCCATGTGGTGGATCTGATATTGCGCTTGTAGTCTTGTGGATACAAAGATAACCAAAATGCATTGTTTTCACTAAAGAAATCTTCAGGCACTCCATTTACGTGGTCAGAATGATGCCTCTTACAGTGGCTCTTGAGGTCAAGTACGCGCTTAAATGTCCGCTCCTCGTGATAGCACCATGGGCATATAACCATTAGTCGTCCATGTGGTGCTGGAATCATGTGGTTTTTCAGCTCTCTCTTGCTGCTAAAGGTTTTGTTACATAGCCAACACGTTTCCACCATTCTGCAAAGACACAAAAATGATTCATCGTTGTTTGCTGAAATTATTCTTTCTTCCAGCATAGATTATAGCTATATCATTCACAGTTTTGGAAGGACAGTGGGGGATGAAAGAACTAAACAGGTTCTACCTGGTATATAAAGGTAATAATGCTATATGTATTTATGATTCCATCCATATTAACCATGCTGACATGGAATATGTTCAGTTCTTTTTTTTACATCAGGTCAGTGGTATAAGCAGGCGCTCAGCTTGGGTTGACTCTTTCTTTGTCATTAGTCGTGTCCTAACAAGAATTATCTTGTACGCTCTTTTGAACTCATTTTACTCAATATGGTAGGGAACATGGTTGATCAGGCCAGATTCCTTACCATCCTATACTATAGGATTCATCTTTGCTTTGACTTGGTCAATCCTGAATCACCATCTATCAGACTTACATTGTTCAAACTTCAGAAATACCTCAAAGGTGTGCCGGCTTCTATCCACAATAATAAAATCTGACATGGCCCATCCCGGATCACCATCTGTCAATAAAGGCTCACTATAGTACTCATCAATTGTCATTGAAGACATATATTCTATTCCTTGAAGGTTACCACTGAAGGTTCATATACTTCTGTACTGAAGGGAAAATGAATACGTATTACACATTCTATAGTTATTGTAGAGTAAAACTATATATATATATATATATATATATATATATATATATATATATATATATATATATATATATATATATATATATATATATAGATATAAAAAAACATTATGAAGAATTCATATGTCTATAACTGTCATATGCAAAGGTGACTCTACTTTGAAGGTTTACGCGTCTTTAGTAAACCAAGTAGGTGGGTTTTTACCCTGGAAAGGCAGGAGTCTGTCAATATGGTATACTTTGGAGAGCTGTTTTGGTGACCTCTTAATAAGGTAAGTAACATCGTCAATCTTCTTGACAACAACAAATGGTCCTTTCCATCTTGAGGTAAGTTTATGGCATACGCCAACTCTTTTGGATGCATCGTAGATCCAAACTGGTTGTCCTGCTGTAAAGGAACGTTTCTTTGCACGCAAGTCATAATGCCTTTTCTGATAATTCGAGTTTTTTCTAAGATATTGTCGAGCGATATTATGGGCGTTCTCCATATTGTTGCGCAGTCGTTCCAAATAATTGTCTGGGTCTACTTCATTATTGAATTGAGATGGGTATGGTCTCCCTACCACTGCTTCCATTGGTAAGGTGATGTTTCTTCCCAGCATCATCATATTTGGGGTTTTTCCTGTTGTGGAGTTTATTGAAGCTCGATAGGCCATCATGACCAGTGCTTTTGATCCTTTTCAGCATACATGGTCAGCATTTCTTGCAAGGTCCTATTAAATCTCTCAACTGTTCCATTGGCTTGTGGTCTCATACTAGTAGTTCTTGTTTGATCTAGTTTTAAAAAGTCGCACATTTCCTGAAATATTTTTGACTGGAAGTTTTGACCTTGATCTGTCAAGATCTGTAAAGGTGTGCCAAAACGACATACAAATTCATCTACAAATGTTTTAATAATGGTGCTGGACTCTTGGTCTGGAATGGGGAAAGCCTCGCTCCACTTGGTAAAGCAGTCACAAACAACCAGAATAAACCTTTTGCCACTTTCAGTCATAGGAAGGGGTCCCAGTACATCTAGAGCAACCTTTTCCATGGGCTCGCCAACTATGTATTGTCCTAAAGGAGCCCTATTGATCTTTCTAGATGGCTTTCTAGCTGCGCACTTATCACAAGTACGACAGTAGTCCATGACAAACTCTTTCACACCTGGCCAGTAAAAGGACTGCTTTATTCGTTCTAGGGTCTTTTTAGCACCTAAATGCCCTGCAGTTGGTACATCATGAAAGTACTTTAGGACATCTAGTCTTCGTTTACTTGGAACTACCAGTTGAAGTGTGGGTTGATTCTCGTCATTTTCAAAGAATTTACGGTAAAGGACTCCCTTAATGACTGTTAATCTGACCCATTGTCGCCAGAGTGTTTTTATTGTTGATGTTTTGTCAGATATTGCATCCCACTTTGGTCGTCCAGACTTTCCCTCAATGGCAATTAGAATAGCAGAAATGCCTTGATCTTCTAGTTGAAGATTACGTATGATGTCAGGTGCCCAACCTTCAAGTACTGCTTGGCTTTGTGTGAGATCATTGCCTTGGACAGCACTTTGACTCCGGTTAACATCCTTACCAAATTGACATGGATGATTTGGTCTGCAAGTTGTGTATCTTCACAGTCTTCATCATTATTACCTTCAAAATTATCTTGTTCTTGTTTCTGACGAACACGACATGGCCTTCTTGACAAAGCATCAGCATTTGAGTGTTGTCGTCCAGCTCTATGCACCACTTTAAAATTGTAGGTGTCAAGCTCTTGAAGCCACCTAGCAACCTGCCCAGTTGGTTTCTTGAGATTTCTTATCCAACTTACTGCAGCATTGTCCGTTCTAAGCAAAATTTCTTGTCCATATAGATAGGAATGAAACGTTTTCAGTGCAGTGATAACGGCCAGAAGTTCCTTTCTTGTAGTTCAATATGACTGCTCATGGATGTTCATGGCTTTACTCATGTACGCGATGACACGTTCTGCACCTTCCTGCATCTGTGAGAGCACTGCACCCACAGCTTTATCACTTGCGTCGGTATCCAGTACGAATCCTATTCCAGGGATGGGGTAAGCCAGCAACGGCGAGGAGACCAGGGCTTGTTTTAGATTATCAAATGCTAATTGACACTCCTCAGTCCAGACGAAGTGAGCACCTTTGTTGCATACTTTATGTAGTGGTCTTGCAATGTGTGCAAATCCCTTCACAAAGCGCCTGTAATATGAACAGAGTCCCAAGAAACTACGGACTTCCTTTGCATTTATTGGGACAGGCCAGTCTTGCACAGACACAATCTTCTCGGGGTCGGTGGACACACCCTCTCCAGACACGACACGACCCAGAAATTTTATTTGCTTCTGGAAAAATATGCATTTGGATGGTTTTAGTTTCAGATTTGCATCTTTAAGTCTCTTGAAGATATTCTCCAATCTGTCAAGACCCTGTTCAAATGTAGTGATTGGTGAGATTATGTCATCCATATATACTAGACATTCTATCCACTGAAGGCCTCTTAGAATGTTTTCCATCAAACGCTGAAATGTACTGGGGGAATTGCAAAGGCCAAATGGCATTACAGTAAATTGGTACAGCCCTAAAATTGTCGCAAACGCAGTTTTCTCTTTATCGTTAGGAGACATCTCCACCTGCCAGAAGCCAGAGTTCAAGTCCATGGAGCAGAACAATTTGGCACCAGATAACGCATCCAAACATTCATCAACTCTTGGAAGTGGATAAGCGTCCTTGACCGTTACATCATTGAGTTTGCGATAATCAATGCAGAATCGTATGCTACCATCTTTCTTAGTTACTAGAACTACTGGTGATGCCCAAGCACTATTAGAAGGCTCTATGACCCTGCGATCTAGCATCTTCTGAATTTCTTCCTGCTCTATTGCGCGTTTTCCAATTGGTTGACGTCGTGGCGGCTGTCTTATAGGAATGGAATGACCGATATTTATGCAATGTTGCACTCTATCTGTCCGACCAAGCTCAGCTGATGACTTTGCAAATACAGACTGGTATCTTATGAGCACTGTTTCGAGGGCCTCTTTTTGTAGGTAATCAAGGTGAGTTGAACTTCTTTTAAAGAGATCTTTTAGGTACTCTGGTAGCTTGCCTTCACACATCTCAGTCACATTTTCTTTGTTTCTATTAATACTGGCAACTCTTTCAGAGTAGAATACATCTTCATATGGCTCACACACACCAATAGGTAAGTTTTCATGCAGCGTAACATCAGCATCACTGCAATTCACAACGTTTACAACCATTTCTATGGCTTGTGTATAAATCACACCAGGAACCATACTGCACTGGAGTTCTTTGTGAAAGGTTGGCTCGACATATCCAAACTTTGTCATGTGCTCTGTCCAAGGTATGTTTACTGGTAGCCACAATGCAGAGTTAGCAGGTACTATTGTAGTTTTTCGTACTAGTATTCTGGATGTGACATGCGCTTTACCTCCCATCCAACATCTTATGTCAATCTTGTCTGTGTGAAGCAAGAATTGTTTGTAATTGATTTTATTCACATGGTTTAATAAAAAGTCCTGACCAAGGATACCATCTTGACTCACATCACAGACTATAACTTTTTGTGAAAAGGATATCCCACTAAAATTAATGGCAACGTTTATGGATCCATAGGTGTGAATTTCATTTCCATTAACATCATTTACCTTTGTTTCAAATGGTGTAAGCATATACTTATTTTCTCCACACAGTTTTTGATACGTGCTGTACGCAAGAAGGGATGCTGTAGACCCACTATCTATGAGGAAAATGACTTTAGTTCCATCAATCATGCCATTTGTATAAAATCCGTTGTCCCATTGACTGCTGATCTCCCCAATGTGTCCTGTTCTGACCTTTTGTTTTCCTTGTGGTATGGAAGTTTGTGGCCTATTACTACCCGCTGACCCCAGGCCTATTGAATCAACGGTTTGTCGTTTCCCTGGTTATATGATGAAGATGAACTCTCCTTTCCTTGACTTGAAGCTTTGTCCTTTCTACCATCATGTCCAGGTGCAGTGCAACTTTTGCATTGGATGAAGGTGGGACAGTTTCTGAAGAAGTGGTCTGGGGAGTTGCACACAAAACACGTTCTTCTCTTCTCATTTCTTGGTGCATGTCTGTTCTGTATTTGGTTTCTCCAATCCTTTACATTCTTCAATTCTAGTCGCTTTTCAATTCTTTGCAGCATTGCCCCAATTCTGCCATTGTCATTAGAACCTTGGTGCTCCATTTCATTGGACCCAACTGCTCTAACATTTGCCTTTTTCTTGTCATATTCGTCTCCCAGTATTGCTTCATATCTCTCGACAACATCCACGGCATCAGCTACTGTCTCACAGTTTTTATCTCACAGTTTTTATCTCACAGTTTTTATCAATACACCGACACTTCATTTCAATTGGTAATATCTTATAAAACTGGTTCAGGGCAAGAGATTCCTGTGCTTTAGAGTCTAAATTGCAATAGGCTTTCTGCGCCATCTGCCTAATGTCATCTCCCAGTGCTGCAATAGGTTCATTAGGTTGACGTTTTCTCATTTTAAGCCTTGCCAACCACCTGTTTTGATGTCTAGAGCTGCCAAATCTTTGACTAAGTCTAGCAACAAGGATGTCATAGGATCGTTTTTCATCATTTGTCAAACTCATATAATAGGTTCTAGCTTGACCCAGCAAACTGGCAGCAAGAAAGAGAACTTTGTCCCGTTTTGTCCAGTTGCACAGCTCTGCAAAATTGTCAAAATGGGATATGTACTCTTCCCAGCATTCTTTACCATTAAATGGTTCAGGTTTTAAACTAGGGCCATAGTTTGGAAACAAACGGATGGGAATGGTGCCAGCATTATTGGCCTCACGTCTTGTGTAATGGGAGTGATTTTGGTTCTGCTCCGTATATTTTGTCTCTTCTTCATCACTATGAATTTGACTTGAACCATGCTCGTCACATTGATATTGATCATCATCGATTACATCACCATGACCATCGTCATCTCTATTTAGGCAAAACTGGATTTCAGGATCTGGGAACTCAGACATTGTATGCGTGTCAGTCAACAGGAATCTGCTTTCCACTTGTTATGTTTGTTTGTTTGTTTGTTTGTTTGTTTTTTTCTTCACTATTTGGACCACCACACTTGAAAAAAAAATGAGGAGGGAGTGGGGGAGGTTCGTATCCTGGGATGGATTTCAATTTGACTTTTGAAATCCCACTTCTGACACCAAATTGTAAGGCCCTTTTTGGTCCTTAAGGGTGCTACATATATTTGTATATAGGAACAGAGAGAAATGTATTTTTTTTAAAAAGTCAAAAAGTTTGGGGTTGGGGCAATGAAAGAGGGGTTATATCATCAACATAAAATCGAGAACAATTTTGGCAATGTTTAATTAATTGTAATAATAAAAAAGCTATAGTTATTGTGTACAGCTAGATCATGTAATTCTAATATAACAACAGGAGGTGGGGGAGGCTTTCAAGTTTGGTGGGAGACAACTGCAACAATCTATTATTCCATCAATTCTTGATTATTTATTATTATGATATGATATTTGTAAAGATCAAAAAAATGTACATACTCGAAAGCTTGCTTTACTTTGAATTCTGGCGCCGACTGTACTCGTCAGTTGTCTAACCAACATTGACAGCGCTCCCGTATTTATAAGCTTCCCCAGGCACCACGTAAGACAATCCAACCAATCGCTGCATGCACGGCAACCCATGTAACCAATCGGTGTCTTGTATGGTGCGCCATGCATTGCATTGTAAACAATACAGTTTTGCATGGTATACAATGTCAAAATTACAAATACATAAATTGCATAACAATAAATAGTTAAATACCATAGAGCTCGTCTATGAAACGAATAAGAACATTTTATGAGTTCAAGTTTAGGTGAAATTAAACTTTATGATGATAACTTAAGTCTTGAATAATTGAATCGATTCATATAGATGCGGGTTCTGCACTTTATGCAGACGACCGCTATTGTCACATTGAAACATGAATTGCATACCTCGATACAACGGTATTGTAACGATATTATCACTAAAACATGCAAATCACTTTCTTATTAGTACCTTATTATCATTAGAAAGAATAACTGCAAATGTGAATGTATAGAATCTCTAAATAAAGAAACTCATGCTAATCCAAAATGGCGGACATCGTGATACGAGGACATACATGGACTGTTCTCGTTATGATTTTGTAGGTATTTTACATATATTACAAATAGTAATAGCATAAAAGCATAATATGTGTAGCAGATAAACTAAACAGTTCACTCTAAAAACTCTATAACAGACTTTCAAAGACGTTTTACCGAAAGAACCTTTACCTCGAAAATAGGTTACACATGTTAAGATCGGTTGCCAGAATTTTCTGCTAGTTTGACAGTCAATGGACATTAGAGATAAATATAATTACTCTTCTTTGTAAAATGAATATTATAAATCATATTCATATTTATATGTACCATATCTATAAAAACAAACGTAATAAAAGCAAAGACTGAAAAGAGTATCCAAGTCATTGTGACTCTAGTTATGGTCATTACAATATTCACTGCCTGGAGTTTATAACTTCCTGGAGGCATTAAGAAGATCTAACAGCTTCCTGGCTGTTTATAATTTCATGGAAGCATTACGTAAACTCTAAGCTTCCTGGCTTTTGATAATTTCCTGGAAGCATTACAAAAACTCAAAGCTTCCTGGATGTTTATAATTTCCAGGAAGGAGTACAAAAACTCAAAGCTGCCTGTCTGTTTATAATTTACTGGAGGCATTACAAAACCTCAAAGCTGCCTGGCTGTTTATAATTTCCTGGAGATATTACAAAAACTCAACTCAAAGCTTCCTGGCTGTTTATAACTTCCTGGAGGCATTACAAAAAACTCAAAGCTTCCTGGCTGTTTATAATGTTATGGAGGCATTGCAAAAACTATAACAGCTTCCTGAAATCAGGATGTTCATCTAAATGATACAATTGTTTGAGAACATACAATCCCTTAATTTTTTGTTGATGCATTGTTGGGGTTGTGTAGTTCACAAATGTATTTTTAGTGTTACAACATAAAAATTGTAACAGAAAGAGGCAAAACCAACAAGTTTTATGAGACTTAACACTTTAATTAGCAATATTAAAAAAATGAAACTTTTGAGAAACCTGCAGTATTATGAACTGAAATCCAAATTGATCCTGAGAAAGTTCTGTATCTGTCCAAAGAAATGAAATGATTTGCATAAATTACACATCCGCAAATACACTGGTCATCCTAAAATCTTCCAAACAAATGTTTTTTTTTTCTCAAATGAATATCTGAATACAACATAAAACACACCTGCAAAATTGATGTTACAACTAGAACAATTAAGAAATAAGAATTGTAAAACTGCATAGTCTGCGCTAGTGATACATAAGCAAAAAGCCTTAAACACATATCACTTCTCTAACGTGAAAAGTCACAATTTTCCACCATCATAAAAGAACTCATTTTAACCAGTCCAATATGAATTAACATAATTCTTCTGTGAAACCACTCAAACAACCTGTCCAGTGGGAAAAATCTGAAACTAGTAAATATATTTACTAATAAATTTGTCATTAGTAGCTAAGATAGTAACTTTTGTTCTGAAGTCCAACATCACTTTGTAATTGCAATGAATATCTGAAATAAATAAAATTAAATCCTCTCAACTGAACACAATTTTATTCCACTCCCATTAAGATAAGGATTGCTAATTCTGAAATAAACATTTATATAAAGAGCTACTATACAACAACAGAAACAGGATGAGGGTCATTTACACATCAAATTTGTCAACATCTTGCTTTAATAACATTCTCCATTTCTAAATAAAGCTAGACCTTGAGCTCATTCTATACAAATATGGTTACTCCAAAAATAATAAATTTAATAAGTAACCTAAAATCATAGTCATGTATTAGCAATACAAAATGTTGATTACTAAAATCGTGTCAAGGAGGCCCTAACTACAATTATTGACTAAGGACTTTCGCACAATATACATAAACATAACAAATGATCATGGAGGAAAGCCAACACACCAAATTAAATATACACATTTAGAACTTGAATCATAAACAATCCAACAACAATTAAACAAGACCATAAAAAACTAAATACTCCCGTTTCTGCTGAAATTATTTCTTAGTCTTTGTTTTTTATCTCACCACTGCCAAAAGATGGAAATTTTTAATCAAAGTCTCAAAGTCTCAAAACAGAACACATCTTATCCCTAAAATAATCACAATACCTCTTTAAAAAATCCCATGTTTTGACCTAACCTCTGAAGATTTCTTTTTTTAAAGAAATTAGTTAATAGCTTGTGGGATATACATGCTAGTTTTAATCCCATTACTCAGCCATGCATCACTGCACAAACGTCTGGAATAGTTCTGCATCCCAAAAGACTTCTGGCTGGTTTCTGTAATACACATAATTATCCCAATTGGCATCAATATTTTGTCTTACCTCCAGAGTTCCATGTAGAAATTCAATAAATTCAAGTAACCCATGCAATCCATTCCCCATTCACACATCACTTGCTTTGCTTTGTACGTCAAGTATACAGATTTTGATAAACATACAATTTTATGATTATCTCAAGTGTCATACTTGAGAAAAATATTAATTTATAAGCCTGAGAACATCTTAAATTTCCTCATTTTATCATCCCAGTCAAAATTTCCTCTGGCAAATTTATCTTTTTTGAAGCCCAATGGGTGCTTCTCTTAGAATACAGGACGAGTCCCATCTGCAATTAGATGGGCTCCAGGCATCAAACTATTGGATTGTTTAAGCTTAAGCAAGGGATATGTTGTCTTTTAAACTTGCTGTATAAAGGATCAACAAAAACTGAATTTATTTTGAAAAATGATACCTTTCAGGTTTTTGAGAACTATTCAGGTGAATTGGGAACATGGAATTATTTTGTCATTTTTGAGAAGGATTCTTGCTGCTTCTGGACAAGGACTAATTTGTTGTTCCGAAGTTGGAAAGAAATTTGAATGGCTCATATTTGGACCTGAAAATGACATCATATGCAGGACTATATGCATCAGTATATGGAGGGGTAATATTTGGTCATCTGTAACAAGGTGAGAATTCATTTGCTTCAACATGCAGGTTTTCTCCAGGGAGGTTCAAAGTGCCCCAATTATATCTCTAAATGTGTATTGGATTAAGCTTTTGGAGGTAAGATTTAAAAACTGATCCATGCACAGTCAAGCCATAGTTAGGTTAAGATCCTACCAAGCCTCGTATATCCTTCAGTTCTTTTCCCTATCAATGATTCTCATTGCCTTACATGTATTAAATACATGGTTTGATCACATCTTATTTATTGCCAGTTGAAGATGTAGTACAATTCTTGAAGAAAATGAAAAACTTAATAATATTGACAAAAGAAATTAGATACCTTCATTTCTTTAAAGACACATATCCCTCCTTTAACCAATTTCAGCATTCAACATCATTCATCCATTTCAACCAATAAAAGATATGTAAACAGAAACTGAAAATGTGTCCACCTGCTCGTGTCAACATTCAATTCCCTCGGGATAATGACAAACGTATAAGCAGAATAAACTTGAGCAGACTTTAACTTGTGGATATGTGTCAGCATCTGTAACCAAGTGTCTTAAGATATTCCTAACAACTGGGGTCTAGTTCCTGTCAACCAACTGGCGAACATGATACATGGCATTTCTTTTCAGAGATGTTGCACCCCAAAAAATATATAGGAGCGTAAACATCACTAAAATAATTCATACACTGTCAATTGCAATCAATATATTTTTGTCTGAAAAGTTGCCTAACATGTAGGTAATTCAATAGTTCAGAACAGAGTACAATTAGCCTGTGTAAATATATTTTTGTCTTGGCTTACTAGTTCTAAGGCTCTTAATTTCATACCAAAACCTTCAGCTGCATTTTTTTCTCGACTCTACTTAGTATTTGGACTAACTTGTAAAATGGCACGTCTCAGATATGTATTCGACAGTCAATTTTTTTTTTTTTTATATGCTTTATTTTTACAGACTCTATAGAGTACTGTCATAGTCTGAACCATTCTATTTGCCAAATAATATGAATATTCTCCTAAAAATAACTGCTTTAATGATAAGAACGGTGTTTTCATTTATTGCATCTCATGTTCGTTGATGACATTGCAAATATCACATTCATTTGTTTGCTTCTCTAAAATTACATTTCTGACTCATAATCTTTCAAATGTGCAAAGCAGCTACTTTAGTTCATTCATAAATTCAATCAACCAAAACAAAAAGCATCTACTACATGAATGTAAATGGCTTGTTTTTATAGTTCCAAATACACTATACTATCTTTGGGCACACGTTTTGTGAATGTGTGTGCAATATTAATGTGTGCAGTATTGCATAATACTGTATAATTCTAACAATGTCAAGTTAACAGCTTTGATTGGCCAAGAGCCACCATCTTACCTTACTATTTTTGTACAGAGAGGGTACCTCACTTTACGGGCTTCCCATTCTTTTAACTCTGATTAGATATTTCATGGATAGTGAGAAACTTGTCATGAACAGCGCAAAGGAAAACATATGGCTTTTCGTTTAAGCCCTACATTATGGATAAGAATTTTATACAGCTCTGAGAAAATGTTCCTTAAAATCCATAAACTGCGTGCATCGGGGAGGTTTCACAGGGAGAGGTTTTATTTATGTATCTAAAAAAGGAATGTGTCAAGAACATTTTAGTATTTATCTTTTCATGGGATTAGAGCTGTTATAGCATACCCCCATCAATATTTAACCATAAATATGTGTGACAGTTCTCACCCTTGAGCAGCTGGTCGCTGTCATGAATCATAACATTTTCATGTAAAATGTACAAAAGGTGTGGATCGTGAATGGTTTCACACAGGAGAGGTTTTATTTATGTTTCTGAATGCAGAATGCGCCAAGAATATTTTGTTACTTATCATTTCGTGGGAATACAGCTCTATTTTAACATCCACACCATCTCATTTTTAACCGGAAATGTATCGGTTCTATCTCTTGAGCAGCAGGTAGTGGTAGCCACCACCGAACTCTGATGTTTTATGAATAAAGTACAACAAAATCGGTCACAACACAAAACACCTTATCAATATAATAAATATATGTATATTAACAGTACATATAAAGTGATTTTATTGCAATGTATTATACTGTGAAAATAAATGTCCGACTCCATTGATGCAACTCTATACTCATTCATTAAAAAAATATTTATTAAATATTGTTGCTACCACTAACCAAATAGTTTTGATTATTACTACAAAATAGTATCAAACCTGCTTGATACCATTGGATATGAAATTAATGTAGTAAAGATTAAGGTAAATTTGTGCTTGTGTTTTCATAGATGTTGATTGTTTTCTGTTAGAAGAATAAGACTTCTCCCTCTTAATTACACCGGCACTCAACTTTTAAAGTTTTTAAGGTTACTCACAGCTTAGGTTGTTGAACTGTGCAATAAAAAAATAAAAAATTGAAATAAAAAGTATATACAGTATTGTAATTTGTATTTAACTTTACATAGAAAGTATTAGAAAAAAAATTACGTAAACGATCATTCAGATAAAATATTTTTAGACGAATTTGGCTAAACAATTCTTATACATGTAGACATTTATAAGCAATAAATACCTGGACTATCTTGTTATATTCTTTTTTTCTTTAAAAGTAAGGAAGTAGATGTTACCGATCCTTTTTGTTTTTCACCTTTAATTGAATAAAACAAAAGACAAGCTTATCATATAATTTGTCTTTTTGATTGGACAAATATATCACTGTAAATTCTGAGTAATTAAAACCGCAAATTCTGTATTAGCTGAGGCACATTCCCCCAAAATATAAGTTTATATATCATGTACATTTGTAAATTATACTTCAAGAACGGTCTGGTTATATTCTCCAGTGACCAATGTATTAATTATTCTAAACAAGTATTCAATTACTTCATTTGTATTTAGTATGTACACTTTACAAAAATGTTCACTTTGTCAAGAAGAAAAAAGTCTCTGCAGGTAATATGTTGTTTACATTTGCTAGGAGCAAAACACCATGAAAAGATTATATTTTATTTGTTAATTTGTTAATTCTAATGATCTGACATTTAAAATACCATTATGTATTAACCCGATACGAAATTTAAAATTTGGCATGTTATCCATATATAATAAAGAACAATATTACATCCTGTCTCACTCAGTAAATACGCATACCTGACCAATTTGGTGTATGCTTTACTTACAGCACTAATGAAAGCAACTATACACATAAAAAGTGCAACCCTATACATACATACCTCAGTGACAGCTACCGTCAGTTGAACAAATAAAGGATCAGTCCTATTCGTGATTAAGATTTATACTAAAAGTATGACACTTTCAATCAAGGATTTCTTAATAAACGTTTATCTTTACGTTAATGAAATATTTCGGAAGCATTGACACTATTGACGCTACATCTAAATGTGCGAGATGCCCAAGAATCACCTGACGTTCAGTTATAGAGGGACCGTGACGTGAACCCCTGCATGCTCAACTGTGCACGCGCAATGCGCATGCAATGCATGTGTTGACATCGGTGTGTATAATTTGCGATTCCAAAATAATTATACCTTTATTTATACTTTTCAAAACACGTTTCACCGCATTCAACAACTTTTCAAAGTCCGTTACGAGTCCTTTACTCTGCTAATTGAAACTTATCGGCCTTGAACTCTCTTCTATAAAACCCTAGAATGATAGCACTATATACGGAAGTTTAGTTCTGGAACTGTGCAAAAACAACGCGATATCAGAAATTTTATATTATATCCATTCGAATTTATTGATATAATAGTTTAATTGCCCGTCCTAGGACGGGAATAAAGAAAAAGTATTTTTAAAAAATTAATTTAATAAATTGAGATGAGTGACTTTAAAAGAATGTTTCAACATAAAAATACAAAAGTAAATCAAAATTTGGTATGCAACCAAGTTTCCAATTCATGACTTCTTGTTTGGCAACTACACTGCCATCTATAGGAGAGATGAAAGAAAGTTTCAACATAACAATAAAAAATATTGAAACAATTAGGATGAACTTTTGAAAAGAAAGTTTGAAAATACAAATATATAAAAATACTTTATAAAAAATGGGATTTAACTGAGTTTCTAACCCATGCTTTCTACGCTTTTTGCAAGGGTGACACATAAAGAAGAATAGAAAGGCAACTATGGGTGTTTATATACAAGATTAGTAATAAACAAATTAATTAGGAGAGAGAGAGAGAGTTAGTTACAAAGGATTACCTGTTAGTGTTTAGTATTAGATTTGGACAACAATAGAACATCAATCTAAATATCCTTAACAACTAATAGTAGCACATGTTTAGATTTTAACTTATGGACCATCATACATATGACATCTCCTAAACACAACATTTTTAATCCTTTATGAACAAATTTGGATTTCCCATTAAAAAATTGGGATTTTTATTTGCATATTGGCATTCTAATTTTGTTTTATAATATTATTTTAATGGGCTTATTACGTTTGCTAAATGTAACAAACAGCAAAATAGCTGTGAGCAGGTATCCTAATAAGTCCATGGATAATTAGCCAGGTAATACATTGTTATAAGAGGTCATGTAACCTTCATACAGGAATTTGTTTTGCAACTTAATTTACATTATCACTTTCTTGAGAATAATAGCCAATTGGGCTTTAAATCTCTGACACCTTATTGTTTCTTGTTGTGACCAGCTTGGGTTGAATTTTTTATTTTATGGGATTATTGTTTCTTTCCCTGGAAAATACTAGTGCTTATACAGAAATTCTTGGACAAGGAAATTTATTCAGAAATTTAAAACTGGAATATTATTTTCTGTGATTCAAAAAGGAACTACTGACACTGCAACACTATGAAGATCATGACACACATCATTGCCCTCCATTTTGATTTCATCAGGACTCAAACACAGATTCATTTAGAACTTTTCATTGACAGGACTTATATTTTTTAATTATTGGATTAATTTTGTATTACACCGTAAGTCCTTTTTCATATTTTTACTTTGGTTTCTTGGGAAATAAATTATTTTGTTAAATTTTACAAAGCTTGTTGTCTTCACTCTTTTCTTGTTACTTTTGTATGAGTCTAGACACCTGACAAAAGGTATGTCGGTTAGATCTGACTTCACCTGCTCAGGAGGATTGGAAGACTAAGGTCATTTAACATTTTGGATGGGCATCCTGCTTTACTCAATTTGTAGTAACCAGATACAAATCTTGCTGCCTGTCATTGAATCTTCTCGAGTCTGTCAATATCCTAGCTGCAAAAGGGATCATAGACAATACAACCATACACAAATTCAAATCTAACTTGTGCTAGATAGTATTTTGTGTCCATGTCTTTGCACAATGTTTGAGGTTTTTTTTTTAAAAGTCAATGAAGTCTGCTTTATTATTCACTTTGATGATACGAGATTCCCTCTTGTAGTCTTAAGATAATGTTAGTCAAACATGGGTTTTCATTGACTACTTGTAGTAAGTGATTATTCAAGGTGTTGAAGCAAGATGATTTTGTTGATTTCTCTGGAGATACTCATGAGGTAGCATTTAGTGGCATTAAAAGTCATAATCCAATCTACCAATTTCCTTGAGAGGTGTAAGGTGTAAGATCATTCTAGGGAGTATGATGGTCACCATGGTTTTGAATTGTTCTGTTGCCTTGTCAAGAATACCTCAGGACAGCAGTACAGCAGCCAGTGTGTTGCCTTGTCAAGAATACCTCAGGACAGCAGTACAGCAGCCAGAGTGTTGCCTTGTCAAGAATACCTCAGGACAGCAAAACAGCAGCCAGTGTTGCCTTGTCAAGAATACCTCAGGACAGCAGTACAGCAGCCAGTGTGTTGCCTTGTCAAGAATACCTCAGGACAGCAGTACAGCAGCCAGTGTGTTGCCTTGTCAAGAATACCTCAGGACAACAGTACAGCAGTGCAGTATGTTGCTTTGTCAAGAATACCTCTAGAAAGCAGTACAGTAGCCCAGTGAGTCCATTGTTTTCTAACATTAATTTCTGATGTAGCACTGTATCAAATGTTTTTGAAAAGTTTAGTATCACCAAGTCAGTTTGTAAACCTATGTAGCTGTTTTGAAGTAGGTCATGCATTGTTGTAAGAAGTTTAAAGTCATGGTTTCAAGTTAGTTAGAATATTGTTTTTCTCCAGATACAGGTGTAACAACTTACCTACCCACCCACCAACCTACCTCATCTAAATGCAACTTAGACTCACTGACCAGTCACCCATTCAAGCAGATCTGACTTGCAAAACACTTCTCAACACTTTGACCACTGGAAAAACACCTTTGCATGCTGTTCATGCAAAAGTCAACCTACAACAAAGCTGTTCAGGTTGGTACACATTTAATACAATATCTCTTTCATCAGGTACCCAAGTAACTGCTCAATAAAATCAGTGGATAGAATTTTTGTATAATTATCACAGCTGTAAACAGCTTCCACTTTATTTAATGACTTTAGCCATGTTCAGTAACTGGATACTATTGCTCTTGAACACAATGCTTAAAAGGGCTCATTTTAACAAAAGACATTTTCAAGATGAATAGGAATTTCTTGAAAAAAATTATAAGATGTGGAATTATAATAAAAGTCTGTTATTTTTATGGAATTGGGAATTAATCACCTAGATTATTATAATCTTCATAATCATCTCTATGACTACCACAAACATTTCCATCAATTTATTCTTTCTTAAATGCATAGATTATATCAAGCCCACATTCAACATTAAGCTCTTGGAATCCATATGCATGCTCCTCCATACTATCATTATTCACTTATAAGTGGAGTCAATCTGTAAACAATGATCCAAATCTGCCATAGTATAATGCACCTGCAGATAAGATGTCTATGCTGTTGGTTCTACTGATTACTCTGACAAACTGCACAGACTCAGATCTGCTGACCATTATGCAATGGCAGATCTGGGTCTATGTAGTTTGCAGTTGGATTTGTCTTATAAGCAAGTACAGACATTACCTTAAATTAAGATCTATGTTACAGTTTTTAACTTTCCAGCCAAGTAAAAAGGCAGCTCAGCAGAAAGATCTGTTTTAAATAAATGGCTGTGCTAATTGACAATAGCCATTTCTTTAATGCCATTAAATCTGAAATTTGTCATTCACTATGACTTTTTGCCCACTATGGTTAGTCTACAGCTTGCCTTAAAAACATCAAACTTTATTGTCTTAAACAATACAATATCTCTGACATGACAGGGATGTGCCAGGCATTGATAAAAGTTAATGTTTTGCTGGCCATTAGAATTTATTGTCCACTTATTCTGAGTGACAGCACAACATATAGAACACTGCATTTGTATAAGGGAAAAGGCAGTACTATGTGCAAACAGGTATCCCATGGAACATGGTTTCTTAATTGTATCAGTGTGGATAATGAGAAGAAAGAATTTGAGTTTGTTAACTAGCTGGTGGATTTAACAGTGGCCATCAATATATCATCTTCATAAGTTTTGCTGAAAATTTGTAAATGCAATATCTTGGCTCTAACAAGTACTGCAGTGGCCTTGACTAGCAATTACACAAGTACCCACCACCCTGGAGGCTAGTGGTTAGAGCATCTGTCTCAGATGCGGGAGGTCATGGGTTTGATCCCTGGTTGAATCATACTAAAGACTTACAAAAATGGTACTAACAGCAGCCTAACATGGCGCTTAGCATTAAGAGGTTAGTGTTAGGATTGATCAGCCTGGTGTCAAGATAATGTGACTGGGTGGGACATCATGCTACATGTCTGTGGCATGATGCTCCAGTGCTAGACATCACTATAAACTGCCACACTGCAGACATTGTAGCGATATGACTGAAAAATTCTTACAGCTATATTAAAATTAATAATCGCATTACATCACATCACACAAGTGCTCTCTATGACCTTGACCTTTAGCTTCTTGCCACCCTTTTCCTATGAACATTACACCACTTTATTTAATATTATTTCAAAATCTGAGAATAATTGATCTATAGAACATGAAAAAAACACTGCCTAAAATACTCAAATTAAAAAATACATATTTTATCTGTTGACCTTAACCTTTCACCTTCTCATCCTTCATGCACAAGGCGATCAGTGTACATTGGTGTGCATGCTGGCCAATTTGTTTTATAATCTATCAAAGAAAATTTTAGTTAAGGCAACTTTTAAAACCAACAGATTCAGATCTGTGATGTTGACCATTGTCAAATGTTTACACAAAATGATTTCATTTATATGTGTAAACATAAGTCTTATTAAACACAGCAAGATTTAATTTGATAATGCATTTATATGTATACCCTCTCAAATTTTAATTTAATTTCCTGCCCATGTATATGAGAAAAAATTCAAACTGGCAGTTAACTTGGAGTTAACTGTGATCAGTTCTGGTCATATGATCACTGTAATCATGTGACAGGTGGGCTTAAATCATCAAAATTCTATCAAAGTCTCAGACTTCTTTATTACTAGTAACACCATCAAGATCTAAATGCCAAACTACATGCAAATACATTAAGCAAACCAGACATTAATGGGAAATATATTCATTTAATCAAATACATGTTGTGAAGGCCTATGCAATGAATGTAAAAAAAGCATTTTCCATGTGGCATTATCATCAAAATTATTAGACAGATGGAAGATGTTATATATTTTACATATACATACAGAGGTGCATTTCAGCACAATTTTACAAAGGACTTTATACAACGTATCTTCTTACAATTATGAGAAGGATGTTAATATACTGCATTTACTAGCACTTTTCTTCAGTCAACAGCACTTTAAATGCATGTAAAATGGCACAAATACCGGGTAATACTAATATCTTGCCAGATAAAAACAAACAATAATATATACCTATTTACTAAATAAAACAAAAAAGAAAAAAAATAATATTAACATATCACAAAATTCTTTAATGATTCAATAAGCCACTTTTTAATCATCTCATTCAACCTGACTTGCATGGCTCCATCAAGATCTCTGCTATCCAATGGTATGGTAATATACTTCATTGAGCACTGTTACCAACTGAAGGTACATGCATTTTGGTCTAAATTTCTGCAAAGACATGTTTCATGCTCAAAAGTTATCTTGACATAAATTCTGAAATTATTAAAGCAGAAGTTCTTTTGTAAGCTTAAAAGAATAACATTAAACAAAACTTTTCAAAAAGATGCTAATTCAGGAGGCACATTTCAATCAGCCTATGAAACAGTTGACACATGAATATGAATGCCATATCATCATCACAGTGACGAATTATGTCACCTAATATCTCATCAGCCAATCAAAAATCACTTTTCTTAATACTGTATTGGGACTTGTTTAATGAGAAGACAATCTTTACCTTGCTGATGGAAAATATACTTGCATTTTTTCACAAATTTACAAAGTGTCCTCTCCCCAGGCTTTAGCATACAAGAAATGGTAAAATTCAACTGGAAAAGTCATGTATTTAAAAATAAATATATGCATTTCAATTTGATAATTTTTTATTACCTTAATGATTGTTACAATACTTTTTTGATAACATTCTGACTATCTTCAATTGTGGGTCAGTCATGATAATCAACCAAATCTGCATTCTTAAACTATTACAATAAAAACTTAAACTCAAGGCAAAGTCCCCAAACTAAGCTGTTCTGCTGTTCTTCTAACTGGACAAGTTATCAATTTTTTTTTCTAGTTCCGTTTTTACTCGAGTACAGGTTCGGCTGCAAACAACACAGACCTTAATGTGCCATTACATAATACATTGGCAAATCAGGGTTTATGTTATTTGTTGTTCTGATTACATGTAAGAAGCTACACAGACTGATCCATTGTGCATTATACAAAAATTATCAGTTTCTGTGCACTTTGCAGCTTGACTTTAAAGAACGTACAGATGGCATACAGTGCAGACCACCTCATTACTGCTATGCCCAATAGAGCTGCACAATAAAAAGGTATAGCATCTATACTGGTTTATAAGGCAAGTTTAACAGTAAACTGCACACCCAGATCTGCTTGTGCATAATGTACAGTAAAATCTTAGCCTATGCAGTTTGTTGCAAGTAATCACCAGAAACGAAAACCAGACCCTAATCTGCAGGTTCATAATGTGACAGCAGACCTGTACTGAATTTCCTAATTTAATTTAGTTAGAATTATTCACTATTCATGACCAACTTATATCTGCACTTTGTTACTTGATTGATACACAACATCCTATGGTTTATTGGTTAAAGTGATGGATGTTTATTCATAAAGTCAGAGATTTAAAACTCACACTATTCTATGCAAGAAATTTTATATTGTTTTTGTATTTGTAGCAAATTCTCATTTTATCAGAGCTCATAGTTTTGACAAACTTTTGATAAAATGAGCAAGGACTTGAGAATGTTCATGCATGAATGTGTAGAAATAATAAGACAAAGACTAATGCTTATATTTGTATATATTTCATGCCAACAATTACAATACATAACTTATAGATAAATGCATTTACTTGTACAAAAATCAGGAATCACAACATTATGTTATTTTCCCAAATCATGTTATAACAGCATCTTATAGAAGTATTCTTCTATATAAGGTAGTGTTATGTTAATATTTGACCCTGATATTACCATCAGGCTGTCTGGATTGGTTAACCTGATACAGAAATGTTTTTGAACTCTAACTAGAAGAGGTAAATATTTAAATAATGCCCTATCAAAACTGCCATAATTAATTCATGCAATGTGACAACTGCACAAACAATTAAAAGTCTTTTTCCACTGGGTCAAGCAGGTACAGTATACATGCCTTCTAACTTTCTAGTCAGTGTTCACAAGTTTTTCAGACTTATTTTGAAGATCTGATGGTTGAATGGGGAGATCACTGCAAGTAAACAAAGTATGTGACATGTCTAATGATTTGATGGTTTAAAGGGGAGATCACTGCAAGTAAACAAAGTATCTGACATGCCTAATGATTTGATGGTTTAAAGGGGAGATCACTGCAAGTAAACAAAGTATCTGACAAGCCTAATGATTAAACATGACCAAATGCAAATGATCAAACATTATCAAATTAATATTTACTATTTGGTCTTAGTAGCCTCTCAAAACTGCAGCAATTTTAATTGTGGGGTGATGTAATATGATAATTTAATTACGAATATCTCCCCTGCAAATTCCCTTGTGTCTTGAACCTGATGAATATTTTTAACAGCAGTTATTGTGCATTCTCAGGGATATAAATAGCAATATATAACCTGCAAAGCACATTTTTATACCTTGGTTTAAAAACTTTTCAACACTTTCTAAAAACAAAAATATTTTTTAAAAATTATACAACAATTTAAAAGAATTTGATAATGGCAGCAAACCCCTCCCAATTTGGAATCATTATTTTGCAAAAATGATTGTATCAGTACATGTGGTAATTTAAAACTGGGTTTTTCATGTGACATAAAATTTAAAGCTGCATTTTTCATGTGGCATGGTACTTTAAAGCTGTTTTTCATGTAGCATGATATGACTTTATCAGTATTATATGCTTCCAGTTTTCTAAACAAAACATGTCATCAAAAATAAAATCATCAACCTTAACAGAATGTGATCTTAATAATTTTGTGGAGGTAAATTAATTCAATTTTCAGTTAAAAGAATAATGTGTAGCAGATGATAGCATATGCAGCAAAAATTCCAGTACAAATCAACATAATCTTTACAAGGTATTATTAATAGTGTTCAATTTTATTCATGCAGTCTACATTCATATTTGGCAAAGTAATTACAAACATTTCATATATTCTGCATGAGAAATCAAAATTTATCTTTTACCACTCATTTCTCTCCAACTTTTGCTTCACTGTCAATGAATTATGCAAATGCATAATGAAAAGAACCTAATACTGAAATATAGGAGCAGAGTGGTTTACAAAATATTTACCATGAATTAGCTTTGCGACTCCTTTAACAAATTTAATTTAATGTTCTAAGCATACACTGGAAGCCTCATCTGTATTACAATTCAGAACAGGTGATATCTGGTGGATTATAGATGAAGTTGTTAATCCTCCTGTATAATGTAATCCAATGAAGTAGCTTGTCAGAAAACTGGAAGCTTGTACCTACTAAACCTTGTTGAACTCAATTTTAACTTTCTCCATCAGCAGATGTGACAAGAGTTAGAGATGGATAAACTGTATTTGATGATGAAACAGGGCTAGTTGTCACTGGTGCAGAAACTGCAACCAATGGATGTGGTATGCACTTATCTACTTTTGAAGTCTGGATGTGAAAGGCTGGGGCAACCCAAGCTCCACATGGGCACTTTTCCCCTGCAATGAAAAATGTTTTTTTTATTTAAAATCATTAATTAGGGGTCAAAATTTCAACTGGCAATCAAGATTTTAATTTGTTTTAAATACTGCCCAGAAAAGTCCCATTATCATAAATATTTGATTGAAAATTTTAATTCCTTTTACATATATTGTAAACATAATCAAAATTTATCTCAAAATCATATCTGAATACATAAAGAAATTAGGTTGTAACTGATGTGGATGGAACTGGATAGTTAAGAGCAAACTCATGGACAAACATTTCCTCTCACATGAGTGGAAACCAAAGATCAATTTGTTTTGAATTGCCAATGTGTATTCAGCACAAATGTCCAAGGTGCATTGATGCTGAAAGAATTTGGACTAATGTGGAATCCAAGTGCAGAAAACATTATTCAGTCAACTTGGCCAGGTGCAAGATTCTTGGTGCCTTCACTAACCATGGGTCATCAATCCACTTTGATGTATATCAAAACTTGTTGCATGCAACTAAGTATCTTTGCTAGCAAGGGTCATCAATCCACTTTGTTCCACATTGACTCTTGACACATGTGACAGGGCATCTTCACTGCAAGTCACTGGTCCATTTCATTTCACATCAGCACATGGCATAATCAACTAGTCATAACACAGTTATCTACTGCTCCACTAATTAAATCAATGCAGCTAAAAGAAATTCATCAGATATATCATTATATGTACCTTGGGGATAATCAAAGTGGCCTCAACAATGACATGTCACATGTAAGTTTCCTCAATTTAACTTCCTTTATACACATTTTTCTTTTTTGAGTCAAGACATGTTGATATAATGGCTACCAGCATGTTTGGTTTTGTGGTTTTTTTTAGATAAGCTATATATGGCAACTAGTATATTTCGCTGAAGAAGAACCTAAGAAAATCCATGAAGGACCACTATTTCCCTAGAAGCTAATGATAAATTTTCTCACATAACCACATTGGTCAAGGTAAGATTCAAATCCACAAGGACAGAAGTGAGATGTGAATGCCCTCTAAAGCCAAGTGCCTTAGACTATTGCCCCTGCCTCCAGATACTTGGATACTGAATACCATTTTTGCTGGCCTATAAATTAATACTGAGTAAAATTCTAACTTGCAAAGTGTTTACATTTTCCATCCTTCATCCACATATAATACAAGACAAGGCCAGATCAATATCTCGACACTGTTTTTTTTTCTCACTTCGTTCCACACAGCACTGCAAATTTTATCCTATCTGTAACTCTGTAGAATTTTAGCATCATTAAATGTAAAGTAATCAATTCCTTTCACACTAACAAGAAGGAATTGCATACTTAGTGCTATTAATTGATAATGGAAAATGGTATAGATATCATACAAGAGTAAGATCACAACTAAGCAATACTGATTACAATCATTCTGAAACCAACCTCTCTTTCACATATCAGTGAATATTTTATTTGATCACAAGGTGTGAGAAGAAAAATGCAATGGAATACTGGTCTTTATCATGGTTATATATTTTCTAACTTGTTTATTATAATGTATATATATATATATATATATATATATATATATATATATATATATATATAAATTTAAAACAATGTATGTTACTAGTGCATCCTGCTTGAGATCCATTACATCTGATGTACTTGAATTTAATACTGACAATCATGTAAATATTTTAAAATCCTTTTCAAAGCCAGTTTCTATATTTTTTCCATACATGATCACAATCTCTTGCCATCAATGACAATTTGCCCAAACTGAAAATTATTTTTACACATTATTTTTTGTACATTTGGAGAAATCTTTTTTATATACTTAAAATGACATGATCCATATATAAATTGATTTCAGATCATAAGATGAAACCCAGAAAATAAAAGGCATCAACTTATAGGCCAACAAATACAGAACTATGAGGTCGAGTAGCAAATTATCTCAGTGCTTAGTTTTTTTAACTTGCTATGTGTATGCAGAATTTTCATCTGCAAAAGAGCACTTATTCAAATGAACATTTCAGCTGCTTACATATGCCAAGGTTCAATGTGAATAATGTATTGTGATGTGATGTGATGTGATTATGATTCTTAATGAAGCTTTAGCAATTTTTCAGTCATAGGGCTACAATTTGGCAGTGTGGCAGTTTATAGTGATGTCTAACACTCGGGCATCATGCCACAGACATGAATCATGATGTCCCATCCAGTCACATTATCCTGACACCAGGCTGACCAGTCCTAACACTAATCTCTTAATGCTGAGTATCAACTGTCAGTACCATTTTTGTAAGTCTTTGGTATGACTTGATCACTGATCGAACCCATGACTTCCTGCATCTGAGGTGCAATGTGAATAATATGGATTGGCAATGCTTGGCTATCGATGAAGTCTTAATGGCAATGCATGGCTAGTGATGAAAGCCTAGTGGCAATGCTTGGCTAGTGATGAGGGCCTAATGGCAACATGCAACCAATTTATTCTTTTCAGATGGTTTGCAGAACTGATCAATGGGCAGAGTAAAATATGAAATGAATTAAGCATAATAAAAATTAAAACTAAAATAAAAAGCAGACTGAAATATAAGAAAATGGGAGTTTTCAAGTTTTACATAGAGCTAAGATAACACTTAACACTTATGAATGGCACAGTATCATGCTGAAAATATCAAACGCTTAAAATCTTTAATAAGTAAATTTTGTTGAAAACATTAAGTACATTCTAATTTGTTAAAAAAGGGATAAGGAAAATGCTTGAAAAAATATGCTTTTGTGAAGCAAGAACAGCATACATGAAAATATTTTGAAGGATATTTATTTATTGTGCATAATACTAAAATCTAACTAAAACCAACATGACAGATTCATGCTGAACACATGGACTCACATGGCTCTAATAATGTTTAACCACTATTATAAATTTACTTTTCTTTTACTTCATTCAAGCTGACACTATGGTCAGATGATACTCAAGAAAGGACATCAGTGAAATACTTGTAACAGACTTATTGCTAAAACCATGTAGTGCATGAGCTGAAGAGATAATTTCTCAGTTTTAAAAAAAATTATGACAAAAAATAAAATATACAAGATGTGAATGTTATTCTTTTAAGTATTCCTTGAGATAACAAATTTGTTAATTCAAATGCAAGTTTACCATGGATCATAAGGAATTTGCATGTGAGCTACTGTGTTCACGAACTAATAACAGTTCAAAGAGTAACATGCAATCTTTTAATGTTCATATCCATTACAAATAAAAAAACTGGGTTAAGTTAAACTTACACTTACCATACCAGACAAAAGATCCTAATTTTGATGAACACTTAGGACAAGAAAGCTGAAAATTAAAATGTAGTACAAATGTTAAATAAATATTAAAAATGTAGAAATAAATTTTACAATAATCAATACTGTACAGGTATAATCTGCTTAATGCATGCAATAAAAGTATGACATATAGTAAAATTATTTAAAGAGAAGCAATTATTCCCATAGTAATAATTGTACAGCAGGAGGATTTGAAACATAGCACACAAAAAAATCCAAATGGTAAAAAAAAACAGTTTAAGTTTTTGTATATTTTATTTCAATTGAAAGCATATCATACATTTAAAAGAAAATCATTTTTAATGCAAACAAATGGTGTGAACATTTTCTGAAGATATTTTATAGGCTTACCACATACAGTAATACATGTAATCTTAGAATTCAATCATGAAGATGTGATCTGAATGCTACAAAAAGCTGAACAATTTGTTACAATCAGTTGGGCATGATTTAGCATAATGTTTGTGAACATAATGTCAGGAAATGTTCCAGCTTTAGCAAAAGTGAACATATCTGTTTCACTACATCCCCATCATGTTCTTGTCTCTGTCCTTTTCACAACTTGGTAGTTACATGTGAACTAATATAAAGTTAGTGCAATATGTCAAGCCATTACAAATTGCTCCAGGTGGAATTAGACATATGCAATATGCAAAATCCAAGATGGGCATATTAACTTGGTCATGTGATAAATTATATTATTCATTTTATATGCTCACTGTTTGACAGAAATAAAAAAATTATTTTGTTTTTAAATGCAGGTATCAAATCAAGGCACTAAAACTTGTAAAAGTGAAGAGCAGTCATTGATGCAAGTAACCAAAGCTAACAAAGTCTGATATGGGACACAACTCTTGTTATTTCAGAAACTATTTATTAAAAATAAAATTGTGCAAATAAACTTGTAGTATAGCTGAATTATCTAAAATAGTAAGATATATATATATACACACACACACACATATACACACACACACACACACACACACACACATATATATATATATATATATATATATATATATATATATATATATATATATATATATATATATATATATATATATATATATATATATATATATATATACACACACACAGAAAGAGAGAGAGAGAAAGCAAGGACTAATTACATGTACAGTAATAGGCCAAACAAACTTCGAGAAGAAAAAGATAAGAAAAAGAAAGACAAAGTGAGAAAGATGGTGAGATAAGTAACAAAAGAAATACCAGAGTTGCGTCTTGGCTGAGATTTAAGTGGGATTTTTATTTACCTTTGCTTTAGTGATCAAACTATGAAAATTTCTAAATTTCTGGAGGACACATACACGCACACACACACATGGCTATTTCAAAACAAGCATCAAGAATTCTTGCAATAAGTACATGACTTTTACCTTTCCTTCCTGTGAAGTAATGGTGTTTGACATCCACTGAACTGGTTGAATAAACAAAGATTTATCACAAACAAGTGTGCTGTTAAGGTTATCTGCTTTCACATTTTTCTCAGAACAATGATGATTGGTGGTGGGAACTTTACTACGCCAATCAAAGGAAGATTCTCCATCTCCAATGGTATGCGATATTAACTCCGACTCACGGAACAAGGCTAGCCTGTGTTAGTTGAACAAATAACATGTCATTATTTAAATATAAAAAAATCACAAACTATACCTTAAACAATCACAACTTATAACACTTCAAACAAGTATCATGGTTTGTAGCTTCTTTTTGTTGTCCTTAATGCAATAATTCATATGGGGGGGGGTTGTTGTCCCAGCATACTGAGAGATACACAGAGCACCTTGGCCATGGATTGATTTTTTCAATAAATTATTATATTACAGGTATTACAATGGACTACTTACCAATTCAATCAACACATTGGTCTGAAATTTTATACAATTATCATTCTCATGGCTGAACAAGAACTTGTTCAAATGAGCAGGACAATTAGACAGAATTTAATATATAGCAATGTTTCAAATCAACTTCAACATTTGGATTCCATGTTTAATGAAATTTCTACATTTCCTTCCTCAAATGATGGGATTTTTAAAAATCTTATCAATGGAATAGATATGAAAATAAGTATGCAGATGCATTAATGTTTTTACAATGGATAAATTAAACTGAACATAAAGCTATCCAAATAGGATTTGCCTTGATGTATGGATGCTCCTTGAATGACATTAGTCATAAAGCAGTCTCTCACTGTAAAATCCTTCATCATGGCACAGGTCATGACATCAGACTTGGTCATGGACTGCATTTTATTAAGTAGAAGCAAAATTATATCCTTGCATACATCATCATAAAGTGGTCTCTTTATAAGGTGGTGAACTTTTTTGCTACCATGGACAGAGTTATAACAGGTACTGCACTTGCCAGAAGGAAAACTAACTCAAGTATCTGCATTTGTCAGTGAAATTATGATACAAATGAGAAGCAAAGGTCTATGTGAAACAGGGACCAAAACTGTTAAATTTTTTGGGAAAAGGTAAATATCAAACCTGACCAAGGTCTTCATAATATTAAATTCCAAATTTGTCAAAAAGTCATCAAGATGAAATTGTGATACAACTTAATGGCAAACTTTCAATTCAACTGGGAGCTTCTGTTGCTTTTTAATGACAAAATTGGTAAAAATCAAAATGTTTTCTTAGGGTAAAGCCTCATACCAAAGTTAGTCTGAATATGTATAGTACTTTAAAAATTACTGTTAGGAATCAAAAGTATGTGATGTGATATGACATAATTGGACAGAGAGTCATGAAAAATATTATTTATACCACAGATAATCTAGTGAGGGGTGTGAATTATCTCAATGACAAAAAATACATACAAAATTAATTTATCAACTACTAGTAAAACAATTCAAGTATTTAGTTTATGCTTTACTACCTGCATTTCCTGCATTTATAAACAGCATCTGTTTTGTCTGTGGCATCTAATGGGTTACACATTAGTATGTCTGATGGCAAACTTCCCTCAAGGAAGCCTGAAATATATCAAGGTTTCTTTCATGTTAGATACTATAACAATTGTGAATTTTTTAGGCTGACTGAGGAAAAATCAACTAGGTAATTATATGTTTGAACATAGTTTTTCAATAACATAAATTGCAAGAAATGTCTCATTATTGGTCATTTTAGTCCTGATGCAAAACAGTGCAAAATCCCTGTTAACAAATCACTTTCAAAGATTTAATAATAATAATAATAATAATAATAATAATAATAATAATAATAATAATAATAATAATAATGAGGACTTTATATAACGCCTAATCTTTAGAAGCTCTAAGTGCTTTACAATATTTGAAAACGCTTAAAAAGAATAAAAAATATATATAATGAAATGATTACAAAAATAGAAACACCACAAAATTAGAAAAAGAAAAATGTGCTGTACATTTTTAAGGTAAGGATACCTTTAAAGGATACATTATTAGGTCTTTATAATTGTTCTTATAGCTGAAATAGATGGGTTTTAAGGGTGCTCTTGAATGAGATTACTGTGTCTTTGTGTCTAAGTGGAGTGGGTAATTCATTCCACGTTGCTAGGCCCTGGTATGCAAAAGTACAATGTCCATATGATTTCAACGTCATAGTGGAAATATTGAGAATGTAAATGTCAGAAGAGGAGAATAAGCATCTTGCAGGTGAATACACATGGATGATGTCAGATAGGTATGTTGGACTGAAGCCTGTCAGTGAAACATAGCACAGAGAACAAATTTTGTGTTTAATTCTGGATCATATGGATAACCAGTGTAGGATGTAGAGTAGCGGAGAGGCATGCTCTGATCATGGTACTCTAAGAATGATCTGAGCAGCAGTGTTTTGAACTTTTTGAAGTTTCTGAAGTAGATATTTAGATGAACCAAACAGAATTGAATTACAATAGTCCAGTCTTGAAAGTACTAAGGAATACATACGTGTTTTAGTGGCATCAACTGACAGATACTTGCGAATGGAGCTAATGTGTCTCAGATCAAGATATGCAGCCCAGCAAATGTTCATGACATGTTGATGCATTGAGAGTACTGTCAAGAGTGACACCAAGGTTTCGTGACTGCTTGAATTTAATGTTGGTGTTGCTGATATTTATTGCCTGAGGTAAAGGATGTGACTGAGAAAGTCTTTCTGTTGTAATCAGGATGGCTTCAGTTTAATCATCATTCATCTGCAGCTTGTTACATGTCATCCATGATTTCACATCAAAAATGCACCTCTCTATGTCTTGGATGGTATCTTCAATTTCAGCTTGATGGCTAGATTTGTATATTTGGGTGTCATCAGCATACAATTGCTGAGACACTGGATGATGATCTATGACTCTTGAGAGTGGCGGAGTGTGCAGAATAAAGAGAACAGGTGCAAGAACAAACCCCTGTGGAACACCACAACATAAATCAACTGGGCATTTGTGTTTTCCATTTGCGAACACAATTTGTGTCCTGTTGACCAAGTAGGACTTGAACCATAGTAAGGCTGAATGGTGAATGCCAAATACATGCTGGAGACGGTGAAGTAATATATCATGATCTATAGTGTCAAATGCTGCAGACCCAGACAAGTCAAGGAGAGTAAGGACTGTAGTCTTTCCACAATCCAAAGCAGAGATAAGGTCGTTGACTACTTTCAGAAGAGGAGTTTCAGTACTGTGGCGAGGGTTATATGCAGACTGTACATGGCTAAAAAGACTTTTTGAATTTAATTTTTTTAGTGTTATATTAAGCGCCTTCAAATGCTATCTAGTTGTAACATAGCCTTTGCCTTGTATCTCAGATACAAAAATATGTTTGAAAATTTTGGTGTTATTTCTGTTTCAGATGCAAATTCATTAATATTCTTAAACATAAAACTCATTATAAAACTCATTATTTTCTCATGAGCAAGCACGTAAAACATGTATGTTTGACTAACTGCTATTTTTTTTACTGTAAATCCCATTTTTTATTAGTTCAAAATTTGAAACAAATTCTACAAGAAAATAAACCTTTATAAAGCATTAATGTCGAATAAAACTGAAGAAAAAAGAAAACAGCACTAAAATGAATATTTAAGTAAAGACTGTACATCTTCACTGACCTTAAAAAGAAAAAGCAAATGAAGAAAAGCATTACAAGAGATAACAATGACAATTTCCACAGTTCAATGTTCAAACAGCAGCAATGCAAACTCTTTAAACAGTATAATGATATACGATACATGTTAAATGTCATCTTTTATTCTTGTTGACTCTTAGATCTTGCCAGTAGCTTCTTTGTATGCCGCTGGTTTTTTTGGGGGGGTTGAACTGGTTCTTCCTCAACCATTTATACTGGCCACCATGTATAGTCTATCTTTGGTATTAAACACAACAACAACAACAACAACAATAATACTTTGAGATAAAATTATAAATGGAAATAACTACCTTTAAACCAGTTTCATTAAACTAAACAAAATTAAATTTCTGTCCAAATAAAAATGAGCTAAGTACAAAGTGACAGAAGGGTTACCTGCTTGCATCCTTTGTGCCAGCTGACAAAGTTTATACTTCCTGAACAGACCACTTGTCTTGTCTATCACACAACCCATCCTCTCAAACAGGTGCAACTGTCTCATGAAGCCAATATTGGGCCTACCATACACAAAAACAGAAATGTATATTGTAATAATTACAAAATTTTAGCAAACTCTTGAAACATGCATGAGATTAATTATACTACATCAAGTGATTCAAAAGTGTATAAGATATCAGTTCTTAATATCAGAAAAGAACTACATGTGTATTCATGCATCTTTCTTGTGTTGGGAATAAAAATGATTAAAATATAGTTCTGTTACTTATTTATTTCTTAATATTCATCAGTATTTTGTGAACTATTTATAATTATAATATTGAAAATGATATTGTACAGGATATTTGAAGTCATAAAGCTTGAAAATTGATTAAATACCAGGCAAAAATGGCATTTGCTTTGCTACAACCATTTGTGCTGCATGTAGTCAACTTTTAAAGTTGATCACTTGTTGAATCTGGTACAATGTCATTTTCAATTTTTCACAAATATTATACATCTTTGAAAGTGTTAAAGATTTAAGGCAAAGATGTATATCTGCCTATAGATCATTTTAAAATTTGTCCTCCACTTCAAATTAATAATGGTCTTTATTTTAACATTGTTTAAAAATTTGATTATACATAGATAGCAAATATAATTAAAGCTTTTTCATTGCCTGAGTTAAACAAAACTGTCAACCATTAATAATAATAATAATAATAATAATAATAATAATAATAATAATAATAATAATAATAATAATAATAATAATAAAATAATAAAAATAATAAAAATAATTTCAGTACCTGTCATTTAGACTAAGGTAAAACAGTATCAGCAGACACTTGTTAAAAAAGTAAAGAAAAGAACTTGACTCCTAAAAACAAGTGCACAAAATCTGTTTCAATTTATCAAGAAATTGTGACAAAAATACTAATAAAAGAAAAAGAAGACAAAACTGAGAGTGCACATACACACAACAAAGAGAACTTGAATTCTAAATGTATATTTCATGCTGATTCCATCTCAACTATGGTGAGGAATGTGGACAAAATAAGTACAAACACAAGAACTCAGAGACCTGAGTAAGAAAAGCAGTTCTTTTAGTTCAAAATGGTGAAACTGATATTATGATCGGTGTAAGAGTATATGAAAGCAAAATCTTTCCCTCTATATGAAAAGACCAACATGCAGCTATCATTGTTTGGAAGTCATGAATTTAATCCCGCTCATTTAATTGTTGTTGAAGATTGATGTGCTATGGAAAATGACAATCCTGTGATAAATGATGACTGCAGATCAGAAGAGTTTTAGACAATAAAACAATTAATCATAACAATCATGAAACATTCTTGCACTTTAAATACATTTGTTAAGTCAATGAACATGAGAAAGTAAACAAAATAATCAATATGAGCAAGCAGATTGGAAATAGTAGATTGCAGTATGATAAAAAGTTGCTTGGATAATTACTGAAATATAGTTTCTATCTAATATGATCTAATGAGGATGAGAATAGTTTACAATCATTATTGTATTGCATATCTGGATTAAATATTCAGATATGCAATACAATAATGATTATGTACTTTTTATTTTTCTTTCAATCCATTATAATGTGAGTGACTCAAATGTTTATGCCTGGGAGTCTAATAATATAATTGGGACTCCAGAGTTATATAAGTGAACAGTCCAAGAAACCTCATTATGAAACTCTGTATAGAGCCCTGTATAAGGCCATAGTGTCTACACTGAAAAGAAGGCCTAATATAATGGGTAGCTTCTGTCAAAAAAAAACAAAACTGCAAAAATACATTTTTTGGTGTCAGGCAACATGTCCTCTGGTCAGTAACTGACCTATCTTAAAAGGGACCTCTATGCAGCGGACAAATGTATCCATTTCCATGGCTACAAAAATTAACTACAGCAGATAATTTTCATTTTGTGAAGTTAAACCATCATAAGCATCCTCAAAATATTTAAATCTAGCTACTGTGGTGAAACAAATTAGAGTTGGAAGCCTTCATAAATGTCATTGCCTTTATTGTGACTTTTGACATACATTCCACCATCAGCACCTGACTAAAGCTGAATTAGAGTTGGAAGCCTTTACTACTGACCAAGCCTTTACTTGTGACTTCCCATATAAATTCCATCACAAGTACCTCACCCATGCATCCTCATCATCGTCAAAAGACTTTTAAAAATCTTACTGTTGTGCACTCATCTTTTTCAGGTATAATACAAAACAGTATCACTCTTTCTCTAATCTGTACAGTTAAAGCATGTTTAGTCTTGAAAATTATACTGTAAATGTGTATATATCTAAAAGGACCTACACCATTCTTATTTACTAGACCTACATCACACTATGCCAGATACTCTCTCTCTCTCTCTCTCTCTCTCTCTCTCTCTCTCTCTCTCTCTCTCACTCTTGCAGGTTACAAAGGGAATAAAATGATTGATACAAATGAAAAAACAGGTGTACGATCATGAATGATCACATATTTTCAAATGTCAGGATGCAGTCACCTACTTAATGGCTTCTCTTTTATTTCGAACAATTCCCTCAGCTTCTTCAACATTCAGCTTCTTTAGGTACATCAGGTAGGCAATTGTAATGGTGGCACTCCTTGACAAACCAGCAAAACTAAAAGAAGAATCACACTGAAAATTTTAAGTCAAGTAACAATATATGATGCAATGAAAGAAATAAATGAAGATATTACAAAATATCTTTCTACCTGATTTTTTATTAACAAAAGGAAACATCAAGTGCCGACAAGAATTTTACTTTTCAATCATTGGGAAGGTGAAATCTTTAGAGGATGTCCTCACTTGAAAATGGACACCAAAAAGATGTATTAACTAAGGCAGCTCACTCTAAAGCAGGAGCTTTATTTCAAAATGTAAATCAATAATTTGAGAAAACTTAAGGAGCTATGGTTGGTCTTGTATCAAGCTATTAAGCCTTTAGCAAACTAACTCGTAATGAAACAAATGGTCCTCTATACCTATGCATGTGAAAGTCTTATGCAGAGGATAGACCTAAACACAACAAAAGTAATTACAAAAATATGGTCCCTTTGACATACTTTTCAATGGAGTAATTAAGAATGACACAAGGATCCCCTTTTGTTCCAATCATATGCCGTGCCTGCAATAGGAGATCTGCAGGGAAACCAAGACTTTTACACTAACATTAACCGTTATGAGACAACATTATTAATGTAGAAAAATGAGGATCACTGCAACCTACAACCTGAGGTAGTTCAAAATAATTCAAGTAACATACAAAGTAGATTCAAATGAAGACTTAATGCTCAAAGCTTGCACCAACTTTTACATTCGTGATCTGATTCAAGACCATGATAATTAAACTGATGATGATGAGCAGCGTATAGCATATACTTTCTTGTATTCATATAGGCAAGCAAATATAATAAAAAAAGATTACATATAATAATAAAATTGTTCAGTAGAAATTTCTACTATCATCACAATCATAATCATGCTAATAACGATGGTGAAATAAGGCAATGCAAACCAAAATTAAATAACATAATGACTGTGTTTTTGGACACATATTCTGTGGTTCCCAATGACATAATTATCAGAGGGTGCTCTCTACATTTGACACATTAATGTTTTACATGAAATACCTGTACCAACTTACCAGTGTACAAGAACAGATCCACCTTCCCTAGCACTATTAATAAAGTCAAAGCACTCCTGAAACTGAGAAAGCAAGTCTGTATCTTCCAAATCCAGTGCATGGATGTACTTGTATTGGAAGAGCTCAGTCTGTGAGGCATTTAATGGACGGTGGTCAATTGTTAGTATATGTGTAATCCCTTCTTCTTGGAGACCAGCTGTGTTGAATGTGGCATCAAGACTTCCGAGGTAGAGTCCTTCAATAATTTGTATTATGTCAAGCTTCGCCATATTTCTTCACATGGTTTGACCAATTAGGCCATACCTAGTACCTGAAAAGGAAATTAGCAAGATTATTTTTTTTATAAAAAAAAAACGTGTGTACAAAAGATATAATGCTGAACTGGAAAAAGCATTGCAACTGAGATCATAAAAACCTCATAAACTTTTACCTGAACTTGTGGCCCAAGTGGAAAAGCTGGTTGCGGATCTGCCTCTGCGTTCGATTACAATGTGCTTCATAAGGTCTTTTTTGGGGTCTCTGACCTCTAGGGGTCAGGTAAAAGGCCTAGCTTCAAGGCCAAGTGCCATCTTAAAGGGACTGCAGTCCATGCCCAGGACTGTAAGCAGTCGTATAAGCCTTAGGGCAGTAAGCAACTTAAAATGATGACTTGACTTGACCTGAACTTGGTTACTGCTTACAATTAATTTATTTGTAAATAGTCATAGACTAATAGACACAGCCCATGTCCAACCAAAATTAGCAAAACAATGGCATTAAAATAACCTCACAGGATAAATAAGGTATGAAAAGAAATTCACATATGATATTTTAGTCCACATTATCTTAATAGTCATACGTCTTATTTAGATACTTACAAAATTTCTTGGTTTTGGGGGAAAACTCCATTGCCAATAATAACTTGTCTAGAAAGTATATCATGGTCTCATCTATAATGAATTAAAATTTGAGTAGTTTCCATGGTTTGCTATCACAAATACCCCCATCCCACCCACCCCCATTTTCTCTACTTATCCTCCTCTCCCAATGACCCTGAACAACCAAAGCCCCAAAGTATGACCTTTTAGGTCATAACCCAAAATCTGCTTCATATAGCACCCTCTCACTATAAGATCCATTGTTATAATACTACTCCTTTTATAGGGCTGGTATGGTTATGGTTTTAACAGCAAAATTATATGTAGAATGAACATTAGATTGTGAGGCAGTCTGCTCTATGGCTCCCATCAAAGGCATTATAATGCAGGAGTAATGCTGGTTGTGTTTTCCATGCTATGACTACATGCTTAACATTTGTTTAAAGTTAATAAAAAATGTGATATTAATCTCAAATTTGTTTTTTAATATATAAATTGACATCTGACCTTCTCTTAAGAAGTGTGGTGAAGGGGGCAATTTTTTTTATCCTTCTAGTAAAAGTTAACATGTACGCCCTTGATTTGCTAAGTTGGATAATTTCTCACCTAGTGGTATTCAAGGAGATGGAATATGGAACAGCCAAATGAATGGACATACAGATGATGGGTATTTGAACATATGCTAAAACATGAGGATACTCCTGAAAGGGTTGCTTTCTTACGCTGGATAATTCATGATCATTAATAATTTCCCATACTCAGAGCATAAATATTTTAAGAATTCAAAATTTTCAGCAATATCATGCTGCATTCATCAGCAACTTATGTTGATCACATGACTTATAATTACCAATCATCTACACCAGTCTCCTCATATCAACAGACCATTATAAGTCAAGTGTTAAACATTATTCGCCAATGAAGGCAGTGTGATATTTGCAAAAATACTGAATTCTTAAAACATTTATGGTCCAAATATGGGAAGTTACCAAAACAATAAGAATCTGTTTAAAAAAGCTACCAATTAGAACATTTGTTTTACTAATCACTCTAGTTTACTGAGTAAAACCATGCTCAGTGCATGCCTCATATCTAACTCAGTAACTACTTTGTATATAAACATACAAATAATTTAATTATGACATCTATTTAAATGTTATGTGCTGGATGGCAGATATGAATGAAGGCATCTAAGCTGGTAGCTACTATGCATAGGTATGGAGTTTGGGTATCTTACAAATGAAAAGAATGCATTAACAGAACCAATCAGAACAATAGACACATATGAACATGATGAAGGTGCACCAAAAGTTATAATGATAATCAGAACTGAATGATTGGTACAGTCAAACCTAGTAATCTTAATTACATTGGGGCTGTCAAAAAGTCCTCGCCGTAGCCTGGTCCCTATATATCAGGGTTTAGTTGATAAATCCATTGCAGAACAATGATTATGCATCTGAAGTACCAAAATGAGTTTTATTTATAAAAACAAATGGCATTTCTAATACACAATATAAATAATAATTCAGTTATTCCTGGTTGGAGAAAAAAGAAAATCAGAGATCTTTTAAATGAGATTAAGTAACAAGTCACATATTGTTACAACAGTAAGTTACTGCAACAATATTGGTGGTTTAAAGTTGTTTTTATTTCCCTGTGAATAGCCTCATCCATTTAGTAGCCTCAGCAAGACAATGATTTTCTAATGCTATCCAAAATCTGGGACAAATGAAGTACATGTACATGTAGGACTACTTATCTTTTTTTGATTCTTTTGTTGTTGTTGTTGTTGTTGTTGTTGTAGGGTTTAATGCCATTTTTCAGCACAAGATAGGCTATACATGGCGGCCAGTATTTATTTTGGTAGAGTTGACTTGTGACTTACAGCAAAATATAACTGACCAATATTGTGCATCAAAATCAATCTTTGTTTTATCGTTAGAGGCTCCTTTACACCAGTATATACCAGTTTTTACGATTAAATTTTGCTTCTGTTCCAGAAAATATGAAGTTGTCAGTATTAATGTACCGAGAAACTGTAAAATGTGTTTCAAGTCTTTAAAGTTAACTGTCTCAACATTAAATTCTCTTTGAAGCTAACTTATTCCATTCATGCAGTTAGAAGACAACTTATTCCATTCAATAAGTTGTAGTCCCATATCCCTCCCACCTTTGATCAGTGATCAATGGCAAGAACACAGCGCCAGAAGGAGAGTCAGCTTATGTTTTATGGATTGCAAGTCTTTGAAATTCAAGATTAAAACAATACAAATGAAAGCATTCTTCTTTCTGTTTCAAATTTTAATCCTATCAGTCGTCTGCTGCTTCATTGCATTTGTGTTGAAGAATATGCCATCATGGTACAGCTATCACCATTTCTATATAAAAGAATACTGGGCATTATGTACTTTTTTTTACAATACTGTTGCTGCTTTTATTTACTCTTGTTCAAAACAAATTAATAACCAATGGAGTTTTGTGGGATTTTATTTACAGATTACTGTGTCATGTGATCTAGTGATGGCGAAGTTGAAGGCTTATGCTTGCACCAAGCATGAAAACACTTGAATTATTACAGAATTTGTTTTAAATATATTGTGTAAAACAAATTAGGTATTTTTTAGCTACATTTAATGTGAACCTGATAATTTCCAAGTTATAGCTAAGATCAAATTTGCGATGCTGTGTGGGATGAACTATATTGTCATGGTGTGGACATGCGATAATGTCCATTTTGAATGCAGCTTATGTAAAGGTCAGAAATGCATGCATTCAATTTCCTTACTTTTGTATTGTTTGCATGATAATTTTCTCCACTCTCTGTAAATGATAAACCATGCATTGAAGAGAATGGCTGATTAGCATTTGTACATGTAAAATTTGGTCTTGTACTGACTCATACAAGTAATAGCAGAAATAACTGATCATTTCTTGTAAAATTTCTCTGAGACTGACATTAAAAGTTGCATTTCGTCAAATTAAGTGGATCCACATTACTTTGGACCAAAACTTATGCCCAAAATAAGCAGGTTATCAACTTAACAGGGGTCAATATAAGCAGAGAAAAATTAGCATAACGAAAGATTTTTTCAGGACCAGAGTGCTCGACATAAATGGGTTCTCTAGATAACAGCTCAAGATAACTGGGTCTGACTGTATATATATATATATATATATATATATATATATATATATATATATATATATATATATATATATATATATATATATATATATGTGTGTGTGTGTGTGTGTGTTTTTACAATGTTTACTTTACTTCAGCGTTATACATTAGGCTTAATTATTTTCCTCTTTTTTAAAATAACAAAGCATGCAAATAGAAAATTTATGCAATAAAAGCTTATTACAATTGCTAAATAGCAAAATGAAATTAAAAATTATGCTATGCCTTATTTTGATGGATAGGTCCAAGTACTTTTCTGTAACTACCTTGGTTGTGATTAGTATGAAATCAAGGGAATTTACTGTCACTTTTAGTCTTTGCATCTTGTTTAGTGTATACAGTTGTTTGGAAAACAATACTACTCGTCAACTTCAAAGTTAATGTGATTTTTTGGGGCATTTACATATCAACAAAAAAAAATATACCCCCAACATAAAAACAATATAAATTCAACTCAAAGTCATGTTTATTTTCTTTCTGAATCATTTGGTAAAAAAAATTTCATTCAATTTGTTCAACTATTCTGTTCATTTAATATAATCATTATATACAGAGGTCATAGCCCTTAATTCATTTGTATAGAAGAGATATCACAAAAGCATCCACTCTGTAAAAAAAAACAAAAAAAAAAAACCACACAAACAAACAAGCAAATATGACAGCTAGTAAACGTTTACTCTACACTGGTTCATGCTTCTGTGATGGCTGTATCTTATTAATGTAGATCTTACTGATGCTGAGGTTGAGTGCATACTTTGACATGTTCGCGTTATGACTTACGATAACGTGCTTTAAGTGAAAATTATTCGCCTGCTATTTCTTGGTGTCTACGCTGGCTGAGTGTCTTACAAATGAAAATAATGAAATAACAGAATCTATGCAATAGAAATCAACACTACGGACGCGTGCAAATATGAGGATGAAGTTGTGCCAAAAGTTACAATGATAATGAATGACATCTAATGATATGTATATGGTTTTACCATTCTAAGCAGCGTTATACGTTAGGCTTAATTATTTTCCTCTTTTATGGAATAAGAAAGCACACAAATGGCATATTCATGCAATAAAATCTGGCTACAATAGTAAAACAGCAAACTAAATTTAAAAAATATGCTAGGCCTTATTTTGATGTATATGTATAAGCACCTTGCTGTGATTACCTTACTTGTGAAGAGTATGAAATTAAGGGAATGAACTGTGCTCGATACATGTACATTATGACAAGTGGCAACGAATTTTTGCAGTAGTAACAGCGAACGTAACCCAAATCATTAACATGATCGTGGAAAATTTAGAGTTTAAAGATTCCACGAGTTATTTGGTATTGAGTTTGGTTTGAGTCGAATGGATAAACGTTTGACATTACAGAAATTTCTTAATTCATGCTAGTTTCCATGCTTTTTTAAATACCCAATCTAATCAACAAGTTGTGCTGCCGTACTTACGTAAGTTCGCTATGAACGGTATTTATTGGCAAACACCGTTAAGAACTAGGGGCCTATTAAAAAGCACTAAGAACTACTTAGAAGCACTAAGAGATCCTATATACTAGAAACTGCTCCCTAAAAACATTGTAAAACGTTATATCACCCAAGAAAACATAAATAGTACTAAAATAATCGATAAATGTTGTTAACACGGAGTGTAACAGCTTACAAACACATTACTCAACTTGAACTTGATGTTTTAAAAAAAAATGCAATAATCTGAAGTGCGAAACAGATAACACCGAGTGATAAAATTATCTCAGACTACCCCAATGACCTGTTCTCACATAGGACCCTGTTTATCATACTGTAAAAGAGACAATAATTGTTTTCGGATTATGGAATGTATCAATATATCAGTTTCACGATATAAAGTTACATGAATTTCAGCATACGCAAAACCGCAATCTTTTTCCTATGCATTAAAAATTGCGTTCTGGTTGTATCATCGTATACATATATTTGTAATAGTCGTTTGCAAAAACAATGAGCTCCATGGGTGATTCTCAGCTGAATTTAAGTTGTATTATTAAACAGTTTGCATATTATTATTATTATTATTATTATTATTATTATTATTATTATTATTATTATTATTATTATTATTATTATTATTATTATTAAAGTGGATACTGTGCAAGGGCAAAGATAACCCAATAGCATAAAAGTATTTAAAATAACTTTATTTACGCAATATAGAAATGAAGAAACTAGCATGGTGGAGGTGTGATTCACAAATTTCGAGGATTTACACAGTACCGTCAGTCATATCTGGCAATTTATTCATCTGTTTACATTGACATTCCCAATGGATACCATCTTAACATAAATTATCACTGCTTGTTTATTATTTTGTTTGATCATTACGTCCTTAATTAATTTAACGGCAAGGATTAGTAGTGGGATCATCTGACCTTAAATTAGTACTAATATTAGTACCTTAGTCCTTGTGGACACGAGGCAACGACATCGTAGCTATCCTTAAATTACTAAAACCCGTTTAACTATTGCCGGTATGTCAATTTTTTAAGTCTAATTTGCCAATTTACTAAATTTGATATCATTTTGGAACGCAACATACAATGCTGAATTGATATAACTTTGCTGTCGTCGGTTGTATTCTTGTGTTATTATATTATATATGTATTAATCTACAAAAAACACTTATAGATTTTTTTAGAATAAACAAATACTTTATATAATCTATTTTAAAAAAAGGCATTAACAATGTCAGACCAGTATAAAACGAAGAAAAAGGTAACTGAACAGCATACTGCGACCAATATATATATATATATATATATATATATATATATATATATATATATATATATATAATATTGTATACAAATATGCGTGTCACATCTAATATACGTGTCATATCTAAATCCCAGATGAAACGTAAAAAAAAAATTGTACATGGTCCGAATGAGCCTGCAATTTGGTTCGAATCAGTCTGCAATTTGGTTCGAAAACAGCCTGCAATTTAGTTCGAATCAGACTGTAATTTAGTTCGAATCAGACTGTAATTTGGTCTGAATCAGCCTGTAACTTGGTTCCAATCATACTGTACTTTGGTTCGAATCGGCCTGTAATTTGGTTCGGATCAGACTAATTTGGACACGAATAAGCTTGGTTCGAATCAGCCTGTTCTAGAAAGAATCTTCTACTATTGTCAAAGCGTGTGAAAAAATGAAAATATTTTTGACTGAGATTCCTCTTTGGAGCTTTTTTGTTGTTGTTATTGTTTTATACTAATGTACGAGGTTTCAATTCGTTTCCATGATCTTAATCTGCCTTTATTAACAGGCTTGAACTTCCCTACTCAGGCATTAGACAGTATGACTGCTTTCACGCCCATTCGGACCGATTGTGCTTTTTTTTGTATGCAAGATTTCTCAATACCTATTTTCTCAGATCAAATGTGTTATGAGTTATTCATTTAATAATCATATATAGAAGAGCAAACCAAAAATATTTATTATAACTGGAAATATTTTTGTGTTGACCAGTATTTTACCCGAATTTGTTAGCATTTTCACCCATTTTATCTAGTCTGGTTTCCTGGCCTCTCATTTAGATCCGAAAAAGAGTGAAAGATCATTATGGAAGGCCAGAGTACCAGGCTGTTTTACCCCATTCATTACCGTTTCTTTTATATGGTTTTTATTATGTCCTTTTCTTAACTTCCTATGCTTGGCTATATTTTTTAACGCTTTACTCCCCATGAATTATATTGTACAGCTATGTTTAGGTTTGTAACTATATGTGTAACATGTAATATCATGTCCCTTACTCAAATAATTAGTCGATAAGTCTGTGTGTTTGTTGGAAAGTTTATGAGAAAGCCAAAATACCACTTGTCCAACTAACCATTTTCATCAAATCCCATTTTGTCATCACATTTTTACAGTTTAGGCCCAAAAAGCCACCCATCGGTAATTTCCAAAAGCGTCTAAAGCGTCATTAACAATGTTAAATTTCCATCGGTACAAACAGCTATGCATCACTAACATTTAATTTCCATAGGCCTAAATAACTACACTAGTAATGTGAAATATATTGTTTGCAATTTGGTTCTAGTTACACAAGGTTTCATTCCTTTATTTAGTCTGAAACTGGGCCAAACCAGTAATAAGTGTGAATAAGACCTATCTACGTGATTTTCCAATATTTATGACCATTTTTATGCCTTTCTTTCTATTCAGGCCCGAACACAAAGTATACGATTTTTTGTACACATTCGTATCTACATCTTATTCATTTTCTTTATTCAGCTCTTTTTTTATGTTATGTTTCCTTTGTTATTTAATCTGTCATTCCGTTACGTAAATAATTCAGCTCTCATATGGGCTTTGTATCTGCGTTGTTTTTCTTTTCTGGTTTTGTTTGATTAGTTTCAAATGTTGGGAAGCTTTTTTAACTTCGCCGTTAGCAAGTTTCCTGTCAACACACACACACACACACACACACATACGCGCGCGCACGCACGCACACACACCTGGCCAATTTATAGAAAGGAACAGCTAAAGTGATTTTAAATGTTTACGATATATTAACATCTACATCATTTCTTCATTTTCACTCATACGAGATGCCGATTTTATGATAAGCCGTTCTTACGGTCAAGCTCGTAGATAAATGAGTAAACGAAGATTCTACAGTATGGTTTATTTAAGTTTGTATTTTAAAAGTTTTTTTAAGGAACATCTGACTAGAGAATACATTGTCAAGCGAAAACAATGAATTTATATATACTAAAAGTTCGGACAGTGTATTTTATGAAATATTTTGTTACACCGGTACAGTTTTATAGAACAGTTTGCCGCAATGAATTAACCAGGCGCCTGTTTATTCAGCTTTTAAGAAGTTATAACTGTGCAAACAATTTAAAGAGTAGTCCTGATTTTATTAACCTAAAACGTGTACGTGTTAGAGGTGATATATCTGTGTGATAACATTATGTTTACTTCCAGTAATGTGTGTTTGGGACTTTTACATTGGTACTATTTATGCAGTTAATGTTGGCCTTGTAGAGTCTCACTAATTACATGCACACTTGTCTTGATTGCTATGTTATTACGTAAATTCTCTCCCAGTTATGTCGGAGAGAGAGAGAGAGAGAGAGAGAGAGAGAGAGAGAGAGAGAGAGAGAGAGAGAGAGAGAGAGAGAGAGAGAGAGAGAGAGAGAGAGAGAGAGAGAGAGAGAGATTTGCACTCTACAGTATGAGACATTAACAGGTGAAATATCCGAAATTCACATGCGTCATACCTACATACTGTAGTTTATGTTTATGCAAGTTTTAAAACATAATGACCTTCTAGATGTTAACTATTAATACAGAAGATAAAAAGTGTATGAACTTACATATACTCATATTTGTTTGATTTGTGTGTGATTTTGGATTTTTAATGTAGCTTTAACATTTTTTTTTTGTCATTTCGCTATGGTATCTCCAGTGTGGTAGTTTATATCTAGCACTGAGGCATCATACTGCAGACATGTAATGAAGTCATGTCCAGTCATATTATCCTGACTATAGTACGATCAATCTTACCATCAATCTCTTAATGTTGGGTTCCACGCAAGGCACCTGTTAGTACCATTTTTAAGTCTTTGGTATGATTCGGTCACAGATCAAACCCACGACCTCCCGCATCGGAGGCACACGCTCTAACCACTAGGCAACCGGAACGGTGTATATACTCATATTTAGCGAAATGTAGATGATATTGGTGGGAAATAAGAAAAGCCATAAATTGAGAAATTGTAAAACAGAGTTAAACATCACAATGAATATTGGAGAAAGTGGATAAGATAGGGAGAATATTCATACCAAGAAATTAATAATACTAAAATAAACTGATTTTACACCTAGGTCAATTCCCAACAACTATATATGTATGGGACAGGGAGTTTCTTACAACATAAACAACCCATAAACAACCCAGCCCTAGCTCAATAAATTTTCATCATTGAAGAATTAGGTGCAGTGTGCAAACGATACTGAACGACACATCAAGTCAAACTACTTATCATGCCTCAAACCAATTACTAACCTATTGAAAGTAAAAGTGACACGTGCATTACCAGAAGAAAAAAATATGGAAACAAACTAATTGAAATTTGAATTATAAACCACTAAGATTAATGAATGAGTGGTCCTCAAGAAATCATTCAGGAAATTTCGCATGCTATCATTTAAATGTTTCATTATTACAGTATGTAATTACCATCACAAACTGCTTCTACCTAAATGGAGAGAAAAAACCTAATTCCTACACATTATACTGTCCTGTCATTGGTGTTATCAAGAGCAAAATTAAAAGGGAAGGCATAGGCGCTGTCTATCTTAAATATGCAGCGTCTGAAACCAAAATGAATAAGAACATATTCACACGAAACAACAATTAACACGAATGCATTTATGAATAATAATACAAACCCATTACGAATGGATACTGACAACAAATTCGTATTACAATACTATGAATCCCTTTCCTTATTTGTCAAAGTTACGGACATAAAATATGTAAAACCTGGATCAAAGATTGACTTTCTGATTATCAGCCGTTTATGATAAAGTAATATACTGCACGTTATCTTAATCCTAGATCGATTAATGTATTGGAACCTCTTATTCTGTTCACTTCTTTTAATTGCTCTTTTATGGCTAATCAAATATTATCCACAGAAGATAATTATATTTCCAAACCTGATTTTATAATTTCAAAACCAACACATGAGCTTAGTGCGTAAGACTCATCACTACACTGTGTATAAACTGACACGTCATATTGAAAAAAAATATTGTTCACACGCAATATTTAATAAACAAACTGTCTACCAGAGTAAATAAGCTCTATTGTGCCTGAATATAATTACCAACCTTCCGTCCAGCTATCCGTCGAGAGGATAAGGCAATTTTAACTTACATTTATGTGAAAACTACAATAGCTTCCGGCATGAAGGGTTAATTGCTGGTTGTTTTCGTCAGTTCACTTTTGCAATTATTCTTCAAAGCTTTTGCTGATAATTTGGTAAATGTTAACGTGCTGGACATTGTAGAATGTCCCCATTATGTCCAGCAATCTGTAACATATTACAAATTTCAGTAAACCGATGACCAATACTCTATTATGTCCTGAGTGACTCAGTTTTGTCGAAAGGTTCTTAATGTGTCAACTAGCACAATACCATAGTTATGTTGTAGATGCAAGGAATACGTACTATTTTAAGTCATTTTTTAATCCTCATAAAATGTAATGACTAAACGATGTCAGTAAGTGATTTCTGGCTTTGGGAGTAGGAGTCTGATTTTAATATTTATGTGAAAAGTTTAAAAGCTCCCGGAATGCCCAGTTAATTTCTGGCTGTTTTTGTCAATTTGTTCTTGCAATTATACGTCAGAGCTTTTAATGATAATTTGGTAAAGGTTAACAACATCATCCATATGCACGTACCCATAAACACTATTTGACTTTAGAGTGCATTAGTTTATAATGTGCTGAAGATCGTCTTGCCAGTCATGACACTCGAATATATACGTATGTAATACTATGCAACCAATAAAACCAAAATTCCATTAAGACACCCAATATATTTTTTTCATCCAATAAAATTAAGCAATAGAAACTATAGAGGGCATGATTTAATCAGTGAAACAGCACTGCATACGTAGGCAACGTCGTATCAAAGCTATCAAAATGAAAACGAAAGACTAAATGAGGCAGTTTTAAAGAAATAGCATGTGATTGATCAACAAACTGTTGTAATAACAGTTCATGATCCTGAAAAGTGAGTTTAAACAATATTCAAGAAAAGAATAAGTTCTAAAACGCGTTTAAATTCTTTTCGTAGAAGAGATTAATATTGTCCAATGAATTAATCTTGAATGTCAGTTTATTAAGCTTGCAAGATATCGAGAAATAGTGACATAAAGAAAGAACAAGATATTTAATTATTTTACAGAAATAAACGAACAAAAATCAAACTGTTTCTTTATGTTATTGAGTGTTAACATAAAAATATTTGAGAAGAATATTTGCATATAAGGAAACGATGATCTATTCTATTTTATCTTACAAGTACATAAAAAAACTGGATAGCTCGAACCCGACTGGAATGGCTCAAACTGACATCTTGTTGCGAGCTCCAGAACTGATTCTATGTTCTGATTGTTTGTGAATCAATGTGAATCACGAAGTATTAAATAAAGCAAAGTAAACGTTCTCATCTAAATAGATTTTTGACATCAAGCTGGTTACTAATTCTTTATTTCCGATTTAACCAGTTTCCGGTTAAAAAAATGGATAAGTAACCACTTACTTCTTTCGATTAGAAAAAGTTCACATCAAATTCACCTATTGGGGTTGACGTGCCCCGAAGATTGTTCAAATTTGTAGCAATTTTTAATAGGCAATAAGTGGAAACCTAGAATACAAATTGAAAATATAAATAAAAAACCTTACGGTTTAAATCCCAAATAATCCAAGAAAACTATAATTACAGACACAAGTCCTAATGAATAAAGTTCTGACAAAACTTGAGTGGATTTTTTTTTTTAAAAAATCCAACGCTAGATGTGTTGATGTGTCATCGGTGGTCTGTGTAGTGGTGATGTACTAACAGTCTTTGGTTGAATCACAATAATGCAATCGAAGAATATATCCTTATTCGAAATTTCACTATGAATTTAAATCTATTTCCAATAATTTTTTAACACTTTGGATTTTCGGAGAAGAATCACTTGAATTAAATAAATCGAATAAATAAATTCCAGCCAAAAGAAATTACTCTACACAACAATAATGCAACTGACTCTGCTAAGAGCTTACAGCACGAATACTTAATTTCTAGAAAAACAAGTTTACATAGTTCTCTACCATACTCCAGGTCACAATTAACATTTTCTAAAAATAAAAAAACTATTTATAAAAAAAGTTTTCTTTCAGAGGGCTCCAAATGTTTGCATGATAAAATATTATATTTATAAATCTACCGCTAAAATACATAATATAATATAAAATGTGAACAACACGTAGGCCTGGCATCTCATCAGAAATATTCAAAGTTCAACTGAGACAAACATGTTTATTATAAAACCAGAATAAATAATTCAGGTCCGGTGGAAAATGAACTTTATTGTGGACAAGGTCAAGACCAAAATACAATTATTCACAGTACATAATTAAATTTAAAAAAAACAAACAACAACAACCCCAGCCTAACAAACAAACAATGCAATTTAAATATACATAGTCAAGGAAATACGGAATAAGAAACCAACTCGATGTCAAACTTCCTGAACCAGTTCTTTATTCCTTATTCTTTAGTGAATCAGTAACAGGTTATTTACTCCATACTGAATCGGGAACAAAGAATACGGAATAAGTAACCAACATGATTTCATTAACTAAGCGAAGCAACAAATAATCATCGCATCGAAACCTGGAAACCATACACAGATCAAAAAGGATCCAAAAGAAACATGAACAATCATCCAGAATCATTAAAGATGAAGGTAAAATGATGACTTAGTTTCAAAAACCGTTTTCAAATTCATTTGCAAAAGATAGATGAAGTGACCACAGTACTTTGATCATTGCTAAATTAGGTGCACTCCTTAACACACTATACCAGCGCTGTAATGATATGGGGACAATAACGATGGATGGTAGACTTCCCCAATATGTACATCAAAGGGTAACATATGGCAAGTTCCGATGAACCAATGATCAAATGAGTAACTTCGACATTTCTGATCCAATTTAATGAAAATATTTGAAGACACGAAGAAATTATTATGGAAGTGATTTCAGAGAAAGAAATTTACAATTTATTTGCGCTGCTATGCTAATGTACATGTCCAAGCCATAACGATGGATCAATATTTTCAAAAACACCATCATTTTGTAAATAAAAAATGCGATGTCCTGCGTGATTCAAACCGAAAGAGGTTTAGCGCAATGCTATGGTCAGTCATATTTTGCATACAAAAAAGCAGGCACAATTTATTTTTATTTTTTTTTTGCAAAATGAATTTGCATAAAATGTAATGAATAAATAATATCAGAAAATGATATCTACTTTTTTGGGGGTTAGGCGTCTGAATTTAATATTGATTAAGTATACAAGGTTTGGTTTGGTACAAATAGGAAAGAGAATAGCATCAGTCCCTATTACTTGCTAGACGCTCGTGTGGAAAAATACGGCTTCTGGGCGACAGTTCAACAGAGTTTATTATGTTCTGTCAGATATGAACTTTGTTGTGTCCCCGGTTACAACAGCTTGTGATTAAAACCTGAATATCATTAATACCCTGAACAATCGTGGAGCGGAGCAGCTGCTGCAAGTACCAGTCTCTCTCTCTCTCTCTCTCTCTCTCTCTCTCTCTCTCTCTCTCTCTCTCTCTCTCTCTCTCTCTCTCTCTCTCTCTCTCCTCTCTCTCTCTCTCTCTCTCACACACACACACACACGCACGCACGCACGCACGCGCACACACACAGTGACGTACCTTCCAGCCAGCCCACCCACACACATAGATATCCTGAGGAACTGCCAGTACCCATTATATAATTTAGCACAAACCTTCTAGCAGTAGTTTCTAAATGAGACGATGAAGCGATTTCGAACATAAGATAGTTTGAAGAAAAGAGATTTGTACACGTTTCAATATACATTGGAATTTACTGGGATTTTCAGGAGCTGCGAAACACATTATATGTATTGACATGCAACCCAAAGTTGAGTTAGTTTCACAAAATAAATACATAAATACATAAATAAAATAAGCCGAAAGAGATATGTTTCAATTTAAGATCTATTTTGATTTATATCTTTATGATGTCTTCTCATTTAGTTAAATAAAATCTAAATTTAGGAACTTTGTGTGGGAACATTGCGATTATATTTTTACCTAATGATTGCAAATATATTCGTAACTTAAATTAATAGATCACTCGAATGTATAATATTTGTCTTGAAGTGCACTAGTAACAAAAATTATAATAACTGCCGCTAGTTTATATCTTGTTTGTTGTTGTTTTGTGGTATATTTTATTTACCTCCCTGGTGAATTGCAACACTAATTTAGTTGTAGTCACGTGGACAAGTGCGTGAATATCAATAGAAAGCAACATACGGCTATTATTTTGTTTTATTTTAAATATAAGGAAAATTTACAAATACTTATTATCGAGTAAATAACACAGATACGGGACAAATATGATTAGTCAAGCTGTAAACGATTTTCTAAATTATACTACACTTCTTAAAATTAGATAGAAATTTTCAATATGGACGTAACGAGGAGAGTACTCCACCGAAGTGGAGACTGGGGTAATACTAGTATTTATAATTTCTCCATATCGTGTAGGGATATGAAAAAACATAATACAAAACGCGGTATTTTTGTGTAAGTTGGGGAGTGATAACAATAAACGTTGGTAAATACTCATATTTTCAAATTTCTTCTTTAGATTCAAGCGAATACAGTCATTATCTTCACAAATGCATACTGATATAACAAAAGTAACAGGCTTTGAAAAATAGAGCAAGAAATAAGTTTTATATCCCTTTGTAATTCCAGTATATGAAATGAATACTTCATGTTCGCTATGCTAAAGCGTCTGTGATTATCTTTCGTAAATTATTATTGTTTTAATTGTTTTATTTTAGTGTTGTCGTATTTTTTGATATGAACAACGACTCAAATATGAATAGCTAGCTTCTGCGTATTTTCTTAACTCTGATAAATTAAATGAAGTGCTGAAAAGGTCATTAAAGAAAATCTAAGCAACCAATTTATTTAAGATCATCATAAAGCAGCAGAGAGGGTGGACCCTATCAACTTTTTTCGACCAAATTGTCTTAAAAATATACTTTACCGTGAAATAATAAAACTACAAGTTCAAGAACCCATAAACCAAAACCTCTTACCGAATTGAGGTTCCATCTTCGGGGTTAGCTCATTTTGTTACTTCATCCCTGACATTTATGTTTTTAAAATTTTGTGAGTGTTCCTTTATGTATTCGTGCTTTTTTTTGTAGTCCACTCTTTCTGCTGCTACCTTGATAAAATCAAGGATCAAATATTTTTTTAGCCCTATGCGATATCCCGATATAGGATAGGGTAAATGTATTGTAATGAATTCGTGCGTGTTAGCTTGTGCTTCTGAAACGAAATTTTTAAATTTAATTATGTCCATATCCCCTAAATACCAAGTTTGATGAATGTTTAGCAGCGAGTGTGTATCAACTCCATTAGACATTACTAAAACATTACAATTGTCTCTGTTAGGCATTTGTGTATAACGCTGAGTAACATAAATATCCTATCATCTGCATTATTGTGTCTGCCTCGCAAGCTGGATTTGTTTGTTTGTCCAACATAACATCTTCATACACTACAAGATGTTCAATATGTCCATTAAGGTCATCTAAAGATGGGGCTTCATTAATAAAGGTGATAAAATAAATAGTATCATTACCATCTTCATCTCGCAATTTTGCATTTTCATTAAAATCTTAAAGTACTCGGTAACACCGTTGATCATCTACAGATGGCACTACTAAATATAATGTATCCCACTTGAGCCATCTCATTATCAGATTAAGCAACAGTTGTGTTATACCAGGGCCAGATAGACCTACTATAATTGCTCTTATAGAATCTGGTAATGCTGGATGATGCTGGCTCCCGCGCTCGTGTTGCTGAGAAGTTAATTATATCCATATAATAAATAATATGAACCTATAATGTGCTCCATGCAAGGTACCCACCCCCACAACAGGATTAACAACAACAATAACAAAATACAAAAAGCGTGCACTGACCTGTAAGTGTGAAAAATGTGGTACAATTTTTTTTATCTCATCTAGCCAAAGACAGGAGGTGATATTGCTATTTCGTTTTAAAAATTACCAGGTACCCCATGGGCTAAATACCCTGGTGAGAAATATCTGTAATTCTATAAATACTATGGTCCTGGAACCCTACTTGATATCCCGCTTGAGGAACGAGACCAACCAAGACCTGGAGAGTATCTAATAAACGTAATTGATCAAGCGTGTCATGTTCATGATGTTGAGTATAACAACTACGATTTACAGCAACGACATATTGCAGATGTGAAATTAATTCAAGCGTTAAATTCTACAAAGAATAAATCTCTCAGAGAAAAACTCGCTATTTTTTGGTAAAATCTGCAATGCAGGATAAACTAGTGCTAGGGGCAGGCATTTAAAATAATAGGTAACTATCATAATGGAATTGATTTATTATAGCCCAAGAGGATATTGGAGAGGTAAAGTAGTGATTAGTAAACTTGTTAAAGCAGCGAAAGTTTCACGTGTTGTTGCTGAAAATTGGTTAGCACGGTATGGCAAATACACATACGTCCACCCTAAAAAATTCAGTACGCGCATTTTGATGTCAGCGTTCCTAATAAAGTTCATCAAGCTGATACTTTTTTACCACACAGTACTATTAAAATTGGTAGACGTCGATCACGCACATACAAAAATGCGTTAACTGTCGTTGACGTTGCAAAGAGATACAAGGAAGCAGAGTCGTTATCAACTAAAACATCATCTGAAATTGCATCTGAGTTTGAATGAATTTATCAACGAGGATATTTGCAATGGCCACAACTATTACAGGATGATCCTCGCAAAGAATGTCTTGGTACAGTATCATCACTGATGAAAACACATAATGTCAAAATCAGACGAGGACACACTACAATTTATCGTGATCAGACAATATTTGAGCGATTTAATCGAATACTTGCAGAGCGATTATTTGGATATCAGTATGCGCAGGAGATATATCTGAATAAATTTGAAGCATACGAGAGAGAGAGAGAGAGAGAGAGAGAGAGAGAGAGAGAGAGAGAGAGAGAGAGAGAGAGAGAGAGAGAGAGAGAGAGAGAGAGAGAGAGAGATTTGGATATTTTCGTATTTAATTAATAATAATCAATTTGTTAGAACATTATCGTATGTTTAAGACAAAAAAGAAAAAAAAAGAAAGAAACATAACATTAAATATATCCAGTCTGTGTACCACGTAACTGAGGAAATTACTGCTATGCAACATTGTATCATTGATAAACACTGATGATAAATGCCAAGGAAACTGCATACGTTTGGTTCAGACGAACCATATTCTTGTATTTTAATTGGTGTAATTTCTTTATTAAGGCTTTAATCCAACCCAAGTTCCTTTTCTCTCTCATTTAACATTTTTGCGTAGCTTGTCTGTTGTTTTTGAGAAGAGAGGAAAAAAAAGCAGAAAGGATTGTGATAAATATGTGCATAATATTACATTAATTTAGAAAACCGGGGTTATTAATACTTTTTATCATTTTTTTCCATACATCACTTGTGGCTAATTGTAGAAATTGATAATTGATCTAAAATCGAATCAACTACAGAATGTTTATATATGCGTATTATTGCTCCAAGGGCGGATCACAATTTGATATACCAATAGTATTATTGGTGTATCAAATTGCTTTATACTAACACTTTAAATGCATTTCAATTTTAGTGTATGTGTTTATAACTTATATAAAATTGTGTTGTATTCAAACTAAATTTGGATGGTTCTTTATATTATTGAGACTTTTAATAATGCTGATTTTCAATGTTCCACGACAGCTTTCACAATGTTTATGACTCTTGATTGCCATATTCTCGTAAGTTTGGTTTCTGACTCATGACATTGCTGGGCAGTGTTGGCGTTCAACCCAATTAGGCATGCAGCTTAATATCGCCAAGACACTAAATGAGCCTTATTTCCACCATTGCACACTTTCCTTGTGGTATATATCCCATGATTGCCTGTCCTTCTGATTTTGGTTTCCATAGCAAATCTTTGCTTAGATATGTTGAGTTTTAACTATGCTGGCACTTATTTTTGCACTGATAAGATCTTCGATTATTTTAATGTCAAGTATTCCATCTTGTCATTCATAATATTTTTCCATCACGATTGCCCGATTGCCTGTCCTCCAAATTTTTTTTCCGCAGCAGAACGTTTTTTTTTAGAGGAATGATGGTTTTTACAACTAAAGTTATCACGCACCTTTATTTCTATGAGACCTTGAATGAAGAATGAGTTGTGGTTCTTCACAATCCACGTCTTAATTTAGATGAGTTTAAACATCTGAATATTGATCTTCTGCGGATTTTATTTTTCCGACATAAGTTCTTTTGTTCCATGACCCCTACCATTTAAATTGTAGAGGGCGGGCCCCTTAGCGATATGTTCATGTTTATTAGGTAAGGGTTTTGAAATAAAAAAAAATAATATGTGACGTAATATTTTGGTTTTCAAGTATAGACTCTTCGTAGCCATAACACAATATTGAAAGCAGTAAATGAAGTAATCTTAAATATTCACTATGTTTATATGTGTAGCGACATTCTTCACTAACTTTAATAATAAAATTAACACGTGTTATTAGCAGAAGCAATGATACCGTTATTTGTTCGGTTTAAAGACGACATTCGAGTTGTGCACCATAGTAGCGAGATCTGGATCTACTAATTGATGTAGAAAACTACCCGAGTCAAACGTTACAAAGAATATAGGCGACAGTTGTTTAAAATCAAATCCTATCTATTAAACTCAAATTTGCATGATCAGTTTATACCGATCCTTAAAAGTAATGTAATTTCTCTCCCAAAAATCAAACCACCGCTTAATACGGTGCACGTAATGTTAAAAAATGGAACTGGGATAATAGTCTTCCATTATCCTTTCTTTATCTTATACTGAGAAATTTCCTCTCATAACATTTAAAATAATTTTGTTGTTTGTTGTTTACTATAGAAAAGTATACATCTTTTTCAGAGCATTTAAAATGGCAGATTTTTCATCAGGTATGATAATATTGACATTGTTCCCGATGATGAGATGTGGTCATTTACAGTCACAATCGTCTCCTATTGAAGCAGATGTTTGGTCCACATTCCAGACAACAGCCTTCCAGCAAGTGGACAAGTTTAAGTTGATGCGACATGCCTTTCTTGTCCTCGGAGCATGGAGCTTTTGTGACGCCTCTTTCACCAGATCTCTTTTCCACGCTTATGTTCCTGGCGCCGCATCTTTGCACAATTATACAAGCCTGTCTGAGACCTGCTCATGCAATGACACCTGTATAAATTCCGGAAACTGTTGTCTGGATGTATCTTGGGGATACTTTGGGAGATGTGTTGATGTCACAGCTTTTTCTTTCGGTGGTAAACCACATGACAGTGATAGTTCGTATTTAATGGCTGCAGCATGTCCAATAAATGGTAACGTGAGTAAATATTTTAGCAACGATTGTGAAGACGATCACAGCACGCTAGAACCAAACGATTTACGTAGCATACCTGTAACCTCTAACAGAACAATGGTGACATACACGAATGCCGATTGTGCTCTTTGCCAAGGCGAGAAAAAGTCTGATCTAATTCAGTGGGAACTTGAAACAAGATGTGAAAGATATGCTACTGACTATAATTTTCTCTCGAATAGAGCCGAATTCTTGTCAATGATGCAATCAAACAACTGCACAATGTACTATGCTCCACCAAGTGACACCCGTCTTCATCTTATATCATGTCGAACAAATCTCATAAACCAATGTAACGTGTCAGGTTTATGGCAACAGTATGATTCTGATTTAGAGTGGGGCTGTGAACACTTGAATCTTCCTTATGGGCGCTTCAAAAATATCTTCTGTTATATATGCAACCCAAGTGTGGCCTCATTATATAAGCCGATGATAAAAAAATGCAATGTGACTGGTTTATGGGCAAACTACGATAAGACCATTGAACAAGCATGTAATAAATTCCCAAGGCACACCCGCTTGGGGCCTATAAAAAATGTTTACTGTGCCTTCTGTAATGGTTTAAATATGTTTTCCTCATCACTTGATCCAGTAGGAACGGGTATATGGAGACCTCAAATATTCATACCAAACCTCAATATCAAACAGCATTTCAATCTGGATCAACATGAGGTTGACAGAGGCGTGTCTCATAAAAATATGGATAGGAATAGCCTGATTGAAGAAAACACAAGTATTATTATTTCCGAATACCTTAAAATCTGTTCACAGTCATTGCTTTGTGAAAATGTTACATTCAGTGGAAAGAATAACCGCGCTGACCTAAATCCTCTTTGTGGCAAGTGCAGTTGTAACGATACCTGTATCCTTGAGAACACGTGTTGTCTTGATAAATATTTGACCATGAAGCCATATTCCATTCAAAGAGATGACATTATGTCATCGGGTATTATTAACACACCGTCAGAACGGCTGTATATCTCGAAATGTTTTGGTAGGGAAATCCCAAACTGGATACGCACTCGTTGTGAAACATTTCGACATGGAGATAAGGACTTGCTTCAGTTTTTACCTGTTATTGTTACAAGTTCCCGGAGACATATTTTTAGCAAAAATTTATACTGTAGTTATTGTAATGGTGGAACAAGATTTGTTCCTGTCAGTGTTGAAATTTCCTGTAAGACAAACGTATATTTGGAGCCTTCTTTTTTTCTCGACCTTAAGACATTTAAAAAAGGGATAAATCGCTATGAATGCAAGACGAGTTTAATCTCTAACGACTTTAACCAAGAACGGGAAGAGCCGACTTTCGGAGTTGTGGCAAAGTGTGCCGTTTCTCAGAACTTCAGCATAGCCGTATTAGACGCATGTGAGCGTCCATCGGTTCAGCTGATATTGATGCCAAAAGTTTATTTCAAGAGCACAACGTATAGGAATATTTTCTGCTTTCTCTGCAATATTCAGAATACGTCAGAATTCGTGATAGACGGTTTTAACATAACTGATTCTGAGAACATATACCATGACAAAAGCATTCCCATGTATCTATCTCATGAGGATTACTTGTCAGATCCAGATTCTGAACTGATCTCCCAATGTCATGGAGACCCACTAGATTCCAACTGGAAGTCGTACCGGAATAAGTATTACTATCTGTGCAACTCAATTCAAACGATGATTGAATCTAAACGCATCCCTTGGCATACAGCACCTTCCTATAGAACTCTTTTTTCCATAAGAATTGAAGACTGGATAAGACTCAAGCGACATAGTACAAACAACAGGAAGAATGACACCCATAGAGAAAACAATATATCATCGGTATGTGCCAGAGAAGGGGCGATTGGAGAGAGAGAGAGAGAGAGAGAGAGAGAGAGAGAGAGAGAGAGAGAGAGAGAGAGAGAGAGAGAGAGAGAGAGAGAGAGAGAGGGAGGGAGAGAGAGGACTGCTGGAGAGAAAGAAATATATAGTGTACATCAAGCAGATGAAACATTTATACAGTGCACATTGTAGTATGTAAATTTATTCTTAAGCTACATTTCTGATCATTTATCGCTAAACATCCTCAGATATTTTTATTCATATCTTAATACATAAATGTTGGTGTTTTCTTCGAACGTATTAATGCAATAAAACTTTTTCTGAATTATATCTTTCATTTTGGTCATACATATTTTCAATTTTGGGTGTCTTGAGACTACATTGGTCAAATTTCAAAGCAATATTATTCTGTAATAAAGAACTCTAACTGTAGATTTGTTATTGATACCAATGTTATTCTTAATTATACTTGTTTCAAATGTTATGTGGGTGTTATAATCCCCAGTCATAACAGATTCATGGAATATTTGACGATAACGATAAAACTAATTACTTACATCTTCCTCATTGAGAGTCTTTGTTTCATGCATTACATGTCTTGTTTATTATAATAACAATTCAATTTCTTTTAGGCTCTCTCGTGTGCTCCGGGTCGGATGTTAGATGATGATGACAGATGTGTCTCGATTCTAGACAGCACAACCAATCTTGCTTACCAGTTGTATTTCGGGTTACGTGTGTCTCAGGAAATGACATATTCGAAAGACCAAACTTTTCACAATTCGACTAATGGACCCACCGTACAGCAAACTTTACACGCGTTGAAGGAGATGTTAAAGTTGGCTATTGGCCAACTTCTGATAACCCTGGATCTTCAAGTCGTCTCGCCATGCAGTGAACCGTACGAGGTTCTTAGTAACCGCATTGTTCTTTTCAAAGCGAGGTTTCACGTTATGAAAGTGAACAGTCGTAGCGCACTTGAAGATCAACTTTTGAACACGCGAATCTCCACATACCATGTGAACGTTAGTGGTAAAATTCTTCGTTTGAAATCTTTTATAACTAATGAGGCATTGCTTTTTGTTGAGGCTGCAATGGAAGCTACTGGCAATGTGTGCACGCTGTACGAAACATTTAATGTAACAGAGATGCCATATTCTGACGAGTATTATATTCGAGTTAGAAATCTCATCAGTTGCCCCCTTACAGCGCTACAGGAAAAACAGTATGCATACATTGACTCAAATGATTCAGTTCGTATTCTAAAAACAGGGAAAATAATATCTGAAGAGGACTTTTTGCGAATAAATTCTAGCATCTTTGTATGCCTGGATACATATAATCTTTCTAATGAAGAAGCGACATTTCTTTATTGGCAGCTGCCGCCCATATATGTTATACATAACGTATTCAGCCACGTATGCACACTATTGTCCATTACATTTCTGTTCTTATCGTTTGTAACGTACACCATTTTCCAACAGTTACGAACTGTTCCTGGGGTTGACATTATGTTGCTTGTAGCTTGCCTCTTTGTTGCCCAGACTCTGCTTGAATTCGGTTTGTTAATGCAAGAGCCAACTGTCTGCAAAGTTCTTGGCATTCTAATCAACTACTTTTGGATGTGTACTTTCTGTGCGTTCAACGTCTGCTCCTTTCATATGTATCAAGTATTTTCATCATCAAATCATGTCATGAGAAAGAAAAGTTATTACATAACGCACCACGCTCTTTATGTATTTCTTGTACCATTTGTTGTTGTTTTATTGACGGTCGGAATTTATTTGGTCATATCAGAAGGAAGAAATGTAGGCTATGGTGGACATGTTTGTTTCCTGTCGGATTCATTGACCATCGCGATTGCTTTCCTTCTGCCGGTCACCTGTATGTCTGTTTCTAACATTGGATTCCTATGTTTAACGTTTCACGCAATCAGAAAGACGCCTAAGGTTCAACGTCGCCAAAATGATCGCCGAAGTTTTATTATTTATGTCAAACTGTGTGCCATCACTGGAGTGGCGTGGCCACTGATGTGCTTGGATGCTTCATTGCCGGTGTCTGTTTTCTCTTTCTTCGCTACATTTGTGAACGCTTTGCAGGGCGTATTCATTTTTATTTCTTATGTATGCAACAAGAGGGTCTATGTATTATACAAACAGCTAAGACGTAGTATAAACAACAAGGCTAGAAGGAACCTTGTTCCATCCAAGACAGGAAGCAATTCAGATCAGAAATCTTCTATAATGGAAATTCCTTCTAATCTGCTAAGGTCCCTTCCAGACAGTAAAGAAACCTTTGTCTGAGTCTAAGCGCTACATAGTAACTTCATATCATTTAGAAACAACGTTGGATTGAAATCGGTTACGTTCCACAATAACACATGTATCAAGCATTTATAACATCGAACATTTGAAGGATGTTTAATGAGGAACTTGAAACAATATAACCTCAGTTTTATATCAAACCAAAATAACCATGTTCATAATTTTTAACAGTTGAACTACATCTGGCTCGACTCCCGTTTTTCATATGCTGTAAACATTCGGCCACTTGGGTCTTTTCATCCATGCTTTCTTATTAAAGTTTCGAATTTCTTTATCGTCGATATTCTTTGAATTATTCTTAAAAATATTTAGAATATATTTCGACATGATAGCATTAAATGTTTAGTCTCTATAAAATATAGTTTAAATGGATGATTTTGTTCATTATCTAAGTAAAAAGGCCTACGGTAAAAGGATAAAAACCGAGCCAGTCACCTAAAGGATATATATATATATATATATATATATATATATATATATATATATATATATATATATATATATATATATATATATATATATATATATATATATATATATAATTATAAAGAATACAAATCATATGGCGAATAACAACCCTCTCAAGCGTACTGGATCCACCAAGGGATCACGTTTGTCAGGGATTAATTAAAATAGATGCAATAAACTGACGACGAACAGTACGAAACTAGTAACTAACTAGCCTAAGCGCTTTCGACTCTTAATGAGTCTTTTTCAAAGGCAAATACAAAACATAGTTACGACAAACAAATAAACACAAAAACGTTGCGTTTGTAAACCTCTACATTTCTATCTTCACATGTGCTAAAACTATAAATACAACCAGCTTGTATAGACTAGTTGCGGAGTTTCCGCAACTAGTCTATACAAGCTGGTTGTATTTATAGTTTTAGCACATGTGAAGATAGAAATGTAGAGGTTTACAAACGCAACGTTTTTGTGTTTATTTGTTTGTCGTAACTATGTTTTGTATTTGCCTTTGAAAAAGACTCATTAAGAGTCGAAAGCGCTTAGGCTAGTTAGTTACTAGTTTCGTACTGTTCGTCGTCAGTTTATTGCATCTATATATATATATATATATATATATATATATATATATATATATATATATATATATATATATATATATATATATATATATATATATATATCAGAGTTTTGATTGAATGAAATTTACCAGGTATCTTTTAAAAAAACTTTAACATAAATGCACAAGACAGACGCCGTAATTTACAGAAGCAAAAAGCAAAGGAGTTTATGCTAATTTGATCACTCACTTCATGGCTTGCATATCCACTTTCTTGAGAGTCTTCTTGAAACAAACACAAGTGTAGGATGTTTCCTTTTTTAACAATACCCTTAAAGTGTAAATATATCGTTCATTGCATCTGAATATAATCGTTATTCCTACAAAATTACGAATTTGTGCTCAAGGAGCTGGAAAAAAGAATATTACTCTGAAAGTGTATAAAATTTAATTTATACAGAATATATGGAGTAAAATTGGGACGACAAATTGTGTATCATACTTGTTTATTTTTTTTCTTTCTTCTTACATACAAACACACACACACACTCACACACACACACACACACACACTCACACACTCACACACATACATACATGCATATATATATATATATATAATATAACATATTAGTATTCTTGTCAAATCTTCATTGTAATAGCATTATTGTCATAAACGACCAAGGATAAAGCTCATGTAATGTGCATGTACAGTTAAAATAAAAGGTATAAAAAACGGAGACAAAAGGAGGAGAGAGGAGAAGAATAAGCGAATCGATCACAATTAATAACACCCTGTCAGTAGAAAAATATATTTCTTTTTGGATAAAGTGTATTTTTGAATAGGCGGACCATCTGAATCATTGTTTGTCGTTTTATTCTTGATATTCTCACTGGAAATGTGAAAAAGTCAGAATTTTTATCTCGCTCATTGGGTCAATTTGTTTCTTTTTGAGAATAGGCAAGTTAGCGAAAAGTAAACTTAAACTTATGTTAGATAAGTTATAATAGACGATTATATATAATGCAACATCTAACATGATATATTCCAAGAAAATCTTCAAACCCATATAGCATCGCTCTGTCAAACCTGATAGTTACAGACTACTGGATCTGATTAAATATATGTATGTATGTATGTATGTATGTATGTATGTATGTATGTATGTATGTATGTATGTATGTATGTATGTATGTATGTATGTATGTATGTATGTATGTATGTATGTATGTATGTATGTAGGTAGGTAGGTAGGTAGGTAGGTAGGTTGATAGGTAGGTAGGTAGGTAGGTAGGTAGGTAGGTAGGTAGGCAGGCAGGCAGGCAGGCAGGTAGGTAGGTAGGTAGGTTGACTTCGTCGTGCTAGAACCATAATCTTCGTTACATATGGCTGGCTGCCCGTGGGTTCGTATCAGACGCAAAATATTTAAAAAGGATGCTGGTAACTAAGACATTCTGTTAATCGGCTTTAGAAAGTAAATAAGCCCTTGAAATAACCACACTCTCGTTGCTGACATGCTTTCTAAAAAAGAAAATAAAACCTTGCTGAACTTATCATATAATGTGAGTTTATATTCTTAATAATTAGAGACAAAAGACCTTAAAATACAAGAATATTACTTTTCATAACAATTTACATATGAAAGGGTTTACAAATGTAATAATTTTAAATGACTGTTTGCATAAAGCACATATGAAGTTTCAATCTGCACATTACATCTCTACCAGAAAAAAATCATTAACACATTCAAACTTATGGCAAACAATTGTTTAACTCAAACACTGAAGTCAATCTCAATAATAAATTATATGCTAAAAACTATCTTGCATACTGTTTACTGTATTGCAATAGTGTGTAAAATTGGTTTTCAGAAACACTGTAAATAGTCTTGATATCTGCGGAATGGCATGTCATTGGTTATCATTATTGATGCCATGGAACGTCGTTAAATGTTGAAACAATTGAGACTTTTGAAAACGAATCATCCATTCTTCGTTATCTTTCTTTACAAATTTCGCCAAAACCTTGTGCTAGATTAAATTAATATGTAATCTGAAGTGGAAATTACAGCAAGCTTTGCATTCTGTTACGCCGCATGATAACACTATTATTTCGATAAGACCATGAAATAATTTGTCTTACATAAAATCTTGGAACAGTATTAGCTAATAAAAATTGGAGCTTGCAAAATTCAAACAAAAACAAAAAAAAATTGTGATTAACACATACTTTTGTTAATTTCACTTATATATAAAAAAACTTTTAACCACAAATTATATTGCTTTTCAATAAGTGTTGTCTCCCACTAGCAAACTATACTTTTCATCTTTTGCGCATGCGTTAACTGCCACTTCAACTTTCGTGGGATACCCATTCATCAGCGGTCAAAGAATGCCTGTGGCAAAAACCCACTAGTATTGTTGCATTTGTAGCAATTTCAGAGGGAAGGAAGTAGATTGGAAAACAATATAACTGCACAAATTTCATGCAAGATGTAAACTACAAGGACTTAGACTTCGGCGGTCACAGCCAGTACGGAAAGATTTCATTTATACAGCTAACAGCCAAATGTGTTCCTGTCATTTTGTGAATGGAAGTGGGCCGTCAAAGATGCGTCCAGTGCCTTCATTTTCCCCGAACACCGTGTTTCAAACGTTGGTAAGTGGCTACATTGAGTACTATTATGTTCCATCCATTTTCAATGAGATGTGGGGTAGGATTTAATTTTATTCTGTGGTTTTTAATCAGCTGTAATCAACAGCATTGTGTATGCTTTTAAACAAATAGTCATATTTCCATATTCAACTTATGAAGTGTACTTACGCGTTTACGTGTAGTCTGCTACTGCATTATAGTTTAATTTGATGTTGTGCTGACCTTTTTCAACTGTTGTATTGTCTTTAAATCTGATGCTGCCATCGGTGCTGTAATGTCTACATGTGCGCTGTTACACAATAATTATGGACTAACTGTCTATCCATCAAGTAAACGAAATGCTGTAACTTACACCAGCACCAACTTTTAATTGTGCATGCTTCAAATGTATGTGTAAATATTAATTAACTCTTTAAAAATTACATTTATATTTGTACCATTATTTTAGAATCCGGAACGTGAAACCTTGGAACTTGCCAATAGTGACATTCAACTAAGATATAGAACAAGGTGACTTTGCTGAACAACAGAGTGATGACGAGGATGATTCAAATAATATTTCAGAACCATTTATAGGAAGAGCTGATTTACCTCTAGACACCTCTTTACATTTACATGATTTTTGATTATTGTGGACCAATACATTTTAAAGATATTGCCGCCAGTCATAATAAAAACCAACCAATACAAACCAATACCCTACTGAGGCTAGATGCTTCTACGCAGTGTGATTTTTAACGAAATGTCACCTGAAAAACAAAGTGACAACTGTAGATTGCGGAATAAAGTTTAATTCCCCCCATCTTCCAGGTATCTATATATGTACCTGGACTACGTCTAAGAATAGTTTAAATCTATGAAACAAAAATATATGTTCATGAACAGAAAAACTTTGATCCAGAAACTAATCTTCAATGTCTCTAGTTTTAAACATGTTAAAAAAAAATCACATACCTTATGGATCAAAAACGATCCTTATAGTCCTTTACAGGTAAAATTATATTTCTTTTTGTATGCGCACAATAGTTCCATAACATAAATCTTTCTTTATGCTCTAAACAAATATCATTTCATTATATTTAAAACCGATTACAGTGAAATAATTGTCTCACTTATATATATATATATATATATATATATATATATATATATATATATATATATATATATATATATATATATATATATATGTTTGTATATATATATTTATCTGTGTGTGTGTATTTATGTTTATATATATATATATATATATATATATATATATATATATATATATATATATTCTTACGTATATGTAATTTAATTATTTGTGTGTTAGTTTTGCATTTTTTAATTTTATTCTTGTTTCATTACATGTTAATTGTAAACATAACTTTATTCACTGGATTTGATATTTTTTCGGAAAATTCAGTTCAGTTCAGTGAACAACTGGTATTACTACATTGTATTTGTAGCTGTCCAGTTCGTAACCTTGATTCAGAATTGGTAAACAACTTTTTTTTATTTCTTTCCTAGAGTGAAAATCATTGGCCGTAATCAATGTCATAATTGGCTTGTGTGTCAGATCTGTTGTACACAACTTAAAAAAAAAATATTCTTGAATCTTATAGTAACTTTAGTTAGGTAGACACAAATTCGTCCATATGCGTTCGTGTCGGCCGGCCTATGATCCTACTGTAAACTTTGAACAAAGTGACCACGTGACCCCATCACGTGATCTAAAATTGCTTTTAAAACTAATGTTTTATGGTGGTTTAATTTAGTCGTAAATCATACTTTCGGAGCTCCAATGTATTTTGTGTTGTGACCAATTTCAGTTAAATTTTGCTAGAATTTGAATTAGTAATTAATAATTAATTTCTCTGGAAAATATAAATAAGTGCTCTTCATCAGAATTCTTGGACAAATACATTTATTGGAAATTATATGTAATTCTAAAGACGGAAGAGTGTTCTTGACTCATAAAATCCAACAAGGAACAGTTGACACGACAACGCTAAACAGGATATGAAAAATGTCATCTCCTTCCATCTTTGAACTTCATCGCAATTCAAAGTTTGATTCATATAGCACTTTCTAGTGCTTGGACTTATATTTTTTTAATTATATGAGTACTTTTTGAATTACATCCACAAAGCATAAATCCATTTCCTTTTTTTACCTTGTTTTCTACCGAAATAAATTATTTTGTTAAATTCTTTAAAGCCTGTTTGCTTCACTCTTTTCTCTGTTACTTTTGTACGAGCCTAGACGCGTGCACACACACACAATTACACACACACACACACACACACACACACACACACACATATATATATATATATATATATATATATATATATATATATATATATATATATATATATATATATATACAGATATATATATATATATATATATATATATATATATATATATATATATAATGCAAATCATATGGCGAAAGTTAATAATATAAATACAAGAAACTAACTACGAACAGTGCAAATCTAGTATCTAGCTATCCTAGTGTAGTGAGATGCTAGTTGTGCACTGTTCGTTGTCAGTTTATAGTGTGCATGTATATATATATATATATATATATATATATATATACGTGTGTGTGTGTGTGTGTATACCAAGGCTTTTTGCGAGCCTTGGCGAGCAAAAGATGGATATTATTCAACGAGATTCAAATATTAAATGTTCGTTTTGGCAACCAAAATTAACCTCGACCCGTTGAATATATCGTAAATGGAATCGTTCAAGCATATTATCGCTTATCGAAATAAAGAATTATAGCAACGACTTCTTGCAGATATAAAATTTATTCATGCCATAAATAATGCAAGAAATAAACCTCTTTGAGAAAAAACTTTTCTGATTTCTTAGTAAAATCTGGTATGAAAAGTAAAATAATACTAGAGGCTAGGTAATTAATTATATGATTATTATAATGGAATATGTTTATTGTTCCCCGAGAGGATATTGTTAGGACAAATCATATATTAGTAAACTTGCTGAAGCAGCAAAAGTATTACGTGATGATGATGCAGCGTGGTTAGCACAACAGGCAATATGGTAAATTTATCTACCATCACCTAAAAAACTCAGCACTTTATTTTGATGTCAGCGTCCCCAATGAAGTTCATCAAGCAAATAATTTGTCTTTACCGATACCATTAAAACACGTGGAAATACGCGCTAACATGAAGATACGCTGGAATTCATCATCTCGGGAAATAGTTGAACGATTTATTTGAACAATTGCTGAGCGGTTATTTTGATATCAATATGCCAAGGAAATATCAACTGACTTTAAATTCGGAGAGGGATCTCGGGGAATAGGTTGCAAGTTTACCAAGTGTGATAGCTGCGTTAAACAATGAAATTACTTTTGCAACTCCTATGTAACTTATTAGTGCAATTACAAAGAAACATACACCCCATATCGATGGGTACGGACAATAACGTGACTTTTCAAAGCATCTGTGCTAGGTAATGTGACTGTCATGTATTTATATGAACCTACTGAACTTGAAGGAGGTAAGAAAGAGCTACTGATCCTATTTGGAGTGTGACCACAAATAAAATTTCTAGCGTGGTTATATCCACGGGTAGACCCACTATCTACAGACTAGATACAATTGTTTTTCTACGTGGATTTGTACGTGAACAATTACAAGTAATTCCTGGAGACACACAATTACCACCGTGTTCACTTTTGTAAATTGGCAACCAAGACGTTGAATGCAATCAAGACAGGTTAGCATCACATTATCACTTGTTTGACCAAACTCACTATATAATTCTGTCTACGGTGAACTATCTTAGTTTATTACTCGAATAATCCCATAGCATATTAATTACAATTTGCACAATGATTATTATGTTGTTGTTCTAGTATCATAATTTATTCAACATTGACATCAAAATCGCGATTTTTTTGTCACATTGCTTATAACCAAATAGCTTTTTTCTTATTACACTAAGAATATCTTTGTTCTTGTCTCTAGGAGTTTGATTATTATTCTCTGTAGAATTAATAATAACTTTGTGTAGTTGAGATATTCTTCTGACTCGAGATACTGCTAGATAAACTAAATTTGACCATTCTATTCTATCATCTACAATCCAGATAATTGTATCAGTAATAGTCCTTGTGACAAAGAATCGTTATAGCGTACACTAATTTCCATGGAGTTTTATCCATAATCAACGCGCTCTTAACAACATCAACATCAACCTAAACAAAATCATTCTATACAAGATTTTGTTTCTGGACACTTTCAATGTTTCGTCCTGGAATCTCAACTTCAATATTCTGTCATTGAGTATCTGCTGGGCAATAACATAATGGTACAGATAATGTGGGAATCATTTCTTTATGTAACATAAATAATTTTTCTTGCAATTCATTACGAACTATGTTTCTGCTATCAACTTTTACATCAATTGGTCTCAAAAAATTACAAAATTCTTTCATATGAGTTTATGGAATTATTTTACGCATTATCTCACATTGTATTTTATCTCGATGTAGTCTGATTAATCGTTTAAATTAATTTAGAAGTTTATCAATAGCTCTATGATCATCGATTATATCCTTGTAACAATCCAAGAATGTTTTAACCAGTCGTGCGGAGACTGCCCAACAAAAGGAGCAGCAGAGAGGGTGACCAGACAACTTTGTTAGAGACTTTATTTTTGATAACTAAAGGTTCATACGAGGCCGAATTCTCTTTTTGAGCAAGATTTTTTCGACTCTGATATTGTTACGTGCTGGTCACATATCATCTGTCGTTCACCATCTCTGCTGCTTTGAATTAAAAAAATCAAGGACCAATGATTTTATCTAAACCTACACGATACCTAGATCTAGGATTATGTAAATTCATCGTTATAAATCCGAACGGAACAGCTTGCGCTTTTGAAAAGAAGTTTGTTAATTTAATCATGCCCATATCCCCTGAAGACCATGTATAGCAAATATTTTGTAAAGTAAAATTATCTATGCCAATAAACACAACCAAAATATTGGAGTTATCTCTGATCACCTTAAGTATCTGTGTATCTCTGAGTAACATAAATTACGTCCGTGTTTTTATGTCTATATTTGAGTAAATATTTCTAGCTGGATAGAATTATTTATCTAGCATTACGTCATCGTATACTACGAGATTATTAATGAGTCCATCTAAGTTAACTGCGGATGGAGCTTCATCGATATCGGTAATAAAATTAAAAATATTGTTTTTGTCCACGTCCAGTAATTTTGCATTTTGATTAAAATCGTTAAGAACTTCGTAAAATCTTTGATCATCTAAAGATGGCGCTACTAAATATAAGTTATTCCACTTGAGCCATTGCATTATTAGATTAAGCAATAATTGTGTCTTATCAGATCTAGATGGGCCTATTATAATCTTTCTGATAGAATTTGGTAACGCTGGATGGTGCCTTACTTTTTCTTTCTTGTTTTTGTGTCGCTGCAAAGTCAATTATATCCATATAAAAATGATATGAGTTTATATTGTGTTCGATATAGAGCAACAACCTCAAACTCTGAACTAACAACGATAACAGCAATATATAAGAGAAACGGACTTTCAGGCAAGTGTATCAAATGTGATACAAGCAAAGACAAATTTATTTCCGCGTCGCAAATAGCGCACGGTGGTGATATAGCTGCTTCATTTGGAACACTGCCAGGAGTTCCAAGGGCAAAATATCCTGGCGAGAAATACCTTCCGGAATATAATTATTGTGGTCCTGCAACTCGTCTTGGTATCAGACTCGATAATCAAGATCAACCAAGACCTGGAATGATTGCAGTAAATAAGATTGCTCAATGGTGTCACATTCATGATGTCGCGTATAAAAGTCCAGATTTACAACAACGACATATTGCAGATGTAAAATTGATTGATGCATTAAATTCTATACCTAATAAATCTCTTAGAGAAAAACTCGCTAGCTTCCTAGTAAAATCTGCTATGAAAAGTAAACTAATGCCAGGGGCTAGTAATTAATTATCTGATCATTATAATGGAATATGTTTATTATTCCCAGAGAGGGTATTGGAGATGTAAATCAGCGATTAGCATACTTGCTACCTCAGCAAAAAGTCTCACGTGATGTTGCTGCAACGTAGTTAGCGCGACAGGCAATATGTTAAATCTATCTACATCCACCTAAAACAATTCAATAAACATATTTCAATGTCCGTATTCCTAATGAAGTTCATCAAGCAGATATTTTGTTTTTACCACACGATACTGTTAAAACACGTGGACAAAAATTGACTGTTATTGACGTTGCAAGTAAATATATAGAAGGCAAACCATTATCAACAAAGATAGCATCTGAAGTTGTTTCTGCATTTGAGCGAATTTATCAACGTGGTGGTATATGATAGCCGCAACTATTACAGGTTGATACTGTTAAACATTTCGTGGTGCAGTATTATTTTTGATGAAAAAATAAACATTGTTAAAATGAGACGAGGATATACTGAAATTCATCGTGAACAAACAATTGATGAACGATTTGATAGGACACTTGCTGAGCAGTTTTTTGGATATCAATACGCGAAGGAAATATCTACTGACTTTAAGTTCGGTGAGCAATCACGTGAATGGGTTGCAAGGTTACCAAGTGTGATATCTACATTAAATGTTGAAATTACTAGTGCAACTTCTATCAAACAGTCTAATGCGATCACAAGAAATATACAACTAAAACGTGAATATTTTTCTCAACCAGTACTAGGCAATGACATATAAGATATTTATATGAACCAGGCGAACTTGCAGGAGGCAGAAAAGAGCAACTGATCCTATTTGGAGTGTGACCACACACAAAATTTCCAGCGTAGTAAGGTCCACAGGTAGACCTGAAATCTACAGATTAGATACTACTGCTCTTCAGCGTGGGTTTTTACGCGAACAGTTACAAATAATTCCTGCGGATACACAATTACCACCAATAACACTTTTATAAACTTGCCATGATTTTAAATCCCGTTCTTTTATTTCTCTGGCGAGTTTGTGCATCGGTGTCAAAACAATCATATCTGAACTATTACTCATAAATACGTTAATCGCACGAGTTGTGTTACCTGAACCTCCACACCCATTAAGATAAAGTCTTATGTCTAGCAACAGGTTCATAAACGGATAGTGCCGATGACTTTGATACTTGATTATTTTTGTAGTAAACTTCCGCAATTTCAACATTGGCAGATTCAGAATAACTAAGTATATCTTCATGTTTTATCCGTCACGTTCCCCATTCACCATTATCGAGTAGCGCTTTTAATAAATCCTTATAATTTTTGTGTAGATAAAACGAATCTGTCGCGACTCTGACAGCGTAACGAGGAAATATATTTATTATCGACAATAGATTTATCGAAACATAAGCTAACAAGATAGCTCACAATGGTACCTAATTTTGTTCCATTTGATAAATAAGCATTACATCGGCTGATAAATGTTTTCAGCATCGTCCATAATCAATCGAGTACAGTGCCATTTATAATTGTATAAACCACATTTAGTAAATTTACCGATTATCTTTCTACCAAGATCTTTTGCAAGTTTTTCATCGCGCTCGTCCCTGCATTTACGTACTTCATTGATGTGTTCTTCGTGAAGATCAGTAAATTTTTTCCTGGTATCATCGATATTAAATCTCTCCAGTTTTGGTAACCAAGCATGCTTCTGTGAACTATACGATATAATTTATTCAGTTAATTTCAACGATATTTAAAGTTCAGCAACAAACATATGCTGCAATAATACTATGTCTTATAAACCACGCATAAACAATCAGATGGAGATTCAAGGATAACTCAAACAACTCTATGCTGGCAAATCTGGGTCAGTCAAAATCTGGAAAGGGTCCATTTATTGCAACCCTTGTCATGTCATGTGTAGGATGTCCAAATCTCTAAGTATTTAAAACAATTTTCATATCCAAGATAATATGCTACCATATCAACTGAGATAACGTCGTTGTAATCATATTTAATATGCCATAATCCATCGTGCCCATATTCTAAACAACTTTTCTTGACATCTTCAAGTAATTTTGATCGTGTCGGTTTCCGTGAATTGTTCTCCTGAGCGAAATGAGCAGCAACTGATAGTACGGTAAAAACAATTATTCAGTAATTATCTAGCATTGACATCGTTAGAAGTATATTTCAGCGCAAGGTGTCCCATTTCTTCATGAAGAGATTCTGTACGATAAATATCACCGTTAGATAGTGCAAACTGATCATGATCATCATATTCCGAACTCTGAAACAGCCACACAGAAACTTTTACTGATATCACCGAAAGCATCGAATATATCACCGTAATAAAATTTCACCGTTCTTTCTCGTGGAAATATTGTTACTACCTAAGTCCATGCATGCGCCTTATCTATTGAAGCTACTCTTAATTTATATTTCGGTTTGTAAAAAATCTCTCCTGTCAACGTTTTCAGAATTAGTGGAAATTTTAGTTTCTTTTTAGCTCAGCAAAGTCGTTGATAGAAGCTTCAGTATCGTTACCTTTTTCAGCACTATATTTTTTTTTACGTCGTAATTCAGTTCTCCCGTATCGCGATTTTGAAGTGTTATATAACACGCCCAGCTATACAGTTTATCCTTGATAATTTCATAGGTTTGAGATCTCCAACGTTAGGTTTATCATTAAACGGATATAGCGCGTACACTACCGCAGTGACTGGATAAAATCGCTCATAATACGGTTTGTCTATTCGAGTCAGTATTCCTGGTTTGGAATTTTTACCAAGGAAAATATTATTCCCTGGCCTTTTGACGGATACTCGCTTTTCTCGGATGATCCAAACATCATCGACAGTTCTTACATTAAATTTTACTAAAATAATGTATTTCCGTACATCGAGGTAGCCAATAACCCTTCGTTTGTACTTCATAAAAAAGATCGCATTTCCAATCCTAAGTGTGGACCACACATGAGCTGCACCATCGTCGCAAAATTCATTCTTGGCTTCAGGGATACGTTTGGTTATATTGCATTCGTTAAAGCTATATCATGCATAGAAAAACTAAATTTATGTTTTGGTAGTATGTCACGATCATATCTATTAGCGGCTGGATCAAAATAATTCCTGCGTAATAAAATTAAGGCAAATATGTATTTAAATTGGTATTATATATATATATATATATATATATATATATATATATATATATATATATATATATATATATATATATATATATATATATATATATATGATTCAACCAAATATATATATGATTCAACCAAATCAAAATTGCCACTGGCTTAAGATTGGTTATACGCCTCAGTGTAAAACAATTTTGTAACCGAGTTATGCAGTTATCATATGCAATGCGTCAGACGCGGGAGTCTAAGACCAAAACCATGTATGCGGTGTGGTGTTGGATTGAGAGGAAAGACTCACCTGTGTGGGCAATGCGCTGATAAAAAAGACAGAGTTGACACGATGTTACGATAAAAATTATAGCGCTGAATCTTTTATAAAAACCGAAGAAGATTATCTCGCAAGAATTTCAAAATAATGATTTAAGCAAATAGTAGTATTTAGTATCTAAATGGAGCAAAATGAGCTTGTGTCACCAAATTGTGAAGCGTCTCGAGATGGCAACATCAGAAATTGCAGGCTGGAAAAACCAGACGGAATAATAAGAATAATGGTTATGTTTCATTTAATACCAAAAGAAATAAAAATTATTTATCATATAAATTCATCTTTGAGTGTTATTTTGGACTAATCAAAGATGGTCATGAGGTTGATCACATCAATGGCAATAAACTAGACAACTCACAGTCAAATCTGCAAATCATCACGCCAAGTGGAAAATCTAGATCTGGGAACATCATGCGGAATAATTGCCAAAAAATTTTAAATCTGTAAGTACAGAAACTGGACAAGAAAATATGTTCAGTTTAATTTATTCCGCTAGTAAATACTTTAACATATAATCTCTTTCGGTTAAATACGTCGCAGATGGTTTTACAAAATCTGTTGGTTTTTTTCAAATTTGGAATTTTATATTCCAATACCATTCTATGTTGTCAGTATTTCTGTTGTCGTACATATGTTAGGAACAAATTAGCAATAGTACATACGCACCAATATTAAGCAGTTTTACATGGTACTGTTTTTCATTTAGCGAATAAAATCTTTGCAATCGGCAAATTTTTCAGAAAATATTATAGACTTGAGAAAATTTCTGTTTTGACCAGATTTTCACCGTTTATGTCATTTTAGTATGGGTTTTTTTTAGTCATTTTAGTCACTATTTACCATGTTTTTGGTTTATTTTCTAAATTTTTATTAGAACAAAACTCCCAGAGTTTCTTTAAATGATTTTCAAGAAAATCAACAAAACCATGGAAAATCGACCAAATTATACATTTTTTAATGACCGTCGTTAACTTTTTGCTTAAAATTTATCATTTTTTGTCGATTTTCTTCAAAATCATTTAAAGATACTCTGGGGGTTTTTCCCTGCATTAAATGAAAACTGAGAATAATTTCATTGTTGTATAAAAAATGATATCTTATGTTTATATTAAATTCCAACGCGAACAGTTTTCCTATAGTGCATTATAGGCAATTAATGTATAAACAGCATATTTATTTTCTGCCTTGACTGATTCTGATGGCTGCAGTGAAGTTATTTTAAACACATGTATGAATGAATAATCAATCGCTTTTCCCTAGCAACGTCTGATCGTAAAGCAGAAGCAACAGATTTTTGTTAACTGTTTCGCTTTATGTGCAGAATTACATAAAATCAAGTATTTTCATAATGTGCTAGAAAAATGGGGGGAAAAATCACATTTTACACAGAAACTAGTGCCTTTGTTAAGAACTCGGCTACTGTGTTTTTATTTCGTATAAAAATATTTTATCATATACACGTAGTGCGTATGAAGAAAGTGCAAACTTTCCTATATGTCATTTTGCCACAGAAGAATTATCGTTTATTTTGTCAATCCAAATGCACTATCATGGAGGGAGTGTACAAAACATATATAATATTGCCAATACGTGTATTTGCGTGTGTTGGCAATTCTTAATGCATGAAGTTATTTTAAGAGTCCGCTATGAATAAATCAATTTCCAAGCAACGGCTGCTCTGTAGAAGCTGCGCATAAACTCAGAATTATTTGTGTGATACAGAATAAAATATTTATATAATATTGATTCGAAATTGGATAAAAACAAAATTTACACAGAAACTGGTTTTTGTTAAGAACATCCACTGGTGTGATTCTATTAGGAAATCGACTAAGGTGATTCTATGTAATAACTATTTTATCATATACTTATAGAAACCTCCCATAGCTCATTGTTACTACTGGAAATTGTCATACTCGAGGTCCAAGGTTCGAAACTCGTGAAAGACAACCTGCGGGGCGATCTTATGCCTAGATTTATATTTTATTATGGTTCGGAGCAAGCATCTAATTTAGACAAACAAAGCATTCTTCCCACTATGTAAACATACAGTGGGTGCTATTTTGGCACTCATAGGTGTCGTAAATGGTAGGGAGTATGTGAATTTGTTAGACGTAGATAAGGCCCCGGTTCCGTTAGGAAAAGTTTGTGTTGTCTTGTGTTTGTTATGTGTTTGTGCAGTTTGTTCCGTCCAAAAAGGAACAGTGAGGATTCATGATAGGTCGTAACTTTGTGACTTCACTAAAGGGGTAACCCCAAGCAAGGGCCATTCCAAAAGACACATGGATAGACTAAAAGTAAACCTCATTAGATTCTTGCTCACAACAAAAGACCTTGAAACGGAGTCTTCTTGATTACTAAAATCATCGGCCTACATGTATAGACAACCCTCAGAGATTTTCTAAACTTCTTGTATTTTTAAAAACTTCGCTTTGGGGATATGTCTGAAAGAAACTCTTAGAACGTCATTATGTTTATTTGATATAACTCGTGGAATGGTAGACCGAATGTGACTCGCTCTGTTTAGCTTTGTTATTTTTATATATTATACAAACATTTATTATATAATGAATTTCGAGAATATCAATGTTATTGTTTCTGCGATTAAAATTTTAAACATAATGGTATAAACATATATGATAATCTTAATCCTGAATTTTTTATGTGATTTTGAATCATTACTACAACGTAACAACGAGAACAGGCTAACTATACCATCTGATAACAAATTCATGAAATTTATCCAAAAAGCAATGTTAAAATTTCTGGCAACAATTATGAATATTTAGGAAAAGTTTTTTTGTACCTCTCCCGAACGTTATTGACAAAATGAAGTTAGAATAAACTCATGAATACAAACAGAAAAAGATTATGAGTTTTCATATAAGACAGTAAAAGGAACATTGTCAAAATCAAAAACGATAGTGAGTGTTTAGAACCAATAACTATGGTAATGGCTAAACATAATCACTTCGAAAACTGATACAATTTATATTCTGCCATTTATATATCTATATTCGGATCCCAGTTAGAATTGGATATTTTTTCGCATTGTGACATAAAACGCATTATGATTTCACATACAGATTTATAATTAGAGTTTTATTTCTTATCTCCAAGATTTCATTTGGTGTTTCCAAAATGCTTCCATTCTGATCTAAAAGTTTGAAGTGTAGTCTTGAAAATAACGGGGTTATGAACACGCAAGTACACGCAGTTTATTGGCTCTGATACAATTAACCACGCGGGTGGATCCTGTGGGGAAAATGTATATAATATATACCCTTGTTGGGCCTGGGTAGACTTTGAAAGATCTATCCGAAAATTACCGTCTACAATATCGCATAATAGACTGACTGCGATTGTTAATGTTATATTTGCAATGCCCGCCGATATGTGACCCCCGGTACCAAATGGGTTATTATCATGTTTTAGTATAACCGGTGGTGGAGTTATTTTTATTCCATGATTCAATTACTCCCGGATAATATTCCTCGATATCATCGGCTAATGATATCTTCATTTCAGCGTTATTTAGATCTGGTATAATAAATGTTTGTAAGTCATTTTATTTTATTTTGTAATGATTAAGAAACAATTGTTTACCTTCTTGATTAGGCTAAGCTTCTCTACTAAGATCAATTGCAAAGTTTATAAATCTTCGATTGGCGACATATTACTCAAACAATATCCCATTTTAGTGTTTTATTGACTCATTTGTCTGATTTGTTACACCATGATCATAATGTTGTGATAATGAACTAAGTAAGTTTTAAAATCATTAATAGTTTTATCGCATTGAGGTTTAATGGTATTTAAAAATTCTTTAAAAAGTCTTTCATCAACAATATGTTGGTTCCATGTCCTGGCTTTTACGACAAAATCAAATGCTGATCTAAATATCTTGGGGATCCTTGTAACGTCAAAATAGGTAAAGTAATATCATTCGTCGTTTGGAAATCCAAATCTTAGATGACTCAATGGTTGTTTTTCTCGATATTCTGGCTCTTTAATAATTTTTTCTTCGCTTGTTTTAATCTCATTTTTAGTTGGTTCTGAAGATCCATTATAAATTGGGGGAATATTAGGTCATCCTAACAATGACTTAATCGAACTTTGATAAATATCTTCAAAATAATCAAGAGAATCAATCTGTTCTATTTCATAACTACCCGTTAAAATTACAACAACTTGCCAATCGGGTGTATTCTAATTCACAAATACCAGTGAATTATTTGCTGGAAATTCACCGATTGGTTTTGACCTGATATTTGGCCAGGTATTATAAACAGGTCATTGCTCTAATACTATCTCGCTTGCTGGAATTGGAGTTGGGAAATTAACGCTAAATCCAGGATTGGTCGAACTTACTGATATCATAGTCGTTTTTGATGGAGTTTTCTTAGTGAGGATCTGTTGCAATAGTTCTATTGCCGCTTTCAATGACACTGGCATTATTATTACCGTTATTATTTAATTCTCCATTTTTCCGCTTTGGTTATTGTCACTAGCAATTATTAATGCTTCATGGCAGGTTTTCAATATCGTTCCGAACTCCTCATCGATTTTTTACCATCACCAAGATACAAGGAGATATATGAAGCTAATTTAATGTAAGCGGCTGTTGTTGTGTGCAATTTCATCATGTACTAGCGTAATTTGTCACTCGCGCATGTAGATATTTTCTTAGCGATAATACTGAAAATACTTTGCGTATGTTGTTACCGTAGAATCGATAATTATTACAATTGCAGGCGCCGTCATCGTTAACGTTGATAATAATAATTCGGTTCCAGCATCAACAGCAGAAACATAGTAAACAACTATATCAATAACAACCTTGCATCTGCGATATTATTTTACTTTCACACTGTAATCATCAATGTTATTTTTTAGTTTAGTCCGACACTTACACGCCTGATTATATCTGTGATGTTGAACGTCAATAAAAGACGGAGTCATTTAATTCATTATACTATCATCTAGGTAATTAATTGAGAAGCTTTAGTTAAAAATTCCAGACACCACAAGTAATTAGTTGAGACCATACTTCTATCCGATGATTCCAGAGTAAATGTTTCTTCAGACTCCTTATCCAACATTACATATAAATTTCTAGAAAAACTAGTTAATGGAGATATAGTAATTATTCTAAATTCTACACCTCTAAACACAGACAACATATACACATTATTGACCTCCGCAGTGTATTTGATAGTTTTATTTCGTGGCGTCCATGTTTATGACTGATTAAATGATTTACACGATGTTGATGATCTGCTTGTGAGGAATTTTAATAAGATTCGGTTTTTTCCACTGATATGAGTAATTTTACTAATGATATCGTTTAGTTTCGTGCTAATGTCAACGAGTTTTATGTCAACAGTTGGTGGTGTTCCAAAAAATTCATTAATTGATCTGTTCATATTTTTCCGAAAATTTAGAATCGTTTGTTTGTGATTATTATAATCAGTTCTGAATGCGTTAATTCCATCGTTGATCGTTATTATTGCTGTCACTTAATAGCTATCGATCTTAATATCGTTGACATATTGTTTAGTTGTTTCATCTGTATCTGCGGTTGGGTTTCCAAGGTATGTAATTTTTTTCCGACATTATTATGTCACCAGTAAATACTTCGCCGGTTTTCTTAACATAATCGTTAACCGACTTACCGAAATCCTGTATTTTACGTTGATCAGCAAAAATAATGATATTAATAACCGCGGTGGGAATTCGTATAAATACATCCGGTATTGTATTTTGCTCTTATTTCATTATCCTGAAATATGACAACTTCATTTTGATCCATATTTGTGATATTTAATAATCATCGATTTCATTTCTGAGATGATCAATACATGCATATTGGGACAAGTCGACGTTCCAATCTTTCGAGATATTCCATAAATATCTACTATTATGTTTACTGGTATCTGTTTAAATGCGACATCGTAATATATTGATGCACGATTTTATGAGGTGGCGCTGTTGATTTTGATACAGCATCAAGTACATTAAGTACTTATCGAACACATATTGGAGGTCAATTATTTCTTGTGCTGATAGCGTTGAATACCAGATTGGAGCCATCTTTTTGTTCACACAATGAAGAAATTCCTTTGATGGCGCCAACCCATACAAATCTAAATAAACAATTACACCCGGATCAATTACATATCAGATCCAATGAGTACCTCGACCAGAGTTATTATCAAGATTAATAATACTTGTTGAAGTATTTTTGGGTTGTTTTGGTAATTGATAGCGCATAAAACTCCTCTGAAGTTTTTTATATTTAGTTGCATAGCGGCATCAAATAAATCAAAATTCGATAGTGGAACTATAGTAGGAAGAATCATCGAACTGTCCCTAGTCTTAGACCTTTTCCGTACCACGAAGACGGGGTCCCTGAAAGTCTTAGACCTTTTCCTTTTTTGAAGGTTTTTTTTCCTTGAACCGTTGCTTTCTTTAACGCCATTACAGCAGCGGTTCCAAAAGCACCTAACGCAGATGCTTTCGAAACAGCTGGGGCTGCAGAGGCTGTTAATGCTGGTATAGCTGTGTGAAGTGGAAATATACCACCCTTAGTAGCGACGTCTTTAATAGCACCTGCAGAAAGATTAAGTCGTACCCCAGTCTTTGATCGCTTGGCTTCATTAAAGTGATTATACTGACATTCGATCAACGAGAGCTTATTCGGATCACCTGCGATTTGTTCTTGCTTTAGTGATATTTTTACCACACAACTATTTTTTGCTGATGATTGTTGTTTTCTTAATCTGACCAGGAGTGAGACTGACACTAACATGATGATATGACATTATATCATATTATGAGCGATCTAATTACATATTTAGAAAATATTTACATATTTTCTACTGGGGCATCAACGACTTTCATTCGTCCACCAACACCTTAGATTAACATTGATTTATCGCTGAATATGACGGCAATTGCTCTGTAATATGCATAACTTATCGACTCACACGATCTCGAAAATGTATATCTACAACTGATTGTCTGGTTAAACTAAATGTTCTAGTGAGAAGTAATAAATCGGATACAGCGCTGTAAAATCTAACTGTGATATTTGTAAACCAGTATCAATGTTTTGATCACGTCCCATGAACGACATAAGACGACGATATGCACGTGCTACATGATTTTCATCGAAATTCAACAAAATATCCTCGATAGCTTCTTGATGTCCATTTATCCTTAATGTAACCACAGAAACACCGACTTTATCAAATACACAATACATTGTGTCTGATTATTTACTCTTGAAGTATTCTGAGGCGCAAAAAATATGTCTTGGTGCAGAAATTCCCTGCTGGGAAGCTATTTGCCATGTGAATAAACCATTAATATTACTTTGAAGATAGCAACCTGTCTTCTTCAGATATCGATGGAGTCATTATTGCCATCCACAATTTAAGTTTTGTTAGTATAACTTTGCCATGAGGCGCTCGGGTTGCAGCATCATCTGCTTCCTCAGCGTGCCATATTGCATCATCATCGGTACCTTTCGTACGAGTAAAACAATGTTTAGCTCCAAAAATGACTTTTCGTACGTATCTGCAGAATCCAAAGATATGTGACTGTGGAATCACAAACGAAAATGCTTTTCTATTACATTTTAGCATTACTCAAAATGCTGTAAATCCTAATATGAATTCTGAATTAACACTGTGCAATAACGGAAATGCAGAGGCAGGCCGGGCTGCCCTTTTCAGTTGGTTGTGGATCGACTGCAGTAGCCAGTGGTGTTTATATCCTTCGAAACAGACCCTGAACAACATCACATAGTCCATCTCCGTAGGTTGTTTTGTATACTGGTAATCGAGAGTTTATTTCTCTGACCATGGTAGGTCCACGTTGAGCACTATGTACGATAATTTTTTAAGTGACTTTATTACTAATTGTATCTAATCACTGTGGTAGTCATCTCCAATTTCATTAATTATGGATCGATATACATTAATATCCATGATACCGCCTGTAAAAGACCGTTTACAAATATCAGCTGCTTCATTATTGATTTCTGATGAATAATTATCAGCTTTTTTCCTTCCAATGAGATTTTATAGTCGATCAACATCAGCAAGAACGTTATTGGGGCAAGTAATAAGACCACTTCTTAGACCACTTCCAGTTTCGCTGGGAGCGTCTTGAAAATATTCTTCCTCTTCAATTGATTTCGTTTGTTCTTTTTTTTACTTGGTTTCGATGGTGTTTTGGTGATTGTGGATAATCACGAAGTGATTGCTCAAATGGTTTTTGTGTTTTTCGTTGCTCTTTTGGAGGTTTATGTTGTTTTTGGTTTTACTTTGTTTTCCTCCTATCTTCTTGATTGGATTAAATTATTAATTTCCATAAAATAACTCTGATATAATGGATCATCAGATTTAATTCGTTCAACATCTATAAGTATGCGATATAATAATTTTCGCCATTGTTCACTGCTTTTAATATATTCAGCGTGTTCAGGTTTCTTTAATACTACCCTTCGACAAAAACTATCTAAAGCACACCGTGCCAATTGTTTTACGTTTTTAACGTCATTTAATTGCCTCAACAACATTTTCATTAAATGTATTTATCAATTCAGCAGTACTTATTACTGTAGCTTTTCGTTTAGGGGCTGATGATTCAGCACTTACAGGCTGAGCAACAGCAGCAGCTGGTTGAATCGCTTGAATAAGATCAGCAATATCAACAGGAAGTATTTTAAGAGCTTTTTGTGTTGACTCAGTTGCTGTAACATTTTCTTTGTTGGCTCGATAATCGATTTAAATAATTTTTCTCTACCTTCTGTAACTTCAACCTGAGACTCTTGACGTGCTTGTAGTTGTTGCTAAACAGAATCACAAACAGGTAAATATTTTTCAATTGCCTCTAGTCGCCCTGGAGCTAATCATGCTGAATGAGGTTCTCCAATACTCGTTATTAATAACATTTATACTGGATGTTTAATTTATAGCAGCAGGGATGGTGAACAACCAACGCATGTCACAGTACGTAAACAAGAGTCTAAAACATCATGCTCATTTAGAGATTTCAGCCTCGTAGGAACCTTTAGTTTTCAAAAAATAAAGTCTCTAGCAATGTGGTCTGTTCACCCTCTCTGCTGCTGAAGGTTGTGGCTGACCATAAAAGCAGCACATAATGACAGCAATATTTTTCGTTAATATTCAATCGAGAAAAGTTTTAGTGTTTCTAACGCCACTGTGCAAATATCATCCTAAATGATGATTTTGTCAATATATTTCTCACCCATTTGTTCAGGTGTCCTATTATCTCCACACCATCTGAAAAATCTATAATAAACTTGAGATTTTACTCCTCGTTCTTTTATTTCTCTTGCTATAGGTGTCAGCACAATCATATCTGAAATCTGCCGAAATAATTCAATTGCAAACGTTGTTTTACCAGAACCTCCAGGTACATTGAGATAAATTGTTTTATGTCTAGCCACGGGATCAAATTCAGATGGTCAATCTGATACTGGTATTTGATTGTCATTACCACACTATATTTCTTTGATATCGAGATCTGATGATTCAGAATAGTATGGTATGCTCTCTTGTTTTATTTTCTATGACCCACATACACCGATACCGAGTAACGGTTTTACCAAATCTAAATGTTTTATTTATATTAAATGATTCCGTAGCAACTCTGATAGCATAACAAGGAATTTTTTCTTATCTTCGATAATAAATTTATAGCAATGCAAGCGAGCACAGATCTTCAATGAGTAACCTACGGTGACTCAACATCGATATAACTCACGATTATACCTAGTTTAATTCGGTCTGATGAATAAGCATTACTGGTGCTTATAAATGTTTCTTTGTTGTATCAGTAATTGTAAAATCCAACTCAGCATCATCCATGATTAATCTCGTGCAATGTACGTGATGGTCATAGAACCATCTTGAATAAATTTACCAATTATATTCCTTCCAAGATCAATTGCAACTTTATATCATAATCAAATTTACCCCAATCTTCTCCTCACTCTCTCATGGGTGAATGATTTCTTTTGTTGTGGTAACCAAACTTGTTTCTGCGAGTGATATGATATAATAGCTTCAATGACCATCATAAATATTAAAAGTCCAGTATCAAGCATGTATCGTAGTAGCACTGATGGAAACTAATATTCTTCTGAGAAATGTTTACCAAACCAAAAATTAACGCTCATATGAAGATTAGTTCAAAACTTATATGATTTTAGACAAGCGAATCCAGTTAAATCAAAATCATGAAATTGTCCATTTATAGCACCTCTTGTCATTTCATGTGTCCAATGTCCAAATCGCTTAAAGGATTCAGAACAGTCTCTCTATCCAAGAAAACTTCCAGGATAACACGAAACCATCTCAACAGATGTAACTTTACGATGATCGTATCCGGTATTCCATTATCCGCCATGTCCATATTCGACAAAACTTCGTTGGATATCTTCAAAGAATTCTGATCGTTTCAGCGACCATGAATGTTTCTTCTGAGCAAAGCGAACGGCAACCAATGGAACTGTAAAACAATTATTTAGCAATTGTTCAACTTCAACCTCATGAGAATTATATTCACGCCAAATGCGTTGTGGAAGATTATTCATTTCTTCATGGAGAGATTCTTTACGGTAAATATCCCCGTTAGGTTTACAAACTGGTCGTAATATGCGGATTCAGAACTCTGAAATAACCAAACAGATACAGACTCGCTCTTACTGATATCGCTGATAGCATAGAATATATAATCGCTATAAAATTTAACTGTCCTATCTCATGGAAATATTGTTATAGCATCAGTCCATGCATGTGTGTTATGATCAATGAGTTTTATAGGGGTTCCATTTTTGTATATTTCGGTTTGTACAAAAATTCTCCGGTTAGTGTTTTTACTACTATTGGAATTCTTAATTTCTTTTTATATTAACAACGTCACTGATAGATGCTTCTGTATCTTTAACTGTTTCTACCCACGCATTTATTTTTCTACGTCATATATCAGTTTCAGTGTATTGCTTTGGAGAAATGTTCCATTACTCGCTCAACTATGCAGTTTAGTCTGCTTGACGAAGTCAACGAGTAAATTTCATCGGCTTCAGATTTCCAACGTTAGGTTTATCATTTAGCGTACATAACTGCCGTTACCCGTTACTGAGTACGCTCTTTCATAATACGGTTTATAAATACCAGTCAGCGTACCCTGCTTGGATGAATTATTTAATATAACAGTACTATTTCCAGTATCATCATCTGTCTGCACAATAAAATTTTCCTGAATAATATATCTCTGATTGACTAGATAATTAATACTTTTTTACCTCGTTCGTCACTCATTCTAGCATCAGCATGATTTTGAATGTTGATCAACTATGAGTCGCACCATCGTTGCGAAACTCCTTTTATGCCCAACGGATACAATCGATTATGTTTCTCTTTATCAAAGCCATATCTTGCATCGAAAAATTAAATTTAGATTTTGGTAATTTTTCAAGATCAAATCTTGCGGTCGAAGGTTCATTTTCGGATACTCTCAAATTCTTCCATACTATATTGAAGGCAATTGTAGGATTAATTAAACTTTAATTATATCGACAATGATTTAAGCAAATAACCAATGTCAATGGCCTATGATTGGTTATTCAACTCCTTGTAATAAATCATGCGTAAATGAATTTTGTGGCCAACACATGCAAAGCTTCTGTAGTCTATGACAAAAACCGTGTTTACAATGCAGCGTTGGGGTAAGAGGTGAAACCCAGTTGTGTGTAGCGTGTGGTGGCAAAAGATACAAAGAAATAATAACTATGTTATGATAAGAAGTTGTCAGATGACTGTCCTTTTAAAGCCACTGAAGACAATCCAATCTGGCCAGATTTCAAAATAATCATTGATACAAATAATATTTTATATATATATGCGTGTGTGTGTGTGTGTGTGTGTGTGGAGGAAAATGAATTTGTAAAGCATCCTATCATTAAACGTTTGAAACACCTCATGAAGGCATCTTCAGAAACTCTAAGATTGAAAAACCAGTTGGTACTGTTGATAATGCTGGCTATTTTGGATTTAATATTGGAAAAAGATATCACTCACATAGGTTCATATTTAAATATTTTCTTTGGGTTAACGAATACGGATTTGTGATCAATCACACTGACTGAAATCACAAAAAAAATAATTTATCTAACATACGGGTTGTTACATAAAGTCAGACGATAAAATTCGGAAGTGTTTGATATAATTATAATTCTCCAAGGTCAGTTGTATCTACAAATACAGAGATAGGTGAAGAGATAATTTTTAATTCCACGTATGCGGCAGGTAAATATTTTGGTATTTAAAATTCATCAGCATATTATGTTGCAAATAATGCTAATAAATCAGCATAATCAGTTAAATATTATATAAAAGTACATTAAAGTATGTATAATAAAGTCAGATCAATCCGTCATCATTGATAGATCAATCAAGCAGCTGTCTCCCTTTTTTGTTATTGCATATACAGTGATAAGGATCCATCATCATTGATAGAGTAATTGAGCAGCTATGTTACTACAGTTTAATCGTAATGCTTAAATATCTCTCCAGTTAAAACATTCCCAAGTTGTGGAAGTATTAATTGCAGAAAATATATCCTCAAAAATCTCAGTCGTGATATTATATCACAGGCCGATATTGTACACATATAGATCGTAGCAGACCACATTATACTGAATAAATGTACGCAGTTCTACCGTCAAGGCTGAATGAATATTCCAGAATAAGATCAATTGATTCGTCAATGCTGGATATATCTGTCTTGACTTCACTGAAAATACAGTATTTTAACATGACAGGAACGGCAGAAATATATGAAATTGTAGATTTCATTCAAAATCAGAAGAAAAGAATATTTTTTCGGTGTAGGAATTTGCACAGTGATTGTAGCGTTAAGGCGTTTGCGTGAAGATCCACTAGTGTAAAAGCTGTGTGTTCGAGTCTCCAAAAATGCTGAAGGTATATTAATTATCTTGCATTTAGCAATTGATACCATTATAGTGGATACGCAAGCCACGTGAGATTTAATGTACCCTCACCATGTTGCACAAAGAGGTGAGTGCTGTTTTGGACTTAACTGGGGTTTGATTTGGGGGAGTATATTAAATCGCAGGATGATGTAAGCTCGCGCACTTTGTGACCTCACTGAAGGGACATACAGACAAAAATGCCCACAGGACTAAAAAAATCTCAATAAGATGCCTGTGGTCCAGTAGAAATGTCTTAACCATGAACCATAAGAGAGGTTTTGCAAAAATAATTGACTATTACAATCGTATTGGTAAAGGGACCCCAGTGGAATGGTAGACCGAATGTTATCCTGCTGTTTATTTTTATTTAGAATATTATTTATATATTTATCTGATTAAGAATATATTTTTAATTTTTATATAATTCAGAATATATTTTATGATTCATAAATACTTTTATTATAATAAAAATTTTGTTATGAAATTCAGGGTATATTAAGGTATATTACCGTCACAATAATGATCTATATAAGATAGCCATCATGTCTCACCGGGCATGGTCAATATCACATCAACGATCGCGTTCAATCTTGTATGTGAAGTATTTGATGGCAGTAATCAAATTAACACTGATGAATCCAATCATGCTCTGATGAATTCAGTCATGCTCAACAAGGATACATTTCTACTCATTTACCTCTCAGGTCCCACCTGGCTATTTGCTTGTATCAGAACCAATCAATGTTGTTTATCTGCGATGTCCTAGTCATCTCTTATCACGGATAAATTTCAAACTTACTAGCCAATCTGGTAATTTGCTCGACCTTACGTCATAGTCGGTAAATGTAAACCTGTAAGTAAGATCATAGATCACACTCTCGTGAGCGTCATCGCAGAAAACAGCCGACCAAAATAAAATGTCAAGGACAACGTCAATGATAAATTTATTTGTTTATATGAGGCAATGGGCCATTATTACTATGGTTATTTTAATGGTGACTATGCTACTGCTGAGGTCACTACGATTGTTGTGGAATCGGGACAATCAATTATCTCAGGGTCACTAAAAATCGTAATCCTTTTCCCCAAATATGGTTTGGTCGAGATATTGCAAGTATTAGACCCAATCTCGTTCTGAATCGTCATCGTCGATTTTTTTTTAAAATTCTTGTCTGGTTGCTTTCTTCCGAGCCATTCCAGTTGTGGTCCCAACTGCATCTAATTCAGCTGCTTTTTCAACAGCTGTAGCGGCTGCGTGTGTTAATGCTGAAATTGCTGGAAAAGCGGAAATATTCCTCCCGATTTAATAGCATCTTTGATTGTGCCTACAGAAAGATTTAATCGTATTCATTTATTGGCGTGTTTAGCTTCGTTGTATCGCTTAAACTGACGTTCTGTCAACGATAGTTTATTTGCACCGATAATTTTTATTTGTTTGAATTATATTTTTGGTATGCATCGTGATGAAAACGGTGATTGTAATCGCTTAATCTGACCTGGTGTCAGACTGATACGAACATGGTGATATGACTTTTATGATATATTTCTGACTTCTAAATGTACTGAATTAATTCAGTGCAGAAATTATCGAAAAACATTTAAATGTTTTCGACGGGAGCATCAATGACTCTCATTCGACCACCAATACCTTCAAAAAAATTGTTTTATCGAATAATATCAGGGCGACTGCTCTGTAATTAGGAATAGCTCCAGCATCTCTGTTAACCCAAGCTCGAAATTATACGTCAACGACATACTGTCTAATAAAATTCAAATGCTCTTGTGAACAATAATAAATCGGATATAGATGACTAAAATCAAACTGTGATATTTGTAAACCAGTATCAATATTTTGATCACGTGCCATAAATGACCATTATCTACGAAACGCGTGCTACACGATTTAACTCAAAATTTAACAAAATATCCTCGGATGGTTCTTTGTGTATATTTATCCTGAATGAAGCTTCTGAAAAACCGAGTCGGTCAAATATCATTGCGGAACGTGTTTAATCATTTAATCGTGCAACATTTTGAAGTGCAACAAATATATATCGCTGTTCAGAAACACCTTGCTGTGATGCTATTTGCCACGTTAATATTCCATTAATTGTACTTTGAACAGTGTCCGTGGTTGTTGTTAACCATGATAGCGTCGACTTATCGCAGCTAAAGATAAACGGGAGTAACCGATCTCCTTCAGATATCGCTAGAGTCATTACTATCATCCATAATGAAAGTTTTGTCAGCATCACTTTACCAGTATCACCGTGGGGATGGGGGTCGCCACATTGCATCATCGTAGGCTGCTTTTCTTACGAGTAAATCTGAATATTTAGCTCCGAAAATGACCTTTCTTACGTGTCTGTAGAATCCAAAAATGTGTGCTAATAGAATCGCGCAAGAAAATCTTCGGCTGCCCCAAACCAACATTGATCGACGCGACGAGAATCCTAAGTTGTATTCGCCATCGAGATTAATAATCATACTTTGCACATCCGCGTCGGCATTTCTAGCAAAGTGTCTTGGTCGTCCTACTTCGTACTGAGTATATTCGGCGTGATCAGAATAATCCTTGGTAAACATCATTGATAGACCAGATCTTCTTGAATAATCGTCGCTGCATCTGGCAAGACCAATTATCGTCGTGGTAACGTCAACGTCCTTCTGGATGGGTTCAATATTTCCTCCGTCGATCATGTTGATAATTTGTCTGAATATTATCTAAACTTCATCTGAGTATCATATGACGACAGTTGGCAACTGAAGTGGCTATATAACTACTTTATACAGATTGCACTTCACAGCTTGCGTTTCGCACTTGGCTTATTTGATGGTGTTTTTGACCTTTCAGCCTGCTTTCTTCGAGTTTGGTTCTGCTCCGACCTGCAGAAGGAGAACTGGCTGCAGTTCTTCTGCCATCTATTGAGTACATCATTTATGGATGGTCTTTACAGCAGTCATTGTTAAATCTTTTTGGATTTTTTTATCCTGTAGTTCTTCCATCATTTTGGCCTAGTGATCAATGTCGACAAGGTGGTGCAAACATCTTTTACTAAGGCGATAATTACCCATGTTTCTTTGGGAACGATATCTATGTTCCTGCTCACTGGTCACTAAATGCTGAAACAGTTTGACGAACTGTAGTAATTCAGCTTTTAATATTTTGAGGCAGATTTTAGGATGTGACTGGCACTCTCGAAGTTGTTGTTTGTCCATTTGCTTGTAATTTCGCCGTTGTTGATCGGGTCTATGATGTGTTCTTTGAGCATTAGATTCAATCGTGTATCAAAGTAGGAGGGGAACTTCCTTTCACAGGCATGCGTGTCTTTGTCATCGATGACGGAACGTAATTGGTTTAGTCTTTCTTGGTGGGTGTCAACGTTTGTATATTGTACAAGACCATTTGAGCTAAACACTAAATCAAGAATGTCTTCGCCATCTTTTAAACTCTCTGCTTTAGATGGCGAGTACAAAGAACATGTGTGCTACCATGCAAACAGCTTTTCATAGGGGCTTTGAATGCCAATTCCTTATCTGTGCCGATTGTCAGTAAATCGAGCTGCTTGTTTGTCAAGGTGTCAGAGGCGTCATGGAGGAATGGAGAATATGCCTTGGTGCTGGAATTGGTATGGATGAAAGATGGGCCATACGTAATCATATGGTCATCTGTAGATCAACTTCGAAAACTGTCAGAGTGGTATGAAATTTACCTAGGTTGTAGGTCTTGTCCATTCCAAGAACGCTACCGCCTTCAATACAACAGAACCTCCTAATGTCTGTTATCTGTTCTTCGTTGTAAAAAGTCACGACTGGGTGTTGCAAGCCATTCATGTGTTTCACAGTTTGGACGAATCTGCTTGTTTTTCTCATATCTTCCAATCAAACAATGTGGTCGACGATGTTCCCTGATTTGGATGGGCTGTGCTTTGCTCTTGCTGTTGAATGTTTAATATTTTGAAGTTGTTTCTTGCTTTTTTGGTGCTGGTAATCGTCATTTCTTTCAGAGTTTACATTTCTCTCTACTTCCTTCACCCCTTTGTGCTCTAGTTCGTTTGCTAATCTTGTCGAAACGGAAGGTTTGTTCTGATGTATCTGACGTTTTTTGGCGGACGTTTCACGGATACATGATATGTTCTGGACGCAAATTTTCCAATGTATTCGGCAAGCGCGGTGTTGGTTAAAATAACAGGAAGAATATTATTATCTTTCTGGAACCACGTTATCCACCGCTTGAACTGATTAAGTTCTACAGGAGAGCTCCTTAGAACTCGGATCTTTTCCCAGAAGAACGTTTCATGATGTTGTCAACGTTAGGGATAATAAAATACTTGCCGTCTTTTCTTCCAGATGGGATCTCTGGTAAAACAGCCTTTGTATCTTTCATCAGGTCAATACCAGATTTGAGATCCATTAACTTTTTAAATGACTTGGCATAAAATCCTCAAGGTATCGTCTTCGTGGAATCTGTTGCATTGATATATATATATATATATATATATATATATATATATATATATATATATATATATATATATATATATATATATAAAGAATACAAATCATATGGCGAATAACAACCCTCTCAAGCGTACTGGATCCACCAATGGATCACGTTTGTCAGGGATTAATTAAAATAGATGCAATAAACTGACGACGAACAGTACGAAACTAGTAACTAACTAGCCTAAGCGCTTTCGACTCTTAATGAGTCTTTTTCAAAGGCAAATACAAAACATAGTTACGACAAACAAATAAACACAAAAACGTTGCGTTTGTAAACCTCTACATTTCTATCTTCACATGTGCTAAAACTATAAATACAACCAGCTTGTATAGACTAGTTGCGGAAACTGAAAACGTTGTATAATTCCCTAAAAGTCTACAAGCCAAAGCGACATCTATTTTTACTTTGTATACATATGTAACGCAGATTATATCCCGGATACTTGGTTCTATACCGGTTATTCTTATAGTAAAAATTGAAGGATAAGAAGATTTAGAAAATGTTAAATTCTACTAGTGCATAGTTTTCATTTTCTAGTCTTCTTGGTTTAGACCGCTTGGTTTCAATGTTCTAAGGCGGCGTATCCAGTATGATTCCTTTTCCTTCCTGGTTTCGGAACTCCAGCTGTGGTTGTTGGCAATAGCGATAAGTATTATATCACTGAAAGTGTGGCCAGGGGAGGAGAAGTGTTCTGCGACCGGGCTTCTGTACAGCTTTTTTGTCATCCAATCAGATCTATGAAGGTTTATCCTTATGTGTAGCTTTTCAGTTTCTCCCACGTACTGAAGGCCACAGATCTTAAATGTGATGAGATAAATCACATTCTCTGTTTTGCACGTTTTGTTTGGACCATGTATGTTTAGTTTTTCTTTAGTCACTGTGCTAGTGAATGTCTTGGTCTCTATCATATGTTGACAGGTTTTGCACATGTGTGTGTGTGTGTGTGTGTGTGTGTGTGTGTGTGTGTGTGTGTGTGTGTGTGTGTGTGTGTGAACAGAGTATTTGTTCAAAGTTTATGTCAGGAACAGGAGCTTCTAGTGATTTTCTTCCTGTTTGTATTGGATATGAGTCTTCCTGTATTGTCGATAAGTTTGGAATGAACGTGCAATCGACATTTAATTAAAATTAACACTTCCTGTGAGAGCGTATCACTCTGATTGTCTTCTATTTATAAAGTTGACTGGGATGGTGGAATTTTAATGTCTTCCATAGCAGGCTCCACCGACCATTTTGTAAATCCCATCCCAGTTTCAGAGATATGTTCTACTGGATTCTTAACAGCCCGTTTTGGAGGATTTGGGTGAGGCAGTGATCTCAATATCATCCGATGTCAATTCTGCTTGCTCTGACTTTTGAGTCAGTGATACCAGGGGTACAAAGTGTTTGGGAAACAACAGTATTTTTTCTTTTCTTGACGAAGCCTTTCTTGCTTGCAGTATTTGTGTTTGTCCAAATGATGATTATAGATGGTTTCTCTGGATCGCATAATATTGGTGTAGATACACATTTAAGTTTGACAAAGCTATAATCCTTCGATCCCTTCATGGCAGGGTACACATATTCTACTTTCAAATTTAACAAATTTGATAAGGCCATCATACAAAACACTGATACAGGCTTTCCAAGAGTTGGACATTCCAGACATGCGTTGTGTAAGTCAGACGAGCACAGTAAAAGGTTTCTGAATACATACATACATACATGCATGCATACATACATACATACATACATACATACATACATACATACATACATACATACATACATACATACATACATACATACATACATACATACATACATACATACATACATACATACATACATCTATTATTAAATTTTTCGTAACTTTTGAAAGAAATCTAAAAAAATAAATGTTTTAGAAGCATTTTTCGCACCTGTTATAACTTTAGTTTTCAAAACCAAAATCAAGTTTTTATAGCAGTATATAGCACTTTCGAAATATATATTTTCACTAATACAATGGAGATAAATTTTCGTAACTTTGCGCACTTTTCTCAAGTTTGCGTAATTTTATCTCAACTTTTCACACTTATTCTCAACTTTTCGAATCTTTATCGCAACTTTTCGTAACTTTTCGCATTTTAGTCATACCCAGTTTAAAATCTTCAACGTTCTCAGGTTTTAAATGTTTATTTCGTCCTTCGTAATCTGATGCAATAAGTATTGTCTGGGCTGGAATTTGGATATTGTCTAGACCAACAAGTAGGTCTCTGCTTTTTTTAATATATATATATATATATATATATATATATATATATATATATATATATATATATATATATATATATATATATATATATATATATATATATATATATATATGTGTGTGTGTGTGTGTGTGTGTGTGTGTGTGTGTGTGTGTGTGTGTGTGTGTGTGTGAAAAGAGCAGAGACTTACTTGATGGTCTAGATATTGTCAATACTCCTGGAGTTAAAATAACCCTTTACTGATCTTTCTGGTTCTTGTTGTGGCTGTTGTTGTTGTTGCATTTTCTGAAAAGCCAGCATCTTAATTTTTATAGCCGTCTTGTAATCAACATATCTCTGGTCGTCACTTTGTGCTTGATCAACATTAAAACGTAAACGAAAAATCTATTTGTTCTATTGCTCGCGATTCATATTCTTATCACGTTTTAGAGTATTTTTCTGTCTTCAAACGATGAAAAAGCTAATCCAGTTAGAGTAACTATATTAAGCTATGCAATGCTGTCAACAAAAACCTCATCAAATGTATCATACAATTTAATTCTAGATTGGGTTCTTGACTCTTCTTGAGTATAAACTTCTGCTTGATCGGTTTCTTGAATTGGTTAAGCCACAGCTGTTTCGGCAGGAAGTTGTACGCTCCGCTATGTTTTTGTTTTTGTTTGTTGAGCTGTTTCTTTTAACACAGGTAGAATACCTTCAGTAGTCTTTGTGATAAGTTTAAATAATTGTTCTGCTGATTCTGTGAATTCTTCTTGTGTTTGTTGACGCTCTTGTAATTGTTGTCTGACAGAATCACTGACAAAACCAAGTAGGTATGTTACCAATAAAATCTCGATTCGGTTAGAGGTTTCACTTTTGCTTTATTGACATTTTGTTTTTACATTTTGTGAGTGTGAATCTTTATTTTTAGCCAAACTTGCTTGAAACCAATTTGTAGGGTCCACCTTCTCTGCTGCTGATAACCTTCGCAAAAATTAATTATTTCGCTTTAACGATGTCCGCTACTTGAATGCATTGCGGTGTGAATTAGTTATGCTCAAAATGGCTGCTTTGGCACAGGAAGTCGCATGTGACTTGATTTGTTTTACAAGATTTTTTTGAATAAGTTTGAAAGTCAGATACAAAATACGCAAGATGCAAGTCTCTAATCCAAACAATGTAAAGATATATAACCTGAGTGCAGGGAAGTCACTGCCAGAGGTAGGTATAAGCTATAATTGATTTGTGAAACACGTCTCTTGAAACTTCTATATGGTGGCGCTCACCAGTTATTGTGTACTTTTGAGAGAGTGGTGCATGTAAGGTGAAGTTGTTTGCATTTTAAACATGATTAGTGGAGAGAATGTTGGCATACCTATATACTAATTTCATGAAATGTGAATGAAATTTTTTTTGATATTGTACTTTTTGAAATTTTAAATGATCTTAGGACACTGCTAACTAAAATGACTGCTTCCTTGTGCTCCAAAAATCAACCTAAATTTGACTAAAGTACACTATTCTTGGCAGCTATTAAAATATGGAAAATGCATTTTGCCAATCTAGATAATACCAGCTTCTAAAAGTGCTATGACTGAATTACCAAATACATAAAATATAAAAAATGTTATCGGCTCTTTTTTTTTTTTTTTTACAATTTACGTCTGAAGTTCGAGAAGTGAAAATGAGCAAGTAGAACTAGCACTTTTTTTGAAAGGTGCACATCTGGAGTAAGGCCAAGCTGTGTACTCTCTAACCCATTTTACACCCATCAATCATACATCAAAATAAAGGGAATTAAAGGTTCTTTGAACAATACCTAAGATATACAAAGTCTCTTTTAAATAACCAGTATAAATAGTGAAGAAACCCGGGGAAACTCTTTTTCTTAAAATTTTTAACCCTATGCTAAATACGAAACTGTAGATCACCACCTATAGATTTCGAGAATAACTTAAACTTTTGTTGGAAAGTGGACTTTATACATTTAATAAACGCAGCAAACGCACAATTCTGATAGAGATGCAATGGATTGAAACAGTACTTGTATCTAGTTAACAGTAGAAGTTACAGAAACAAAACATTTTCTTTTGTAGAAAAATAATAAAAGTAACAATGTATATATATATATATATATATATATATATATATATATATATATATATATATATATATATATATATATATATAGAATAATAGGACAGGTATGCTGCAGATTTCATGATTTCTGCATGTCTCTTTTGTCTCAAGTTCATCAAATGCCATCATTGTGTGGAGAATAGCATTAAAGTGTAAGTTATGGAATGAGAGCCCCCTTTATAACAATCATCCAACACATTTACGGTTAGCTACGCTGTCGTAGCCTTAACTTGTTTTGTTGGGGTCCACAAGGTAGGACTAAGGTACTAATATTAGTACTAATCTATGGTAGCTTTGTGCAGTTATTTTGAAAAATGAATTATTACACAATTATTGTTTTCCACCTCCAAGATATTATGCCAGATGTCCAAAACTCGAAATCTATTTATAATTGGTGATCAAACTTTCCAGGTTTTGGAGACTCTCTGCAGCAAAGTGGAATATGCAAAAAATTTAATAAAATAGACTTTTTTGTTAAATCTTATTCTAAATAAATGTTAAGATGTTAATAAATATATACACCTAAATAAAAGAAATATTTAAAACATGGAATCAGTTTTTCCTTATGTATGGCAATTTGGAGTAAATTTTCTCTGATTTTGAATTGGAATTCACATTGCTTTGATTTACTTCAATATATAAGAACAGTTTGGGTGAAACAAAATGCAACATGCATGTTACTAGCTAGTTTGTCTTTTTCACAGATATTCGTTCCTGAATACTGGGCAGCAAATTGATAATTGAGACTATATGTAATGACAAATACTTCATGAAGATTGCAAAAGTTAAGTTTTATTGTAATATTGGTTGGTACTGAGAAGTAGCAGTGTTTACACATTGTAAGCTGGTGATAGTCCTCTTAATATTCTGTATATAGTATTTGAAAAGCTATGAAGTTGGTGTGCTGATTTTGGTATAAAATAAATGTTATATAAATTTAGCAATCCCAGTCATTTTGTTCCGATATTGAATAACTGCAGACACTTTATTTCTTTATACAGATCTGTTCCAAAATAAATTTCATTTTTAAAAAAGTGTCTATTAGAAAAAAAAGTTATGCAACTTTTAATTTCCAAAATATTTACAAATTTATAGAATTTAAATCTTATATATATATGTATTTTGATTATGAGGCAGTGATGAAGCCAAAGTAAAATGTTCTTTCCATAACAGATGTTATAACTTTCTTTTTAGTTGAGATATGATGAAATATGATCTTCTTATTGCCTTTTTTATGATGAACTTAATGCTCACATTAAATCTGTTGTCAGACTTCAATATTTTCATTTATAAATGAAATGCATATAAACATTTCACAACTTTTATGACAGTTAACTTAATACAAATATATTACATTAGCAATAGTTAATAATGTATGTAAAACAACTTTTTAAAAACAATGCAATGTTTATTCATAATTGTCATTGAAACAATATTGCAGTTCCTAAACTGATGTTGAACATTGTCACTTAGAACTTACGTTTCAATATCATATACCTGCAAAAAAATTTATCACTTTCAGACTTTGTATTTTTTGTTTGTATTTGAAAACATTATTGATTCTATCAAATGTTATCAATGCATTGGGAAGTTTAAAACTCACTTTAAATGTGTGTGTAGTTAGTTTGCTACAGAATTTAAAAACTCACTTTAAGTGAGTTCATAGTTAATTTGCTACGTTCATCAAAGTAAAATAAAAATAAAAATTGAAAAAAATGTTCATGCCAGAATTTTGCATTTGTCTGATAGAAATATGATTTTTTTTTATCACAATGCAATTTTTTATCCCATTACAAAATTTAAACAAATGCATTAGCATAATGAATATTACGTTAAATATATTTTAAAACCAATTACTGTTTGTCAGTTCAGATATTTACTGCATTGACAATTTGAGCCTATTTATAGTGGTTGAAAATTTGTGTACTCATTTTGTTACTGTATACTGCCTTAACCGTACAACAATGTTATAAAAACTATTTTTTTAAAAATCATCTCACCATGCTTTTTTGGTATACCAATTTGTACAAAATTAATAAGTTTAGTTTTGAAACATCACCAATTGTAGAAAAGTTGACATCATTATGAGCTGTTAGAAAATTCAAATATGGTAGACAATGTCCACTGGGGGAGATTCAAATGTTTTACAAATTTTGTGCTTATTGTTTTTGTTTTATAAAATCTTCCGATATATAAATTTGGTAGCAAAATAAAGCTTGGAATATGTCAATTGTGATCATATACAGAGGATTTATTTAAATTGCAGAACTTTTGCTCAGGTCTGCATAAAGTTTGAGGAATTATTTCTTTGTGTAGGAATACCATAGGAACATGTTACAACCACTGACCAAATTGTTTACATCTCTGATTGGATTGAAAATTTCATGAATACTGATGAAAGAGTGGTGTCACATCAGACTCACATGACATCGGCACGATCAATGCTTATTTCCAGTAATGCATGAACTCTGTTACTTTCAAAGTAATAATTCCATTAATATATCAACAAATATACAAAAAACCCATGCCCATTTTACCTTACATTTATTAACTTTTATAATATAAAAACAATCAGATGACATGTATTGATGCAATGAAAATTCTGCACTCAGTCTTTAGACTTTATGGAGATAGTTCATATACCCTACTCTAGGTACCCAAAGGGCCATTTTAATGATCAAATTCTTGACTAGAAAGTATATAAAATTTTATTATAAGTTTTTAATGTTTTCATTTTTAATGTATTTTCTTTGCTGCCTAGGATTTTACATTGGAAAAATTGGTTCTGGTGCTACTTATTTCTTCTTTACCAGGCAATGACTTTTCTCAACCACTGGCTTACCAGTGAGTTAATAGATGGACTTCTTGATGTTGCTCTACAGAAATGTGCTGTTTGAACTGTTTTTGTAAATAATTTTATTTTAACTCTCCTTCTTGTTAGAAAATCTTTTAAGTACATTTGGAATAAAGTGATTTCACTTCATTTCATAATTGTTGTCATAACGTAAGAATCCAAGTTGATCACTTATCATGTAGTCTTCTAAATTGTTATTGGTATGCTTTGTTTTAAAAATTTGGATGTCACTAATATGATAAATTTATTTATATGCTAAATGTTAATGATGCTAAACTATTTTGATTTTAATTATTATTATGGAATAGGAACATTTAATCCAGTCTTATGGCTGATTGTAATTTCATGGATTCGTACATGAGCCATTTTTTTCTTCTAAGAAATTAATTTTTCTTTTATCATATTTTCCATCTTTTATAACTTTAGTGGCTGTCGGATCGAAAAAAAAGGGTCCTTCAGAAGCAAGATGTTGGTGAGTAATATTAGGCAAATATTTTTTTGTTGTAAAATGCATAGGATTGCCATACAAAAAACTCAATGAAAAGCAAACCTGAAGCAGCTCACATTGGAATAATTTATGCCAGTCTCACTAGTTTCAGTGTATTTATGTATGAACACATATGCTAGTAACTGCATATAGCCTCGTACCTTAATAAGGAACAAGGAGAGAAAACAAGAGGAAATGAGGGTTTTGTCCTTTTTGTCTTATGTATATGCAATTAAATTGCTTGTGTGTTAGTTTTAAAATCTGTTTTATTTTATTTTTATTTTCATTACATGTTATTGTAATAACTTTATTCACTGAATCTGACTTTTTCGGAAAATTCATTTCTTTGTTTTGACCTGATAAACAACGCAGTTTGATTGCTACATGTTATTTTTAGTTGACCTTGTTCAGAGATTCATAAACACTAAGTGAACATGATTGGGTCATTACCAGAACAGGTTCAGCCCATGTGATAGCTTAATAGCAAAAAAAAAAAAGCTTGTTTGATTCATGTCCAGTGTGGGATTGGCTAGTTCTTGGTTAGGGCTGTTCTGGCCAGTGTGCTAATTGACTTGTAGTAAGTGATCTCATGACCCATCACGGGGGTCTAAAATTACATTTTTGTTGGGTTTAATACTCATTCTTAGTGTTTTTCAGTCTAAATTTATACCTTCAGGACGAAGCATTTGAGTTGATTTTCATATTTAAAATAATTTATTCACCCCAGAAAATACTTGTGTTCACAAAGATTCTTGGACAAAGACATTCAGTGGAAATTTTTTGGAATTCTAAAACCAGGATAATATTCTTGATTCATAAGATTCAACAAGGAACTGTTGACACAACAACATCTTATAGAAGACATAATCGCCTTCCAAATTGGAATTTCATCGGGATTCAAACTTCAATTCATTTAGGACTTTTTATTTATAGGACTTATAGATTTCAGGATTACTTTTTGGATTAAGTTCACAAACAGTTAGTCCTATTTCATATTTTTGCCTTGTTTTCTGTGGAAATAAATTATTTTGTTAAATTTACAAACCTTGTTGACTTCACTCATTTTCTTTGTTACTTTGTACAAGCCTAGTCACATGACATTCTGATGGAGAGGAAGTGTATATATTTAGAAATCGTCATATGATGAATTAGGTAACATTGTGGGATACTATTTTATATGAATTTTATGGTTGCTACATACCAATGATTTAAAAATCTAGTTAACATTGATCATTCAGTGGTAATAATAAAAAGTTCAGTGAGTAATGGTGTGTCTCTGGTAACAATGAAAATGTCCAATCAACAATGGTTCTTCTTTGGCAACAGCAAGAATATCCATGAAAGAGTAGTCTTTATGTGGTAACAGTAATAATGCCCAGAGAACACTGGTCTTTCTGTGGAAGAATTCATCCCTAATTCTTGAATTTAAGTGCAAATGATAATGGTCATTTTTGCAACCTAATGGCCATTTTTGGAAACCAGTTAAAATTGATGTCTCAGACTGTCACAATAAATGTTGAATATACTTACATTATTAAGCCAGTTCCATCAGCAAACTGTACAGACCTAGACATGCTGTGACATAATAATGCCCAACAACATAGACTTGATCTTGTGATGCATTATGCAATGGCAGATCAGGGTATATGTTCTTTGTAGCTGGACCTGGCTTTTGCATTATGTGACTATATATGGCAAAATCTAAGTACATTCAGAAGAGCATTCTTTATTTATTAATGTACCAACGATTTTCCATTTATTTTGTTTTCTTTATCAAGTACAGTATCATGACTGTGTTAATGTTATTAACTCTCAGAAGCAGAAGAAATTGAAGTAGAATTATAATTTGCTGATCTTTCTTTAAGAGGAAGGATCAGAATACATAGACAGTTACATAGACACATTTATATTTCTTGATGATTACAGACTGATATTGAGACAAAAATGTTGATCTTTTAGCTTTTTACATAAAGCCATTCAAACCCGATGAGCATCACAGGGTTTCTTCAAGAACGTGCAATTGAGGGATTCACTTTACAAAAATGTAAATGTTGTCTAAGAAATTAAACAAGAATTGTGTCCAAATTTTACAAGCCATTTCTTTAGAATAATCCTTGCTTTGAAATCAGGTTGGAAATCTACAATCCCTTTCCCACACATTAAAGTTGTAAACAGTGCCTTCGCTACTTGATATGGTGCCGTGTGTGAAACAGACATTTGGTGCCCATCCCCATCATTAAAATATTCATTTTAGTTCCCTTTTCTAATTTTCGTGTCCCTTTTCTTCTTCAATTTAGTGCCCCAAACACACTGCTTGCACATTGTTTGCTCTTGCCATGGTTCTAGAATAAACCACTGGCATAGATATTGACTTCTTTCTTCAATAGTTGCTTGATTAAACTGCAAGATAATTAAATAATTATTTAGTTGTTTCCCTGATGTAAATCCTGATACTGATGGACTGTGTCATTTTGTAAGAAGGTATAGTATGTTTGTTTATTTACTATGATTAATAATTTATATTGAACCTCCTTTTTTATTTTTGGTAGATATCAGAAGAAGAATTGAACTTATCCAGGACTTTGAGATGCCAACTGTTAGCCATTGTGTTCGGGTCTCACCAGACAACCAATATATATATGTAGCAGGTAATTTTCATTTTCTTATGAAACCAGATATGCAGACCAAAAAGTGTGAAAACTTCAAATAGAAATGTTTAAAAAAACAATTAGAACAATTGATATAATGGAATGAAATTTTTATCAGGTAATCTATATATGAATACAAACATATCTACCAAACGTCATTTGTCTGTTTGTAGTTGGTGACATTTGTCTATTTGTAGTTTGTGACATATGTCTATTTGTAGTTGGTGACATTTGTCTATTTGTAGTTTGTGACATATGTCTATTTGTAGTTGGTGACATTTGTCTCTTTGTAGTTTGTGACATTTGTCTATTTGTTGTTGGTGACATTTGTCTATTTGTAGTTTGTGACATATGTCTATTTGTAGTTGGTGACATTTGTCTATTTGTAGTTGGTGACATTTGTCTATTTGTAGTTGGTTTTGCTTAATTATGCTATCAAGGTTTTTGTCCACATTTTGTACATTTTGGTGAAGAAAGAAATGGAAACAATTCTCATCATGTACATCTCTTAAGTGATGATCTACATTTGCATACATATATATGCCAAATTTCATTTGTCTAAATTAAATGTTTTTGTAGAATCATGTTTGCAAGCTTCTTGTGATGGTTGTCTGGATGAACAATGCCAAATGAGGCTGGCCCCATACAGATTTGAGAAATTTTTGATTATGATCCTATTTGTATAAACCACTCAAAGCATTCACCAGGTAGACATGCCTTTTGAATTCTTATGTAATAGCAAAGAGCAGCTTTTAGGTAAATACTAACTACACTTAATGAAAAGGTTTTTCAAATATGTCAGAAAATTATAAATGGTTGAAAGAAGCAAGCTTTCAGTCTCATTTTAGTACAATGCAAAACTGTTACATAAATACCTACAATGTATTTATTATTTCCGTGTAAAATTTCAGGTCAGTGTAAGCTTTTTTACCCTGCATGGCCTCTAACATTTGATGCTCCTAATTGTTTAGACAACAGACATAGTGCTAATGCCAGTTAAAAAATTGACTAGTGTATTATTTTTGGGTCAAAGAGAAAAGAAGAAAAATTGCATTTATTTACTTATTTGTTCCTGTTATTATGTATATTTACTTTATATTGTGTGTTTAATTTTTTGTCCATGACTAAATATAAAATAGAATGTTTGCTTATCATTTTTATTCAGAACATTCCTTTCACAGTCTTGTTAGATGGGAATTTTTTGATGGAATGATTCAAATCTCAATCAGGTGATAATGTGTATAAATAGGGATTTGATAAGAAATAATTCACTTTAGGTTTAGTGAGACTGGGAATCCATTTTGATCAGAGTCTACAGTTGTGTTCAGATATAATTTGAGAGAAATTATTTAAAATATTCATTGGAATTACTAAAGTGCTCATTCACTTTTGGATTTGTACTGCTTTGAATTATTGTGAACTCATTCAAAGACATTCTCCATTTCATCTTTGTGCTATATTAGGACATTCAAGACTACTGAAATTCTTCAGAACATTTTATATTTTTTACTTGTGATAGAACATTTAAGATTATTTAGGTTTTAATTCACAATACTGTGTTTCTTGAATTTTAACCTTGTATTGTAGAGAAATAAATTGTTAGTTGATTTTAATTAAAATTGTTGGTTTTATTTTCTGTTAAATAATTTAAGACCTAGAATAGTAACTCATTAATAACATACAAGTACATTTTCATATGTATGATAGTATCTTGCTATTTTTCAGCTTATTAGTTTTGTGCTGTGCTGTTGAATGATCTTTCTCATTATTATTTTATAATAGCAGTGTAGCACTGATCTTGAAATTATTGATATTGGGATAGGTACATACAAGCCTAGGATTCGATGCTACGATGTCCACCAGATGTCCCTAAAATTTGAAAGGGGTCTGGATTCTGATGTGGTTAGCTTCCAGTTTCTCTCCGATGACTACACAAAGGTAATGAAATGGTATTAAAAAAATTAAAAGACACATTACAAGACACCAATTGAAACTTATTACAAATTTGCTTGTTATGATCACTCTTTCTCATAATTGCTATCAAAAAGATGAATACCAGTGACACCAATCATATACCTCAATATGGGATAGCAAGATCAAAATCAAGTGGTCAGAAAAACAATTTTGCTCTCTTGTTTAAGGGGTCTGTATGCAATGCAGAAAACAGATTTGCCATGTAGATAGTACTTCTTTTGGTGAAATTTCACTTTGAAAAACAGTGACTGAAAGTGCTTGACAAAGGTTCATTTTGAGATCTTAATAAAACTAGTTTTTTTAAAGGCCTACCTCAAGGTGGACCATATTTTGTTATGTTTGTCTATTTGGACATTATTCTGTTACCATTTTTGTTTTACACAATAACTACATTTAGCCTTCATTAGTAGATTACAACTTTATGAACGTTTTGCACATTAAATAAGAAACAACCAGTTTGATTTTGGGGTCAAAAGATCAAAGGTAAAGGTTGCTGTGAGTGATGAATCAAAATTTTTTCTGCACAGTAACTTGAGTTCTCCATCATCATTAGTAGTTATTAAACTTTGTGCATAGCTTGCATATGGGACTCAAAATAGAAGAATATGCATGTGTGCATGAGTGTGTGCATGTTTGTGTTGTCTTTTATTTTTTCTTTCTTTTAATTTAGATTATATTTATATTATATTTACTATCCCTAGTTTATCTGGAAACAATAAATTTTGATTATAAGGTGACCTTGGGATGGTTCCCCGACCCAATGGTCAACCTATTACAGAGATAATAAAATTTTTAAATTAAAAAAAAATAAAAAAATAGAGGAATGGTTTCTAGAGAGTAATGTTACATCAAGTATTTGGACCAAACCTTGCATATGGGGTAAGGAAGAAGCCTATCCATTTCAAGGCCAAAAGGTCAAATGTCAGGATTATTTTTAGTGAAAAAAGAACAACCATTTACACACAATAACATTAGTTCTACACCTAGATCAGACTTTTGAAGCACCTGCACTTGGGGTAAGGAAGAAGTTTATTTTGGATAAGAAGGTGAAAGATCATTAAAAATAGAGAAATTGGGTTTAACATAATAACTCAAGTTCACTGTTATCAACAGTTATCAAATGTTTTAGATAGTTTGTGCTTGGGATTTAAAGAAGTAGAATGGTTTATGGATAATGATGTTAGTTCTACATCACATGCCCGATCCCAACCTTGTGGTTGCCTTGCATAAAAGGTAATGAAGAAGCATGGCTATGTTGAGGTTAAAAGGTTAAAAGTCGGTGTCACTGTGGCTGGAAGAAAAAATATGTTTTCACACAGTAACATCTGTTGCTCATATTGACCTGTGGATAGATTGCATACTGGGTAAGGAAGAAGCATATCTGTTTTCGAGCCAAAAAAAGGCAAAATCATACATTCATGATCCTTTGCCTGCATGAGGTATTAATGTGTTTTCTCAACATCAAATATAGAAATTTAAAAAATTTTAAACTAATCAAATAGTTTTAGTATTACAAAAATAAACAGATTGTTTACAATTTTTTGCTTGTTTTATTTTCACCTTCGAGATTGATATAAATTTTTTTTATTTAAATAATATTTCAACAAGGGTATTATTGAACTGATATCTTTCAATTTCAATTTTAGATAGTTTAGATGACAACTGCAGAGATTTTAAGTGAATGTAATTCTTTTTTCAGATTGCATTTCTTCAGTGTGATAGATTTTTAGAGTTTCATACCCAGTTTGGTAGATATTACCGAACAAGAATACCAAAATATGGACGTGACATGGCATATCATTCCCCAAGCTGTGATCTGTACCTAGTGGGAGTATCGTAAGTAACAGTAGAGTTTTACCATATTGCATATTGTGAAAGCTTTTAATTCAGATCATAATTATGTAATCTTTTTTGTGCATATCAATAAAATTAGTCACACTTGCCTGACAGTAACCTATATATAGCATTGACCAGGAATTGATGGCCATTCCTTTTTTTCCTTGCAAAATTACTTCTACTGAAGATATATTGAACAAACAACTACTTTTTTTGGTCAGTGGTCAAGCAAACAGTGATTCTCATTGGTTACATAAGTTACTTGAATGTATAGAGCAAGCAGAAAAAGTGTTTTGTTTTCCCTTAAGAAATGCATTGTTATGGTAAAGACATCATATGAATTGATGTGTAAACATGCCATATCTTGCCTATATTTACTTTACTCAACTTAATCTCTCATGTGACCTTCAGTTGGTTAATTCCATTATTATTTTAAGGATTGGAATAAAGCCATAATGTTGCTTAGAATAATTGATGTGATAAATGCTCAAGTTAGATCATCATTCTTTCAGCCCTTTCTTCATAAGGGGTTTGTGCTGATAACTCTACCTATATATGTAGCATGAAGAAAATATTAGTGTTTCATCTAGTAGTGAGCAGTGGATGTATTTCATGCCCAAATTTTTGGCCTTTGCCTAAGGTCTTTGACTTTTACTTGAAAATTGGACTCTTGTTTTCTCCCTTTTTGCTCAACATCCTCATCCTGAAGACAATATCCTACAGAAACACTTGGTAAGTCCATTTGGATTAATGATAAGCTGTTCCTTCTCTGTCTTATTGGAAGTTTAGGGTGGATCTCGGTGCTGGTTCCTTCCCAAAATTTTGTTCATTTGGGAATGGAGTTCCTCAGCCATATCAAATGTGTCTGTCTTCCTCCTAGATACATTAACTGCACATTCCTAGCATTTGGAAAGTGCTTATTCAAAATATTTTGTCAAAGGCAAGGGAGTACAATCAACTCATCTGCCTCTTCAGTTCAGGTGCACAGCACATGAATCTTGGTCATCTATATGTCTTTTGCATATAACATGCAATGTATTACTTATTAGATTAGTAGATAAAGATCTCATCAGAAATCAATTACATCATCACTCAATGCAGTAGAAAAAACAGCTATTGCTTGAAATTCTGTTTCAAGCTCCACAATTACAGGCCACAATTACAAGCAATTCTGGTCAGATTTTGAGATGGACAGGGCATGTTTACACAACCAGTAAACCATTATTATAAACCCCATGGAAATGAAGGTAGCCCTAAAAGCCTCTCCTCTTTGCCAGGACAGTGTTCTTTCTAAAACAGTCCTAATAATGTTGGATTATTTGATGGTGGTCAGTTACCTTCAGAAATTAAGTGGACTATATGCATTGGTGTTAGAAACATCAAATAAGCTTTCTGGTGTGGCACATTCTGAGTGGGCATATCATTTTAGTAAATTCTTTATCGAGGAGAGGATGGCTACTGTGCAAAGTTGTCCCTCTACCAATCTGTCTTCTATATAGTGTGCAATCAGCCGATAGTAGACCTATTTGTGATAATGTGGAACAACAAGCTAACCACCTTCATCTCCCCATTCTCAGTGTTGAATGTTAGTTAGCAGTGTGCTAAGATTTTCAAAAGTACAATATCCTAAGAAATATCAGTCACATTACAACATAGTAGCATAATGGTATGCCAAAATTCTATCCACTGCATATTTTTAATGCAAACATCTTCACCTTACATACATCACTGTCTCAAAAGTATATAATAATTTGTGAGCACCTCCTTGGAAGCACATGAAGTCTATCTGGTCTGGACACCAAAAGCCTTTTACCCACTAAAACCAGATAAACCTGACATAACTTGATTTGGGTTATCATCCCTGCTAATAAGAGTCATCCTGTCAGCATACTCTGATTTCTCAAGGACAGATATGTCTGATAAGGATTTTGGCTCATGAAATACGAGCAGTTTTTGAAAGTATTGCCATTCAATGCAACTTCTTAATTTTCAGAGATATAATTGAATTGGTTGGCATGCATCTATTTGCAGATGATCTCACAAAACATGAAATTGAACCTTGCTGGCCCTAAGGTTGGTGTCCAAAAAGTCACCAGACATGCCAAGAAAAAAAAAACTTTTTATTTATTGAATGCTGGAGTCAACAGAATAGGTCCTTGCACATGTATGAAGATTTTGGTTCATGAAATACGAGCAATTTCTATGAGTCTTGCTTTTCAGTGCTGTGTCACAATTAAAAATATAATTGAATCAGTTGGTTTACGCTTTTCATTTTTCTATTTTCATTACATGATCTCACAAAGCATATAGTTGAATCCAGTTGGTCCTGTGGTTACTGCTCAGACAGTGGCCAGATCATGCCACTCCTGACACAAGTGCATCCTCTGGTAGGACCTGTCTTCTTTTACTGGTTTGATCTGAGAAAAAGCCTTCTTTTGATGTATTTATTGAGTGTGGGAGTCCACAGAAAAGTTCTGTGTACATGTTGTATCAACTATCATTATGAGAGATTTACTCTTAAAAGTTGAGACTTTTTTACCTTTTAGGTAAAGAATGGATGCTCAGCATTTCTTCCTCTTACCTATTCTCCTAACAGTAATGTAATTAGGTAGGATATTTGATGGAGAAAGGAAATTCTGTAGCAAAATATGTTTCTCTGAAACATTGCTATAAATTCCTCCCCCACCCAGCCTTCAGTGTGAGCATCCTGTTTGAAATGGTGCTCAAGTTGAAACTGGCTATATCAAGTATACTGACTGCCACCAATCAGGTAAGTGGAGATAAATCTTTGATAGTTACTTCCCTTTGTTCATTGACATATAATTCTTTTTAAAAGTTTTTAATGGGTTGGATTCAGGAGAAAACAGAAGTAATTCCTAACATGAATGATGTTAGCTAAGTATTTTTGAAAAAATTGATTTACTCTAAAGTTTCATTTTACCCCAGATATGCCTTTGCTTTTCAAATTTGACCTTTTCAGTGTTTACTGCTTTATAAAAAAAAGCTTTGTAATCAAGTATGGTAAGTTGTTCCTGCATGTTGTTTATGATACAGAAATCAATTTTTGCTATCAAGCACTGGATGGAAAATTGGACTAATAATTATTGTTAGTTAAAAGTAAAACTTGAAGCATAATAATATGGAAATGTGTGCAGAATGCAGAAAATGAGCAGTTAAAATATAAATACCAGGTCTTAATTAAATTTCTATCCCTGTTTGAGATGAAAACATTAACAGGCATTTAATCACTTGGCTGCTTTTTTTAATCCAAGAATAGATAATGTCCAACATTACAGTTACTGCTTCATATTAGAACTTCTTTTGGTTCAAAATTGTTAGGGAATGCTATCTCTAATTCTGTTAGAACACAAAACTGAAGATGAAACTCATGTATATTTGACAGTAAATACCGTTTAGAAATAATTTTCACTTAAAAGGTATCACAAGTCTTTGAATAAAGGTGACCAGTACATTTTTGGGTGGAGACTTTCTGTCTTTGGCCAATTTCTATTACTTTGCAAGATATAAACAGCTGAACTAGCTATTTCCTTTTCATGTACATATAAACAAAAGTGTATTGCCTGAACAACTGAATAAAGGAATGTTTTAAAATCTACAAGAATTTGTGAAAGATAAATATAGATGATGAATTATATGAAATGGAAATTGGTTTTGTTTCATGAAATAATAATATTAATAATAATAATGGTATTCAGTGCATAGTATTTGTTAAAGAAGTAACTCTTGATATATTGTGGCCTAGTAGTTAGAACATCAGCCTCAAATGTGCGAAGTTGAACTCCGGCCAAGTCATACCAGAGACTTATAAAAATGGTACTAACAGCTACTTTGCTAGGTGCTCAGCAATAAGAGGTTAGTGTTAGGACTGGTTGGCCTGGTGTCGAATAATGTTACTGGGTGGGACATGATGCTACATGTCTGAGGCATGATTCTCCAATGCTAGACATAATAAGAGGTTAGTGTTAGGACTGGTTGTCCTGGTGTCAGAATAATGTTACTGGGTGGGACATGATGCTACATGTCTGCGGCATGATTCTCCAATGCTTGACATCACTATAAAATGCCATACTGCAGACATCTTAGCCATATGCCTGAAAAATTGATTAGGCTGTGTTAAAAATGCACACACACAATCATACAACTTTGAAAAGGTTGAAACTCCATTGAGGTCAGTAGTATACAAAGGTCAGTTTTTATTTTCCAGTTGGTGACTGTTATTGACAGGTTTGACTGTAATTGATTATGGCATAAGACATATTTTATTCCTTATGTTGGAGATAAAAATGAACACATGAAGGCATGAATCCTTGTATCAGTAAATTTTATAATTATTCTGTAATATTGGTCTTTTTAACCCATGCCGAGGTTATTACACATGCATGAATGAAAAATATGATTTTGTTATGTATAAGCAAGAATTAATCTTACATGTACCATGTACTTGTTTATAAATCAAATCCAACTGCATAGTGCATAGACAAAGATATATCATTGCTTCATGTTGCAGAAGATCTGGGCCTATGCAGTTTGTTAGAGCTAATCAGTGGAACAAATAGATATTAAACCTGAGATCTTGGTGCATTATATGACATTAGGTCAGCATGGGCAGTGTTTGTAGTTGGACCCAGCTTATGAATACAGTAAGACGATATTTAGGCCATGTAGCATATACTCTTATATATTTATTGGAGCTACTGTAGGTTATTTGATAGAGTTATTTGTATTCAAAGAGTCACAAGTTCAATACTTGCTCATGACAGCAAATGTTAAAATCATTTGTGTGCCTTTGGGAAAGACACTTAGTTATGATCTTTTCTTTATATCATCAGTAATGTGTTTCCAGTGTTTATTCTTTTACAAAAGGCCCAGTAATAAGTTCTCTTTCAAAGAATAATAAGTACATATTTTTTCTTCAAATGACATTCATATGGAGATTGATGATTGGTTTGGTTTTGTGGGTTTAATGCCATTTTCAGCACATGATAGGCGGTCATTGGTTTGGGAGGAGAAATAACTCAGGGGAAAAACCACAAACTGATGGGAAGCAACTCCCATTGGCCAAGCTGAGACTTAAACTCACATGAACCAAGCTGGAATGGGAGCTATCTGTAAAGGCAGTGACCAAATGGGCACCCGAGACCCTTTCTAAAGATGAGAAAACACTGCTGGTGGAATACATTATTTAAATAGAACTCATTATTTTTCAAAACATTTTTGTTCCAATGTTTTAATTGTAGTCCTTGTTGCCTTTTTAAAAAAAAATAATTTCCCAATACTTATTAAATTAATTTACTTGACTTGCAGACATGAATGATGTTAAATATAATGTTGGTCAGTGTAAGATAAGCAACTTCATTTGTTTCTCATGTTCAAATTCATATTTCTGTCTTTTTTTAAAAAAATACTTTACAGGTCAGAAATTTACAGGCTAAATTTGGAACAAGGGAGGTTTCTAAATCCTATTTCTACAAAGGCTACGTAAGTTTGTTTTCATTATTTTTATTTCTTATGTTGATTTATGAACATTATAAATGAAAGAACATTGAGCATGTGATTGTATGATTTTAAGTTTTTGTTCAGTCTAATTTTGGGCACTGAATTATTTTTTTAAATCATGTTTTAAGTGTATGTGCATCAGTTTTTGCAAATCTTATTTGATGTAGAGAAATGAGATAGTGCATAAATCAAACTGTTGTACAACGTTTATTTATTCAAGATTCTGTTTTGTTTATATTTGGGAAACAGAAACAATAAATTACAAGGAATATTTTATTACTGTTACATAATATATAATTGCACCTAATCAAGGATAAATAATCAACATACAACAGTTATTTCTTGGTCTTAATTAGTGCACATCAGCTTGCATAAAAATACCATTAGATTTTACTTTTTGAAGTGTTTACACTTTTCATATCATCAACATAAAACTTTTGTGAAATGTAGTCAGGCATGGTGTTAATTTGTTTTTGGCTGTCTCTCATGCTTTATGTTAAATGTTTTTACTATTTTCAGAGCAGTGAACTGTTGTGAATTCAATCCAGTCCATAATCTCTTTGCATGTGGAACAAGTGAGGTAAGTTAAAATATGGATTGATGTTTGCATGTAAAAAAAATTACTTGTCATGGCTCATGTGACTGGGTAAAGTGGGACATAACTTAGATTTGAACTGTCTAGCTTGGCCCTATTTTATTCTTATGGGCAATGAAAAAATTACTCTTCTTGGCTAAATCAGGGGAGTAAATTCAGCAGGTATTACTGTGCAGTGATGTAATTCCTCTATCCATTTTAGAAACCTGCATTGTCAAAAGAAATGATACAGCTTTATGATAAAAACTGTATTGCAATAGAGCAGCTTAACTGAATTCAGATGGTGATCTGTCAAAGTGATGACATTCAGATAGATAACTTGTGATGTGAAAACAGTTAATTTAAAAATGTCGATATTTGAAAAAGAAATTTGACATGGATACTCAAATCACTTCTTGGTTATCATTATAGGAGTTCTTATCTCCCCTATCAACAAAAAATATATTTTAATGGACAGAACATGAGACTCCTGATACATTATCAGATTGAATAAATAAAGCTTCTTGATTTTTAATTATGATGGGGATTTGGGATATTTTTCTCAAACAACATTAATGACATTAGCATTGGTTGTCAGTTTGCAACTAACAGATTGTTTGATGTATTTTTTATTTAGCTTTATCGGATTGTGCTTCATAAAGAAATTCTGGAAAATTTAGAAAGTGAAAAAAAAGGGATCGTCCTGGGCTTTGCCAAAGTCGCAAATTGCAATTTTACATCATAATCCTCTAGTGTTGACATCTGGCCTATGTACTGTATGCAATGATACCTACAATCAACTGACTTATGAAGACGCGAATGAAACGGCTACAAGTAATTAAATGACTGCTAATCCTGTTTTCTTTTTAAAATATACCAATAAATAGTTTTGCCAACACTCGAGTGAAAATTAATTACCTTTGAAGTACCAATTGCTGTCTATAAATACCAAGTAAATGGAAAAAATCTCTCAGAATTATATTCTGTCAGCAGTGCAATATTATCGTGGGTAAACGTTGCATGTTCATCATCTCAGCCTAAGAGTAAATTAACAGCACTTGGATTTAATGCATTTTCATTGACCACAGTCGCTGCTCCTGATGTTATTCCTGGCAGTCCTGCTCATTGATCTTATACTTTTGCAGTCAATCCTGTTACGTCTGCAGAAACTTCAAACTATACAGCAAGTTAATATCAACACAAACAAGTTTTGAATTATTAATTAATATATTTCTCAAAATGATTGAATCTGAAAATACGCAGATTGTAACCTGCCATCTGGAAGTTTTTATATTTAAGCATCATTTTCACTAATATTCTCCAATTTTATAGGTCCAATACATGTGAAATTTTCAAAAACGACATGCCATTTATCCCTGTAAGCTGCGTTATTTGCCTCCACCTCCAAACGTGCCCCCATTTCATATTTTATTCAACAGCTAAAGGTTAGGCTTGAGCCTCTGCGACATTCTTCAAAGACACTGCCTGTTACAGTGAGTGAAGCACTAGTAATTGACAAATAAACCCTTTTCTGTGATGACTAATGCCTAAAAGGGGTATGCATTTGTTTTTTCAAATTTTGTCTCAAGCTACCATACATATGAAAACTATTTTCCACATTTTATATCCCACCTTAATTTCTTATTGTTAAAATGAGAAAGCCTCCCAATAGTTTATCGTGAGTTGGTGGTTCATCATGGGTTCTTCCTCTACCATTAATACTGGCCGCCATGTATAGCATATCTTGTGCTGGAAATGGCGCTAAACCGTATAACAACAACAATTTATTGTTAACTAGTGGCTCCATAACAAAAGCACACGGACAAAAGCATGCTGACATATGAGTGCAATGCTAGCCAACATCGACAAAAGCGAGCTCGACAAAACTGTGCAGGTATAAATTAAGTTAAAGTAAAAGGTGTGAGTGGTATTCAGTAATTCAAAGCCAAGGCCATTATTCTCATTCCAATTCTAATTAACTGTAACCTGTGATCACAAAATTTACTTTCATGTTTTCAGATGAAATAATTATAATGAACTTTAACTGACTGCCGATTATTTGCCAAAGACAAAGGGATTGAATACAACATTAGCATTTAGAGTAATAAACTCAGTAAATGCTAGTTGAACCATTTGAACATGTTAAAATTACAATTATTATTTCTTTTTATTTGTAATATTTGGTTTTACATAGTAGAACTATAGGTTAAGTACTCAGAAAACTCTTTTAAATATGATGCTTTTTACTATTTACATCTTTCGCAGAGTGCATGTCAACGCGCTTTTGTCCTGGTGTGCTTTTGTCAGGTCACCTTAACTAGTATATGCATATAACAATGTTGACTCTGTCAATCACAATTTTTTTTTCGAATTGATATGATGGTCACTAATGCCTATTGTTACGTATCGGCTCGTTCAAAGTAACATAAAAAAAAGTGAAAACAACAAGCTTTGTAAATTTTAACATTAAATAATTTATTTTCCTAGAAAACATGAAATAGTGTAAATAATTTAAGCAAGACTTACGGTTTACAGAAATGATCCAAATGTTTGTTCAAAAAAGAAATATAAGTCCTGTAAAAAGTTCTAAACACAGTTTGAAGTTCCGGTCCAAAATGGCGGATGACTACGTCAGACGAAGGCAAACAGAAAATTCCAGAATTTACACAATAAAGCACAGTTTCTGTTGTCCCATTCCAATTTAGAATATTTTCGGAAAAATGTCCATATTGCTGTAATTTAATTAAGTCTGTTTCATTTAAATGTGTAGAAAAGGTGTAATGCTAATGCATTACTTTTAGTTTGAATTTGGCAAAAGACCCAGTAGCAGTCCATGCATGCATATTTTATTCTAATGATGACAAAGTGAAAGAAGTAGTGTTCTGTCCATTTATGTACAATTAGATTGAAAAGTTTTCAGCAATTATTGTCTGTAATTTAATAGCTCTATATTTTTAAAAATTTTAATTGACCATAGGCTGAAGAGTTATGATAATTAAATGTATTACATTTTCCAGGGTCATGTTGAATGTTTTGATCCACGAGTGAGGTCCCGAGTTGGAATTCTTGACACAGCTCTTAGTGGGCACATAGAAGATCTCAAGTGAGTGTAGTTGATGAGTTAAAATTATCAAATACTAGTAGACAGATATAGACTATGTATAGTTGTTTGGCTATCTTGGCTGCATAACTTTCAGATGTAAAACTGTTATAGCAAAATGTTTTTTGCTATGATCTTTAGTTTGGTCCAGGTCTAGTAATAGAATCTTCAGAGGTCCAGATGTTTTGTTTCTCTATTCTGATGAGATTTGGTGTATGTCTTCTGAGGTTTGGCATGTTCTGTGTAGTCTGGCATGTCCCCTGTAAGTGACCCAAATTCATTATCTATCATGCTTCAAGGTCTTTCAAATCGACTCAGAAAAGTATCTCCTGGGTCTCAGTATAGAAACTATGATTATCTCATTTTTGTAACCATATGCTAATAATTTTTTAAATTCCTATAAATCAGCAATGATTTGAATAAAATACACATTACTGATGTACCACATATTCTTGCATACATGTCTATTCCAACTGCAAATAGTATAGACACTGATCTGTTGTTGCAAAATGTGCTGACAGATCAGGGTCTTTATCATTTGTTCAAGTGATTAAACCTTAAAAAAAGCCTCTATAGACACAGATCTACAGGTGCATCATGCAATGGTTGCCTGAGTCAGTTGAATGTTGACTTTTTGTTACCATGATGGCACCTCTGCCCCAAGTCAATGGAATAAGTTACTGCCCAAAATTGAAGTTTTGTCGAAACATGAAAATTCAAATCCACAATAAAGGATTAATTCAGAATAATTGAAGGTTTCAGAAATTTAAGTGAACCTTATTGTAATTAATTTAAATATTATAAATGGATGCACTCTAGCTTTTTTCGTATACATATATCATGTTATATCCTGGACATTCATTTTTCTCACTAATTTCATGAATACTCATTAAATGCTCATTAAAGTATTGTGATCTGTAGTTTGAATAGTTTACTGATGTTTGTGTAGGATAAATTTTTTAAATTACTTTTCAGGATAGATTCTGTTCCATCAGTTACAGCTCTGAAATTTAGGGGAGGCCTTCATATGGGTGTTGGTACAAGTACTGGTCATGTGAGTGTTTTGCTTCACCCTTGGATTTATTTCTCATGTTTTATCTTTACTTTTAACTTTACCTTTCATGTTTCAAAATATATATTGTATGTTTGCATAGATTGCATGTATCAAAATGTGTATCATATAGTTGTGTAGGTTACATACATGAAATTTTTGTATCATATGGTTGCATAGGTTACATGTATCAAAATGTGTATCATATTGTTACATAAGTTACATGTATCAAAAAAGCTTACTTTGGCTGAGCAGTAAAAGTGCTCACTTTTGCCAATTACTGTCATCTCATATCAATTTATTTTTATTTGAGTCTTAGGCTTGGCCATTGTGGGTATGTGAGAAAGCTTGTGATCGTTAGGACAGGTTTTGACCCTATATTTTACATAAATTTAATGTCTTTACCCTTCATATTTTAACTTGTACTTTCTATTTCAATTTATTTTTGTTCAGTTCTTTTTTTTTTTACATTTGTCAAAATTTACCTTGACTTGATACAATATAGCCATAATTGTGTTGAAATGTCATAAGATGCTTCTATAGTTGGACTTGTCTTGAAAGACAACCCATATATCATAAAATCAAGGTCTCTCAAGACAGGTGTTATCATGACAGGTTATAACACTGTATAATAAATAAACCTGTTCATTGAGAATCAAGTCTCAAGATTGTACTGTACATACATACTAGAATGTTTTGTTTTCAGGTATTGCTGTATGACCTGAGGTCAGACAAACCCTTGCTGGTCAAGGACCACAAGTATGAGATGCCAATCAAGAGGATAGTGTTCCATGATTCACAAGACCTTGTGCTGTCCATAGACTCAAAGATCCTGAAGATCTGGAATAGAAATGATGTACGTGGCTTTGAATACTACAAAATTGATTTAATATTAGGATCGATTGCTTTGCCAAAACATTGTTCAGTTGATAATTAAATTTGTGGATGTGGCTGTTCTAATATGACTTTCAAGTTTGTGATTGGTTCAGATTTTGATTTCATGGCATGTAGCTAACATAAAATTGTGTTTCACAAAAAAAATAATGAAGTGACAGTATCTCACACATTTGCAGTGGCTTTTGATGGACCACTTGCTAATATAGCTGGGAGTCATATAACATTGGAAGTAATTGTTAATTGAGTACTGCAGCCATCAGTGAAATCTAGGTCATGATATATTTCATGATTTAGTAATTTTACTTAGCTTTGCATTGAATTCAATATGTTATTTTCTCAAACACCATTGAGACACATAAATTGGTATATTGATGTATAAGTCTTTTGAGTGGAATACAAAAATAATGGCACAAATTGGGACACTATGAATGAATATGCAATTACATGATTCATTTTGCAAACTGGCCATACTGCCATTGCTGGTTTTTCTAGTCAATTGCAGCTCATGTACATGTATTTCTGTTTGGCACTTTAATATGGATGTCAGCTTGAATCAAAGTATTGTAAGGAAACAGTTTTTGTATAGGCAATTCACTCTTCTTAAGGCAATTTCATGTTTGTCTATTGTTTCTTCTTTATCTTATTTTTTTAAAGTAAAGCACATGTTTTAGTATGCCAGACACAGGATGTGTAATTTTTCTTATGATTATGTTAGGATAAAAGACTTATGAATTCGTCATGTAAAATTTTTATAATTATATTAGGAAAAAATGCTATTATGGAACTCAAGAGCATTTAATGAATATTTTTAAGAGTTATAAAAGCAGAGACATAGCTGCAGTGGGTAGTAGTTAGTGTTGTGAAGACTAATCAGAATAATTGAATGAGAAGTTGGTAAAGTCACATGTATATGTATTTTGTATAATTGATTTTAAAACAATAATTTCAAATTCTTTTTTAGAGATTAAATTACCTTTAATTCTGAATATTTTCATTATATTGCAACCAGATGTAATGTTTCTTTTATAATTAGGCAACTAATCATTTAAAGACACTTCTTTTGCTTATTCATAACCATTACTAGCCAGCTAGAACTTTCATTAGATTCGGTTATCCAGTAACAATGGCAATTCATGAAATTTGCTTTGTTGTGTATAGAACAATCGCTGAGCCAATTTACATGACATTCAGGCAGTATATTAAAGCAGCAATTTTAAGAAAATGTATCAGTACTTTACCTCATACCTGGTCTATTACATACTTGTGGCCTAGGAAAGAACTGTGGAGTTGTCACCTGTAGATGAAATTTGCAATTTCTTTTGTCATTTTCACCGGAACTCTAAGTAATCTGTGAACTTTAAAAGATATTTAAAAAACAAACAAACAAACAAACAAATTTCCCATGTATTCATATATGTTTAAATGGAACAATGCATTGTCTGAAAGGGATTTTAGCTCTACTGGTTATAGACTTCTACTTTTGCTAAACTGCTTGTGGGATTGCCTGGAAACACACATTTATTCCAAAGTTTAGTTGGTGTAAAATGAAAATGGTGCTGCTTAATGATCCAGTGTTTTAGCCACAGTAGCCATCCTGAAGTCTTCTTGTTGCTACTTTTGCTGATTGATGTTCATGTAAACAGAGCTTTCACTGAAAATCTTTATATGATATTTAGTTGCTCCAAAATGAAAATATTGGCTATCATAAGTATGACTGCAGTGATAGTAAAATCTTGTTATTGCTGCTTTTACTTTATGGATGGTCACATCAGTATGGGGTTTTCACTAAATGACTTCTTAATAATATCTAGTTTGTTCTAAATGAAAATAAGTTTGCTTGAGCATCCAATATGTCCACCAGTAGCCATCTTGAAAATCTTATCACTACTACACCTTACATGGATGGTCATATCAACATGGGGTTGTCACTAAAGGACTTATTTTAATGATATTTAATTTTGTTCTAAATTAAAATGGTGCTCAGCATGGCCATAATGGTAGCCATCTTGAAAATCTCCTTGGCACTTTTCCTGAATAGAAAGTCAAAGTGACTTTGGAAGTTCATCAGGATTCTTATAATGTCTAGTTGGTCCTAAATGAAAAATTTTCTGCTTGAACATACTGTATGGCTGCTACAGCAATTGTCATGAAATAGTATCACTGATATACCTCCTAAATCATATGGTGTTTTCACTAAAAGATTCTTTTTATGGTGCTTGGTTAGTCCTAAATGAAAATATTTGTGCTCAAACATCCAAGATGGCTGCCACAAGAGCCTTCATGAAAATCCTCTTGGTATTTCTCCTGAATGGAAAGTTGCTTCAGTATTGGGTTTTTACAAGAAGAGTTAATTATGTCTAGTAAATCCTAAATGAAAGTGAAATTAAGAGGTTAGTGTTGGGACTGGTCGACCTCGTGTCAGGATAATGTGACTGGTTGGGACATCATGCTATATGTCTGCAGTATGATGCCCCAGTGCTAGACATCACTATAAACTGCCACACTGCAGACATCGTAGCGATATGACTGAGAAATTGTTAAAGCTACATTAAAAAATCATACATCACATCACTAAAAGAAAATAGTTCCCGGTGAACATCTTAGCCACATTGTGGCCAACATGAGATCTTATTGTTGCTATGCTTCTTGACTGAACGGTCGTATCAACATGAGGTTTTCACTAAAAGATTTTTTATAATATCTGGTCCTTGCCGAAAACGGTCAGACCTGACATAACTATATGACTGTCATGTCAGCCATCATAAAAATCTTTTCCCTTCTCTTCCTGAATGGAAAGTTATATTGATGCTTTGTTTGCAACAGACGACTTCTTATGATGTCTAGTTAGTCAAAAAAGAAAGTAGCTCAGCATGAACATCTAATATGTCTAAGTAACACGTGTAAATGTTATTTCAGAACTTGGAAATCTTTATTGAAATGGAGACATTGGTCAGAATTGTTTCTGGTAAGACCAAGAGTCTTGTAGATCTGTGACAGAGGGGTTATTATATTTTTTTGTCTTTATCAATTTGTTGAAACATCGCCATTTGAAATCAGTATTTTCTCACTTCTAACGTGGTCAGTACCTGAAATAAATAAACCTGAAAGGGTACTTTTTGCATGTTTTAACCATTCTTCATAACCCATTTGAAGTTGTGTATATACATTTTATGTTTACAGGGGAAGCCCTTCACAGCTGTAGAACCAGGGACAAATCTCAATGATTTGTGTATGATCCCAGGATCTGGAATGGTATTTATGGCCAATGAGGCACCAAAGGTCCTTACATACTACATACCGGTAAGTCAATTGCAATTATAAGCAGGGTTTTATTCCTCGGACAGAATTCATACTAAATTTAACATTTTTACATTTTTACATTATGTATTTTATCTTTTTTTGTACTTTATGTTCACGTTTATTTGGAAGGTTTAATCTTCCTAAATTTTTGTGTCTTTCGTCATGACACTTTTCAAACTTTATGTTTAATTGTCACTACCTAGCCTCTTTTGTGATGTGCTTTAAAACATGCATATATATTATCAGTGAACACACCTAAAACTACAGAATTTTGAAAATTATACATTATATTTGCAATCCAAGCCTTCATTTATTTTATCGTCATCGCCATGTTTAGAAATGCCACCACTTTTTAGCTCATTTGATTGTAAGTCCATGTGAGCTTAAGGTATGGCATTGTTCCCGCTGTTAAAATGAAGTCATATGGACAGTGTTCTTTTGCATACTACAACCCAGCAAAATGTAACAAATTGCCTTTTGATCTCAGACACAGGGACACTGTAACCTTAGTCAAGAATGCATTTAAAAGTCACCTATTTTGACTGCAGGAAGAGACTTAAAGAATCAATAATGTTTTCTAACTTAATTGTTGTCAGTATGGTTTTGTTTTATTGTTTCATGGTGTTTTTGTAATTTTGTTATTGTATGTTTCTCGATTTCTGCTAATATTGTAAACACGTGTTGTGTCTACAGATTAGGTGTTTTACTAAGTCCATATTATTATTATTATTATTATTATTATTATTATTATTATTATTATTATTATTATTATTGATAAAGCTAAAATCAGGAATTTTTGTTTGTGAATCTAACAACAATACAACACTCCTTGACTATAATGCTGTCCATGGGCTTCACAGTATACTGCCTTTTAATGAAATTGTGCATAAATATTTTGTATTACATAATACATTGGATCCATGACCATACCTGCCTTATTTACATTTCTTTTCAGGCTTTGGGTACTGCTCCAAAATGGTGTTCCTTTCTTGACAATTTGACTGAAGAATTGGAAGAAACTGAACTTCCAACTGGTAAATTTTTCTTGAATAAGAAATGTTCTAGCAATGTTTTACTATGGAAATAAATCTTTATAATTTTTAGTTTTCTTTTTTTCTTGTTTAATCAGGAAAAAAAATATCAAGGAAAACAAAGAAACATGAAACTTCCTGATGTAAATTATTTTTGTGTATGTTTAATATTGTTTTTAAAAATTGTATACATTATTTTTTTTAAAAAGTGAAAAAGAAAGAGTAAGAAATTAAATTTACAATGCTGTATGAATGCTGCCAACAGAAAAAATGTGAAGACTGATACACTGTTTGCCTTATAGGCTGTCTACTGTTATTACTGCCAGGACCCATTAACAGTAAAATGACAACATTTCCCTTTTGTTACCTTGATGATTCTGTCTTACAATAGCAAAGATCTTGTTGTCAACAGATATTTTTGATGGGATTTAATTTTCTTAGTGACTTAGTTGTAAATACTTCCAGCAGTAAAGATGTGGAAGATCAGAAGAGCTTTCTTAAAAACATCAATGCAAATTAAATTTTAATTGCTCAGGTCAACACAAAACAGGATAGTCCTGATTACTTCTCAGCTACTTGTAGCTATATATAGTTAAAATAGGTGAAATTAATATACAAGTATTTTCTGTCTGTCCCTGCCACCTTTTTTGTGCAATACTGGTTATAGACATTGGATAACAACTTTGAAAATCTTGTTATCACAATTTCTTTGGAGTGGATGGTCATATCAACATGGGGTTTTCACTAACAGACTTCTTATGAAGTCTGGTTGTTCTTATAAATGAAAAGATGTCAGTCTCGAGGTCCACTATGGCAGCCATCTTGAGAGTCTTGTTATCCCTACTCCACAGGAATGGATGGTCATGTCAGCATGAGACTTTCACTACAAAATGTCTTATGATGTCCAGTTGATCTAAATGAACTTGGTGCAGATCTGGGGCCTCAATATGTGGCCATCTTAAAAATCTTGTTATTGCTGTTCCTTCTAAATGGATGATCATATCAGTTTGGGGTTTTTCATTGATAAACTTATGATGTCTACTTGGCCTTAAATAAAAAAAGCTGCCAATCTGAAGTCCAATTTATACTGCAACAGCAGTCTTCTTGAAAATCATCTTGTCACAACTCTTCCTGAGCACAAAATTATATTGACAGGGCTTTTGCCCCCAAAAAGTCTTATCATGTCTAGTTGGTCTAAAATGAGCATAATGGATAAGGCCTTTACACCATGGCCATTGTGGAATGTCATATCAACATGCTCCATCTAAATGGAATGTCATATCAACATGAGACTTTGACTGGAAGACTTTGTTTTGATCTCTACTTGGTCCTAATTGAAACTGGTGCCTTTCTTAAATTGTTTCTCCTTGTGAATGGAAAGTCACATATTTGGGTTTTCACTAAAAGTCTTCTTTTTATGTCTTCTTAGTCCTAAATGAAAAAGGGTGCTGATCTGGGGTCTAATAAAATCTGTTATAGCTACTCCTCATAAAGGTAAATTCATTTTAACATGGGTTTTCATCAGAAGAGTTCTTATGGTTTACTTTGGCCTAAATGAAAATGACTAATCCTTAATATGGCCACCATTGTAGATATCTTGAGAAATTTTTTTATCTTTGCTACTTCCAAATTGATGACTATATCAACATTGGGTTTCCACCAGTCAATTCCTTATGATAGACCTAAATGAAAGCGGTGTCAGTTGTGAATCTAATATTGTATGGCTGCTATGAAAGCTATCATTCAAATATTGTCACTACTCCCCCTGAATGGATGATCATTATGACATGGGGTTTTCACAACAAAAACTAATGATGTCTTATTTGTCATTAATAAAAACAGTGTTAATCTTACATCCAGTATGTCCACCACAGTAGATGGTTTCAATATTCAGCAGTTAAAAGGAAGATGTTGTCTTATTTTAAATTTCTGGAAATTCTTTTTGACCTTTTAAGCATCATTCCCTTCAAGGGATTCTTGGGGTTTTTTTACTGCAAGAGCTCTTAATAAAAATGTTACCAATCTGCACCCTGCCACACAGGACATCAAAGTCACTGCATATTGTGAATATTATTCTCTTTGATATTTTTGTTTCAGTGTATGATGACTACAAGTTTGTCACTCGCACTGAGCTTGACGAGCTAGGCTTGACACATCTAATTGGTTCCAGTCTCCTCAGGGCATACATGCATGGATTTTTTATTGATATCCGACTCTACCACAAGGTAATATAACTTTTAAAGTTTAAAGAAACTTTTCATTGTGCATGAATTTGCAAGAAATATTCTGAGAACTTGTCCCATTAGATTTGTCAAGTGGATGCTGATCTGAGTTATCTTGGGTCCCATGTTTGATTATTGTTAAAAATTGTGACCCAGGTCCCATGTCTGATCATTGTATAAAATTGTGATCTTAGGTCCCATGTCTGATCATTGTTAAAAATTGTGACCCAAGTCCCATGTGTGATCATTGTATAAAATTGTGATCTTAGGTCCCATGGCTGATCATTGTTAAAAATTGTGACCCAGGTCCCATGTCTGATCATTGTGTAAAATTTGTGATCTTAGGTCCCATGTCTGATCATTGTTAAAATTTGTGATCTTAGGTCCCATAGCTAATCATTGTTAAAAATTGTGACCCAGGTCCCATGGCTGATTATTGTGTAAAATTGTGATCTCGGGTCCCATTTCTGATCATTGTGTAAAATTGTGATCTCAGGTCCCACGGCTGATTATTGTGTAAAATTGTGATCTTAGGTCCCATTTCTGATCATTGTGTAAAATTGTGATCTCAGGTCCCATTTCTGATCATTGTGTAAAATTGTGATCTTAGGTCCCATGGCTGATCATTGTGTAAAATTGTGATCTCAGGTCCCATTTCTGATCATTGTGTAAATTTGTGATCTTAGGTCCCATTTCTGATCATTGTGTAAAATTGTGATCTTAGGTCCCATTTCTGATCATTGTGTAAAATTGTGATCTCAGGTCCCATTTCTGATCATTGTTTAAAATTGTGATCTCAGGTCCCATTTCTGATCATTGTGTAAAATTGTGATCTTAGGTCCCATTTCTAATCATTGTATAAAATTGTGATTTCAGGTCCCATGGCTGATTATTGTGTAAAATTGTGATCTCAGGTCCCATTTCTGATCATTGTATAAAATTGTGATCTCAGGTCCCATTTCTGATCATTGTGTAAAATTGTGATCTCGGGTCCCATTTCTGATCATTGTGTAAAATTGTGATCTTATGTCCCATGGCTGATTATTGTGTAAAATTGTGATCTCAGGTCCCATGACTGATTATTGTGTAAAATTGTGATCTCAGGTCCCATTTCTGATCATTGTGTAAAATTGTGATCTCAGGTCCCATTTCTGATCATTGTGTAAAATTGTGATCTTAGGTCCCATGGCTGATCATTGTTAAAAATTGTGATCTCAGGTCCCATTTCTGATCATTGTGTAAAATTGTGATCTTAGGTCCCATGGTTTATCATTGTGTAAAATTGTGATCTCAGGTCCCATTTCTGATCATTGTGTAAAATTGTGATCTTAGGTCCCATGGCTGATCATTGTTAAAAATTGTGATCTTAGGTCCCATTTCTGATCATTGTGTAAAATTGTGATTTTAGGTCCCATTTCTGATCATTGTGTAAAATTGTGATCTTAGGTCCCATGGTTTATCATTGTGTAAAATTGTGATCTTAGGTCCCATGGTTTATCATTGTGTAAAATTGTGATCTTAGGTCCCATTTCTGATCATTGTTAAAAATTGTGATCTTAGGTCCCATTTCTGATCATTGTATAAAATTGTGATCTTAGGTCCCATTTCTGATCATTGTTAAAAATTGTGATCACAGGTCCCATGTCTGATCATTGTTAAAAATTGGAGAATAGTATAACTTTGGAAGGAATGTTAGAGCTGCTAACAGTTGGTTTCAATATTTAGTTTGTTTAGAATGCCTTTTGTTTGGTATTGATAACTCTTGTTTATTGTCATTGTTGCTAATACAGTGATATTCTAATGCCAATATCACAAAATGTATAGGAGTGCCAAGTTGCTCTTATATGATACACATTTGAACTTATTTGGTTTCTATTTCAGATTCCATTTGCAATAAAATTATTACTCTTTGTGAGTTTGTCAAAGCTGTTAAAATAGAAATCCCACCCCCAAAAAAATTGTCACGATAAAGTGGTAAAGTTTTATGTTGCTAAATAAAAAATAAATTTGATCAAATGTTCAGTTTATCTTATTTGATCAGTTTCAGCATTGTTTTATTTTAATAGAGCATTTAATGTATTGACAGCTTTCATGCTGGCCATACATAGTGAAAATGCCTACCGATTTTTGTAAATGAATTTTTAAAGATTTTAAGTTCTCTTTCACTACCCAGTGACCAAAATAAGCAAAAACTATTTAATCTTTTTCTGCTCGTTTGAAACGTAAGTGTCATTTCTGTTTTTATTATCTATCCAGGCAAAGGCACTGGCTGAGCCATTTGCTTATGAAGATTATAGGAAGAAAAAGATCAGAGAGAAAATAGAAGAGGAGAGGGCAAATAGAGTCAGTGTTAAGGTAAGTTCAGTATTACCCAAGTTCGTCACATAATGATTAGTAAGTATGTATGTATGAGCAGATAAAAATAGAACAGCAAATTTATGCTGATTAGGAAATTACTAAACCTCTAAATTTTATCTTTTTCTGCTATTGTTGTTTCATTTGTTAAAGGTGATATATGGAGAAAATATTCAAAATGTCATGCTGTTTGTAGAACATTGTGTTGATTCAAAATCCAATTCTTTAGTGAATTTTATTTCTCCCAAATTGCAGAATTTCACAGTGAAAGTTAATGAAAACTTGGATTATCCAAAATTACTGACTGCATTACAATCATCGACTAATGTTTGGCTTGCAGCTGTGTATTACTTCATTATAAAACTAGCTGAGTGGCACTGATTAATGTGAAAGTGTATAGATTGCACTGAAGTTAATTGATGATGTGTAGTATATAGTCACAAGCATGATCAAAATTAGTGAAAGGGCCAATGTTTTCTTTCATTTTCAAATGAAGATAGATGTATAAAATGGAATTGATTAGTTAGAATGAGTGAAACAAGGAAGTGGTATGCAGACCTTTCTGTATAGGAATACCACTCATTCTGTTTAATTTATAATTCAGACTATCATCATAAATCCATCTATATCTTGGTAAAAGGTCATAGATGTATCATATAGGCAGTCATTGCGTGTGAATGAGTACTATTACTGCAGCCTAATAGTACTTTCACAAGAATCAGTGTCTTTTCCATTGGTGAATCTTTTGCTAAAAGACAAATTTGAATCAAATGTTCACAAGTATTGGACTCTCTCTTCCTGTAGGGTTATGAAGTATGCATTTTTACATTAGGCAGTTGCTGCAGTAATAGTACTTTCACAAGAATTGGTGTCTTTTCCATTGGTGAATCTTTTGCTAAAAGAGTTATTTTCATAGTTTGTGTGAACAGTGAAAAACTTGAATTTCCTGAATTTTATGAGTGCAGTTTGGCAAAAAAGATATTTAATTTATATTTGGTATTTGTCTTATATTTTTAACTGATATGAGTAATTTCATGTTTTGTAAGTATTTAATGAGCATAACTTGATTGAAACTCAACATAGTGATCACTTTGGTGTCTATGTGTTTGTGTTTATATGACCATTAGTTTGTCCACACCCTTAATTAGCCTTACTTTCTAAGTTGTTAATTTCCTTTTTTGGTATGCCTCTTCTAGCTGAATAAAGAGGTCCCGAGTGGTCTAAAGCGCTGTCCGTTATGGCTCACTGCCATCTCACCTCTGTCTGCGTGGGTTCGAGTCTAAGATTTGGTGAATGTGGATATGTGAGAAAGCTTGCCAGTAGCTTCTTGTGGGTGGGTGGTTCTTTCCGCGGATTTCCCAGTTTCTTCCTCTACCATTAATACTGGCCGCTTATCGTGTGCTGAAAATGGCGTTAAGCCTCAAAACAACAACAACTAGCTGAATAAATTGTTGTTTCCAGAAAAAGATCACTTGTTTTACTGAACTTTGATAATTAGATGAATAATTAACTTGTTTTTTGCTTTTGTGAGTTTAATGCCATTTTTCAGCACATGACATCTATACATGGTGGCCAATGTATTTTCATGGGGGAAGAAACCAGAAAAACACTGGGAAGAACCACTGACTTTCAGAAAGTTACTGGAAAGCTTTCTCACATACCCACATTGGCCATTCATGAGACTCAAACCCATGTGGACAGAGGTGAGATATGTGGGTGATTTGTATAAGAATATGTTGTTGACCACTCGGTCATCCAGGGTCACAAGATTAGTAATTTGAAATTTATACATCAGTTTGATTCTAGTACCATCTTCATTCAATAACTATACTAATATTAAACTGACAAAATGTGTGATCCCATGTTTAGGTAATTATTATTATTGTAATGAAGGACAATTTTATATTTCAGAAATTGCCAAAGGTGAACAGAGAGCTGGCCCAGAAATTGATAGAAGTAGAGGAGGAACAGGAAATGGAACCAGCAGCCAAAAACAAGAAGGTAATTAAACTTTTTCACAACATTGCATCATGAACTATTTTATTGATTGAAGTGTACATTTGCCTGTGAAATGTAGTATATACAGACGAAGTTTTAAAAAATCCATTGATTTGGACAATTAAAGCCACACTGTAAATTTTACTGTTGCCATATTAATGACATTCATGCCTATTTTCAAAATATTTGCAGCACAACAATTGAATAGGAATATAGGCATAATCATGATTGTTGGGTTGTGATGTACTGTGAATGTATGACCATATATACTCACATAAAAGTTGAGTCCAATTGCAAACTACACAAACCCAGTCTTCTGTTGTATAATGCATGGGCAGATCTTGGTTAATACCATTAGTTAGAATTAATTAGTGTCATCAGCAACAGATCAGTGTCAATGTTGTATATAACTGGACTTAAAAGCAAGTATATTGTAATATGTAGGCTTATACAAATGTAACAAAAGAAAAGATTGAAGTCAATAAGTTTCTAAATGTTAATAGAATAATTTATTTCACTAGGAAACAAAGTAAAAATAGAAAATAGGACTTATGGCTTGTGAAAATAATACAAAAATTAATCATAGAATTGATAAATGGAGTTCCTGTCACTTAACATTGCTAATTGAATCCGGTTTTGAATCTCAGTGAAGTTCCAATATGGAAGCTATAACGTCAGATGAGGTAGTTGTACTAATGGCAACAGTTCCTCGTTGAATTTTGTGAATCAAGAATAACATTTGGGATTTAGAATTCCAAATAATTTCCACTGAATATCTTTGTCTAAAACTTTGATGAAGAAGCACTTATTTTCCAGAGAATATAAATTATTCTTAAAATAACAAATAACTCAGGGGCCCCAAGTGGCCAAGTGGTTTAAAGCGTTCTCTGTTATGGATCACCGCCATCTCACCTCTGTTCGAGTCTTAAGATTTGGCGAATGTGAATATGTGAGAAAGCTTGCAAGTAGCTTCTCATGAATTGGTGTTCTTTCCGCAGATTTCCTGGTTTCTTCCTCCACAATTAATACTGGCCGCCATGTATAGCCTATCGTGTGCAGAAAAATGGCATTAAGCCCCACAACAACAACAATAAATAACTCAAAATTGACAACATGAAACACCTCTGAATTCCTAAAGGTATTTTTTTTACAACTGAATAAATTTAATACCAATTGGCTGTTTTAAGACTGACTTTAGATCGCATGGTATTTCATGTGACAAACAACATGATTTCCAACTTGAACATTGCCATAAAAAGCATGTCATTTGTCACGTAGCTTAGAATAACCCAATCTAAAACATCAGGCTCACACTAGAAATGAAAAATAAAAACAACTATTTACAAATTGGTAACACATAGGCTGAAAAATGACCCTGGAAACAGCCAATCATTTCCACTTAGTGTTTATGTTTTTGTGAAATAAGCTCGGCTAAAAAAATGCTAACATATTGCTTTCACATTCTTTACAAACAGAAAAAATATTGAATTATGTGAAAATAATCATTACTATAAAACATGAAACAAATATATAAAAGAAATGAATTTAAAATTAACAAACAAGCAATTTAATTGCATAATTGTGACAATATGTAGTATAATTTTCTGTAGGATATTAATCTTTGTGTATTTCATGGTTGCCACGAGCCACACATTGAAAGACCTAATTATCAGTGATCCTTCTGTAAAAACAAACATCATTTTCAAATTTGCAGATGCAAGTTCTGATCAGTATGTAAGATATGTCAAACTACTAAGTCATATCCTAAAAAATTAATCAATTCACATTATTTAAAGTCGTGTAATGTTAGAATTAAAAGTATTTATTAGAATTATTAATATTTACAGACTTACCACATGAAGTTAGCTTTAGGTCTCTAGTATTTAGGACTTTAGTATTTACAGGCTAAACAAATCCATGTTTGTTTTAGAATTCATAGTATTTACAGCCTAAACAAGTTAAAAGTTTTATAATCAACAGTATTCACAGTCTAACAAAGTCAAGTTTCATTTTAGGATTTACAGAATTTTATAACCTACCCAAGTTTGCTTAAAGTCTTAGAATTCACAGTATTTACAGACAACCCAAGTCAAGTTGAAAGTTCTAGAAATAACTGTGTTAATAGACTACCCAAGTCAAGTTTAATTTTAAAGAAATCACTGAGTTTACAGACAACCAAAGTCAAATTTAAAGTTATAGAAATCACTGGTTATAGATAATCCAAGTCAAGTTTAAAGTTACAGAAATCACTATGTTTACAGACAACCCAAGTCATGTTTAAATTTAAAGACATCTCTGTGTTTACAGACAACCCAAGTTGGGTTTAAAGTTTTAAAAAACAGTATTTACAGCTTGCTCAAGGAAAGTTTAAGTATTCACAGTATTTACAACTTACTTAAGATAATTTTTACATTAGAAATCATGTTATTTACATCCTACCAAGATTAAAAAAAATAAATGTGATCTCAGTACAAATATAAAATAAACATTGGTCAGATAGGAAAGGAGAGGTAGTCTTTTTGAAAATCCCTTTTTTTGTGTGTGTGTGCAAAGATTGTAATATTAGTATTTATGTTTCTGTTGTGGATATTAGTACTATTTTCATAATTTTGCCTTGACATTTGTATTTATCAACAAAAGATGAAGTTTTATTTTACATATAGTATTTTTCAAGAGACATTTATTAGTAAGGTATCTTTAGTTACAAGTTTTCAATTCCATGACATTTTCAGGTTTGCATCTATGATGCACACTTGTGAAAATCCTCCCAAAATGGAAACTTTTATGCAAAAATGTTGAATCTGTATGGGCTAATTATGCTAAAAATAAAGTTTTGGTGAAAATAGTCATGTCTGTGAAATGTATAATATTGCCTGTTTTGTTTCTGTCCAATGTTGCTGTTGTGGACTACCATTTTAGTTGGTTGAAGAGTGATGATAGCAGAGGAATGCCAGATTTGGTTATAATTCATTCATCTTCTTCATTTAGTTTTAGTTAAGTTAGCTTTTGAATCAACAAATATTTTAGTAGCTGTTACACAGTTTTGCCTATTAGTAGCATAAATTTCCACAAGCCATGTTTGACACTGAGTGCAATTTACAAAAAATTGTTTTTTGCAGAAGGTTGCCGCAACCAACTTACTGAAGGATGACAGGTTTTCTGCCATGTTTCAAAATCCAGATTTCCAAATTGACTCAGAGAGTGTGGAGTATCGCCTTCTTAACCCAGTTGTTTCCAAACTTGACAAGGCTAAGAAGAAGAAATTGGCCAAAGAAGAATCACAGTTTGAAGAAGTTGAGGTAATGAGTGCAAGCAATATTTATTATGTTTATTTATGCTGGTGAGTATTGATGCTGTGGAAAGTTATTATTTTGTAAAATAGCCAAACTTTTTCTGTCAGACACTTTACTTAATCACATTTATGTTTGGAATTTAACTTGAGGTACATCCTGAATCAACTTCTACTACATAGATTAAAAACAATGTGCCTTTCCTATCAATATACTATTTAACATTTTATACCTGGGAAGAAACCTTTTGAAGATCCCCATTATGATTATTCTCCTGCCTTTTAATGTTCATTAGTTTAGGTTTTGCGCTGTACTGGACTTTGAACTAAGCGATAAGACTAAATGCTTTAAAGTGAAATGAGTGAGTACCTTATGGTCATAATTGTCGACATCTATTTGTTTCACTTCATGTTAATTTGCGTTATATACTAGTACTTATACCTGTCTTTATTATGCTATCCATTGTATGCCCTACTTTCAGAAATGACATGTGGCACTTAACTCATTCAGTGGCAAACCTAGATGCACCAATATTCCCACCAATATACTCATATCCATCGATTTTTGCTTTTATCTTTTGACCTTAATTATTAAAGTTTGATATTTAGTTACTGCCATGAACTAAGTGTCAGACCATGCTGTTTCTATATCATTGTATGTGGAACCTATTTAATGTTCCATTGTGGTAGGCTTTACTTGAACTTTATGGTATTTTGCTTTACTAGGTGTACCAGATGTTGAAAGCTGAATGCGTAATTCAAAAGAGAATTTTATTTGAAATGTAAATGTAAATGCCTCATTTCCTAACTCAAAACACAGGATAGATAACCATACTATGGAAAATGTCTAGTCTGCCTTACATTATTTGGACTTGGTTAGAATTAGGTTCCATCATCTCATGGGTGAGACACTGATTTCTGGATCCTTTAAAAGGTTCATTGGGCCATTTTTGAGTTTGATGTAAATATGGGGAGATAATTAGATGTTGGGTGAACACCAGTAAAATGGACCATCATTTTGATTTGTCTTTCATTGTATTGCTCTGGATATTCTGCATATTAATAGAAGAACAGAAAACCAGTCTGAATTGCACTCAACTGAGTATAGCCAATCACAGTGCAACTAGCATATGCGGGCTATTTTATTAGAAACTGATCATCATTGATATTTTAACTATTTAGTTCAAAAACAATGAAAGCTATGTCCATTCACAAATGATGATATTAGGAAGCAATCTGCAGAGAATTGCCTCTCCAACTTGGCTTGTTCAATCACCCTTTCCTCACCATCAGTCATAGTCCCAATATTCACATAAACATCACATGATGGAGAAGCAATCAGGCTCTAGTCAAAAGTAATGGAAATATGTTTAATGTGATAAAAAGTGCACAGAACAAAGTCAATTGAATCTTTGATTTATAATTTCTAACCTGACAGTGACTAGAATGGCACTAATACTGGTATCTTCTTGCATGTTTCATGCTTAACGAACTTCCTATACTAATGCTGCACCATATCATGTACACTGGGCTAGTTTATTTAAATATGTTTGCATAATGACATAGTTATTTCTTTTCGGTAACTGCCAGATAATTCCATAAATTGCTTGATTTGACATTGTAAATATCTGAAGCAGATAATATATGTACATCTATAGTCATGCATATACCCCTTTGTTTAAAATGGATTTGTCCAGCAACTGGAAATGGCTCTCAAGCATGTCCGTCTATTATATTGAAAACTTTTGTTAAGTATGAAATGCGCAGATGATGACAGTGTCAGGGTCATTCTACACAGTCAGGTTCGAAAATATAAAGCAATGAATGAATTGACTCAGTTCCTTCCACTTTTTATCACATTAAAGATTTCCATTATTGAAATCAGTAGAGGGGTACAAACGTGTTGATATACTTGGACTTAAACAGTACTCTAGGAGGAAGCAGACTCATCTGTTTTATAGAGAAGCATCTGTTCCCAGACAAAGATTGCTTGAATAAAGTTGTTTCAAAGGGATTGAAAATTGCACTCAGCACTCCTGTTTCAACATCACTTCTGTGATATGTGTAAGAGAAGGTGGGTAGTGGAAAAGTTTGCAAGCCAGACCCTCAAAGCATCTCCTCTTATCTGTTTCTTGTACCACATGCGATGGAATGCTTAGACCAGAGATTAAAATGAGCCAGCTCAGCAACTTCTTAGTCACACCTATCTTCAAGTGAAGACAGTTTAGTTAATAAGGCTTTCTTTATAGAGGGGTACACTGTTGTCTACTTCCTTTTTTTATAAGAAATGGATTTTTTAAAACTTGTAATATTTGAGTGCACCTTCACTCAGGTCAATTTGTGTAGATTGTTGAAGTCAAGGAGTTATTCTACAAAAGTGTTTGGTTTCCAGCTTTTCAGTACAGCCACAGACCTTCTTCATCTAGGCTGCTCAGTAGATCCATAGACCTTCCTCATCTGGGCCTGCTGTTGATACGGCTTTTACAAATGGCTATTTTAAGCCATTGTTGCCATTTTCCAGTCATTTGAATAATTGAGATCTTTGAGTGAGACCAGTTATTTCCTACATTAAAAGCTGAATTGTTATTGGCTGTCAGCAGAGTACTTTGGAGTCACCTCAACCTCAGCCAGAGATTGTGGTCTGTATTGAGGCCAGTACATGAGGTTGATGTATCCAGCTGTTGCCTCACATTCACTACATTCAACAGAGGCCAGAGACTGCAGATAAAGGTCTGCACATAGATATCCTGGTTATTAGGATTTAAATCAATGCCTTTCCTGTGAGGATTTGCATTTTGGATACATTGCCATCATAATGTTGGACACGTAATGTAATTCACAAATAAGGGAACCAATTCTCAGATCTCTTTGTTCTGGTATGGGTTTTTCTTATGTGTTACCTGCATTAGATCATGGTTCACATAATCATATTTTGGGTAGGTGAATGTACTAACTTGGTCCCTATCAAGGAGTGGTCTGACATTCCTCACTGCGTGGTCTTTCCATGTGTGAATCCTCAATTGAATTAGTACTCAGGAGTTGTCTGATGGTCGAGGTGGAATCACAAACTGTAAACCTTTTGTGTCTCAGGTTCTGGACCCAGAACTTGGCAGTGCATGTTTGCATTTAATTAGTGAAACGACCTTGGTGTATTCTTTCCAGCCCACATTGCTAGATTTCCAAGAAAATTAAAATATAATAATATCGAATCAGAACTTAAAGATGATTCTATTCATATCTCTCAGATGAGACAAATCCAGGTTCAGCAGCCTGTAATGTTCCCAGAAAGATCTGTCATTTCTTAACCTGCTCAAACAGCCAGGATCACAAGTCTTCCATCCCAGTCCATACAAAATCCACACTTGACAGCAGTAAGAAGTAGTTCAACCCTTTAACCATGGAGAAAATCACTAGGGAGCCCGAACTTTGAAGGATTATGAGTAAAGTGGCATTTGTTTGGTGCTGATCAAGAAAAAAACCAAGGACATAAGTCATTTATAAGTGTCCATCCAATAGCTAGTTTCTTTCTCAGTCTCTCTCATGAGGAAATATCAACACCAAGCACTATTGTAAGCAATTGATCATGATTTTCACCATTTTCCTACATCATCAGATATTATGGGTGAGCCCTGACAAAGATCTCTTTGACCTATTAGTGAATTCAGATCAGAGACTCAAAATTGAATGATTTTTGGTTCATGCTGGGCCCATTCCTGCAAGATGGAGCCCAGTAAAGGAGGGATAGCAGGATATCACATTCCATGTTTTGGCCGTTTGGCTGAAGTGTGTGATATGTTTAACATATTTAGAGATTCTCAGAGTCAGATATGCCTTGTAAATATACCAGGACAAGATAGTGGAGTTGTCTACAAACCTTACAGTTAGCTGTATCAAGCTCTACTTTTGGAATTCAGCCACGTAAGCTTTGTTGAATCAAATATCTAAACTCTCATGCTGAACCAGTTCATTCACACATCATGATTTAGCATGGAAACACCAAGACTGGCTCTCAGTACTATTTAGAAGGGAGAATTTGCAGTCAGCCAAAACTTGAAGAAAACCTACCCTATTCCTATCCACAATTTTCCCATAGTTTAGATGTTCAGGGATATGGTATACCATTCAAAGCATTCCATTTTAGTCTAAATGTCAGTCCCTGAGACTTCTTGAAAATGATGATGGATAGGTTTGCTTTGCACTTCCAAAACACCTCCTTGTGACTTCAAACTACATGGTTGACATTCCACAGAGGCACCAGGTGAGGTATCTTTTATATGAAGACATGAAATCCCTAATCTTGCTTTGCTTCACCTTGCTTTCCATGTCAACAAGTCTGATTTGATCCCAACATTTTGAGTTCTGGACCAAGTCTGTCTTTCTCATGAATGTGCCCTGAAAATCATCTTGGCAGTATCTACTAATCACAAAGATTTGAGACTTTATTGATCTTTTGGGACTTGTTGGTGCTCTCTGCCTTTCCACTTTCATTAAGTCATTGGGGTTTGGTCCCTTTAGGACTGCTTATTGCACATCAGATTCCTGGAGATAAGGACCATAGTGAATGCCTTTTAATCATGACTTGATAAACTATAAAGGGTGTTCTTTTTCTATCCAATTCCACTGTTTTATCACTCATATCAAAAAATGTGTGCTAAGATACCAAATCCATAGACCCTTACCTTCTGTATTGTGATGCTTATATGTGGTGTCAACTTCGACAGATCCATGTCCAGGTTTGCCAGTTTCTAGGCAAGTTCACTACTTCTACAGATTCACTGTCAATGATGAAATCAGCAAATTAATACTGTCACAATGGAATCGGCAAATTAATACCAAATGGTCTGTTAACCATTGTGGATAAATTTATGATGGAATGAAAAGTGTCAACTCTCCATTGCCAGAGCCAAATGTCTGGGCAGTCATTGCTCTTTCTAACCACCTAGATTTACAAAATCTTGCAGAAAATCAGTGTGCTTCCTTCATGTGAGAAGATCATGGCTCAGTGATCATTTGAACTGAGCAGTGATTTCCATTAAATTTTTCCATCTCCCAAACAGATCCTGATGAATCATCCAAATCCAAGTGGCTGAATTTGATCGTCTGGCTCTGACACAAATCTTTAAAAAAAATGGTTCTCAAAAAAAGAATATGAAGTAAATTGGAGCGTTACCTTCCAATATTACAATCAAAAACAGTATCTCCTTTTAAACGCTTAAGTGTAACAGATTGCTAATGTCATCCATTGCATCTTCAAGTAGATCCATTTAGCTTCCCTTCACCATCAAAAACCACCATTTCACAATTTCAGGCATGTTTGAACATGGAAGGGATGATTAATGCAGAAGACTTGTTGCAGGCTTTGACTCCTTGTCCTGATGTGGTTGACACCCAACTTTGAATCAACTCTGATACAAAAGCTACTTCCAAGTTATTCTTTGCCCAAATTGTGTCCTTACATCAACAATACACTAAACAAGCCATATCACACATGACACTTGAAGCAGCTTCACATACATTAGGAGACCAGATATAGGACTAACAAATGAGTGAGGGTATGTAAATCCTCCCCCATGCCTATTCTCCTAATGCAATATTATGAGATCATGTATTTGAAGTAAAAACTAGTTTTTGGAGCACATTGTGTTTTGTCAATACTATTTACTCAGTTGTAAAAAATTGAACCCCCCACTCCCCATCAAATTGTTTTTCACATAAATACATTCTGAAAAAGCATGTACGTCCATTTCAGTGGTACTGAGAAATAGAAGGGATTTGGCTTCAGTCCCACTATCCAAGGGAGACCACTCTCCTGACTTCCATGTAAATCAATGCATCGTAGTTGATTTTTAATTTGCAAAAATGTTTTGTGTAGATGTGCTTTGTTCACAGTTTTTCAAGACTGTACAAAACTGTTTAGGCTATTGATGACTTTTTTAGATTAGAAAAGGGTTGTGTAAATGGAATGTTTTTTTTCCTGCTATATATAATAATCTCATAAAGTACACTATACCTGAAAATAACATTTTCATTTTATCTCACAAAATCTCAAAATTTCAAAGTGAGGTCATCACTGCTGGGAGATTTACAAACATTCAGAATATGAAAAGTATATTAATTTTAATCTTGAGGATTTATAGTGCTTAACTGTCACACAGTTAAAACAAAAATTCTGTGAAAATACTGAATAGAAATAGACTAGAGATTTTTAAAAAAATTATAACAAATGAATTTTCATAAGATTTATGACTATTTAGTTGAGAAAATGAAAATAGTGATAAATTTAGAAGAAACAAATTGTGTTCTTTTTTCCATGAAAGGCATGTAATTGAGAACAGAAAACTTTTTTATTTATGTGAAAAAAATTTTAGCCATGAAAAACAAAATTCCCAAACTATGGAATAATGTTATTTTAATTAAAATAACAAACTTATAGCATTTTGTTTTTTTTAATAAATACCAAACTATAGAATAATGTTGTTTTATTTAAAATACCAGAACTATCTGATAATGTTTAATTAATTAAAATACCAAAAATAATTGTTATTTTGAATAAAATAACAAACTAGAATGATGTTTTAATTAAAATACCAAAAACTACAACATGGTGGTATTATAAAAAAAAACTATGAAACTATAGAATAATGTCATTTTATTTAAAATATCAAAACCAAAACTGTAGAAAAATGTTATTTTAAATTAAAATTCTTTAGATAATTGTCAGACTTAGATCCAGGATTCAGAAAATGGGTTTATGTAGACATTTTTAGGGTTTCAAATTAACCTTAGTCATTTTTGTCACAGACAAGTAAATTTCACCACAGACTAAAATCAGTATATTAGTCTAAAAGTTACTAAGGAATTTTAAATGTTTAATTAATTTAAGTTTTATAGAGGGGGGGCTGCTGTTGTCTGAATTTGAAAAGATATTGATTGTTTATTTGCAGATTGTAGTTATGGTTTATTGAAACTACATGCTTTTATTGTTAAACTGTATATACTTGTATATCTAAAATGATTGGACTGATATTATTAGAACTTAAACTGTATACACATGTACATCTAAACATGATTGGACAGATATTAAAACTTAAACTGTATATACATGTACATCTAAACATGATTGGACAAATATTATTAAAACTTAAAAAGAACTTTCTTAAATTGGTTTAATGCAAAATAAGCTTCAGTATATTAAAAAAAAAACTTTTAGTATAAAACCTGTTTCTAAAAGATATTTTTTATTTGCTTGGCTCTTTGTGATTTTAAAATGAGAAACCCAACACAAAACAAAAATGTTTGAGAATAGGGTTGATTATTATTTTTATTATTGATCAATATATTCTGAATGCTCATATTTGCTTATCAACACTATACATACATGTATGTGATGTCATGATATTATTCAGGCTTTCCCTAGCTGATCTCCACTTTCAAATCAATATAAAGAACATTCACCCAGAACTTATAGCCTCATTTTGATCTTTAGCAGTCGGTATAAAAAATGGCAGCTTGTACAAAATGCTTATTTTAATGGTGTCCATTTCCCTGGAATTTTATTGCAAATGCTGTACATTTTTCAGGAGGACGAGGAGGGAAGTGATGCAAGCAGTTCTGATGATGAACATACTTGGACAAGTGAGCTTAAACAACAGCACAAACAGCTCAAAAGGGAACTAAGACAGAAAAGAAAGCAAGTAGAGGAGAAGAATGCTAGTAGACCTCGATTCTTTGAAGTAAAAGAGGGGCAGGAAATAAAATCCCTGCATGATAAGCAGGATAATAAGAAGAGTGAGCTGAAGTGAGTATCATAGATGACCTTTGTTGGATTGTATTAAGAATGTTCTAAAATAAAATTCGACTCATTGTGAACATATTATAAGCATTATTTTTTTCAACCAAAACATGCAGCTTCATGTGGATTAATGATTTTGTAGGGTTGAACACCATTTTCAGCACAAGATAGGCTATACATGGTGGCCAGTATAAATGGTGGAGGAAGAACCCCGGAAAGAACCATTGACTCACAAAAAGCTACTGGCAAGCTTTTTCACGTACCTACATTGGCTAAGCCTGAGACTTGAGCCCACACAGAAAGAGGTGAGACTGCAGTAATCTGTAACAGTGAGTGCTTTTGACCACTTGGATTAATGAAAATATACTGCCTATTAATTGAGTCAACAGGTCATGCTAATGAAATATTACAACCTAACAAAATGGCAAAAGTTTTAAGTTTTATATTTGGTCAATTTACACTTAAACTTCCACTTTGTTATTTGCCGTTTTTCCTACAAAATAGTTTAATACGTCTTTAAATTGTCACTCAGGTTGAGTTGCTGAAGCTGGTCTTATGATCAGGTCACCATTATATACAGGTAAATGTGTACTACAGTCAAACACACTTATCTCAACCTTGGTTATCTTGAGAACCTGTATATCTCGAGCACTTTGGTCCAGTCCCGAAAATCTTTATTATTAAATTATTTTTCCCCACTTATCTCGACCCCTTTTAAGTTGATAATCCGGTTTTATAGGGCATAAGTTTCAGTCCGAAGTAACACAGCATCGCAAATTTGATCTTATCTATAACTCTGAAAATTTTCAGGTTAACATCATTAAATGTAGCTAAAAATACTTCATTTGTTTTCCACAATATATTTAAAACAAATTCAGTAATAATTGAAGTGGTTTATGCTTGGTGCAAGTGTAAGCCTTTAACTTCAGCATGGCTAGATCACTTGACTCACAATAATCTGTAAATAAAAACCCACAAAACTCCAAACTAGGTTGCTCCCCACTGTTTATTAATTTGTTTTGAACAAGATTAAATAAAGACATCAACGATATTGTAAAACAAAGTCTCCAGCACCCAGTATTTTTCTTAATGAAAATGGCGATCGCTGTACCACAATTACATCCTCTTCATTATAAACCGAATGTAGCAGAAGGCAACTAATAGGATTAAAATTTGAAACAAAAAAGTGCTTTCATTTGTGTTGTTTTTATCTTGATTTTCAAAGTCTTGCAATCCATCAAAGAGATTAGCCAATTCTCCTTCTGTTGCTGTGTTCTTGTCAACAATCACTGATCAAAGTTGGGAGGGATATGTGACTACAACTGTATGAATAGAATAAGTTGTCTTTTAACTGCATGAATGGGAAAAGTTGGCTTCATACAGAATTTGATGTTGAGATAGTTAACTTTAAAGACTTAAAACGCATTTTACAGTTTGTCGGTTCATGAATACAGACATCCTTGTCTTTTTCCAGTACAGAAGCAAAATTTATATGTAAAAACCAGCATATACTGGTGTAAAGGAACCTCTGATGATCACAAATAAAACAGTTGATTTTCACACAATATTGGTCAGTTACATTTTGCTGCAAGTCACAAGTCCACTCTAACAAAAGAAACACTTTCAAAAAAATTAGTCCTACATGTACATGTACTTCAATTGGTCTAGATTTGGATTGTATGAGAGAATCATTGTTTTGCTGAGGCTACCAGAGGAATGTGGCTATTCACAGAGAAAAAAAAACAATTTAAACCAGTGACATTGATGCATTAACTTATTGTTGTAAAAATGTGTGCCTTGATACTTATTATAATTTTAAAGACCTCTAATCTTTTTTCTCCAACCATGCTTGACTGAATTACTATTTTTATTGTGCATTAGAAATGCCATTTGTTTTTAGAAATATAACTCCTCATTTTTGGTACTTCAGATGCATAATCATTGTTCTGCAATAGATTTATCAACTAAACCCGAATATCTTGGGACCCGGTTATGTCAACAGTGTTTTGACACCTCAGCTGTAACAAGATAACTGAGTTTGGGATTTCTGGATTTACAACAAAAATACTTTGGATGGTAATACAAACAATATTGAATGATGTATGAAAATAAGAAGCCAAATATGATTGATATGTGCATGAATGGGTCCAAATATTGGACGAATTAACATAATTCACACGATCCTACTATTGAAACAAATACAAAAGCAAACACATTGTCATATTCAGTACCAGGATGAAATAAAAAAAACCCAGATTCATGGTATAACACAAAACTGAAAATACAACAAATAATGTTTTCACTCTAAATAATGAATTGCAAAACAAATAATGTTTTCACTCAAAATAGTGAATTGATAATTTACTCACTCAGAATAGTGAACTGACATTTTCACTCATTCAAAATAGTGAACTGATATTGTATTTAATCAAAATAGTGAACACATGTTAATAAAGCAATATATCTCTTCACCCCTAAACACTGGGTAAAACAAAACCCCTAATATAGCCCACGGCCAAAAGATTACATGTATGGATCAACGTATATACTCACTTCAATTCACTCTTTGCTGCCAGTTCCACTGGCCAAACAAGCAATGATTTGGTAGTCACCGACCACCATTGATTCTTTTGGTCCAACAAGCAATTTGCAACAACCGATCACCTACAACCCAACTAGCAATGATCAGCATGGATCACTCCAAACATTTTCAAAATATTTGAAGCACTTGAGACAGCTTGAAGTAGCTCAAAAACACATGCACACATGCAGCTGAAAAATACATCCCCAGTACTGTGTACTATGTATGACACTGGTATATACAGTAACAAGTAAAGATGTTACATACAGTAAGTTATAAATGATACGTTATCAGTCTTGCATTACAAAATAATAAACAGGTTCAGAAGTGAACTGTTGAATTATACGATTCATAATGCAACTTTGTAAAGTTCTTGCTAAGTCTCAGATAATAGAAAATATTAGCATCAAAGCTACAGAAATACGAAAATAAACATGATAGTACATTAGCTATAAGTTACAATACATATAAGTAAATAAAATTACATACCTCTACAGCTAGAGATATGCAGGTCTCAAAGTAGACCTATGACTGACAAAACGGTCTGTAACGATTTTAGTGTGATGTATATATACATAGATAGTGTAACTCTACATTGTCTGTGCAATTCATGTATTTGGGTTTTCCCATCAAAAGTACTTTGCTTGTGCAGCACAGAATGAACCGAATTCACTTGCTTTTAAATAATGTATAATATACATCAATCACCCTCGGGTGTCGTCGTACACAAGAAACTCGAGTACATGCATTTTATAAAGAAATATATTTACACATTTCCGTAACAGCAACATAATATAGATAACCGGATTTGACTATAATTTATGTTGTACCTGACCATTATATACAAGTGTCTATTATATAGAAGTTACAGCTATAACAATTTTGGCTTTATTCATTTGCAGTGTTTTGTCTTTGCTACACTGACTACTGACTTGAGACTTGGATCACTAATAGTGAATACATATGTAATACCTTGAAAATGTTTGGAAACCACAGAATAAAATAAATAACAGCTTAATAAAATTCACAGCTTTGCTGTCACTAGCGTTTTATATTTTATTCAAGAAAGAAGGATTGAATTTTCAGGTTTTCAAAAACACTTGCATTTTTTCAAAGTAGTAGCTTTCTTTAAATAAAGAAAAGATATTTTCATATGGAAATTTGATTTCTTTGGCATAATGTTTTACATAGCAGTCAAGTTAAAAAGTGTGTTAACATAGTAAAGACACATATTAGCATCATCAGTAGTAGCAAAAGTTTGAAAATCCATTGTTGTCCTTGGGCAATCAGCTTTTGAAAGTAGATGCCCATTAAATTTTTATGGTTGTCTGGTAAAGTACTGCATTTGTCCCTCAAGATTGCTGTAATCAATATGATTTTACAACTTTTGTCATACGCAATACTTAAGTCACCGTCAGTCCTGCTGATGGAGTATCATGCAAGTTCAGTTTCAATCTGAGATCAGCTTTGAAAGATAATTGAACAATATTTTTATTTCAATGGCATCTTGTTGTTCATCACCATTATTACAGTTGTTTCCCATCCTTGACCAGAAATGATTCCATATATTATATTATCTGAGTTTACATCATTACTATTCACATTATCATTAATCTCATACAATCGTTACTCGAATACTGTTAATCCTTTATTTGGACTGTTGTAAAGATACCTGCTTTCCACATGGGATGTAAGTTAAGCCATTACTGAACATGCCAATAGAGTTTGCAAAAATTGGAATTGGATTGGTTTATAAAATATGCCATATTCCTATAATTAAAGCTAGCCAGATGAAATATGTCATGGGTACAGCAAGTACCCATGCCCATTTCTTGAACAGAATAATAAGAAAAATGCTGTTCAAAATTATAGGCATTCATTGTGGCAGGCTAAAGATTAAAGACACCACGTCAGTATGTTGATTTGTTGACAGATGAACATTTGCATATCTTATTTCTTTAAGGGTTACCCCATGAGGCTGGTCAGGTAGTATAGACTGATTAATTAAACAAATAATAAATAGTCAACATATGTGAATTAGTTTGATTTCTTAGAAATTATCAAATATTCACCTTGCTGTTGGCAATCAGAGGGACAATTGAATGATAAAATATTTGTTACTGGAAATATAAAATTCCATTTTAAAACTTTCTTTTTTAGGAAATCTTTGGCTGAAAGACTTGAGGATCAGAAAGACACCACTGTGATAAGGGAGCATTCGGGTTCCATAGGAAATAAGACGATGACTTTTTCATTGAAAAAAGTAAGGTCCTTATGTGATGAAAATTACAATTAATTGTAGAAACACTTTTCAGAGTAAGTACATGATGATTAACAAGTACTGATATAAAGCCCTATAAGGAATCAAGGAATTTGTGTATATCCCAAATGATCAGGTTGTTGTCTCAAAATCAAGAAGTAGGCATAACTTACTATGATAGTGGTAGTTCTGTCATTATCATTCAAAACTCTAGGAGGCATTATTGCCATACCTTGAATGTCCATACATTGCCCTTTAACTGTAATACTTTAACTTTTTATGTATGCAGGCTAGAAATAAGATTTCAGACATGCAAGCAGGCTAGACATAAAATTCCATGTATGCAAGTAGACTAGACATAAAATTCCTGAGATGCAAGCAGGCTAGAAGTATTATTCCAGAAATACAGGCAGGCTACACACGATTCATTGGATAAATTTGTATACTGTTTACAGTGTGCATTGGGAGTACTTAAGTTATTGTATCACTGTACATCAATCAAACATTATACATACCAATAAATAAGGAGTACTGACTAATACTATCAATGGCAAAGGTTTATTACCTGATTTACAGGAACTATGATAGCTTGTTGGACACTGAGGCCTATATCCATCAGTGATCACAAATCTGACTGCCACTTTATGTCACACACAAATTCATATTGCTTACATGCCAATCCCTGGCAAGGAAAAAGCATAATCCAAGTGAACAAAAGGAGTAATCTGAGCAGAAAAAACGTAATCCACATATAACATAATAAAATTCAATGAGCATATGTACAAAAGACATGTATATTTTCTGCAATTTTGGCGTCTGGAAGCATCTGTTTGAACAAAGGACCAAAGTTGTATTCTAACACTAGTTGTAGTCAGTGTTCTATTAAGAGCTCTGTAAATAACTCCCCTGCATTTATAAAATTCATTTCCACATTTTAGTTCTGTTGTAAAAGAAGTTACCTTAGTATTGGAGTTAGCAATACGAGCTAATTCAAGGCATCTTTTTTTTTACACTATGACCAATATTAAAATCCTTTCCACACAGCCTGCAATGGGCATGAAGCTATCCTAGAATGGCACTGAATTGTGTTATTCATGTATTCATCCAAGTCATTTTTTTTCTTTTTAAACCATCTGTGAAATCATTTAAGAAACATTTTTGGTGTAACATACGCATTGACTAGAATAAATGGGATGACTTTTACTGCCAAATTCCTACAGAATGTTTCTGTACTTCACATTATTTTTAACAAAGAATATGTGAGCAAAGATCAAAATATTAAAAAGCCAGTCTATTCTTTCCTAAGCTAGACAGCTGCTATAAATAGAAACAGAGGTCTTCTTGGAAATTGGGCAGTTGCTATAAATAGAACATAATACTTAGGAAAGTCACCACTAGTCTACTTTCTATATGTTTTGTGCGATTAGTGGGATGTTAATAAAAATGAGAAAACAGTTTATTAACTTTTTTGGGAAGGGGATATACCGAAATATAATAATCCAAATACATTTACTTGTAAGGTGTAATTTAGTGAAAAAAAAGCATAATGATTATGCCAAAAGCATAATGGTTGGCATATATGATTTTGTGACAGTGTTTTTCAACCATTTTTCATGAAATCTTCAGTATATACTAAAAAAAAAAAACAATTCACACAAGATAAATTACAACATAAAAAACTTTTGATTATATATCATTTACTATGTTGATGGGTAGGTCATGGTCATTTTTGTTCTGGCAACAGGTCACTTATTAACTTTTGGGATGCCATATACTATAGCTATTTCACTTTTGTAGAGAAAATCTTCAATAGTCATTCATATAATATGTCACCTGGTCAACAATATTCATATAGAATAAATCTTGAATGATGTTTTTAAACCACATTTTCAAACATAACTAAACCAAGTCTGAATAGATGATTTCTTTTTTTATACATTATTGAGATTATGATTATTTTTTTACATTATTATTATTAGTACACATAATTTTCATATTATTATTATTATTAACACAAATTTGAGCCGTTCTACACTTTGAAAGCAGCAAAGACCTGTAAGCAAATTGTATCTGCCATTTGTAGATCTGTTCACCCTGAAATTAGTTTGCTCAAATTCTGTCCATAATATTAGTCACCTGACCATAGTTTGTAAAATCAACAGTGACAGCTGTATCAAATGTGAACAGTTTTGAAAAGTTTTGCATCCTGCTGACCTGGGGTTGGGAACCACTGATCTGATCAGCCCCCAACCTCAGGGCCACAGTCATTGGTACATATCTTCATTTGTTATTCAAAGCAGAGTGATCATGACAGTACAATTATTTTAGTTACATGTTGGCAGTTTATCATAACATCACTTGAGGGATTAAGTGAGAGATTAACTTCCCAAAAAAAATTCTGGCATAACATGAAATTTAGTAGCAACCCCAGTCATTTTTCTAATATTGAAATAATGCAAATACTTGATTTCTTTGTATAGATCTGTTTAACAGCATTCCAAAATAGTTTAAGTTTTTAAAACATCTCTTAAAAAAAAAGTTATACAACTTTTAACTTCCAAAATATTTACAAATTTCTAGAATTTGTGTCTTATATAAATGTATTCAGATTATATGGCAGGCATGGAACCGAAGTAAAATGTTCTTTCCATAAATTTTTTTTATAAATTTCTTTTTCTTTGAGATATTATGAAATTTTCTATTCTGATTGCATTTTTCCTGCTGAATTCATTGCTCTCATTAAATCTGTTGTCCGACGTCATTAGTTTCATTTATAAATGAAAAGCATATAAACACTTTTATGACAGTTAACCTAACACAAACATATATTAGCAACAGTTTAATTGTATGTAAAACAACTTTGAAAACAACAAAAATGCAAAGTATATTCATAATTGTCCTTGAAACAATATTGCAAGACCAAATTTCAAACATACTGTGATGTTAAAGAATGTCACTAATTCCTTGTTTAGAAGTAAAAATATCAACAAATGATGAATAATTGACAATAAGATGTACTGTAAGCATATATAAACCATCATCTATGTACAACTATATCGTTTATATTCCTGCCCAAGTCATGCTTTTATTAAAAGTAAGCACATTTAAATATTTCATGCTGATTTCCAATTTCAGAGAATTCTGATAAACCATTGTCGACCTGAATTTAGGCAAAATGGTATAAACTTGTTGTCAGAATAAACTGCTTGTCAACAATTTGTCTACCCTACAAGATCACTGAAAGAACTCTTCCTTCATACATGGTGACAAAGTTTTCACATGCTGTTTTATCATCCTTTACTTCTTCAACTATACCAGGATACCTGATATGCTATTGCCACATACTCATTTTCTCTGAACATGTGGTTTAATCCTTCATAATCCATGTCATGAAAAGCGTCTGAAATTTTGTGCCAATTCTTTTTTTACCTTATAAGAGCAGGACCTTTAATTTTCATGTCTTTCTTTATAACCATTTCTTTGTGAATTTCAGACTTTTTTTTATTTAATATGTGTTCTTGTTGTATTTCATGACCACCTTTTCTTGCAGAAAGCATGTTAGGATGATTTAGAGGCTTCATTTCACTTAGCCACTTCATCATGGGAATTTTTTCCATTTCAACAAATGTATGGTGGTGATCTGATGCATCAGGCCACCTCCTTGTACTTCTGTCGAGGTCACCAAAGGGATGGTCACATGCAAGATTAATAACATGCACAAAATTTGTTCCAATATCGAAGGGGTTGTTTGGTGACCAATGTTCACTTTGATTCAGAAGATGAGTGGGTGTTTCCATACATTGTTCTAAGAATTGTTTCATTTCCAGAATATGTGGGGAATGGTCTAGATATATTACCTTGCCTGTGGTGATGAATATACAGACCATGTCAGACTTCAGATCTGTTAAGAGAGATTTTATTTTTAGATTGTCCACTGTCTCAATAACTTTTATGAAGTCCTATCGATGGATAAATACTTCAGCTGAAGTTTCAAATGCTACATTGAACCTGTTGTCTCGATGATTTCCTATTACCAACTTGATACCATTTGCCATGCAGTGTGCATCCCAGTTATCCATATTCCATTGTGATCACCAACTGGCCCAAACACTTCTGATGTAGTATGAACAACCTGCTCAACGACTGTTTCTTGTTTACTCCAACACTGGAATACTACCAACAGGTCCCACTGAATCAACTAGTTTGGTTTCTATTTTTTTTTCATGCCGGGTTTGGTGTAGCTATGAAAGACAAGAAGCACATGAGCCATACAGTAGAAATGATGAACAATACCATTGTCCCCTTCAAAGTCTTTGAGAATATCATCATACCATTCATCTAACAACTTATTGGTCAATTTTTCATCGCTGGCTCAATCGCTCATTGTGTAAGATGATTTTGCTAAAGACCAGTGCTTCATCTTCTGTTTTTTTCCTTGAATAAGTTTGAATGAAGTTCTCATAGCTCATTCAGGAGGTTGTATGGAACATTCTTTTTGGAAATTGCATTTTCTTTATAAACTCTGTCAAACCCTAAACTGATCACATCACCGCTGTCAAGTGTTATAGAAGTGTCTACAATTTTCTGTTTTTTCCTTGTTGTGCCATCCATACCTAAGCCCCAGTTTTCTGAAATAAATGTTTTTGCTGTGTAATGTCCTTTGTCGACTCTTGCTTTAATGGTTGTAGAGTTTGGTAAATCAGATCTGTCTAAACATTTATCTAATATATGTTGTAACAGAGACTGAATTACTGGAGATACTTTCTCAACAGCAACTTTAACCCAACCAGTTCAATCGCACAAAGACGAACCTCGTGGCTATAGCTTCCATCTTCATAACTTGCTTTTCTAAAGAGACAAGATGTTTAATTTCTCACTTTCTATTTTCAGAAATAACTTGCACTTCCTCTGTCAATACAGTAATTTTGTCAGTTGATGCTTGGTTCTCATTGGTCACAATTTCAAGTTTTAGTTCACTTTCTTTCAGTTTTTCAGTTGTCTTTATTTGGCTCTCTTGCCTGCTAATTGTTTCAAGTCATGCAAAGTACACAAGTGTTTCTTTGAGGACTCGTCTTTTATTTACATTCCACACAGAATATTGACCACTTCTGTTTTTAATGTTTTCTAACTACTCAGTATTTTAGGTAATTTTCTTCTGAAGTTTTTGGTAATGTTTTAACGGTTTCTTATTTGAATACTTAAATAAGTTAGTTTCATTTTTCAGAGTTTCATCATCATCATTGTCATCAATGTCAACAAGATTACAACTTGCCTGAACACTAATGGGATTTTTCTTAGTGCTTTAATTTTCATTTTCCATCTGATAAAGAGTACATTTGGAACTGCTTCATCACAAAACACTGTTCAGTTTTTTTTGTGGTCAGATATGGGCTGAATGTGGCACTCATTAGTTCCTTTACATTTTTAAACCTAGAAACTTTCTTTTTGGTGAAATTTTTTTTTTCTGTTCACATATTTACTAACCTTTAAGAGATTTCACATTCACACTTTCAGGGCTGGAGTTCAACTTTTAAATAATAATTGAACAAGGCATACGTGTCTTTGCCATGGTGTTCAGTGTATGAATTTATTTTTAAGTACAAGTCCATTTGTTAGTTTGTGAATTAAAGTTGGTTTCATCATCTAAATCCTGTGATGTTATAATTAGATCCTTGCAGGATGGACCAGGGAATGCAGCCATCTTTTACTTAGAATTTACATTTCAGTACAGTAGAACCTGTATTGAGATACCAGTTATGTGAGACCACCTGTCTTGAGAGACCTTATTCTGAATGGACATATTTATTGAATATATAGTTATGACTTGTTATGAGAGACCACCTGTCTTGAGAGACTATAATTTTCTGGCAGAAGAGGTGCTCTTTCAAGACAGGTTCTACTGCATCATATAACTGCCAAAAACATTATCACTTACAGACTTTGTGGGGTTTTTTTGTTTTGTATTTTGAAAACATTATTGATTCTATCAAATGTGATCAGTGCAATGTGAATTTAAGAACCTGCTTGCAGTATGTGTGTAGTTAATTTGCTATGCTCATCAAAGTAAAAAAAATTATACCAAAACTTTGCATTTGTCTGATAGTGATGCGATTTTTTTTATCATTATTTTATCAGACAATGTACCATTACAAAATTTAAACAAATGCAGTAACATAATGAATACAAGGTTGAACTTAATTTAAAACCGATTACCATTTGTCAGTTCAGATATTTACAGCATCGACAACTTGATCCTATTTATAGTGGACAAAAATCTGCTTTGCATGTTCATTTTGTGACTGTATACTGTCTAAACCGTACAAACTTAATACAATAAAAACTATTTAAAAAAACATCTTACCATATTCTTCTGGCACACCAATTTGTACGAAATTGATAGTAAGTTTAGTTTTGGAACATCAGTTGTGGAAAAGTTGACATCATTATCAGCTGTTAGAAAATTCAAATATGGCTGACAATGTCGACACAGGGAGATTAAAATGTTTTACAAATTTGATGCTCATTGCAGTTGGTTTATGAATGTTTCCGATGTATAAATTTGGTAGCAATATAAAGCTTGGAAATTGCCCATTTTGAAGATATATGATGCATTTATTTAAATTGTCAAACTTTTGGTCAAATCTGCATAAAGTTAGAGGGATTATTTCTTTGTGTAGGAATATCACAGGAACATGCTTCAGCCACGACCAAATTGTTTACATCTCCTCTGATTGGATTGAAAATATGAATATTCATGAAATTTTATAACCTGCATTTTGTAACAGTGAGAGGTGTTACATGACCCCAGCACAATCTTTGCTCATTTCCAATAATGCATGAAACCCATTACTTTCAATGATTATAAAGTAATAATTCCATTAATATAACATCAAATATAAAAAGAAAACATGCCCATTATAGATAATTTTATTAGTTTTTACAGTATATAAAATACGTTGCCATCTGATGACATGTATTGCAGCTGCAATGAAAATTATGCACTTGGTCAACAATTTCATCAGATTTCCAGGTAAACTGACATTTTGTCTGTGTTAGACTGGGCTTGCTAAATTTAGTTTAAGTACAGCATTTTCAAACACTTAGATTATAAAATTGAAGAGACTTAAAAAAAAAAAATAGAACTTTGATCATGCTGCATCTTTGTGGAAAAAAATTTTGCCAATGAAATCAATAATTTGAACCATAACCATATTTTTGTGAATATTTCAGAATAAAATTATGATGAAATCTTAACTGTAAACAGTTCTTCATTTGGAGTTTTAATTTCTTAAAATACTTGACTGATTAAATTAGGGTATATAATTCTTTATTTATTTTCATTATTTGTGTTCTGCTTTGATGAATATTTTGATGTACCTTGACAGATGTAAATTTTTACTTGTTGGTCCACTTGGACCCAGGCGAAATTTTGGCTTTGGTCAATATACAGGTGGGACATTTGTGTTCCTTGTACACATTATATTTTTAAATATCTGGAACAGCTTTCTATACAAAACATGACCATTTCTTTTTTGCAGAGTAAAAAGGAGGATCAGATTGATCAAGACACAAGACAGCATCATATGGAGAGAAAGAAAATCAGGCGTTCTGCTGGTGAAATAACAAAGACTTTTAAAACCAGTACAAAATTCTGGAGAGGAAAGAGAGGAAAATGACATCCAATAAGACATTAAGTAAATTTAGCTGGAAAAGAATACAGAGCTCAGCTATTTTGAACCTGTCCTTGTATGTGCAGCTCTCTTAAGAGCAGTCAGAACAGATCCATCACACTTTCAAAGATGTTTGAATCAAAATGCCTCCAGAAGTTTTCTATCAAGAACAGCATTTAGAACTTGTCATTGAAACACATTCTTATCTGTATGAATGAGAGACTCGTTTAAAAGATAAATTCAGAAATTCACATGATTTTCTCATAAATTATTTGTATCTAAGTTTTTCATTAAACAGGTATTAATTTTATAGCCTGTGTAGGATAGATTGGAAATCAAGTTTATTTATATTCAGTTTGTTTCTCATTGAAAAAGAAAAACCTTATGGATGACATAAGAACAAAAGAGAAGTTTGCAATTTTAGAAATTTGATCTTTATAGCATATGTCGATAAAGTTCAATTCAATATTTAATCATTTGTTTTAGATACATGATTATAAAACATTTCCAGCTAAAACATGAAAACATAAGCCAGTTTTGAAGGTTTTATAAGATTGTGTAATTTGTGAATCAGTCAGGCATTTTTTAAAGGAAGGAAAGCATAAGAGAAAAAGGAATGCAAAAGCAAGGGAAATACACTCATTTGTTCTATACAGATGGAAAATGATACAAGTTATTTGTAACTGATCATTGACGCAAGGTAAATAAATATTTCTCTTAATGACCTAAAATGGACAATGCCATCAGTTGTTAACAATACATGACTAGTCAGATAATTATTTTAGTGAATTATATGTATGATTAAAATTCACAGACATCTTTATTTTCATATATGCCAAGACTTCAGTCTACATTGTGAAAATCATTTGTTAGTTGGTATTCCAGTATTCTAACATTGTCTTCTAGTGTTCCTTGGCCTTAGCATTAAAATCTCACCACAGTCTTAACTTTTCTAAGAAAGTACTTTAACTGCAATTTGCATAGAATTGTAGGAATTGAAAAATATCTCTTTGATACATAATAATTTTTTAAAAAATCTCACAAATTATCACTTTAAAATTTTATCCCACGTATAAGTACAACTACTCTTAAAACATGATTATAGAATAATTAATCATAAATAGCACCACTGTATAAAACTCATTATAAAACTGGAATCACAACTACAATTGTGAAAATACTGTAATGCCTCTTGGTACATGACCCTTTTTATAAGGCAGTCATTGATCCCAGTACATTATTTAATGGCAACATTATATATCAAATACTTCAATATAAGGTGACATTACATAAAACATAACCCACTTGTATGGCTCGTATGAACAGCATTGTTCTAAGGAGGTAATACCATATATTGGAACCCTATATTTCAAAACCCATCATGGAAACACGCAAAACAACATTTGGATAAATGGGAATTTTGATGAATAGATACCAGGTTATACAAAATGCTAACTTTGATAAACAATAACTATGATACAAAGAGACTATCACAAAAAGAAACGATAATTATGATATAATATTTGAGGCTTGCATAATTGAGGTATTCTTAAAAAAACAATGTGCAACAAGTGGTAGAGAAAAAAAAACATTTTCAAAAAATACTCCATCCTCCATTTTGTTGTATCTTGAGCACATCATTAATTGTTTATCTATCCCTGTAAAATTTTTCCCTGTGCACTCCCCCTCCGCAGATGATTTTGCATAGGGAAATAAATGAAAAAATATGCCTAAAACTTTTCTTCATTTTATGTCGAATTATTTCCGTGTTGATGCTAGCAATGGCCAAAATGTGATACAAACTGGAAGATTGGAATGAATATCCATTCTAAAACAAGGTTTTTGAATATCAGCCATGTTGCAATATCAAGTCTTTGATGGCTGCTATAGTAATGCATTTTCGAGGTTAAAGACTCACTGATGACAAGGAAGATTTCATTTATTTTGAGATTGAATTAATCACAAAAGAGACTAAATTATGTGAATTTTGACATTTAATTACCGATTTATTAATTTATAAAGAAAAGTTATTGTGAAAACATAAGTTTATTCTACTAATTGCTTGTACACTGTGGACATTTTGGATGTCACAAGGACCATCACAAGTCCTTTAATTAAGTATATGTTGATATAACCAGCCATTATGGTCTTTTAGTGAAAAATTGATATAAAATAACCATATCTTAGAAAGAAGTATCACTAACATGTTTTCAAAGGTGGCCATAGTGGATGTGAAAATGGTACTGTTTTCATGTAGGACCAATCATAAGTAATTCGTTGAAAACCCCATGTTGATATGACTTCAACTGGGATGAGAATTATTTAAATTTCTGAGATACTGGACCTAAGATGGCACCATTTTCATTTGAGATTTACTTGACATCGTAGTAACTGTTTGGTTGATATGACTTTCTGTTCAGAACTAGTCATACAAATTTTCAACTTTGATGTAGTGTCAGGCATTTAAGGATATAGATCTGCAGCTTTTTCATTCAGGACTAGCTAGAAATGTGGTGGAATCTGATATGGTCTTCCATTCAGGAGTAGTAGTGATAACAATATTTTAAAGATGCATATTGGACATCAGATTCACATCATATTCGTTTAGGACCCTGAGAGCACCATACTATATCTTTTAGTGAAAATATTTCAATCAATAACAAGATTTTCAAGATGGTCAGAATGGTGACCATACTGGATATATGATCTGTACCATTTTTATTAGGACCCCATGTTAATATGACTATCCAGCCAGGAGGATTTGTGATAAAACAAAATGACCATATTGTATGTCAGAGTAGCTTATTTTCATTTATAACCAACTAGACACCATGCAAAGTATTCTGGTGAAAAACCCATGTTGATATGAGTTTCCATCCATGATCATGAATAACACGATTTTGTAAGTGGCTGTCAGATTGGTACTCTTTATTCATGACAAACCATGTGACCAAAGTCTTTGAGTGAAAACCTCATATGATGGCCACTATGGTGGCCATATTGGATGTCAGACAGGCACAGTTTTCATTCAGAGCTTAATAATATGTGTAAAGTTTCACAACAACCTGCTTAGAAATTTAGGAGAAATTGTGATAAGTTTGTGCTAAGAGATCAACAAACAATGACATGACAGGTGATGGATGGATGATAGGCGATGGATAATAATTAAACCATCCCATAAGCTCTTCTAATCTATGATCAGTAGAACTAAGAAACCTAACTGACTTCTCAGCAGAATTTTGAGTAAAGTAGCCAAAAAACATTGATATAAAATGACTTTCCATTTTATATGTTTGCCAATTTATCAAATATTGCCACCATATATAAATTTAGCAGACAATCCTTTAAATTCTCAAAAATTACTCTACAAAAAATTAAAATGAAATTTAACTGAAACATTTAAAGGGCTCTTAAATATTTTTAAAAAAACCATCAACCTGCCATCAAATATGGCTATTCTTACTATAGATGGAGAAATCTTTAGTATCCCCTTCAAAAAGCTGCTCAACATAATTTTACCAAATTTACAAAGTGTCTTAGTTTGAAGGCTGGTTAAATTTATAGAAATAATGATCCACCATCAAATAAGTCCATCATTACTAAAAATAATAAACAACATTATGTCCATAAAATACTTAACTGATTTTGACCAACATTAACAGAAAGTATCCTTGCATACAAGCCTTTCAGTATTGAATAACTGATGAAATATGTCATCCCATACTGATGAATATACAAAACCAAAAGACAAAAAAAACTTTCGAACAATTATTTTGCAATCAACAGCATTTGAATAAATGTCAACATAAAACATCCTACTAATCCAGATTTCTTACCAAACTACTATAACATATAGCTGTTAGGCAGATGTCATTGGTTGAGTGAACTCAGCCAGATTGGGTCTCTTGTTTACTAATGGTGCCATACTGTGGTTACACTTTATTTGTGCAAATCTCAAATGCAATATGCTGGAATGGATTTTGTAAAATCTGGTCAAATTCTGTTTACTAGCATCGGAGGAATCTTTAAGGTTTTCTAGTTTTATTGAATAGTGGATCATCATTTGTGCAAAGCTGAAAGGCATTCATCCAAAGATGTCAATTTTGGTCAAATTATGTCTAGCAGTTTCTGAGAAACTATCAAAAGATTTTCCTAATATTAGTAACTGGTTGTATTTGAAGGCAGATTAACATCAGTTGTACAAATCGGAAGATCTTTAGTCTGGTATACTTTGAGTCATTCAGTCAAATTTGTTCAATGACTTTTCAGACTTATTCCTTTGAAGATTTTTGTTCTATTTTAAAGGCTGTATTTGATGGTGTATTGGCAACACTGATACAAATTAAAAAGACTTATGTCAAGATGATGTCCAATTTGCCCCAATTTTGTTCTACTGGCTTTTATAGGAGTCATTTAAAGATATTTCTATTTTTAGTAACTGCAGACATATTAGATGTGGATCGTCATCATTTGTACAAACTTGAAAACTATTCATAACAATGCTTTTTTTAAATTTAGTGAAGTTTTGTTCAGTATTTTTTAGAAATATTTAAATAAATTTATATTTAATAGCCATTTGGCATCATTTGTTTAAAATATGACAGACCTTCATATCATGATGTTTTCTTCCAAATTTAGTTATATTCTTAATTCACTTTAAGAAAAATGTGTAAAGTTTCATCACAACCTTCTGAGAAATTTAGGAGAAACTGATAACTAACTTGTGCTAAGAGATCAGCATACAAGGAAGTGATCAGAGATGTATTGTTTAAAACAAGTTATATCAGGATGCTTTCTTCCAAATTTGGCCAAATTCTGTCTAGTTGATTGAGAAAAAAATTCAACCAGGAACTGTTGCCATCAGTACAATGACCTCATCTGATGTCATCACCTTCCATCCTGGAACTTCATTAAGATTCGAACCTGGATGCAATTAGAACTGTTTAGTGATAGGACTTGTCTTTTTCAATTCCAGGATTAATTTTTGGATTATATTCCCAAAGTATTAGCCCTCTTTTACATTTTTACTTTCTTCAGGGAAATAAATTATTTTGTTGCAATTTACAAAGTTTGTTGGCTTCACTCATTTCTTTTGTTACTTTTGAATGAGCTTAAATGTAACAATATATACACACACACACACACACACACACGATTTTAATTTATTGCAACCTAATTGAAAAATAAATCAAGATAAATTAGATATGTTAAACTAAATTGTAGGTACCAGATAACTAGATATAACAATATGTCAGGAACTAAATTTATAGAAAACAGTTATCTTATCTCATGGTAAAGGTTTGTTTCAGTGTTCTTCCAACCATTATAAGTATATGCCTGACTGAATCAACTGTCTATCTATTCCATATTCATCACAGATTTGTTCGTAGAAAATTAAGAATTTTATCCCATGCTTGTTCCTGTGCTTTGGCATGCAATTTGGTCTCTCCTCCACAAAGCAGGAACGTTGAATTCACTGAAAAACAGGAAACTTTTAAAATCTTGTTAAGCTATTACCTTCAAGGTTGAATATACACGTTCTTACAACTTTAGTGCAGTAAAACCTATATAAGTGAGCCAATTTTGGGATGACCTTAAAACTAGTTTCGATAGAGTGGTGGTTGTTAAATGGAGGTTAATTTTATATGAAATGTATTATTGTTTTCTCATGTACAGATATGGTCCAATTGTGAATAGGATAGATCCTGACATGTCATCACATTATGCACCAGCAGATATGGATCGATGTTGTTTGTTCTACTGATCAGTCCTAACAAACTGCATGGACCATGACTGGCTAGCACATTATGCACCAGCAGATATGGATCGATGTTGTTTGTTCTACTGATCAGTCCTAACAAACTGCATGACCATGACTGGCTAGCACATTATGCACCAGCAGATATGGATCGGTGTTGTTTGTTCTACTGATCAGTCCTAACAAACTGCATGGACCATGACTGGCTAGCACATTATGCACCAGCAGATATGGATCGATGTTGTTTGTTCTACTGATCAGTCCTAACAAACTGCATGGACCATGACTGGCTAGCACATTATGCACCAGCAGATATGGATCGATGTTGTTTGTTCTACTGATCAGTCCTAACAAACTGCATGGACCATGACTGGCTAGCACATTATGCACCAGCAGATATGGATCGATGTTGTTTGTTCTACTGATCAGTCCTAACAAACTGCATGGACCATGACTGGCTAGCACATTATGCAATAGCAGATCTGGATCTATGCAAATTGCACCTGACTTGTATGCTTATATACACAGTATACTGATCTTGGAAAAAAGTGACAGTTGTGTACAGGTGGCTGTCTTACTGAGGTGGCTGTTAGAGCAGGTCTGACTGCTTCTAAAGTTTTGATGGCAGTGTGGTCTACATTTGATTTGACAGAGTTGCAAGAATAGGGTTGGGTTTTCTAACGGAACATAAACAACTAAACATTCAGACTGCATAACTTGGGAAACAGCAGATACCTGCAAACCAGTCAAGAACATTGCATAATCATGATGGCAGTAGAAACAAAGCCCTAATTACAAACTTAACTATCCTTTATTTTCAAGCTGTGTTCTTTGTTATATTTCTTCTTTAACTATATTCACTGTTCATGCACACTGATATGTGACCATGTTGAACTTGTCCCTTGTGTTCCCAAATTGAACACAGCTCTCAAGGGGTCTCTGAGGTGGAGAAAGCAGATGTAAACTTGATAGCCATAAATTCTGGATGAGTTACACATATATGGTACATAGCGATTACCACTGTATGGAAGTCTGGTGATTATTTTTCAAGTGGATTACCAATAAACAGGATCTCACCAAAAAAATGAAAATAGAAAGTATAGTTGTACATATATGTTATACACAATGTTAATATCATTATAAATAGGAGATGTGCCCTAACTAGTGTAAAAATCATTAGAACCTCACTGGGGAATAATTTCAACGTATTAATGGTACTGGTAGCAAATCTATTACTAAGAATCAAAACAATCCAAAATTGCACGACTAGTTGCATGTGCCAGTTGTACAAATAGATCATTACTGCTCATAGACAACCTAAATGAGTCCCTTTGAATACAAAATTAAAGTTTTCAGTTTAAAAGGACCAATTAGACATTACAAAGAGTCCCTTGGTGAAAACCCTCTGCTGATATGACCATCCATTCAGTGAGCCATAGTGAGAGATTTTCAAAATGGCCATTATAGCGTACATACTGTATGAAATATCAACACTATTTTCATATAATACCAACTAGATATCATTAGAAATCTTTAGGTGAAAGCTCCATGATGATATAGCCACACAATGAGGAGTAGCTGTAACAACAAGATTTCATCCAAATATAATTTTCTTTTAGGACTAGCAAGAACTGGTATTACTGTGTGTAATTTCATGCCAATCTTCCAAGTAATTTAGAAGTTGTGCTAATAGACAGGTGTATGAGACACAACAGGACATCCCATACAAACATCAGGTCTCAATGTTATGCATTATGCCAGTCTTCAATGGGATGGGTAACATGCCAACAAAAAATGAAAACCATTCATGAACATGTGGTCTCATAACATTCACCTAGATTACAGAATTTAACAGCTGACCATTTCACTAAGCAGACATATAGTAGTGAAACACATCCTATGTAAACTATCTCCCAAACTTTATATGATTATTCTATCTGTCTGACTACTGGTGTATCCTGATAAAAAAATCTTTTAGAAGATGAATGTGTAATTCATGTGGACATTTTCTTGCTAATAATCAGTCATCCATGATCTTGATAATAAATCCAACATATCAAAACAATGGATACAAGTCCTAAAAGCCCATTCAATCTGATGCAAGATTACTTCATTAATTCGTATCAAACTACAGCTCTGGTGGTCTGGTGATTACAACGTCCACCTTGGATGTGAGAGATGCTTTGGGTTCAAACACTGGCTTAGTCATACCAAAGACTTATAATAATGGTATTAATAGCTGCATTGTTAGGCACTCAGCATTAAGAAGTTAGTGTTAGGACTTGTTCACCTGGTGTCAGGATAATATGTCTGGGTGGAACATCATGCTACATTACAAAGGCATGATGCCCCAGTGCTAGACATCACTATAAACTGCCACACTGCAGATATCCTAGTAATATCACTGAAAAATTGTCAACGCTATGTTAAAAATCCAAATCACAGACACACACATGTATCAAACTCACTTATTACTGAAACAGTCCAAGATCTTAATAATAAAAGCAGATACCAAGTTTTGATCAAAATTAGACATCAATATGGCTTCCAGACTGGTAACAAGCTCAGTCAATCTGATGCAAGATTAAGTCATTCATATTTTGGTATTTAACTCATTAAACCCATCCAAGATACTGATGATATGGATCAACCATTATGTCAAGTTTGATTAGATTTGAGTCAGAAATATGGCTTTTAGAGTGGTCAAAAGTTCAGTCAATCAGATACAAGATCAACAGTATGTGTTTGTCTTATTATACAGTCCATCTGAGATCTTCAAGATATTATAATGTGTGGATCTCATTATCAAGTCTGTTTGAGATCAACATATCAGTGTATATTCCAAGTCAGAATGTCATGAATAACGAACTTCATGCCAACAAGCCAACCCTAGGAGAATGGACTCCTTCCTACAGAGCCATCAGTAGGGAGGAGTTAGTCATTGCAAGAATTCGAATTGGTCATACTTATTTAACCCACTCTTACATACTAAAAGAAGAAGACCCACCAGAGTGCATATCTTGCAATGAGCCATTCACTGTTAAGCACTTTATGCTGAAGTGTTTTGACCTCCAACCTACGTAATCAATATTACAATGTGCAAGACATGAGGGAGTTCTTTGATACAGTTAGCATTTCTTATAGAATATAGACTTCCTTAAGGAAGTAAATATTTATCATAAGTTATAGCTATTATGTTATAACCTTGAACATTTTTATGTGCTATATATGTAAGTTCACTAGATTTTAATTACCATTCATCTGTCTATATTGTCATACATTATTTGCACTCCCCGGTGATCGAGAAACTTTATGTATTTATCACCGTTAACATTTTTATCATTTTACATATAACTATTTGGTTTCATATCGCTAGCCGATACAAAAACTTTTACTACTTGTAAATAAGGAAGGAGTTAATTTTTTGTATGGCACTAAATAGTCTCATTGTGCTGGTGCGCCGTAAAAATTAACCAAACAACATAATCTTATATTTCAAGACTGGTCAATACTAGATCAGAAATGAGGTTACCAGAAGGGTAAAAACCTCGGACTATATGTTGCTTGAACACCTTATTAGTATCCATGGATCCCACTACTGAGTCTTCCAAGATCTTAATAATGTAAGCATAATTATATTCCAAGTCTAATCAACCTGAATCAGAAATATGGCCTCCAGAATGGAAACAAACTCAGTAAATCAGATTCAAATTTATGCCATTAATATGTGTAGATCTTGCTCATTACTGAATCCATCCAAGACTGTGATGATATTAACCCATATTGCATGTGTGGTCAAAATCAGATTGAGCTTTTAGATGGGCTACAAGATCACCCAATCAAATCCAATATTGTTTCATTAGTATGCATGCATCACTCATTGTCAAATTTCTACAAGATCTATCTCTAAGCATATATTCCAAGTTAGATAAAAGCAAGGTAGACAAACACAAGACCAACCAAACAATATGCATGCATCTCACTCTTCATCAAACTTGTTTGAGATTTTGATGATATCAAGGAATAATTCAAGTTTTATTTAAATCAGATCCAAATTACGTATTAGGAGTGCTAACTAGCAATTTTTGAAAGCTGATCACACGAAGCATGATAGCTGGACAATGTACAGTGGATGCAGTGCCATACCATAGCTTACTTGGCCTAAAAACTGTAAGACTTGAAGCAAACACAAGATTTAGTTGTAATGATAGATAAATGGACAATCAGATGCACAGATATATTGTATTTCCATGTACCTTGGCATACATGGAGTGGGACAAAAGCTTGCAGCTATACCTGGAATCTATGGTCATATTGTTTACCCTGTATCAAACTGCATATCTAATTACTGATTGTTCTTTCATTAAAGTTTAATAAATGCAGTTGAATTTGTAAACTGTTACTGTAAAGTCAAGCACTGTTGAGTTACTAATGAGAAAGAACAGCATAGGCATCCTTTAAAAGCATTAATTTACCAGAGGATGTTGGAATTAGTTCAATCAGATGGAAAACCTTTGTTGTTAATGCCAGTGTTCATAATGTATTAGATGTTAATACTGTATTAGAGAAAATAGTTATAGATGTACCTGCATCAAATCTTTCAATCTCACCAAACGACACTGGGATCAGCCTGTTTAATGGGGTGTATGGGGGTTCAATCAGATGTCCAGCACCAGGATATCGAACCATCTCGATGTTGGACCTGAACTCTGCAGGACAGGCTTCCAAATATTTAGCATGCCAGTGTGGTGAGGACATGAGATCATCCTCTCCAATCAGCACCAGAATCTTGCTACCATATTGCCAGGCCTGTCAAAATTACATCAAATTGTAGCAAGTATTAGTTTTAGGAGAAATATACTCTTGCAAAAGAGTGCATACTGTATTACCATTAATTTCATATTTTATTTTATTAATGAAATATTAATTTCTCATTTATATCACCTGTGTAAGGATCATTTGTATCACCTGTGTAATGAAATGGTGCAAAATACAGTGTAGATTCATGTACAAGTTAGTCCAACTGCAAATATGGTTGACTTTGACCTGCCAGGCTCTATGGAATTTGTTAGGAGAATGTACAACACGTACCCTGATCTGTCAGTGCATTATATGATAACAGATCAGGGTTATGATGTTTGTAGTTGGATCTGAATTGTACATGAGTATATATGGTAAATACTTTATTACAAGTCAGATAAAGTGTGGGAGTATGTACTACAAATATGAGGAAAGGGACAGTACCCTTAATAATATTAATTATTGCTGTAACATTGCCAAGAGAATCTAATCTGTGTTTAAATCTTGCTGTTTAATTATAATATGAAGAAAATATATAGAAGTTTTAATACAATTTAAATAGTAAATGCAAGTTGTTGAAGTTTTACATGTATAAATAATGCTTTTAAAGACCCTGCTTGGTAGCATTCACTCACTACTAATCTTACCAGTATATTAAATCCATGTCCATATTTCTAGTCATCTGTAAATTGTACATAAATCCTGAAAGATTTAAACACCCCCAAAATGAAATTTAAATGTTTCTGGGACTACATATGGAAAGTAACTCCAACAGGATCATAGTTTCCATTTATTTACAACTATTCTAAACAATATATCACGCTGAAGTAAAAAATCACTTTAATTTAAAATAGAACTAACATATCTATTTGGTAGATTTTTTCGGGATGGGCAAACATTTCTTTTTAATATTTGTTACAGACCTTCTTTTAGTTCTACATCTGAATAATAATCAAACTTCCACAAATGTCGACTGCTTATGTTATCAGGAAAAAGGCTGGACGATAGAACTATTTTCACTAGTAGTAATGAATTTTGATACCAGACTATAGTTCTATGGGACTTTCTACATTTAAAATTCAAGGAGAAAGCTGTACATTTTTAAAAAGAATGCTCAAAATATTTATTTACAATGTTGTACCGCTGATTTCATAGTGATAAATAAAATCTGTATCCAAAATTTTATTCCCTTCAAATGTTATTATGTATCAGTCATCAATGACTGTTTATGATTCAGTGTTGGTTGCTTGTCATACTTTTTATTTTTCATTCTGCATTCAATCAGCATTCATTTTCATTCATCACTTCATCTGTATTTTAAAGGAACACCTTATTCCCATAGCTTTTACAAATCTTACCTGTTAAACTGATCATTTACCACATGACCAAAGCAACATAACTTTGTTTAACACATTGTTTTCTAATTACTTGATCACCTAGGGGGAAGTGAAAGGCAATTATTTATGCAAGTAAACTATTTTGTGGTTACAATTATACTGTCACTGACAGGTATGAGTAATGTCATGGAGGCTGCTCATTGAAATGTCGGGTATCTGAGGACAATGCACATGTATTACAGTCTAGATTTGGATCAATGAGTTAGATGAAGTACTTTGAATGCATCATCAATGTGGTCTTACAGAGAAGATGATTTCAGGCAACACATACTGCATTCATATTGTATTTCTGGTCATCTATGGAGGTATGTTTTGTTCTAAACAAAAAGCTACTTACTGGAATAAAATTGTTGTCAGGTACAGAAAATATTCCTTTCATTGAAACGCCATCTTTCAAAATTTCTGCATCTGTTTTTACACTAGAGAAGATACAAAATATATGATTTAAAAAAAATGATGAAAACAGATAATGGTCTCAATCGTATGAAGTCATCTCCTATGCAATTAAAAGCTATACTTTAGTAGTTCACAAATTTGGCAATATGACTTCAAATGGACACAGCAGAAACTATACATTGCTATTAATTACAACTGCTAATTCTGTATTACCTTGTCATTTTTAGTGAAGCTTTACATAAAAATATTTGCTTTAATTGTAGTTTTTTAAAATAAATTTACCTATTAGCAATTACAGTAATGTAATGTACTACAAGCACTTAATATTAATTACAATACATAGTTTCTGTTGTTTTCATTTTAAGTCACAAGGCCAACCAAAGTGTGAACACTGACGTCCTTGCCCAAGATCATGGTTCCAAAAAGTGGTATATTTATGTAAAAAATTTAATATATATAAACCATATTTTTAAACACTGGTTGCATACATTTGGGCTTCTATTTAATGAATATTTATAAAACTTACCTCAGAGATTCATATTTTGACTTATACATGTCGAGAAAAACAACACACTGAAAAAGTTTCAAATATAACTTGGTGTCCTCATTTTGCACAAATTACAAGCAGATATAGGCACAAACAAGCATAATAATACAGAACATCTCTTTTCACACAATTTTTAACTAAACTTTGACATAAAGTAGTAACCTGACATATAATGAACATATATAATTGGAGAAGATTATCTTTCTCCTACTTATAAATTCTGACAAATTGTTATTATTTAATCTGATCTGGCTATTTGCCAGTATTCATTGATCAGTCATGTGAAAAATCAATATTATGTTTTATTTAACCATATTTTGTTTAAAAACTACATTTCTTATGCATATATTATAACTTGGATACCAAATCTCAACTAAGACGGCAAAAAAAATATAAATTTTCTGACAAGTGCTTAGTCAAATGGCAATATCTGTGCATGTCTTAATGATGTAAGGTAGTTTCATGTGCCCCATTTGTGATGTTTAGAGAACTATTTCAGTGCCACAATGAAAGGTCCCAATGTGAATCGATGGATTCCATAAATAACTTTGCACACACAAAATTCAGTAGGGCCCTCGAGTGGCCAAGTGGTCTAAAGCGCTGTCCGTTACGGATTGCTACCATCTCAACTTTGTGTAGGTTCGAGCCTAGGATTCGGCGAATGTGGATATGTGAGAAAGCTTGCCAGTAGCTTCTCGTGGGTCGGTGGTTCTTTCTGGTGATTTCCCGGTTTCTTCCTCCACCATTAATACTGGCCGCCATGAATAGTCTATTGTGTGCTGAAAATGGCGTTAAACACAACAACAACAACAAAATTCAGTACATTGAAATTCTGTCTTGTAGTTTCAAAATATGAACCTTCATTACGGCTACATCTGTGTAATAAAAGGTGTTAGCATGTTTTATTATCTGTGTTATTTTCTTCCCAGTGTCGCTATTGTACTTATAGAGGAGAATAAATAGTACACAGTTTGGTGCACATGGTGAGGTATATATGTCACCTAATATTTCCATGTCTTAAAGTTTGCAAAAGTGTAAATGATGTTTTCTGGTATTTGATTATATGTTATTTTGTCTTTAATATTTTGTTGTTCTTTACTTTACTAAAATAACATAGAGCTATTTCAAGGAAACTGATGATGATAATGATGTAGCAAAATGGCAGTACAAAAAAAATAGCCAAAATTTTTGAGTTATTTTGCTTTCATCAATGGATGCAAAAATTATGACAGCTGATTGTGCATGCTGGAGGTATTTTATTTATTACAGCAGTTATATATTTACATCTAGCTACTCAAAGATAAAAGTTTATTAAAATGTTTTCACTCCAAATTCAGTCAGTAGCAGAGGTACCCTAGCCCTACCCATGATGTTGGCCAAGCACAAACCTTAAAGAGAATGAACTTTCAAGCGGTCAGAAGTTAATCAGAAATACCTCCAATGATAGCAGAGCTCACCTGCCTACAGTTATGAAAAAGGTTTCCAAATATAAAACTTAATACCCATTGTAATCAATGTTAACGGATCAAAATGTCAGTGACCTTCATATACCATTATACTATACTTACTATTGGGGATGCATTCATCAAAAATACAACATATGGTGAATGTACATAATTTTTGTGCAGCAATTATTCAGATATTAATCCATTAGTGTCACAGAATAAGACGAGAAAAAACTTGGTTTTGCCTTAGATCAATTTTTGTGCATGTGTACAACGTTAACTGGGGTGAAGAATTGTTTCTCCAGGTAAGCGACTGTACTAAATTGTATCTCATCGGAATCTACATGGATTTAAGGTGGATTCTATTTCAAACTGATGCACTGGTCATTTGGATTTTGCCATGGTGTGAACCATCTCATAATGTTCTCCAGCCATAGGGGTAAGTGTTAAATTTACATTTTATTAGATATGTGAAGCTTAATCTCATTTTAATGTCATGTTGGGTAATGAAGCCTTTACTACTTCAGATTTGAAACGTTATGAACTTTGGATTACAAGTCACTATTAGAGCTTAATTTATTGGCAGATATCTAAAAATTAATTCTGAACCCATTATTATGACCAGTTTGGTTTTATTGTAGCTGTTTAGGGCTGGGTGTTGCTGTCCATAGTGAGGCATACTATCTGTACATATGTGTATACCTGTCCATTGGGTTGCTTAGGGCTGATGGTAGCTGTTTATAGCTGGGTGTAGCTGTCCATAGTGCAGCATGCTGTCTGTGCATATATGTATACCTGTCCAAATGGCTGTTTAAGACTGACGGTAGATGTTTAGGGCAGGTGTAGCTGTCCATAGTGCAGCATGCTGTCTCTATGTATATGTATACCTGTCCATAGGGCTGTGTAGAGCTGACTGTAGCTGTTTAGTGCTGCGTGCTGTCTGTAAGTCTATATATGTGGTGGAACCACAAATGTAGGTATAAGCGTAGCCAATACAAGGGTACTAGTTGCTGTTATGTACACATGTGTGGGCCAACCCAAGAATTTGGTGAAACATTGTGGTTTATCAGCTTATGAATCATATGACTGTTCAAGTGTTAAGAGTCATATGTTTGTTCCATCTGATGTTAGAATTTAGTACATTATCAATCATTTTTATTTCACATGAGGTTATTATGAATCTTATTTGTACTTCACTAGATTATGTGAATTACACTTACATAGCATAATATTGAAGATTATGTGAATCTCATCTACAGTGCATATTTTTCAAAGCATATTTGAATTCTTTGAGGTTATTTGAATCTTAATGGTATTCCATAGTAGATCTTACTTTTGTTGAATAATATTAGTGGAAACGTATTTGCAGTCCCTGAGGTTATAGGGCACTTCACGGTTATTATCTCACCTTGAGAACACCAGAGGGCGTATTGGTGCAACTTACTTCCAGATAGTTCAATCAATAAAGATGTTAGATGTAGATCAAGAAAATGTGACAGACCTCTCACATTTCGCAAGCAAGATCAATATATCACTATCTTAAAAATGAGTTCTATCAATATTTGATCAATTGTTTATTTCATCCATTATATTTTCAGTAACTTGCGCTGTTGCCAGCTTTCAAATAAATGTTCTCTGTCCATTTAAAAACTTCATTATCTTTCCATTACTACCTCATGCTCTAGTTTGTATTATTTGATTATGCGAAAGTGTATTGTTGCTTAAAATGATTTTTACTGCAATTTATCTTGCTAGAAGAATTATGAAAATATGTTTATTACAGCTTTAATCATTGCAGTTAATGGAGGTTGAACGAAAATGAGAAAAAATTCTAACTTCTTAAAGTAGACCATAATCAAAAAATTTTTTATGTATGTTATTTAATTCGACTAATGTTTATAAATTACATACCGTAGGCGGGTAGTGATTATATTGCGCGGAAAAATACCACGATTCTGTAAATTGCCAACAGTAATATAGTAAAAAAAAAATAAAAAAATAAATTTGTCATCAGTTAGCTTAAATCACATGAATGATCACTGTGAATGATGTGTAATTTTCTCTACAAACAAAATCGCATCTCCATTTAACACCTGACATTTCTCTACTGTATATGTAAAGTTTTATTACCATGATTAAATTAAAAGGAATAAAACAATAATAATATGCAGTGTGTGTATATGTGTATATATATATATATATATATATATATATATATGATCGATAAAGACTTTCATTTATGTTAATGTTCATTATATTTTTTATGAAATAACTTTAGTTATATCTAGGAAGGATATATTTTTTCAAAATGCACAAATGTCATCCATGCTTGAACAGACAGGCGCACACTTAATGATTATTTTAATTTTATTGCCTTGAATGAATGAAATTTTTAGAGTATTCAATTTGGAGAAATATTGATATTAGACACACTATGTATGTATATGACATTTATGTCTCTCACCTATCTGCCTGTCTGTCTATATGTCTGTCGGTCTCTGGTTAAAAATGAGCATATAGTGGTGCTAAGATAGAAAGGGTGACTGATAGATAAAGACAACAAATATAAATAGTTGTGACTATCCATTTATTATTGACTTGAAGAGCATGTTCTTACAAACATTCACACAGATGGCAGGATGCAAAAGAAGGGGTGTAAATAAATAGGAATGAAATCCTTTACAACAATATCTCTTTTTTAAATCATCCTATCTGCAATTTTACATCCCGTCACGTGGATTAATATTGATTTAAAAGGCGCACCAACGTAATAGGATGGAATATGTGAAATAATTGAATCTTTTAAACTTACATATTTGATGCATGGAAAGTCAAACAAAATTAAACTAAATTTAAGAAAGCTGTTTCATATGAATTTGTTGGTGGCAATCAGAAATGGTGTCTAAAGACTCCAGCAAATTTGAGAATTATTACAACATGTCAGTATAGGCAAAGAAAAATCATGCTGAAAGATATTGTATGCACCATCCAATGCTTGATGTTTCAAGTTTTGAGAAAAGCAGCGAGAAATATAAATAATTAATGTTCCATTTGTGAAAAAAAAACAACATTCCTTGTCTAAAATATTCAGCATTACAGATCAGCTGACTTATCAAACTCGTGTTATAGCTGTCTAAAGTCATGTTATATATGAACTATTGGCCTTGAGAAAATGAATGAGAAGGACATATCAGCTTTAGAAAAATGACAAATATTGAGATGATTTTCTTTAAAGTTATGCAGCCAAAAATTTGCAATAAATGTTTAAAGTTGGAGATCAAAATGAAAAGTTCTTACAAATGTATCTGAAATTATGGATTATGAATATATATTATCTGGTATAATATAAATATGGACAGTATATTAAAAAATAATTATTTGATATCATTTAGGTATGGACAGTAAATATTATTTAATTATCGGATATAATGAAAGTATGGACACCGACTCTAATTATCTGACGTAATGTCTATAATTATTCTCCTGGTATGAACAAAATATGTTAGATATAATTTATTCATTGGTTTAACCATAATGATCTGTAATACAGCTAAGATTCTGAACTATCTGGAACTGGAAATATTTTGTGGGCATGCACATTGGAGAGAAGGGAGGTAATAAAAAGTGCTACGATCAGTAACTCCGTTGCAACCGTGAAATGCCCTATTTGAACCTCACTTTTCATGCATATGATGATATGAATCATATTTTTAATTTCTTCAATTTGGGAATGTGTGTAGAGTAATTGGATCAATAGTATGTTGAGAGCGGGAGAAAATCATTGCATTTGTAATATATACATATATATATATATATATATATATATATATATATATATATATTCTTAGTAATTCATTCTATAAATTTCCATGTCTATCACACTGTGTGTTGTTCATTTAGTCCAAAGACCCACTTTGATTCAATTCTGTTACAATTACAGTGCTACCTGCTTATATCAACATGCTTGGGCCCGAGGAAAAATTTTCGACAGAAGCGGACATCAAGATAAGTGTTTGGTGGGGGTCGGAAAAAAGATACAAGTTAAGTCACTGGAGTCTGCAGTTTTATCAATAAAGCAGGACAAAATTTCTGACATGTAATCACATTAATGGAATTATAATTCCATTAAGGTGATTTCATGTTGTCAGAAATTTTTATCAATAAAGTATGACAAAATTTCTTACAACCTGTAATACATTTAAGATCTTTGTGAGATGCCTCTCACAACTTCCCTAACAGCCAGATAGTTAGTTTCCAGAGACTGTAAATTTAATCAGCGTTTACACTGACATTGGTAGCGATCATAAATAAAATTAAAGTTAAAAAGAAAACTTTCACAGCACAATATAACTGTTTTAATCACCGAAAATGCAAGAATCAGATTAGATTTCATTGCTTTTTTTTAAGTCGCCGCAAGCGGCCAACTTTATAGGACCAAACAAAAGCTTGTTTTTGTGCCTGTTTGTTTTTTGGTTTTCTTTAAATCTGACGTCATTAAAGCCTGCAGGAACTAGCCGCTTGCCAACATTATTGAAAAGGTGGTAAAAATAATGCCTGGCGGCAAGATCAACTAATTGTTGAACAAAGAATGGGTAGGAACTGGAAGCTTGTTGACATAAATGATAAGACAATAAAGGATTTGTTAAAGTTGGGACCAAGGAATTGTGTTGACATATACGTTTTCTTTTTCTCGACATCAACATAAGCTTGACAATTTTGGTAGTAAGAGTAGACCAAGGGACCTTGACTTTGCTTTTTTGTCGAGATAGGCGGCTTGTCGACATAAGTGATGTCGACATAAAATGGGTAGGACTGTAGTAGGGAAAGGTATGCACAAAAAATTGCAACTGAAAATATACAGTACATAAACAAAATATGCCTAGTTTATAACATTTTTTAAGGACTGTCCTCAATATTGTAGATGGTAGATTCAAAAGTTGTGAAACTTCAACAGATCACTCTTTTTCCTCCATCGGTTGAATTACCACTATTTTAACATCTAAAGTCACATACTTCCATGTCTTCTTTGCAATATGGTTACTGGCAGTTACCATGCTTAGAATAGTGGTTAGGAAACATGATGGCTGTTGACTGGACCAGAGATAATGTTATGAAAAAAACAATTGTGTAGATTCAATCAATGCTAGGAATATATAACAATGATTAAAAAGATGCATTCTGTAGCAGCTAGCAGCACTGGAGATGCTCAGTACAGCCACGAGCACCTTTTGTGGCTGATCGAGTGAGGCATGGGCATGATTGACAATACAAAAATGAATCGCTGTCAACTTATAACAAAAAAGGGTCTAAATTATTTTACAACATAAAAATGAAACAATGCTGAGTGAATTAACATATAGCGGAGTGTACCTGTATATTCATGTATAGTTTCTGCAAATTGAATAGACCCAGATTTACCTCCATATAAAGTGCAGGCAAAGCAGGATCATTGCAGTTTCTATGCACTAATTAGTTAAACAAACAACATAGGCCCTGAATTGCCATTGCACATTGTAATGGCAGATCAGGTCCTATCTTATTTGCAGTTGGAACCAACTTATACATGAGTATATATGGTACATTCCTAAAGTATTCTATGTGATGGTGGTTTAGATGTATTAGTAGACTTGTGTAATACAAAGGTCCCTTGTTGTAATAAAGGAGCCATAAAAGTACACCACACTAAAAGTAAAGTAGACTTATGCTGAGGCTGGATTATTATCAAATCTACATTTATCCACAAAACGGAATCAATGATATCACACATCTGTTATGTGGTTTTATATGATAGTACTTTATGGTGAGAAAGCATATAATGTCAAGTTCAATGAATCAATGCAAGTAAATGTATAAGAAAAACATAAATTGAATATGCACTTAGACACTTAAGTATCAAAAGTAGGTCTCTATTGTTACCTCTGAAAGTGGTGTAGTGCAAATGCTTCTCATCATTTTTTCACATGCTACATTTGATGACTGTATCAACAATATCTAACTAATATAAGTAGGTCACAGTGATTTTTCTTGGTTTTAAATTAGTACTGCAGGATTAATGCTCATTTCAAAATGCAACATGTTAAATACTGTTCAGCAATGATTCATCATCTAAAATACAGCAATGACAGAGAATGATTTTGGTTTGTAGTTTTATATTAACACTGCAGAATACATGCCAACCCCTGGTAAGAAAAAACGTAATTCAAGTGGACAAAAGGAGTAATCTGAGCAGAAAAAGCGTAATCCACATATAACAATACATAATAACATTCAATGCGCATAATGTACAAAACACAAGTATATTTTCCGCAATTTTGGCGTCAGGAAGCATCCATTTGAACAAAGGACCAAAGCTGTATTAAATCACTATTTTTAGTTAGTTGTTTTAAAAGCTCAGTAAATAGCACCCCTGCATTTATAAAATTCATTTCCACAATTTAGTTCTGCTGTAAAAAAGAAGTTACCTTAGTATTGGTGTTAGCAAAATTAGCTAATTAAAGGCGTCTTTGTTTTATACTATGACCAAATTCACCAATATTAAAATCCTTTCCACACAGCCTGCAATAGGTATGACTACCCTAGAATGGCACTGTATTGTGTTATTGATGTATTCATCTCTGAGTCAGTTTATCCGTATTTTTTCCTTTCTAATCCATCTGAAAAATCATTTAAGAAACATTTTTGCTGTAACATATGCATTGACTAAAATAAATAGTACAACTTTTACTGCCAAATTTCTACAGAATGGTTCTGTACCTCACATTATTTTTAAAAAGGAATATGTGAGCAAAGATTAAAAATTAGAAAACCAGTCTCTTATGTCCTAAGCCAGACAGCTGCTATAAATAGAAACAGAAGCCTTCTTGGAAATAGGGCAGCAACTATAAATAGAACATAACACTAAGGTAAGTCACCACTAGTCTACAGACAAGTGTACTTTTATGTCATAGTTACTCAGAAGCCATCTTTTCCAGAATATGTTTTGTGCGATTAGTGGGGTGTTAGTAAAAATGAGAAAACAAATTAATAATTTTTTTGGGAGGAGGATATACTGAAAAGCGAAATCCAAGAACATTTATGCAAAAAGCATAATTTAGTGAAAAAAAGTGTAATGATTACACCCAAAGCATAATGGTTGGCATGTATGCTGCAGGATGGATGCTCATTTCAAGATTCATCATGTTAAATACAGCAATAATTCATCATCTATATACAGCAATGACAGAGAATGCTTTTGGTATGTAGTTTTAAATTAGCCCTGCAGGGTGAATGCTCATTTCAACATTCATCATATAAATACAGCAATGACAGAGAATGCTTTTGGTATGTAGTTTTAAATTAGCACTGCAGGACAAATGCTCATTTCAACATTCATCATATAAGTACATCAATGACAGAGAATGCTTTTGGCATGTAGTTTTAAATTAGCACTGCAGGACAAATGCTTATTTCAACATTCATCATATAAGTACATCAATGACAGAAAATGCTTTTGGTATGTAGTTTTAAATTAGCACTGCAGGACAAATACTCATTTCAACATTCATCATATAAGTACATCAATGACAGAGAATGCTTTTGGTATGTAGTTTTAAGTTAGCACTGCAGGACAAAATGCTCATTCAAGATTCATCATATAAGTACATCAATGACAGAGAATGCTTTTGGTATGTAGTTTTAAATTAGCACTGCAGGACAAATGCTCATTTCAACATTCATCATATAAGTACATCAATGACAGAGAATGCTTTTGGTATGTAGTTTTAAATTAGCACTGCAGGACAAAATGCTCATTTCAAGATTCATCATATAAGTACATCAAAGACAGAGAATGCTTTTGGTATGTAGTTTTAAATTAGCACTGCAGGACAAATGCTCATTTCAACATTCATCATATAAGTACATCAATGACAGAGAATGCTTTTGGTATGTAGTTTTAAATTAGCACTGCAGGACAAATGCTCATTTCAAGATTCATCATATAAGTACATCAAAGACAGAGAATGCTTTTGGTATGTAGTTTTAAATTAGCACTGCAGGACAAATGCTTATTTCAAGATTCATCATATAAGTACATCAATGACAGAGAATGCTTTTGGTATGTAGTTTTAAATTAGCACTGCAGGACAAATGCTCATTTCAAGATTCATCATATAAGTACATCAAAGACAGAGAATGCTTTTGGTATGTAGTTTTAAATTAGCACTGCAGGACAAATGCTTATTTCAAGATTCATCATATAAGTACATCAATGACAGAGAATGCTTTTGGTATGTAGTTTTAAATTAGCACTGCAGGACAAATGCTCATTTCAACATTTATCATATAAGTACATCAATGACAGAGAAAAGAATATAATAAAAATAGTGTACATAGTCACTAAACAGTGAAAAGTAATCAGCCATATTAATATATCATCTGACTGCTCCTAAAATTCACATTGTGTAATGTTTATGTTAGTGACAATCACAGTGATTTAAAATTCTTGGGCTTATGAGGTCATCTTGATGATTTTGTCTTAAAGTACTCATTTTCCAGGAGAAAACTTAAATAGAATACCATGAAAGTAAATACTAATTAATAATAGACATAACTAATAGTATGACCCTGTGTTCATTGTGCATTACGCCATAAAAAATTGTCTGTTACCACTCTGGAGTTCATATTTCTTATCTGATTTCAGTCAAACATAGAATATGGGGTTTATATCACCAAAATCTCAATGAGCAAGTTCCATGAATATTAATGAGGCGCTTTTGTATCTTACTGGCAAAATGTCTTATTGTGCTGGAAGCCATATTTCTGAGTGGATCTTGAGCAAACTTGCATTATATGTTTATATTATAAATATTTTGGAAGGCAAAGAGTAAAAAGATTATCTTGTATATGATTGGCTGATTTTGTTACCACATTTCTGATCTTAGAAACCAAGTGAGCTAAAAACTAATATAATACATTAAACAATTCTGGAAAAATGGAGAACACTGGAGTGCATTGAAAAATAACTTAAAAACTGAATGTAATTGTCTTGATGCTCAAAATCAGGTGAAAACTGAATGTTATGCCTAGTCAAGGGACAGACTCCAATTTTGGCATGGTGATCTAGAACTCCTTAGAATATATGCAATTTCATGACTCTACAAGCAATACTGTCTGAGAAAAGTGACCTGAACATAAAAGGTGTACATTTGTTGAGGCCAACAACATCAACTCTGACAAGAATGGGAGGAAGGAAGTTGTACCATTCTTGACTCTGCTGCATTTCCAAGTTAGAGCACTTGACCAAGAATCTGAGTTATTAGCTGACGTTGCTTTCTGTACAAATTCCTTAAGATGCTGTTGATTAAATTGAAAAATGAAAGCCAACTGTTTAAACTCTTCTGTATTATTTTTGATTACCTTCAAGGCACATCTACATCATTCATCAAATATTAAATGTCTTATGTCCGTATACATTATGTTGAGGTGTTAAAGCATTTGTCTATTTTTAGTAACAGTGGCCATATCTGTTGAATCAGCACCACATGTACAAATCTGCTCTTGATACACTGCTTTCTGTCCAATTTTATGTGTGTTTTTAGAAAGAGTCAGATCAAGGTTTTTGAATTTTTTTTATTAATAACCATACTTGAAAATGGATTAGCAGCATTTAAAACAAAATTAAATCTAATGCCTGACATTTTGGTCCAATTCTGATTACTGCTATTTGAAATAAAGAAGATAAAATCTCTAGTAATGATTGCAATATTTTTGATGGCAGATTGGCATCATCTGTATAAGCCTGAAAGCTCTAGGTAAGGATGCTTTATATTATATTTGGTTAAATTCAATTGAGAAGATTGTGACAAATTGTTCTTTAAAGTTTTCCTTTCAGAAAGTGACCATATTTGTTGGCAGATCATTATATAAAACTGAAGGTCCTTCATGCAAGGTTGATTTCTTCTAAAGTTTGAAAATAAAATCTATTCACTAATGAGTTAATGCAGAGCAGTTTTTAGTGCTTTATTTTCCCTTTTATATTGAATGTGATTAGGCAGCAAACAATATTGAATAAAGTTTTCTCCAGATTAAATGAGCAAATCATCTTGTTAACAATAAGGTTATGTAAAGGCTTTCAAGTAAGGAATGGAAATTCAAATGATTTATTTTTGATGTTTCAATGCACTCCAAAGACTTCATCAGAAAACTATTTCTAAGAACTCAGAACAAGCGTATTGACAATGCATGTGCAGATACAGTAACTGATACATGATGGGATTGACAGCAGATGATATATCAAAAGATGTTAACACCTTTTTCTAATTGGAAGGGCTGGAGTAGTATACTCCTAATGTATTTTGATGGATAATGTAGTTTAAGAAGAATGTGATACATAATAAAAACTCCTGCAGTGGCGGAAGCAACAATGTTAAGTTTTATTACATTTTTGGCTTAAGAGTTTTGCTTGTGCAGGGTTACATGTGCAGCCACTCTCTTGGTGCTGTTTTTTTTTTGAAAAGTGAATTGCTTCCTAATATTAATTATTCTACATGTACTCACATGCCTTGATATGGTGTAGGAACATCATTTTTCTGTAGTTGACAATGGAAAAATGGCATCCCATTAATATTGACTACTGCTTTAATCTGTAAAAGAAGAGCAAAGTATAAAACTTGTTGACAAGGGGTAATATTTTCAAATCTTAGTTAAACCAGACCTCTCTGCCATAAAAGTTTACTCAGCATTTCAAATATGAGATGTTATTCCATACCTTTTTTGGTTAGAATATTTTTTTTTGAAGGAGGGCCCTGTTGCATTTACATTACTACTATTGTGTGTAACAGCAAAAAGTGGAACCAATCTGAACTTTTTGTTTATGGACTATCTCATTAATGCTTCACAAAATGAAAAGAGGAAGAAAATTGCTGCAGCTTATTTGAAGTTTTGTCTAATTTTTTTAAAGTCAGGGTATATGGATATATTCGGAAAAAATTTAAATAGGATTGGACTTAACAAATTTACATGTAGCGAGGTTAACTAATTCTATTCTAGTCCTCTGAATATTGTTATTTATACTGCCATCAGTATTAAATGGTATTGTGAATTATTTTTTATTAGCATAACTCTCTCTCTCTCTCTCTCTCTCTCTCTCTCTCTCTCTCTCTCTCTCTCTCTCTCTCTCTCTCTCTCTCTCTCTCTCTTTCTATATATATATATATATATATATATATATATATATATATATAAAGAATACAAATCATATGGCGAATAACAACCCTTTCAAGCCCTTTCAAGCGTACTGGATCCACTAAGGGATCACGTGTGTCAGGGACTGATTAAAATAGATGCAATAAACTGATGACGAACAGTACGAAACTAGTAACTAACTAGCCTAAGCGCTTTCAACTCTTAATGAGTCTTTTTCAAAGGCAAATACAAAACATATATACGACAAACAAAAAAACCACAAAAACATTGTGTTTGTAAACCTCTACATGGCTGTCTCCACATGTGTTAAAACTATAAATACAACCAGCTTGTATAGACTAGTTGCGGAGACTGAAAACGGTGTATAATTCTCTAAAAGTCTACAAGCCAAAGCGACATCTATTTTTACTTTTTGTACATTTATGTAACGCAGATTATATCCTGGATATTTGATTCTATACCGGTTATTCTTATAGTAAAAATTGAAGGATAATAAGAAGATTTAGAAAATGTTAAATTCTACTAGTGCATAGTTTTCATTTTCTAGTCTTCTTGGTTCAGACCGCTTGGTTTCAATGTTCTAAGGCGGCGTATCCAGTATGATTCCTTTTCCTTCCTGGTTTCAGAACTCCAGTTGTGGTTAGCAATATGTTTAGACCCTGTGGCGATAAAAGATGCAAAACCTGTCAACATATGATAGAGACCAAGACATTCACTAGCACAGTGACTAAAGAAAAACTAAACATACATGGTCCAAACAAAACATGCAAAACAGAGAATGTGATTTATCTCATCACATGTAAGACCTGTGGCCTTCAGTACATCGGAGAAACTGAAAAGCTACACAAAAGGATAAACCTTCATAAATCTGATTGGATGACAAAAAAGCTGTACAGAAACCCGGTCGCAGAACATTTCTCCTCCCCTGGCCACACTTTCAGTGATATAATACTTATCGCTATTGCTAACAACCACAGCTGAAGTTCTGAAACCAGGAAGGAAAAGAAATCATACTGGATATGCCGCCTTAGAACATTGAAACCAAGCGGTCTAAACCAAGAAGACTAGAAAATGAAAACTATGCACTAGTAGAATTTAACATTTTCTAAATCTTCTTATTATCCTTCAATTTTTACTATAAGAATAACCGGTATAGAATCAAATATCCGGGATATAATCTGCGTTACATAAATATACAAAAAGTAAAAATTGATGTTGCTTTGGCTTGTAGACTTTTAGAGAATTATACACCGTTTTCAGTTTCTGCAACTAATCTATACAAGCTGGTTGTATTTATAGTTTTAACACATGTGGAGACAGCCATGTAGAGGTTTACAAACACAACGTTTTTGTGTTTGTCATATATGTTTTGTATTTGCCTTTGAAAAAGACTCATTAAGAGTTGAAAGCGCTTAGGCTAGTTAGTTACTAGTTTTGTACTGTTCGTCATCAGTTTATTGCATCTATATATATATATATATATATATATATATATATATATATATATATATATATATATATATATATATATATATATATATATATATATTATAATAATAATAATTAAACTAAAATCTCAACATTTTAAAACAAAAGTAATGGGTAGAAATCCTACAAAGGAGATGTTATTGAGCATCCAACATATGTAACTGAGTGATGGCAACAACTATTTTCATCATCAGTATTTTCTTGCATGCATGGTAAGGTTATCAATTTACAAAATAATCAAGGATGTATCAATTCTGACCATGAATTCAAATAAAGCTAGACTGGTACTCTTTAAGTTGTACAACTGGCAGACAGTTGAGTGGGATGGAGAAAGACAAAATACCTTTGGCTCATGTGCTGCTGTCCATAGAGATAGTCCACCTCCAAAACAGAGACCCAACATTCCCATTCTATCTGCATCAACATAGGGTTGCTGACTGAACCAGTCAACAGCATCCTTAAAACAAAAGAAAGAGTTCTGAACTGATTTCCTGTCTGATGAAAAGACATGTATGCAGATTACCATAAATACTTACTTATGAGTCCAACTGCAGACCGCACAGACATAGGTCTCCTATTGCATTCTATGCCAGCAGATCTAAGTCTACGCAGTTTGTTTGGAGTAATCAGTCGAACAATCAACACAGAGCTTGATCTGCAGGCACATATGAGTGAGACAGATCAAGATCTACTTCATTTGTAGTTGCATGCAATTTATAGGCAAGTACATATGGAAACTCAATTGTTAGCTAATATTTGTTAATTTTCTATCTCTTACTTGATCCTTAAATTCAAACCTATTGCATTCCATTAACTAACATTAATAGTTCTACAAACTACTTCCTATGTATGGAATAAATAAATAATTTTATCAGGACATATTGCTGATATGTTGTCCTTTCCATCTTTGAGGAGAAAGGTGAGGCATGATCTTTGTCTACACACTGTCCTTTTTAGCTACATCATCACTGCTTGTACAGGTTCCTGTAGATGACCTTGAGATGAAGTGTCCAGAGTAGACAAGTACTTCACTACAAAAATGTGATTGTGCATGAAAGGAAATATGGTTTGTCATAAGTTATAATGTCTTATCCTGCTGGAACTGCAACTAGTTGAGGTCAACCAATAAAGCATTGAAGACATCAGTTTAGAACTTCCCAAAGAAGAACACAAAGGTATAGAGGCTTCATTATTTCACCCTTACCTTCTGAGTTAATTCACTGTAGTGGAGATGTCACAAAGAATGAGAAAGTCCTTCCATTTTGATTTTCTTGCTACCAATGGAATGCTTTGTGTATGGCTTTTATCTCCAGGATACTGATATGCAAAAGACTATCCTGAGTGAGCCACTGTCCACTGGAAATCTTGGAATGGTGGAAGATGTGTGCTTCAGCTCATTGTGATCATATCTGTCAACTTGAAAGTTGTACCTGCATGGGTCCACCCAACATAAGCCAAGTGCAGTTCTTCCATTCCTGCGATGCGACCTCATATGCCTTGTTTCTTCTTGTTTGTTCCAATGAGCAAACTAATTGTTGCAATTGGGAAATAGTATCATTGTCATGGTGACCCAGGACAGTGATACCCACTGTTGCATTGTGTGAAACCAGATGCAGATGGCAAAGGACTCTTTGGCCCAAGAGATGATTCTTTGTAAGAAATGAAGCTATTGGCTGCCATGGACACTTAAAAGGAACTGGACACAAAGGTACTAACTGGCCATAGAGTGGCATGACATCTGTCATGGTTTTTGACCATGAGTGATCTATATCTGATTGCATGGAGAGAAATTTGAGAACCATACCTTTAGATTTATAATGGATCTCTAGGACTAATAAGCACACACATTAAGTAGATATTGTGGCATGACTGGCCATGGAGTGAGGTGAGTGAACTGAGGCACTATGGGTAGACTGAGCCATTAATTCAACATAAAAAACATGATCATCTTTGTTACTGATGTCATGCAGTCTGATTCTGAGTGATGGAAAGGGACCATTGTATCCTCCATACTTTCTCAAATTCCAAGTGACAACAGTGAGATATTGGATGAATATTCTACAAAATGGGTCACTATTGCACTGTGCAGTATGGATCTAAGGTGCTTACTGATGAAGGGTTTGCCAATCCCATGGCTGCTATGTGTCTGTAATGCTTTCAGTGATAACAGCTAGAGAACTGGTTGGTCTATATTGATTAGCATATGAACAAATGCTGGTCCAAGCTGTTGTCAGAGAAGGAGAATGAAACTCTGGTGAGAACAAGTAAAAGACTTCCTTGACTGATACTTGGAAGGCATTATCTTCTTTGTGTGTCTATATGAATGTGGCAATATTGATGCCTCTTGTGCAATCTGGGATAAAATTGGAAAAGATTGTTTAAAGAAAATCCAAACTGAGCACCAGGTGCATTGAGTGATCCATGAGTTTTCTAACATACACACAATACATCACACTTTTCTGAAGCATCACTATTATTACTTACAATGCTGTAATATCAATTATAAGCCAATTGTGAAAGTGTGCAAACTGTAGGAATGCCAAATGATGGACTATAGTCAGATGAAATTAGTAAAACATCATGTAAACAAAAATGAAGTGGATGCCAAGATTAGATTAATATGGAAAGCTTACATGTATATATTGGATCATATTGGCAAATATGCAGCAATTGGATATATTTTCTATATCTCACACAAGACTTGCACCTATTTAAATACAGCTATATCAATGTGGGAACAAAACTGTGACCCATACAGGTATGTACCAAAGGACAACTAAATGGGTGATGATGTTAAGGTGATGATACTGAAAAGACATATTTTGTCATCAAAGAAAGAAAATAAATGCTGAAAATGTACAGATAAGGTATATTTCCCTTCAAAAAGAACACTAATCCAACTTGCTTTAAGCTAAAAACATCCAATATATGTATGTATGTGGATTGCAAAGGCTCTCAGTGTTGTACTTGGCATGAGTAGAAGTAGTAACTGAGGTATTTCAGCATGGAATTTGGTACCAATTCATGCATTAAAGGGATAGCACTCTATCTAACAGCCACCTAGATAGGCAGAAAACTTTAAGCTTGTTTACTAAAAAGTATTATTTTTGGGAGGGCTGTATTTGTGATGTAGTGCTAGTTCTCCTATGGCATTACAACTGGGTAATGTACTTGAAGAGGAAATTATATACTGACAATAATATATATCTTATTAAACTTACCAGAAAGTATTGCAGATTGACTTCAGTAGCCACTTTTGGAAGGTCATCCATAAACATATAGCTAAGTGCAAAAGAAGCAAAACCTCGTGATGCCAAAAGGGCTGCACGAGACTCAACCAGGTCCACAAGTCCTCCAAACATGTCTATCACTGCCGGAAAAGGGCCTTTTCCTAAAAAGTCCAACATTACAAGGGAGATTATAATACAGGTAGCTACAAAAACATCGAATATCAGCATATTTGCTGATGATGCTGATTTTAAATTAATCTAAATGCTTTCCACTGAGCATAAAAAATGTTCTACATCAAACAGAAATGCAATTTTTGTGCACTGCTTCTATAAAAAAAAAATTTGTATTATGTCACAATGATTTAAAATTATCTTATCTGCTGGCAGTTTTAATTGCACTCAACACAATGTTTGTAAATATGCATAAACATAATTAAATTTGCACATAAGTCTCATATATGCCGAGGTTTGAGAGAAAATGCACTGCATTTTTCTTCATTTTATTTTGCTGATTCTCTTAATCATGATGCCAAATCATCTTTAGGTAAATACATACTGAAACTGGACCAAGTACAAATATATTTTAATTTTTAAAAAGACACAAATGAAATTATTTTTGTCTGCTTTTAAGATTAAACCTAGCACAAAAAAAAAGTTTTAAGATAAAACCATGCAACAAAATGTTTCATTGCTAGGTTTTATCTTAAAGACTAAAAAATAAGTTTTGTTTGTATTTTACTAAAAATAAATATAGGCATTTGCTTATGATGTTATGACTATAGGGTCTTAACACTTTACTTCATGCAAGTGCCTTTGGACACCTTTACTCCATTTTCATATAAGTACCTTTGGATGCTTCTACCTGATTTGCATGCAAGTGCTTTTTGATGCCTCTATACCTTTCTCATAGAAGCACCTTTTGACACCTGCGTTAAACATCAGCCATTTTAAGCATGTTTTCATAGTGTCACCTTTGGAGAAAATCCCCTATTAGATACTACATTTATTGGAGTGAATGACCATTACATCAGATCATGTGGTCACTGTTTATGCTCTGATCCAAATCTGCTATTTAAAGTAATTGGGTCATATTCTCCAAGATCCAAAATGGAGGTCATGGATTTCATTTAGAACTTACTCGAGTTTTCACGATTAGAATTACAATTATGAAAGCTTTAATAACTTAGGTAAAGGCTTTGATACTGATGTAGGAAGTCATTAGTTTATTTAAACTATCAAATTCAGCTGATTTAGTAATGTAGATGCAAAGCACTTGTAAATTTTGAGTATGAGAAATGGTAGCTATGGTTGGTCACGTGGCTTCACTGACTTGGTGGTGAATGAGTTCTCTCAAGATTTTAAAGAAAGAAAAATTCCTCTGTGAAAATAATTATACATAATGATCATATTTTACTCGTAAATCCTTCCATAATATATGTGTACCAAAAACGTAAAATGGTTAAAATTGCTGTTAAACATAACTTCACTGCTTAACAGGCCAATGTGTATGGAGTAGAATAAGTAACAGGTGTTCTGTTTATATTACACTGCAGTGGATAACTTTGCTATATGCATATCTAAAAAGCCATACACTGTGAGATAAAGGGTTAAACTAATAAATAGCAAAACCAACAAGTTTAGTAAAATGCAACAAATAATTTATTTCCCTACTGTAACAGGACCAAATAAAAATTTAAACGGAACTAACAGCATTAAGTTAATTAAATCCCAAAAGTCCTAAAAGTTCAATCACAAGCCCAAAAGTAAAGAGTGTCCCAAATGAATTCCAGTATTGAATATGCTGATGCATCAATAGTCTTTGATCAGCTGATATCCCGATGGTCTTGATGTATCACAAGATAACGTGGATGTGGATCATTCTCCCATCAATTTGCAAACATGTTCACTTCTAGAAATTTCTAAGGCTAGACCTTGAACTCAAATATCAGTAAACAACTTGTTTATAACTTATAAATGTGTCCAAAAAAAAGGTAGACAATGATTTTCCAATGGAAAAACCAAGGTCCTGAACTAAAATCGAAGTAAATATGTTGTTTACAAGTGATCATCTTAAAATATAAAATACAATCATTGACAAAGGTTAACTATGTAATATGTGCTTACAAATGAACCTTACAATCTTCAATAATGGACCAAAGTTAAACAATATATATATATATATATATATATATATATATATATATATATATATATATATATATATATATATATATATATATATATATAAGTTACGATATTGAATGTGCTTATGTGTCTGTAGTCTTGAATGTGATAACATGTCAATAACCTGGAGTGTACTAACATACTTTTGCTGTATCAATAATATAATGTATCAATAATATAATCCATGATGTCATCATCTGAATTCACTATAACTCCACATTAATTGATTTAGTCTAAGAGGTATTAATGAGCACTTTTAATTTCAGTGAATAATTTAAATACATAAAAATCTACCCAAACTGAAAACTGAAGACAACAATAAGACTGTTTCAACTTTCAATGTTAAAGTAGGAATTTGCAATTTTTCAAGTAAACAACATTGATATAAAAAGAAAAAAACACAATAATAGAGTCTGGATGAAGTTCAGCCTCATCTCTAAAGAATTAGAAGTTGTCAACAAGTTAAGGAATTTTAAAGTGGAACATTAATATACTAAATTATGAAAGAAGTAATCAAGTTAACCTCCATTAATAATGATCTGAATACTTAAAATATGATCACAGTGAAATATTAGCTATGTATTATGTAGTTTTCAAAATAAATAGAACTGGTCTCTTAGGCCATGAACTTGATTTTGAACCAAGGTCAATTACAAAATACAGATAAATATCATATAAAAAAATGCCACCAAACATTGGCTGCCAGGTGTATGGTGTATAATAGCCAACGAGGAATTTAAAATTCCTACATGGCACAAGACCATTTTCTAAATAAACTGTTTTCTATTTACCTTCTGGTATGAAAACTGTTCCTCTCAGCTTTCCCTCTTTAACTGGTATCCTTTGAACATTTATACTTTTATACCATCTTTCTATAGTTTTTTCTAAACAAGGACATTCTGTTCCTGAAGTTTCTGAATTAGGTTTTGCTTTTATTTTCACTATTCTAGCAGTGTCTGCCCTTTTCTTTATCATTCTTTTCCCTTCTGTTTGACTCTTCATACTCCAAAAAAGCCCCATTGGTTCTATACCTGACAAAGGATAAGAGAATTTAAAATAAAATGAATGTCCCTAGCTAGAATTCATAAGGGTTTTCTTATCTCTAAACTTTAAAATAAAATTATTTTTCTTAATATTCTGCCGCAGATATCAGAATGTATTCTACAGGATACAATTAAGAACTTTAACTTTCACATTTGTTACAACTCTTTGGTCTTAATAATAATTTTGTTTTTATCTCCACCTTATATAAAAACCCAAGACACAATAAAATACCTCAGATATTCAGTTTTGTTTTTAAAATAAGGCTAGATCTTGAACTCAAATAAACAACCTGCTGATAACTTACAAACATGGATAAATCTTAGCTATTTCAAAATGATGTTTACAAATGATCATTAGCTTAAAGTACAACCTATAGTCAAGGGTACAAGATAAGCAATATATATACATATATTCAAAATGATGTTTAAAAATGATCATTAGCTTAAAGTACAACCTATAGTCAAGTGTACAAGTTAAGCAATATATATATATATATATATATATATATATATATATATATATATATATAGAGAGAGAGAGAGAGAGAGAGAGAGAGAGAGAGAGAGAGAGAGAGAGAGAGAGCAGATGATCATAACTTTCACATCAAGAAAACTTTGATTCCAACACATACTGCCTGTTTTTTTATAAAATGAAAACTACCACACCTACAAATTACTTTACAGGCTCAAATACATTTTTATGCATTAAACAAACTGAAAATGAATACCAATTATGCCCACTATTTCACATTTGAACTGATAATTTTAGATTGAAGCTGCAAGCTGGATAAAAAAAATCAATAAAATAATAATTAGTACGAACACTCCAACACACTGTTTTTGCATACTTTTTTCCAAAACCACACATTTTCCATTAAATAATGATTGATACAATAAGAAAAACTTTAACTTTAAATGTTTGGAAGTTATGATAAGATTCATAATTGCTAAATTAAAAGGCATGGAAGTCTGTGATTAGCATTTTTTGGAATAAGCAATGTTAGTGTGAAACCACACATGAGTGTGACTATTAAAAAAATTAGAAATCCAAAGCATTTACAAAATTACTTTTATATATGATTTGTGCAGGAATGATATAAATCAACCCCAAAAAAAACAAAAAAAAAACACAACAGTCTATTTGTCCAAATAAGTGTGTTTGCTGTCATTTACATATATTATAAACAGAGTAATCCTTACAGAAGTATAATTAATAGCTGGCCTTGAAGTGAAGTGTAAACTTTAGTTTGTATTTTAAAAAAATGATATGAGATTCATTTCATGCTGTTCATGTTACTGCTTCAAAGCAAAAGAATAACATGGTTGTGTCTGTACAGTAGATCTGCATCTCACAAATTACTGCTGATTTCAGTCACATTTTTCTGGAAAGCCAGTGACATGCCACTTTTCTCAGTTTATTTTAATCAACTATTCATAACCTAGTGAATTCCTTTGAATTAGAAAACAGAGTCAGTCTTCTGGCTTGAAAAATGGGGAATTCCAAGGTAAATCCTGATAGTCCTCATGCAAAGCAAGAGATCAAAGCACATGCTTAAAAATTAATATATTCTGAGCTATACTTTACACAATTCAACAATTTAAAACAATTTGTTACATTGTCAGTATAAAATGAAAATAAAGGCTTTTCATATTGTCTTCCTGAGAGAGAGAGAAAGAGAGAGAGAGAGAGAGAGAGAGAGAGAGAGAGAGAGAGAGAGAGAGAGAGAAAGAGAGAGAGAGAGAAATTTTCTCTATCTGCACTGTACAGAAGATGAAGGGATGAAAGAAAACTGATCTGTATTTGTGATGTTTATGAACATAGCCATTTTGTTGCAAAAGATCGAAGTCTTCATTAAATGTGAACATATACTTTAAAGATTTAAAAAAACCAAGAGAGACTGGGCACTTTAGTTGTGTATATGGGAGAATCGTGAAATGCATAAATGACAATTAATCTGATAGATTTTTATTAGATAAAAACAGACTTTTAAGTGGCAAAATTATAGGTTACAACTGAAATGATATCTTTATTTAATGAAGTCAACATACATTAAATTCTGATTTACTTATCTTCATTGCATTTATTAATAACATGAAATCATCCCAGGATATTTCTCTATGTATCCTACTTATACCTTACAAAGTATTAATCTATCAAACATTTTGTTTTTCATTTCATGAACTTTGAAACTGCTGGTTTTGGTCAAACTGTTCCATTTCTGGTCCCTCCTTTATTACCAAATTTTAATTTAGTGACAGTCTAATGTTCAAGCTGGGCCTGAGTTTGAACTTTTAAATACTTCTATGAGGAAAAGATACTCTTGCAAGCTACAGATGAAATATTGCAAGGTAAGCAAAGGCAAGAAATGTATCAATGTTATTTTGTGCAGCATCCATGCAGGAAGCCTTCAAAGACATTTTGTGGTTACACAGCTTTCTCATCAATATGTCTGTCTCTTCATCAACTTTAGTTTCAATCAGAATGGGTAATGTTGACTTTTTCTCCTGAACATAATAAGCACATTATCTGGATTCATCTAGGGAAATGTCAGGTAAATGCAGAAAAGTGCAAATTACTACTTCCAAGAGTGAAAAAGATTTTCTTTCTGCACTATGTACACCAGGAACAAACATCACATATATCTCCAACACCATTCTCTTTATTCCTTAACCAAAGGAATTTCTTTATCTGACTGCCATAATTTTGTCTTTTCTTTTACCTCTGATTGTCATTTACCTTACCAGCCTTGTTTGGAAGTCACATAAGAAACATCTTCTATGATCTGCCATTGCCTCTTTTACTAATTACTATTAATAATAAACTCAACTTCAGAAAAGCCAGCACATTGTGAAATGGCAGATCCAAGTATGTACAGCTTGCACTTGGACTTGACTTAGAAGTGATATATATGGTACTTCAATATAAAGTGATCTCACTGCTTAGAATGCAGTCCTCTTTTATGGCTTCCTTCAGCAGTGTCACAGGGAGTTCTGTCTTCCAATCAAAACTTACTTCAATTTACATGGAGACAAGGAAACATATTGCTCATTGGTATCTAAACAACTGTGGTGAAAAGTAGACAGACAGACATACAGAGGATCTTGCATTTCAATTTGGGGTCTTGCTATAATTATTATCAAGACTAGTGTGATATGCTAATGTTACCACATCTACTCTTCAATATGGAAAATTATTTACAACATTCTGACACTGGAAGGCGTGTCATAAGAATACTCAGTATTAATACACAATAAAGCTGACAATAAACTATAAGAGAAAAATAAACAGGCATACAATATCATACCTGAAAATTGAGAAACCATCATTATATCAGATTATTTTTAAACATAAAAATTGCACATAAAATCATTAAGAATACAAATCATATGGTGAATAACAGCCTTTTCCAAGTGCACTGGATCCAGCAATGGATCACATGTGTCTGGGATTGATTGAGATAGATGCAATAAACTGACAATGAACAAAACTAGGGCAAAACTAGTAACTAATTAGCCAGAGCAATTTCGACTCTTAATGAGTCTTTTTCAAAGGCATGTACAAAAACATATTAAAAACAGACAAAAAAACATAAATGTTGTGTTTGTAAAACTCTACATGGCTGTCTCTACATGAATTAATCTTATAGATGCATTATGTCTCAACCAGCCTGTATAGACTTGATACGGATACTGAGAGATGTTTCTATTTTCCTAGAAATCTATGAGCCATAGAGATGTCATTTGTTTTGTATATGTTTTGTATATGCCTTTGAAAAAGATTCATTAAGAGTCAAAAGTGCTCAGGCTTGTTAGTTACTAGTTTTGCACTGTTCGTCGTGGGTTTATCAGAGATCTTGGAAACACCTAATTACGTGTATTTGGATGCAAATTTTTTATTTGGGACACAGAAAATCACCCACACAGGAATCCTCCATATGCACATTTTTGTTCCAAAGAGGAAAGTTTTGCAGCAAAATAAATATGTTCTAATTACTATGAAAACTAAGCAATGCTTTATTTTAGTTTGTTGCTGACTTCTTTTTTCTTTGATCAAAGGGGTCACCAGCTTGCTTTGATCAAGGTGCATGAGCTATTGAAGGCACTGCTAAAGGCTTCCTTTGAAGGACAAAACAAATACCTATTTGTTATTGCTGTGGCAACATCAAATAAGTTGCAGAACAATGACACATTTTTAAAAATATTTCCTTAATATATATTGATGCATAAGAGGTAATCAATTTTCATTGAAGTTGCAGCAAAACTATTTTTCTGGGGGTTTTGTTATTGGTTTTTTTTAATTGCTGTCATGTGGTCAACTGTAGTCATTTCATATTTCTGCCCTCAGAGGTGGTCAATTGTAGCTAGTCAGTTGCATTGCTAGTTTGATTATATTACAGCATACAGAATCAAGGTCAGATAAGCCGATTATGACATAACAATTAACTGTTAGGGTGGTTTGTGAATATGAAATAAGGATTTGTTTATGTAACAACTGAGTCAAGTGCATTTCTATATTCAAGTTTGCAGCTTCATGTTATTGTGACTTTGAATTTATCCACTCCAAACTCAAGACTGTATATACCGTTTTTATCAGCCAAACATGTTGTAGCCAAAAATATACCCAGATGGTATATTTTGTTGCCAATATGTAAAACAAAAGTGCAATTTGCGACATTGGCAAAACCAAGCACAATCACTTTTATTGATTTAATTTCCTGTTGTTACCATATAAATATTGCATGTGAAATCCAAGAGACTTGGACAAAATCAAGAAACTTGGACAAAATCAAGAGACTTGGACAAAATGCCTTTTGCAAATTTAGACAAGTGTTGTGCAGTTAAATGGAACAATGAATTAGATTTCAATGAGATTCAGAACTGTGCTAAAGTTGTTATAACTGATAGTTCGGATGTGACCCATAGCCAATTGTATGAGTTTGTGATTTCCATCTTAGTGGAGACTGCAACTTACTTTTGCCAGTGCGACTCCTATTTTTACCAACTTAGGAGTCCTGGACACCTTGTTTTAAAATCCTAGCGAGACGTCTGTTTATTGCATATATATATATATATATATATATATATATATATATATATATATATATATATATATATATATATATATATATATATATATATATATATATCTTAAATAAACACAATTAAATATTTATTAAAAATGAATTCCTTCATTTGCTGCCACCAGGATATCACAATAACAGTTGAACAATGTATTAACATCAAGTGGTCTAAAAAGCTCTCCGTTACAAATCACTGCCATCTCACCTCTGTTTCCGTGGGGGTTTGAGTCTAAGTTTCGGCAAATGTGGATACATGAGAAAGCTTGCCAGTAGCTTCTCATGGAACAATGGTTCTTTCTGGTAATTTCCCGATTTTTTCTTCCTCCACCATTAATACTGGTTGCCATGTATAGCATATCATGTGCTAAAAAATGGCGTTAAGCCCAACAACAATTAACATCAACTTCAAACTAACTGCCTTGTCACAGGCAAATTTCATCAGGCTGACAATTTTTTTCCAAGATTGATTATAAAATGTGAAAAAGAGCATGAAATCTTACCACTGTAAGTTCCGGATAATGCTGGGTCCCTGCTTAAATATATTTCTCCTTTCTTGTCTGCCTTATATGTTGCCCAGGACACAAATCTGGCATTATTCTCTGCCACTGAAGCTTCTATGGTGACATTCTGGTAGGGTTTAAGTCCTGTCACTTGGATATGGATAATTTCATCTATAAGGCCTACCTCAGGGGTTACATGGAGTTCAGGTAGTCTCTTCAGGTGGCCATTAATGACCTGTAACCTCTCAATGGTTTGGTCTAACATTGTTCTTGAGAAAGGTACATGCTAAACACAGAAAGAAAACATGCAAATGACACTGAACCATAATTAGTCAAATATAGAGATGCCAATACTCACACACATGCACACACAAATATATATATACACATATGTGTGTGTGTGTGTGTATATATATATATATATATATATATATATATATATATATATATATATATATATATATATATATATATATATATATATATATATATACACACACACACACACACACAGTACAAATAGATACAAAGATAAAAATGATAATCCCAATTACCATTGATGAATTTTATTTATCATGAAATGTTTCCAACAGTAAGTATAGCTATCATTTGTACCTAAGATTAAACTTACTACAAAAGAATGAAAGATGACTAATTGTACAATCACCAATAATATCTCCCACTTGGGCTAAAATATCCCTCATATTCAGTGTTCTATTTTCAACATCCATGCTACAGTGAATAGTAAAAAAATTAGTAAGACATGCTGTTTATATTAATTAATTAAAAAGAAACCAAATGACAATTTCAGTGCCTTCTAGTTTTAATGTAGTGTATGTTTTTATTCATCTCAATAAAATGTAAGAGTACCACTCCGGTAGCCTAGTGGTCAGAGTGCCCACCTCAGATGCACAAGATCACAGGTTCAAACCCCAACTGAGTCATACCAAAAACTTATTTTAAAAAAATGGTATACAGCAGCCTTGCTTACAGCTTTGCATTAAGAGGTTAGTGTTATGACTGGTTGGTCTAGTGTCAGAATAATGTGACTGGGTGGGATATCATGCTACATGTCTGCGGCATGATATCCAAGTGCTAGACATCACAATAAACCGCAACACTGCAGATGTCATAGTGATATGACTGAAAAATTATTAAAACTATGTTCTAAATCCAAATTACACACACAAACACACACACAACATAAAACATTATTTGTTTTTACTGATATACATTTATGAATTATACATTCCAAAGGATAACACAAGATCTAAAATTTGTTCCAGCAAATGATAGAATCATAGAAGGACCCAAATATTGGGACTGGATTTATCTGAGGATCCACCTATTTTGAGAAGATAACTGGCTAAAATCCCTTATGAATTCTACAATATGCATACCATGGAGTTAAGGTCAAAGTTATATACAAATAATTGTGTTAAAGTTCCAATTTTTGTTGTTGTAGCAACAAGAAACCCTTCATCATTTTCTTCATATCTGGGATAAATCATTAAAAAGCTAAGACATTTAGTTTTTAATGAAACTAACAATGCAAGTTATAAATTAGCATTCAAATGACCTTTCTTTGTCAGAAGAGAGATTATCTCCAGGAGGCAGTAGCTCCCTGGTTGGAGATCAGGTGGTGGGAGTCTATCTTTAGTAATCACTTTGTAATGTGAAAATTAGGAAAGTCAGGAAAGTGAAGAAAAAAGAAACCAGGTTAAATACAGGACAGACAGTGTTGAAGAATATGAGAAAATTTAGGATGTGCATGATTTCTGTAATTACATATGTCTCACGTCCAATGCAAGAGACTTAATTGATATGTTCTTATACTTCACTTCATCTGTATCCTAAACTACACCATTATCTCATATAAAATTACAGTTCTTAACTGCTCAGCTTATTCTGTAATAATGAGAATTATATTTGAAAGAAATGTAAATGTCATATATGCATCTTTGACATAACTCAATAATATTTAACAATGCCCGAATTGGTCAGTAATATGGTCTGAATAAGCCACTGGCCAAATCAGCATTCACCCATTTAGAGGCCATAAGTGCATGTGGCAAATTGGGATATAGTATGAAACTCTTTAACTTAAATTTTGTGACCACTCTGGAGGCCTAGTGGTTTGAGTGTCAGCCTCAGATGTGGCAGGTCGAACCCAGGCCGAATCATACGAAAAACTTATAAAAATGGTACTATCAGCAGCCTCTCCTGGCTGAGCTTATCATTAAGAGGTTAGTGTTGGGATGCATCCTAGTATCAGGATAATGTGACTGAGTGGTACTTGATGCTATATGTCTGGCACATGATGACCTAGTATTAGACATCACTAAAAACTGTCAAACAGCGGACATCATTGTAATGTGACTGAAAAATTGTTAAAGCTAGTGAAAAATCCAATTCACACACACACCTAAATTTGTTGAAAATTTCAGATCTAGTCCAACAAATCTGCATCTAAGCATCATGTTAAACAGGCTGATTCAGACTAGGCCTATTTGCTTGATTCTACCAAGATTATGGACTTGATCAAATACCAGGCTGATATGGACCATGTGAGATAGTTTTAAGTCTTGACTTGGATTTAAAATGAGACAATTACATTTATTTAAAATATGATGTTTCATTAAATTTATTTTTATGGAAACAAAACCCCAAATTTCTGCAAGTAAATGGCATTCTTCTATACAGTTAAATAAAATAATGTAAGACAGTGAATAATGGCAAGTCAATGGTTAAATATTTTCAAAGCAGATACCTTGTGCAAAATATTGATAGCTTAGTTTATTTTACTGAGAAAAAAAAATAAAAATAAAATTACTTACAAAGAAATAAGAAATAAAAACATGGCTGAAGCAGTACTTTCTCTCTCTCTCTTTTATATATATATATATATATATATATATATATATATATATATATATATATATATATATAGAATACAAATCATATGGCGAATAACAACCCTTTCAAGCGTACTGGATCCACCAAGGGAACACGTGTGTCAGGGATTAATTAAAATAGATGCAATAAACTGACGGCGAACAGTATGAAACTAGTAACTTACTAGCCTAAGTGCTTTCTCCTCTTAATGAGTCTTTTTCAAAGGCAAATACAAAACATATATATATGATAAACAAATAAACACAAAAACGTGTTTGTAAACCTCTACATGGCTGTCTTCACATGTGCTAAAACTATAAATACAACCAGCTTGTATAGACTAGTTGCGCAAACTGAAAACGTATAATTCCCTAAAAGTCTACAAGCCAAAGTGACATCTATTGTTACTTGTTGTACATATGTAACGCAGATTATATCCCGGATATTTGATTCTATACCGGTTATTCTTATAGTAAAAATTGAAATTCTACTAGTGCATAGTTTTCTTTTTCTAGTCTTCTTGGTTTAGACCGCTTCGTTTCAATGTTCTAAGGCGGCATATCCAGTATGATTCCTTTTCCTTCCTGGTTTCGGAACTACAGCTGTGGTTGTTAGCAATAGCGATAAGTATTATATCACTGAAAGTGTGGCCAGGGGAGGAGAAGTGTTCTGCGACCGGGCTTCTGTACAGCTTTTTTGTCATCCAATCAGATCTATGAAGGTTTATCCTTTTGTGTAGCTTTTCAGTTTCTCCCACGTACTGAAGGCCACAGATCTTACATGTGATGAGATAAATCACATTCTCTGTTTTGCACGTTTTGTTTGGACCATGTATGTTTAGTTTTTCTTTAGTCACTGTGCTAGTGAATGTCTTGGTATATATCATATGTTGACAGGTTTTGCATCTTTTATCGCCACAGGGTCCAGATTGACTAAGATGGTTTTGACTAGCGATTGGCGTTAGCTTTGCCCTGACTAGGATGTCCTTTAGGTTTTTTGGTCTCCGGTAAGCTACTACAGGTTTGTTCGGAAGTATTAGGTTTAGTATGTCTGACGATTGCACGATTGGCCAGTGGTTTGCGATGATTTTACCTACTTTGGGATTGTCTGGGTATAGGTCAGAATAAATGGTATCCTATCAACCTTTTCTTTCTGTCCATATCTGAGTAGGTCATCATGGTTTATTTGTTTGGCCCTTTGGATTGCCTCTGCAATCAGGTCTTTGTCGTAGCCTCGGTAAATTAAATGTTTAGCCAGCTCTTCAGACCTTTCTAGAAATCTTTCATCATCGGAGCAAATTCTGCGTATCCTCAGTGCCTGGCTATATGGAATGTTCTTAATGCAGTGTTTTGGATGACAGCTGGTTGGGAGCAGATACTGGTGTTTGTCGGTTGGTTTTGAGTAGATGTCTGTGTGTAATTTGTTTTCCACCAGTCTGGTTGTTGTGTCCAGGAAAACATGGTTTGACTTGGAAATTTCTGCCGTGAATTTTATTGAAGGATGGAAGTTGTTTGCCTTTGATATGAAGTCATCCAGACTTTCTCTTCCATACTGCCACTTCCTTTCTATATCATCGATAAAGCGTACCCACTGGTATGGTGTACGCTCAACCGATGCTAAGAACTGACCCTCAAGTTTTCCCATGAAAATGTTAGCATACAAAGGGGCCATTTTTGTACCCATTGCAGTTCCATTGATTTGTAGGTAGTTTTCTTCACTAAATTCAAAGTTGTTGAGTTTTAGGACAAGCTCCAGGAGTTGGACTAAGAAGTGTGTGGGTGGATTGTTTACAGTTCTTGTTTCTCATGCTTCGCTACATGCCTGTAACCCTTCATTGTGCGGTATGTTGGTGTACAAAGATGTGATGTCTAAGGAAGCATGTATCTGGCAGTAATGGTTCACTAGCTTTGCTTTTTATGAGATAATCTGTCGTGTCTTGAAGATATGATGGTAATTTGTGGACATGTCATCTCATAAAATGATCTAAATATTCTGATATCCTTTCTGTGGGGTGCTTGTTACCTGAGATTATAGGTCTGCCAGGGTTTCCTTGTTTGTGGATTTTGGGTAGATGATAAAATCTACCTGCTCTTGGGTTTTCTGGGCTTAAGTAGCTTTTCGTTTGCTGGTCTATGTGTCCGCTTTGGTACGCCTTGTCAATAACATTAGTGATGATTTTTGCATATTACAGCATTGGATCATGGTCCAGTTTTTGGTAAAACCTAGCGTCACTTAGTTGTCTACTTGCTTCACTAATGTAGTCTTCTCTATTCATAACGACAACAGCGGAACCCTTATCTGCAGGCTTAATTATAATGTCTGTTCTTTTCAGTGAGTGCAGGGCATCTGTTTCTTCTTTTGTCAAATTAGAATATTTGTTAGTATGGTTGATATGTCTGGAAGTATCGTTTTCAACCGAGTTCATAAAGGCTTCCAAATTCTGAATGGAACTTTTTGGTGGGGTCCAGTTACTTTTCTTTCTAAATGTGGGTTGGTCGCAGCTTATATTTTCCTTTGATTTGTTTGTTGGTGGCAAGGCAAAATGGGCTTTGAGTCTTAGTCGGCGGATGAACTCTTTGGTGTCATTCTTAAGCTTCCCTCTGTCGTATGTTTTTGGACGGGGACAGAAACTCAAACCTTTCGATAAAAGTTTTATTTCTGCATCAGTAAGTTCTAAATTGGAGATGTTGACTACTGTGTTAGTAACAGTTGCATTAGTGTTTGTTACAGAGTGCTTGCGATTCTTCCTTTTGCAACGATTTTTCTTCTTACGGTTGTTATTAGAAGAAATTTCATCAATTGAAGTTTCTTCACAACAGTCCTTTGGTTGTAGATCATGACTTCTAAGTTTTCTATCTCTAACTTTGTATAGTTTCGAAGAGAGTCTTTGTTCATCTTTATTTAATTTGGAGTAAAACGTTTTCAATTGTTCTTCTGTTGAGACGGAATTGAGCTGATGTTTTGGTTCTTCAATAGTTGCTGATTTAGCTAGATATTGATGATTTACGTTTTTACTAAGTAGGGCTGTGAGTTTCATGGAAGCGTCGTGAGTTATTTTATTCCATCTTTTGTTGAATCTGTTTGAACTCTTGCCAATAATTTGCGGTTTCACATGAATTTGAAGACCTTTAGTGACTGTATTTGTTTCGAGGAAATGATGCAAGAAAGTGCAGTGATGCTTTAGGCGAATTAAGGCATCAGTTTCATTGTGTAAAGTTTTGAATGTTTTCTGTATTTGTTGAGACATCGTCTCCATTCTAAGAGATACGGCAACAATTTAAGTATAAGAAGGAAACAATGGAACGGATACAGTAACACGCCATAAATAATTTCGGTCCTGTAACCAGAATGGCACTAATACTAGCATTCCTTTGCACCTTTCATGCTTAACGAACCTTTATATTCCTTACATTTTGGGGTAGTTTATTTCCATCCAACATAATGACGTAATTCATACTATTCGGTAACTGCTACGTAATTCCGTAATTGACCATAACATTGAGTTTGGAAATATATTCCTTTGCACACATGAATATAATAATGAAACCACTTGTTAAATTCACGTGAAAGACAAATTTTTTTCATTTTTTTCCTTTACTTGATTCGACACTGTAATTATCGAAAGCAGACGACATATGAATGTAGTCTCGCATACACCACATTGCTGAAAATGGACTTGTCCAGGAACTGGAATTGGGGGTATGCACGTCTGTCTATAATATTGAAAACTTCCGTTAAGCATGAAACGCGCAGACAACGACGGTATTAAAACCATTCCACTATCAGTCTGGTTTAAAAAAAATATAAATCAATGAATGAATTGACTAAGTTCTTTGCACTTTTATCAAATTAAATGTTTCCGTTATTGAAATTGGCTGGGAGGGTGCAAACCAACGGGTTAGTAGGTTCGGACTTTTCTAAAGAACACTATCCGTAGCAGCCATAACAATAGGGAAAATGAATTTTGCCAGAATAGACAATACCAGCTTCTGAAAGTGCTATGAATGAGTTACCAAATATATCAAATGTAAATAAAAATTATCAGCTTTTTTTATACAATTTACCTTTGAAGTTTAGGAAGTGAAAATGACCAAGTGGGAAGTATATTATAGTCTGGTCCCCTGGTCAGTATGCTCTCTGCGTTGCACCGGGCAATGCTAGTAAAGCGGAATGCAACACAGATAGCATACTAAGCTGGGGACTAGAATAGGCATATTACGGACAAAAAAAAAAAAAAAAAAAGTCTCGGAATGAAACGCATAAAAAGTGACGTTTAAACTGCTTCTTATAACTGAGCATGCGCAATTTTAGTAACAAAAACAAGGACTGCTTCCATGAGTGTACGAATGTTTATAGTTCTTTCATCAAATTCTAGACATATGTTTACATTATTACATAGTTCATTAAGCAAATTTAAAATATGTATCCACTGCTAAACATTGCTTTACAATTTACCCATTTGAAGAATTATACGCCCACCAGAACTGGAATATTTGCAAGAACACATAAGTGGGGCAGCCCCCAAGATCCCAGTAATCATTTTGGACGTTGGTGATTTTAGAAGAAAAACGCCTGTGTATTTCTAGACATTTTTAAAGTACTGAACCTAAATCTGCATTTCTCGCTTGCATGTTAGAATGTTTCGACAATGTAGAAGATTTTACCAATTTCAAGTCGCTGTATAGTTAGTTCTACAACGTAAGATGCATCAGATATTTTTGTTTTGGTGTTACCGAAACATAAGTCAAAGATATCTACCACTGTACACGAACCAAAATTATCGGCGGACATTGAAGTAAACTCGTAAGATTATGCTGTATGTCTATGTGTTTTTCATAAGAGAGAACCTTATGCCTGGACCACATGCAAATGGTGATATAAATATAGGTTGGTATTTTATATTTCCCTCCTACATTGCTTATAAACCCAATTTTTGATTAAATGAATCCAAATGGATCTTAAGTATTACTGTTATTGAGTATAATGCGTAATAGAATATCCCAATGAGAAATTTTGTGAGGAAATTATTTCACAGATAGCGTATATAAATAAAATTGATGATCTTAAATCTACACATCATTAAATTGTAGTCTGTTATTGCTTTAACCAAACGCTCAACTAAACAAGAGTTTTTAAAGACAATGTTTGGTGTTGAACGTCTACACAAATTTGCTCCTTGATCAGACTGGACTGCCTTTACTATAACTGAAAAAGGAATAATAGATGGTAGTAAAGGTGCAAAGAAAATAAATACCCTTTTCACCAGCAGATCCCACTGTCTCCTCAATCGTATTTCTTACTTTTTTCTTTAATTTGCCGCAAATGGTGTGAAGTATTAAAATTATGATGTGTGAAATTCATTGCGCAGTAGTTTTGATTTATTGAGTGGTGCCCGTAATGCTGATGAAGTCGCTACTGCGTGTGCTACACTATCGGTAATTTTTTTTTTTATGTCAACGTATTTAATATAAATAACGCTGGATTTCAAAAAAAAAAATTAATTAATTGTTTGGGGTTTTTTTTGTTTCTACCAAAATGTAAAAACGTTTGCACGTGAGTATTATAATCAGATCTACATGCGGTCATTCCATCATTGATGGTCGTTTACGATGTCATCTTCGGGATGTTGCTATCATCGCCATACTTTTTGATGCAGCGTCTAAATCTGATTCTGGTGTTCTGAGATTAATAATACCATTATTAATCATGTTGAGAAATGCACGCATTATACCACCGTGAGCTGATACAAAATTTAGGTTTTTGATCATCGATGTATCTTTTCGTTGCGGCATATGCATTTGCGAATGGGTTAAGAAGGTCTGTAATTTTATTTCGATTGATGAAAATACATCACCGGTTTTCTTGATATAATCGTTAACTGAATTACCGGAATCTTGTATTTTACTTTGATCAGTAAAAGTAACGATATTATTAACAAACTCGGTGGGAATTCGTATGTATGTGACTTGTTTTTAATTGCCCTTGTTTATCCTCAAAAAAAGGACTTCGTTTTGATCCTCACTTGTAATGTTAAACGAATGATCGTTTTCATTTTTTAACTGAGCAAGCGTTGCATACTTGGATAAGTCACCTTGCTATGTTTTACCAAGAAAAGATCTTCCGTAAATATCTACCATTATATTTACTAATGTCTTTTTAAAACGTTGAACAACATAGTATATTCGTGAACGACTTTATAAGGTAAGTTTATTTGATGATGATACAGCGTCGAGTACGGCGAGTACTTCCTGTTCACATTTTGGCGGATCAGTTATTGTTTGTGTTGGTAATGTTGAATACCATACTGGTATATCACCGGCTAAATTACTACACCGTAAAAATTCTTTTGGTGGCTCCAACCCATACCAATCGAAATAAACAATTTCTTATTGATCAATTGCGTATTCAACCTAAATGAGTTCCTGGACCAAAACATTTATCCAGATTAATGATACCAGTTTCAATACGGTTTGGTTTGTGAGGTAATTGATCACGCATAAAAACATCTCTGAAGTGTTTGATATTTAGTTGCTTAGCAGCATCAAGTAAATCAAAATTAGACATAGGAATAATCAACAAAGTGTCCCGGGAAGTCTTAAACGTTTTCCTTGCAGTCTTAGACCATTTCATCTTTTAGAACTTTTTGTAATTTTTTTCTGTTGCTTTCTTTAATGCCATCCCAGCAGCAGTTCCAACAGCAACAATTGCAGCTGCTTTTGCAACACCTGGAGCTGCAGCGGCTATCAACGGTGGATTAGCTGCAAGAAGCAGAAATATACCACTCGTCTTAGGGATATCTTTAATGGCACCCGGAGAAAGATTAAGTCTTATACATGTCTTTTATAGTTTGTCTTCATTGAAGTGCCTGAGTTGATGTTCTGACAATGAGAGTTTATTCGGACCACCTCGGATGTTTTCTGTTTTTAGTGATATTTTTATTCTGCAGTTCTATTTTGATATTGATTGTAGTATTTTAATCTGACTAGGAGTCAGGCTGACACTAACATGATGATATGACATTATAAATATAATGAATTATCTAATTACGTTTGCTACTATGGCATCAATAACTCATTCGTCCTTCAACACCTTCAAGTAGCAATATTTTATCGCAGTGTATAACAGCAATTGTTATGCAAATGGAAATAACTTCTCGCGCCACACGAGCTAGAAAGTGTATATCAAGGACAGATTGCCTGAATAAATCAAGGTGTTCAGGCAAAAAATGATAGATCGGATACAACGTTGTAAAATTACGTTGAGAATTTTGTAAACCAGAATCGACAGTTTGATCACGCACCATGAATGTCATCAACCGATGATAAACACGTGCTACTTGGTTATTAGCAAATTTTGTTAAAACTTCTTCGGAAGGTTCTTTAACTCCATTAATCCTCAAAGAAACTTCACTAATCCCCTTGTGTCAGATATAATTGGACTTTGTACCTGTGAATCTACTCGTACAGCATTTTGGAAAGCAATGCATGTATGTCGTGGTGCTGACACTCACTGGTGTGATTCCATATGCCAAGTAAATAAACCATTAATAACGCTTTGAATACTGTCTGTGGTCATTGTAAACCATGACAATGTTGACTTACCACCTTGATCCGTGAAAGAGAGTAACCATTATTCTTCAGCAAGTGATGGAGTCATTTTTAGCATCCACAAAAGTTTTGTCAGCAATGCTTTACCTGCATCAACGGCAGCAGCGCGCCATACTACATTATTGTCGGTGGTTTTTCTTACAAGTACTAAATTGTGTTTAACTTTTCTAGCATTTCTACAAAATCCAAAAATAGGTAACAGCAGAATCACACAGGAAAATCGTTCATCGTCATTCAGCATTTATCGAGGTGATGAAAATCCCAAGGTGAAGTTTTTATTCATCGCTGAAACTGCGTCCTTAGCTGAATAAAATTTCGTATTGTTGTAATTGGAATGATCAGTAGTATCCTTTGCAAACATGTTTTGATGGGCCAGCTGACCTTGAATAGTCATCGCTGTATCTTGCAAGTCCAAGTACTGTCGTAGCAAAGTCAACGTGTTCAAGACATGATCATGATTCAATATTTTTTCCGTCGATTACGTATGTGGCACTGTTAAATTACGCCATGACATCGTTGTTAACAATACCAACTCGGTTAACAATTCCGTAATCTGTATTATCCGCTTTCAAGAGTCTGCCTTCAACCTCAATAAATGCCTCAGCTGGTGAAAATATATCTGCTTGTATCCTGAACTTGCAGTTCGATTCTTCCACGTGCGTCGTGTACACGTGCATCATAATAAAAACGCTGTTAATCGCGCACAGACTCATCTTTGAGTACTGATGCGTCCTTGTCAAATACGGGATCAGATACACGTTTGAACATCTTTATTATACTTTTATCGTCCAACACAAAGACCACTTTCCGTTATCAAACTTGCAGTTATATTTGTTTCTTTTTCTGGTAGTGGTACACCAGTTAACTCTACTAGTTTTTATTCGCAGCTTGATTTATTGCTTTAATAACATTTGCAGGCATCGCTTCAGTGCTGGGTAATTTTACTGGCCGATGGTTTCGTCGTATTTATCGTGCTAGTCTATTTTTAATCGCTGAAAATGCTTTGCTAGCTGCATCATCATCAGCACCAATACTTTTTCACGAACATTGTCAATAGCTTTCGTTCTCAGTTGTTTGGTAATCTGTATTGCTTTGGAGGCTATCCTTCTAAACAGACCCTAAACAACATTACCGAGTCCATCCCAGTAGATCGCTTTATATGTCGATAATTGCGAATTTATCACCCTGTTGAGTAGTATGTATAATCATCTTAATTTCTTGTCACTGATCTAATTGCATTCTTTCAGTTACTCAATTACTATAGAAATCATAAACGATTTCATTATTGAGGGACCGATAAACACTAATGTTCATGATAGTGCATGTAAATAATCGTTGACAAATATCAGCTTTTTCATTATTTATTTCCGGGGAATTATTACCTGCTCGTTTTTATCCAATGAGGATTTCCTTTCTTTCAACATCGGCAAGGACGTTATCGGGACATGGAGTAATAAGACCACTTACCCGTATTAAAACAATATGACCGAATCATATTTTTCAACGTCTGATTAAATCATTCTATAGCAGATTGGATATCAGGGTAATAGGAGGAGGATTTGAATTATTGGATGCCTAATGTGCATAACCTGCTCGAAAATTCAAGACATACAATTTGATCCTTGATCAGACTGGACAAATTGAGGAAAAACTATCAAAGGTTTTACTATTGGTTTAGTTTTAATATTCTTCAAATGTATTGCTTCTGGGAATCTTGTTGACGCACACATTATGGTAAAAAATTATTGGTTACCTGACTTGGTCTTATGTAAGGTACCAACACAGTTTACCATTATTCTGCTAAATGGTTCGTCAAATGCAGAAATTGATTGCAGATGAGCCATAGGTATGTTTTGATTGAGTTTTCCTACAAATTGAGAAGTATGACAAGATCTGCAGTATTTACAAACATTACATTTGATTTGTGGCCAGTAGACTTGATTTAAAATCTTGTCATAAGTTTCACTATTATCTAAATGACCAGCCAAAAGAGTAGTTTCATAGACCAGACGAATAAGTTCCTGTCTGCACAATCTGGAACTATAATTTGATAGTTCACTGACCAATCATTATAAGCAGGTACCTCGGGAGGTCTCCACTTTCTCATAAGAATTCCATTGTTAATGAAATAACAGACAGGTACTTCAATAGCTTCAGTTTCACTAATGGTCCTTTGAAACAGACTTGATATCTCAGGATCTTTTGACCATCTTTTGCTGGTTGACAACAAGTAATTGGGGTTTGTCACCCTGATTAGAAAAATGAGAATGAGCAGTTAAAAGAGGATTACTGTCATCAATTCCTTTTGATTGATCCAAACATTGAGTGAAAGTTACGTCATCAAAAGCCTCACCAATACATGTGTCAGCTAATGGAATACTTTCCTGATCTACATCATTCTCAAGATCTTTCTATGCCAGAGCTCTTGTAACTGCACAAGCTGGGTTAAAACCAGATAATTATTTTTCAGTAGGATCGACATTCTGATCCAAACAAGGGTTGTCAGTGACAAGTGGATTAACCACAACCTTCTCTCCAGCTAGGTCATTGCCTAGTAATAAATGAATGCCCTGAATGGGTACAGAATTCACTATTCCGATTGTTCTGTTTTTAAGTCTGTTGACAAATTTATACAATCGATAGGAGAACATCAACAAAGCCTCACTCTACTCCCAAAGAAGAACACTTTCATTAGAACAAGAAGTCTCAGAAAAAGTCAAATTATATTATAATAAAAGACTCTGAGAAACTCCTATGTTCCTTAAAATTTTAATAGGGATATGATTGACTGAATCACCAAAGAATGATATAAAACCCTTCGACATGAATGATTGATAATTCTCCATAATAAAATCTGACTGGGGTTTATTATACCAAAGAAATGTATTGCTTTCAATACATAACCATGACATTGACCTCTTAGAAATGAAAGCATATGGAACAGGTCTGTCTTGATTCTGATGCTTATTTTGTTAATTTGAAAAGATCGGAAATAGCGTGCCCTTTCTTCTTGCAATAGATACACGTAAGAAGAGAGAATGATTTGGAATAAAGCTTATCAGAAACTTGATTTTAAAAGTTGTGCTAGATTCCAAATTTGAATGGCTCTTATTAGGCTGAAATGCCTTTATACCAGATGACTTCTGAGTGGAACACTTGCCTACAAAAGGAAATTTCCGAGCTAAGGAGTTCTCGTAAGCAACACAAGCAGCATTTTCCAAGGTTTCGACCTTATGATCATCAAGAAAAGTTTTAACGTCATTATGGATATAGTTCTTGAACTCTTCAAGTAATACAAGTTGTCTGAGATTTTCATAATCTTGTTCAACTTTCATGGTTAAGTACCATCTATGAAATAACTGCTCTTTTTCTCTGTAAATTCGACATGAGTTTGTCCAGCTTGTTTTTGTAGTTCCTGAGTTTTCGTCAATAAACCTCAGGGACTAACTCATAAACCTTCAAGATGTATTCATTAATCAGATCATAGTCAGCACTTGTAGTGACAGTGAATGATAAATATAACTAGGTTTACCAATTAGAACACATTGTAATAATAGAGTCCAATACTTGACCATTTCAAATTTTCAGCAATCATTTAAAACAAAGAAACTATTTGTCTACTTCTTTTTCTCCAAAACGGGGCACTAACCTAATATTCTTAGTAACTTCAAAACTTGAATTTGAGTGTGAAGTGGGGATTTGCATTTATCTTTTCTGACAAGATAAGTCAATGCATCTTTTCTCAAACGGTCCAGCGTTTCCTGGGTTGGATTTGAAAGAAAGATCTCCACTTAAACGTGATAGAATTGATTTAAATGTACAAGTGGCAGTTAATATTTGACGTGTTGTTGAACATTGTAAGTATCCAGGATACCATATCATTTTACCAACTTTTAAATCTTTGCCCTAATTAATTAGCTGCCTTATCATACACTAAAACGCTATTGTCATATTTAATTAACCGTGTGCTAAAACCATTTAACATCAATGTACAAGTTTAATTACACCATTAAAAGGTGACTCAGACTATGTAGTTTGCTTAGATACTGTGTGCTTAATGTTGCCATTTCTCAGAACCTTACAAAAATGTCAACAAATATTTACAGAAAAATTACTGTTTAAAAGATGCACTTCATAATTTTTGAAAATTTAATTTGCACTTTAAATCTTGTATATCGCCAAATACATTGTTTAAATGAAATGCTGTAAAAAGACGGTGAAAAAATACAGAATACAAAGCGTGAATACAAAAAAAATCCTGGTCCAAGGCAACATTTATTTCTGATAAAGCATGATTAGATTGAAGTTCTGGTGTATACATTGTACATGTTTTCATATAAACACGCAGACCCTACAATGTTGACTAATGAACATATAAATTTCATTTTCAATTACATACCAGTTACATGATAGTATAAGTTGCTAAGTATGCCTTATAACCATTCATCTAGAAGTGATTGCTGGTAAGGCCATCGATCACAAAATTTGTCCTCTATGTCTCGCAGCAACAGTTTATTGTTGGCAAGTTCATTTGGGAGAAGATATGAAAAATATGTCAAATGTTGATAGATTTCATGGACGATACCATGCTGGACCTTTGATCATAGTTCTGCACTAAAGTTGTTGTGCATGCGTCATTATTTGCCCTTTTACCCGATCCATGCCTCTGACATTTAGACCCCAGATTATGTTGGTTTATCCATTACCCTGAATGCAAATCTTCCATGCTGTTTAGTTGGTGAAGCGTTTTCTTCTCATTTTGATCTTGTTTTCCTTTGAGCCAGACACAAATATATTCTGTTTGTTCTTTGTTTGATCCCTAGGTCAATATGCTTATTTCTTACAACAAATTTAGGCTACTGACCAGCTGTGTTATATAACTGACTAAGAAATAATGTTATCCTTTGGTATCTGTCTTCTTTCAGTTACAGTGACATTGACCTCCACCAATGACATTTTTTGGGCTTACTCTATGTACAAGGTATATATGTGTTTGTTGAAGATATTTGATATGCTGTAAAACTGAAACTGTCATGTGGAAGAAAGCAAATTAACTGACATGTAACAAAAAAGCGTCATATTACAATAAACACTATCGAAATGATAGTCATACAAAAACAAAGACCTATTATACATAAAAGCTCGGTCAAAAGTGTGGTCTCAATAACAATAATGCGATGAAACCATACTCAATACTGACTGAATAATACTGTCTTCAAGGCAATAATAATAATAATAATAATAATAATAATAATAATAATAATAATAATAATAATAATAATAATAATAATAATAATACTTGATGAGGGTAATGAAGTTTCAATGTACTATTCTTCCATGGGACCTTTGCGCTGAATAAGCTATTTTGAATGCAAAAAAATAAAAATAAAATACAACAGAGTACTCTTAAATACAACAAATATAAAAATTATATAGTGTTTATGATATGCAAGAAAAGAATAATTGTCATACGTGTATTTCAATATTTGCAATGAAAGCTGCTTTTCAAGACTATAGTCATATATTTGTCTCCCATAAGACCTTCACGATGAACAGACTTGTAAATACACACCCACCCACCTACAATATTTAAGTATGATTAAATACAGTAAGAACAAATAATTCATGCTGTATAGAATATGCATCAATATAATAATAGAAGAGTGAAGCAGATGAAAAAGAAAATGATGGTGATGAAGATGAAGAACTTAAAGAGGGTAACTCAGCTATATTGTATTTTCTCCCTATAGATCATAAGTAGAAACTAACAATAATTGTGAATGCCCCAAAATAATAACACAATAAACCACATGTGTAGAGTTCTTTTCATACTGACCTTTTCCTTTAATGTGCTCGGGCATTATCTTTTTTCAAAGGCAACAAATATGTTTACACTGAATTTTTACAAAGATACTAAATAGATTTTAACGTCTTATATATCTCTCAGTTAACTTAAAATGTATTTTGTTCATAGTAGATATGGTTTGGATTTGAGGAGTAATTGTAATTAAATGACCATGGATGGTCATCTTGTGAACTATATTATCACAGACTTTCAAGTATATAATGAGATGTATGGTATTAAAGGTATTCTAGTTTACCACAGTATTTGTTTCCAGTGGTACAAGAAATGTTGCCTTTTAACTGCACCTAGTGATGCAGTGCTTCGTAAAGCATACAGAGTTAGTCTAAATCAAAGATGTGTGGTTACAACTTTATTTATTTATTATACAATGAAATAAACATACCTAGCTACTTCTATTAATCACAATAACAGTCCTATGAAAGAAGCAAATAGTCTATGACATACATATAAAACGTTTAGAAATCACACAATTTCACTATCTGATATTAATCAGCTAAACACAATACTTTCTCTTTGAGAAAAGCATTGTAGTTTCAATAATGTCATATTTAAGAAGCTCACTCACCAGCGTACCCGTTCAAATTGTATATGACAACACGAGTTTATGAAATTAGTCTTGTCCACAAATCATGAGTTTTAAAACATACATTGGCTATTATTTCATAGGCAATGATTGGCAAGGTTCTTTATTGATAATAACCCTTACCTGCGGAATCCGATACATATTCTAACTCTAATAAGCAGTTTCTTGCAAGGATTGTGCACAAATACATGGATAAATACATACTTTAGCTAAAGCGATGCAAGAATCTTTAGCTACACGTAATGTAATCAAAATTGGTACCTGTCTAAACATTTGCGTGGTGAGTTTGGATTGATTGCCCCGTTACCTTCTAAAAATATCACTTTTTCAAAAAGTTAAATAATTCAACATTTTAACAGGAATGAGCCTGTTGATCTTGAAATAATGGCTTGTGAGTGATCAATGTTGTGTACAGTTCAACATGGCAATAATGCAAGATGTAAGATTTATTTAATATTAATATGATTTTGAAATAACAAGGGTAAGGTGCTATTGCACGCTGCAACTGTTTGGTATGTATTAATTACGTGGAATAAGGTAACTTCCAAGTGCATAATACATCAGTTTGATACGTGTTCTATACATAGCAATATGGTAACTGCAGGTGCATAGTACATCAATCTGTTATGTGCTTATACATATTTGAATAAGGTAACTTGCATATATATATATATATATATATATATATATATATATATATATATATATATATATATATATATATATATATATATATATATATATATATATATATGTATGTATGTATGTGTGTGTGTGTGTGTGTGTGTGTGTGTGTGTGTGTGTGTGTGTGTGTGTGTGTGTGTGTGTGTGTGTGTGGTACATTGGTGGGGTTCAAAACACACCAACCTCTTCTACTATGGTTCGTTGCTAGGGGATGACCTCCCGCGGTGTAATTTACCCAGAGTGGATAGATAGAAAGAAGAATGCAGATCTCTGAACAAGGATATTGAAGAAATAAACACAACAAGCCCCTTTCAATAAACATAAAATTTAATCAATTTAACAACCAAATTTAAAATGAAAGAAATCAATTTCTTTGTTACAAAAGAAAGAAGAAATGTACTAACGTATACTCAATAAAAGCAATACAACTTTTCTTTACTATTACTTGTCAGTGACGTAATTAGTTCAGTTCATCATTGCTTACTAGATGCGACCTTGAGACCAACAATGAATGACATCATCACCTATCTTAACCGGGAATCGAATTCTCCGTTCGTTCCTGCACTGCCAACCTTTATGTACTCGTTTCCATGATAGTTGCTACAAGGGCACGAAAACAAGGCTCAAAACTACTATACCAAGTATTACATTAGGTTCGAACACTTCGACTGATACGTACAATCACAACTTTTAATGCAATAAAGACATGTAAAATGTTGATTATTATTGTCCCTTTTTCATTATGCTATGATACATTACTTTTAAACATACACTAAATCAAATGACTCCAAATATATCCGCACATTTAATTTTATAGACATTTGAATAGTTTGGTTGTTAATACGCCAGTAGGAAGCATTGGAAAAGCTTATGTTAGTACCAAAGCATCGTGGCACATTGCTTTCTTTCTCCCTGGGGCTGGATCCTTCCTTTATCTCTGAATTTTGTGTATTTTTACGCTCAGAGCAGCAAGTATTGTATTTATAATGGTAAACGGACAGAAAGTAACAGCTCATAACGTCACGGAGAAAATGTTATAAAAAAGCATACGACAAAAATTAACAAGACCAAAAAAGTTACATCTCAGACCTGTATTGTGAAAATCAGTATGCATGGAAAAACCTCAAAGGAAAAAAAAAGACACTTGAAAAATTTTGGTATATATATATATATATATATATATATATATATATATATATATATATATATATATATATATATATATATATATATATATATAAATATATATATATTGTGTAAGATTGCTAAGTTCAAATTTAATATCTCCACCGAATATTGAATATTGTCAATTCATTACATTATGTGATTATATCATAGAAGTGTTTCTAATATTATACTTTCATTACATGGTTTTGCACCAAATCGTTTTATTTTTGGGAAAGAGTTTCGACCATGAAAACATATCACTGAGATATAAGAGATTCTTCTCCACACTTACATAATATCTCTTTTAAAGAACCACATATTAAAATATCAAATATGGCTTGTCGAATTAAATTTTTTCTCTCTCTCTCTCTCTCTCTCTCTCTCTCTCTCTCTCTCTCTCTCTCTCTCTCTCTCTCTCTCTCTCTCTCTCTCTCTCTCTCTCTCTCTCAGGTGACCTAGTGGTTAGAGCGTCCGCCTCGGATGCGGGAGGTTGCGAGTTCTATCCTCGGCCTAGTCTTTCCAATGACTTTAAAAATAAAAAATGGAACAAACAGCTGCCTCGCTAGGCACTCAGCCTGAAAAGGTTACTATTTTGACTGGTCTGCCTGGTGTCAAAATCATGTGACTGGGTGTGAAATCAAGTCAAATGTTTGCGACATGATGCCCCGGTACTCGATATCACTATAAACAGCCACAGTGTAGACATCGTATCGATATGACTGCAAAATTGTTCAGTTATACGACTGAAACTTTGTAAAGCTACATTAAAAATCAATATCACATACACGCACACACACACACACACACACACACACACACACACACACACACATTCTCTATTGCAATTCAAGACATTGGTAGAAAAATGGAATGTTAACCGCAATCGTTTTCAGGGTTTTCCTATTTTGAATCTTTACAATAAGCCTCATTTATTGCAAATAATGCTTTGGATGGAATTACTAAAATAGTAGGCATTGATGATGAATGATGTCAACAGTATATAATACATATCTAAACATAAGGAGCAAAGGAGTAATTATAAAAAGAATCTTAATTTAAACAGCAAAACCAAAATATCTGTCAGTTTTCTTACAACCTGGACCTGTTAATTTAAATGTTCATGAATGGTATTCTTCTTTTAGAAATCTGAATGTAGTATGTGTAATCTGCCCACTCATATAAATACATGTACACCGCACAATGACTTGAAATATTCATGCAAAAGCCTAACCTGCATTTATGATTGAAATGCGACAAGCATTACACACATATCAGATTATATTTACAGTGAGAAATAACTACAATACAAAATTTATTATGAATTTTACCTCAGATTTATGCCATGAAGTTTTTCTAATAAATTTGATATTTCTGTTATGAGGTAAAAATTAAGTATAAATAAGAACATTAGAAGTCTCTCTAAAGTGTATTAAAACTAACTCTTATTTGGACTCATTTTCATTAAATTATATTGGGAGTAATTTAGATTAAAATATATGTCGATTAACTTTAACAAGTTTCCGCATTATACATGTATAAAACACATCAAGCAAAACACAGAAGCCTCTCCATATTATATATGTATATTCTAAATTCTGCTACCAAGAACACTCACTGACTAGGAATTTCAGGCCTACTGTCTGACCTCTAACTTGATCATAACACGAAGTTAGAAGTAATAAAAAAGAACAAGTGGTTCTACGAGAACAAGACTGAACTTTCTAGTTTGATGCACGCCGTTTACACGTGAATGCCAGTATAGCACCCTCAGAGTATTACTCTCAAGGCATTACCAAAGAAAGGTTAGAGATGCCTTGAACTAATTACATGTATATAGAACAGACCCAAACGCTGGCTCTCACTTTATATTGCTTTATATTGCTTGTTTTACAGGTAAGACTTTGCTATGTTCTAAACTGTCTTATAGAATAAGTACCTTTGGAAATTAAAGATTTATGATTGTAACTTTCCTATTTTTAATGTTTATATGAGTTCGTCTTTTTAATTCTAATATTATAATATAATGAATGTTTAATTGTTTTAAGAACTTATGTTTGTATTTATGATAATAGTTAAAAGAGTAAAATGTTTACCGACTTCATGTTTAGATTTATTTTGGAAATTTAAATATTATGTAAGGATTAAAGAATAATGTTTTGTAATCTATTCTAAACTAGTATTTTATCCCAAATTGAGTAATATATATTTCTTCAAAATGATTGTTGCATTAATCGCAACTATTTTATAATCTTTAATTAAGTCAAGATTTATTATCTACAACATATTCTAAAATGCGAAAGGCTACAAATACACGAAGTTGGTAAATTTGAAAGGAAAAATATTATATGTATTTTGTGTATTGTTCAATGTAAATGCTTTTCTGCCTTTGGAATGTAGTACCGTATATCTCCTATATGAAGTATATGAATAAACTAACTCTATGTTGCTTCAAGACTAGAGAGGTTCATCTTGTATTTTACAGATCCCGTATACTCTCGCTAGCCAAGCAATTCCCCCCCCCCAAAAAAAAGGATGTAGCCGTGTCTACATCATTATGCGTGACACCTTATCTTTGAGAAAGTCCGAACCCTCACTTCTTCTCTCTATCTTTCCGTCCGATCATGGAAAAGAACATTGCTAAGTGTTTACGAAATGGATTCTTAACAGCATAACAAAGAATCTTTTCGTAAAATTTCCTTGTACGTGAAGTTTTCTCAGCTTAGTGCAAGATAGGATCAAATAAAATCAAAGTAAATAATATATTGCATGAGAAATTTATATAACTTTTTGTATCATAAATAATCCATCGAATAAAAACAGTTACTCAAGTTTTCAGTGTGGTAATGTTCAAGCAAATCCAGAAAATTCAGAAATCAGTATTATAATAATAATTAAAATATAGGTTATTTATGTCCTGAGCAAAGCTACAGAAGTATTATAGACAGAGTCGGCACTATTCTACTGCTTTATACATCAAACATTATTTATAATTTAAAAAAATACTTACGTGACTGTTCCATAAATATTCTGTCTGCAAAACTGGAGAATAAAAATGGCCATTAATTTAAGCAGTACTGATAGGAAGACGTAACTTTTTTCCAATATTCTTCGGGAAAATATGAAACAAAAATCCAGTTAACTACGTTATTTTTTTTGGTTCTTTTCCTTTAAAGCCTTATAACTTTTTGACCTAACAAATAAAGAAGCATATTACATATGAATACAACTTGCAGAAATCATTATTCAGCGGAGATCATCGTTCTGTACTTACATGCTTACTTATAACACCCGAGATGATCCAACTACAATTTTGAAATAACAAGGACGCAAATTTTCCCCCGTGCTCAATGTAACAAACACCAGTGTAATTAGGTTCAGACAAGTGTAATTAGGTTCAGACCAGTGTAATTAGGTTCAGACCAGTGTAATTAGGTTTAGACAAATAAATAAAAAAGCCGAGAGGTTAAGTTCTTATCAGGAATGTGAATTGCTTTTCTAATTAATTACTGTGCAAGGAATGTCGTTAATTGGTTTTACTTGTGAAGTAATAAGGATTTGTACATGTACACATTTTCAATTATATATATATATATATATATATATATATATATATATATATATATATATATATATATATATATATATATATATATATATATATATATATATATATATATATATATATAAGCAGTAGAAATCTCTGTATGCACGTTTACCCAACTCGCAAGGTCATATACATTTTTCTTAAATTTATCTATATTATTTTTTCACTCATAAAAGAAAAAACTATAGCCTTGTGCTAATGGTTTCTATATGGGTCTCAAGCTGTTGTTAGATGTTAAATTCAAGAGCGAAACCTGTAGTAAATCATGGTGTACTTAAATTTACCTGTCAGTCATACATTAATCAAATAGAACTATTACACTTAGTAAGAAGAAAACAAAGATTTATAATGATAAAAGTACACAACCACATAAGGAAGGGGAATCAATCCAAGTTTAATTGAAAGGTAAAAAATGGGAACCTGCCCTTGTAATAATAAAATACAGCGAAATGTCATACACAGTTCGCATCAAAGATGGTACCATTTATAATTGTAATAGATGTGAGCTCATAAAAACTAAGGAAACAAACCCCCTACTATGTTATATAAATGCGCCATTTTCTCAAATTGAAAACACAGTGTATAGCTGTATCACTCTACACAAATGCCAGTAAGTCAGTTTCAGAATGAATGGAGTCTCAGTGTTTCAGTCACAGTACGCCTGATTCTGACGCGACAATCCCACAAGAGGGTATATATATATATATATATATATATATATATATATATATATATATATATATATATATATATATATATATATATATATATATATATATATATATATATATATATATATATATATGAATGCATGCATGCATGCATGCATGCATGCATACATACATACATACATACATACATACATACATACATACATACATACATACATACATACATACATACATACATACATACATACATACATACATACATACATACATACATACATACATACATACATACATACATACATACTTACATACATACATACATACATACATACATACATACATACATAAATATAATGCATTCTCAGTCTGTCTCAGAGATTTATTCATTAATCATTGTAATCATTGCTATCAAAGACGCGCTTGATTTTGATATATTAGTTATAATGTTCATTTCTCTTTTCATTTAATAATAATAATAATAATAATAATAATAATAATAATAATAATAATAATAATAATAATAATAATAATAATAATAATAATAATAATAATAATAATAATAATAATAATCTTAATAATAATAAATTGATGACGAAGACACAATTATTAAAAAGGCTATTTTTCTTTGTGTCCCTCAGTTATCTACATATGTATAAGAAAATATATAAAATAAAGCTGAGAAACATATCATACAGAAAAGGTATACTGATTGATATACAAAGAAACAATTAAAGATATATATATATATATATATATATATATATATATATATATATATATATATATATATATATATATATATATAGTTTGACAATTCCAAAAGATTGGAGCCAAGAAGGCCAAACTATTTTTATACAATTACATACATATATATATATATATATATATATATATATATATATATATATATATATATATATATATATATATATATATATATATATATATATATATATATATATATATATATATATATATATATATTATTGACACAAAAAATGTCAGAAGAAAAGGCGGAGAACAGCTCTTATGTGTACAGTACCGTGTATAGTACCGCATTGAATAGATTTCTTTTCTTAATTCTGAATTATCCCAGTATCATGCCTATATGATTCTTGTAAAATATTTTCTGTTTTCATAATTTAAGAGGAACTTTACAAAACCACGCATCACTATAATAGTTCCATCTTAGACTCTATTAAAAATGTAGACGCACCTGAAATAATATTCAGATGGTAAACTGGAATGGAAAAATAATACTACTTGACATTGATAATTCAGTCAAACTAGATATTAAATTATTATAAATACCAAATTTTTTTTTTGGTCCAAGATTTTATGCATTGGAAGATAAAAGACTAAAATTATGGCTGATGAAGATGAAATGTGGACAGAAATAAAAACTACAAAAGAATAATTTAACCAGTATGCCAATTGCTGCAACTCGTTGCACAAAAGTTCCATGCACAAGGTTTTTGTCAAGTTTGATCATATGCTTTCGTCTTGGAATGCATTCCTGTTGTGGCTAAGACAATTTGCTACTTTTGACATATTATTATTATTATTATTATTATTATTATTATTATTATTATTATTATTATTATTATTATTATTATTATTATTATTATTATTATCTTCTCGTTCACGCTGCCAATGATATCAAAGTAGAAAAGTGATACACATGCCTCAGATTTGCTTCGTATGTAAGCCAATATAAATTCTTTAAATTGCCGGCCAATGTAATTATCTTCATACTCATGCTTTTAGACAGTGACACAGGACAGCAGTGACCCATCTAAAAATACACAAAATACACACACAAACACACACACACACACACACACCAACACACACACACACACGTATATAAACACATATCGATACATAATCCTCGTGCATTCCGTCCTTCCTCCTATATAAATATTTTCATGGAAAGAAATAAAGAAACTGTTTTTTAATTTTTTTTTCGCGAAATTTTTCAAACTTATGACGAAAATATAAAACAAAATGAAGAGCTTTCAGTTCCAAGGACAGTAAACCCTTTAGTGAATTTTGAGAAATGAATATTTATATTCATGAAAGCGTTCTCATTCTCCATCGACATATTGCGAGTGCATACATTCTTCAATATAACCACCAACGAAAGATCGCCAGTTTCGAAACTCGCGGCGGCATCCCAATTGTTCAAAAACTTATTTGTATTTTTATGTTCAAACTTTCTTTTAAACTCTCTCATCCACTTTTTTAAAATAAATATTGTAATTGTTTAATTATATATTTGCGTCATCAGATGGGCAGTAACCAAGTCTCATATCTAAACACCCACATTTATTCGCGTGTCCCAGCTGCAAAACAATAGGTCGAGAATTCGTCACTCGCTGAGGCATCCCAATTTTTATAAATACCTTTTTGCTATTTTATGTTCAAACTTTCCATTAAACTAGTTTATTTCACTTTTATCGGGTAAAATCTAGCATTGGTCCAGCAGTCAACAAAAAAAAGCAGGTCTTAGACCATTCTGTGTGTGTGTATGTGTGTGTGTGTGAGAGAAAGAGAGGGGGAGGGAGGGAGTTTATACTAAGTGCTATCACTTACAAATCGTTGATGCTGTTGTGTTTCTTTCTTATTTCTGAAAGAATCAATTGCATTTCCTTGATATTTTCAAACATCATATGCTAAATTTTGGGTATTCTCAAGCAACATCCATACTTCTTTTACGTCATAACACACTCCAAAGGGAGCAAATGATTATTGTCCACGTATTAATTTATTTACAAATATATGTCAATCCCACCCCACAAAAATTTAATAATTTAATACATTTGGATAGCAGAGTGGGGTGTTACAAATGTACTAAACACGTGAATAAGGGATTCTAATACAAATTATATTCGCTCTCTTGTAGGTAAAATAAAAAAAAAAAATTTTACTAATATATGACGCTGCAAACTGGATGGGGAATGGGTAGATGATTTGATAACCTATAGACCTTGGACGAATAATGCATATGCACGTACGGCAGGTAATGAAATATATATAAAAAGTGGCGGGCAACACATTTTGGGCTCGGCGTGTATGCTACGTAAGGTCATGGAACATGGTAATTAATGCTAATCTAAAAAGATCCAGATTTAATCTCTTTATCTGAAAGATCCTGCTTTGTTGGAGCCTTGGAAATTCGCGCAGTACAGGGCAGAACTTAAAAAAGAAAAATATACATGCACATTCAATAATGTGGATAACGTCACTTTCTGCTGATTGAAATATATATCTATGTTTATATCACACGAAAAGAAACACTTACCTTTGCTGTCCAATGTCGTCTGTAAGAACCTCAACCGAATGCTGTAAACAGCATCTTAGATTATTCTTTGGTTGTGCTTAACTCATACGTCATAGATAACAGCGACCTTTTATGTTCGTTTGGATTTACGCTAGATGATTACATTTTGACCGTTCATTGTAATGCTGTTTCGAGTCAGACCGTTTCATTTCATTTAAGACCACGTCATTTGGAACATGGATTAATCATTCAATTCTGTTCTTCAGACCATTTCATTTAATGCCAGATCATTTGGAATCTGAATGCATCATTTCATTTTTTGGGTTAAATCATTTCATTTTAGACTATATTTTTCATTTGAGTCTACATCATTTGGATTCAGAGAATTTATCAATCCGTTTTATTTTTTTTAAATCACTTCATGTAATACCGCATCATTTGGAATTTGAATTCATCATTTCATTTGTTAGGTTAAATCATTTCATTTCCTACTACGTAATTTTATTTAATAATACGACTATTGGATTCAAAATATATGAATCCCTTTTGTTTCATTCAATTTAATATATAGTCATTGATAATTTAAATTCATGATTTCATTTGTTAAGTTATAGAATTTCATTTTTAAAGGACATCATTTTATTTAATACTATGTCATTTGGAAGCATATATCATCATTACGTTTTGTTCTTTAAATCATTTTTTTTTATACCAGCTCATTTCATTTCATTTCAACTGGAGTCTGAATTCATTATTTATAATTTTTGGTTCAATCAATTAATTTTATGCTACATCATTCCATATCACACAACATTATTTGGAATCTGAATTCATCATTCCGTTTGTTGGATTAAATCATTTCATTTCACACTACATTGTTTCATTTAATAAAACGTCATTTGTAATCTAAATTCATCATTCGGTTTTGTTCGTTAAATCATTTCATCTGACACCACATCATTTGGAATCTGGGTAAATCGTTTCATTTATTGGGTTAAATTATTTTATTTCACACTACATCATTTGACTAATGTAATTTTAGCGGTGACGGCTGCCCATATCAATGCTATTCTAAGTTCTCTCTTTTACATTTTATAGCTGTCACTTTTGTTCTATTTTTGCATGTTGTCACGAATTTTATGCAACTGCCGACAATCCTGTGGACTTACGTGCAGATTGTTTTGTTCATTCCGTGGCAAGAATTTGGGTAAGACTTTCTTTTTCAAGAATGATTTATTTTTTTCGGATCTCATGATATTCGTTTCCACTGACCTACCTTTAGGATTATCTCAAGTCTAGAGTACGCGTAGGTCACGTGACTGGTCAGTTTTTTTTTTTTTATTTAAGATCCGGGTCTTAACTGCAAACTACGATTTTTGTATATTTCCAATAGTTTATGGTGTCGTTATGATGCTGGGAAGAAAGCTCCAAAACAATCCTGACTAATAATCATCATTAAACTCTGAATCGCTTAGATCCAAGAATCAAAGAGTTCAGCATGGAATCACATCATGAACCTCGTCAGGACAAAGCAAGAAATGTGGAAGGTGAGTCAGTCAGTGGGTGTGCTTGTTTATGTTTATCATGTGAGATCATATAGAATCCATGTCAAGTACTGAGAATATTTCGTGGACCAGAGTTCTTGAACACTAAAGCCATCATCATTAAGTAGACTTAACCAACAAGTATATGTCCACTTTGTTTCTTACAATACTTTAGCGCTAAAAGTATTGACAGAAAAATAAACAGATCTACTTGTTGTTCTAGAAGTAGGTCACTACAATCAATCTTTTGAAAACAGTGTTTGGCTGATATGCTGCAGAGTAGTTCCTTTCAGAATCCCAGGCCATTTTGCTTAAGCTCTAATATGAAGACAGTCCCAAACTCGATTGTCAACATGTTAACCCTGAAATATAAATGTATAAATGAAGCTGGTAAAAAAGAGCAAACAAAACCACCATAGGGAACAATCACAGTAACATAATTATATGCAAGCAAACTGTTATTCATTTAAATTCCAGAAGCAAATGAGGAACTGTGGCCATGTTTAAATTGCGATAGCATTTTCTCCAGAAATATTTCACGCTCACAATTTTTCACATTGAAACATCTTTTTGATGTCAAAATGTTTTACAGCTTCCAACAATTATTTTCCTTGATCTCATTGGTAAGTAAACACTGAATGTATGATGCAGAATTTTATTGTTTAAAATGAAATTATAGAAAATAATATATTGTTGGAAGCTGAAAAGTCATTATTAGGTATGTCTTCAGTGATTCACTGTATATGCTCACTCATGTCCCTATCTTGCATTTTACAAACATATGCATGCACACACACACACACACAGACAGATATTGCATTATTCTAGCTGTGATGTCAGGATGGTTTTCTTAATCTTATAATTTTAAAAATAAAAATTATAAAATTTTTCTGTTTTTGATACAACTCACTGAAATTGATAAATCTGGTGGGAAGTTATGAATTTAGGCAAAAAAAGTGATTGTTTAACTTGGATTGTATTTTGTAGTAAACCTTTTAACTAAAATCTATTTTGTAGTAATTGTTTAGTCAGAACTAATATTGTCCATGAAATTATGGTACACTTATAAAGGCTTAATGAGGTAGTTATCAATAATGATAGCTTCAGATTTCATTAATTTTTTTAACTTTATAGTAGTAATACAGAGTTACATATTAGATTTTTATTCCAGTTGTCGTTTTCTGACAATCTTTCAGGCTTTAAAAATGTGTCAATGATGTTTCCTTTTAAGTAATATTGGAAACAGGGAATGAGTTTGCAGTCAAAAGTTAATGACAAATGAATTCTTTCGCTGAATCATAATGTATTCAAGTTCAAATGATCATGCTTTGAGTTTGCAGTTATTTCAGCTGCAATTTTTGTGTGCTTACTCCATTTCAAAATTTATTTGTAAATATTTTTTTAATTTTTTTAACAACCTTTACTAAATTAACTGCCATTTAAAGTTTTCTAGATGTTCTTAACATGTTACAAAATTCTTTATAAAACTATTCAGATGATTGTTTTAATGAACTATTTTTGTAGAAGCAGTTCTTAATATGTTCAAAAACTCATTTAAGAACAGTTCTTGAACTCGTATGATAATAAAGCTATTCATAAACTGTTTAAAAACTATAGTTGAGGAACAGCAGCAAAATAAATGCCAAAGAACATATTGCATTCGGTTAAAGAATAGTCATTAAGTTCATGAACAATAAATTTAAAGAACTCCATTTTACAGAGGAAGTCCAGTCATTAACTTCCGACCAGGATGCACAATTTGAAGAAAAGCATGATGAAAACTATCTGGATACAGCATTAGAGGATCCTCTTGTATGGCCTGACAGTCATGATACTGCCTGTCCAAGAAATGATGGAACATCTGCTAATAACTGGGGGTATGAGCAGAATAGTAGTATTTCTTTGTGTAGCATTTATCCTAATAGCAACTCAAGTAAACCTTTGGAAATAATAATAACCAATCAGCCAATCAAATTTTTAGAAGAATTTACAGATCATATTTCCAGTCATCCAAAAGTCTGTAATACTATGAGTGACCTAAGTATGGATAGTACAAGCTTTGATTGCCAATATAGTAGTGATTGTGCTAATTCCATACAAATAGAGGAGCCTGGAGTGTTGTCATTATGTTCTGACAAATGCATCAACAATCAAACAGAATCATTATGCATGGATAGTAACACTCAGCCAGTACATGGTCACATATCAGGAAAACTGATAGAGTCTAGACATTTTGAATCTGTGCAGTTTAACTCTGGAATAAGCTTGTATTGTTCAGAAGAATTCTTTTCAGCTGAATCTGAAATATCCTGTGATTCTGTGTATTCCTCAATGTATGGATCAGAATTGTTGGACAGGGACGGAGAGTTTGTAAGGTCAACACAGTCATTCTTCAGGTCATGCAGATCCCACAACCTTGAAGATAATTTTTATTCAGCACAATCTGAACTACCAGAAGCCATACTGCAAAATCAGAGCAATTGTATCCATATCATGCAACCCGAGTCCAGGTCATCCTCATGTTTTTGTCTAAAAGAGTTTGATGCAGTCCCTTGTTATGGCTATTGCAAGTCTAAGTTGTCATCACAGTCAGAGTCTTCTGATTCTGGCATGCTAGAAAAGGGTCCGAATTCAGTAGAGTTAATTTCATCTCCTATCAAATGCACAGAAGAGTCAGAATTAGCATTCACTGAAGGTCAAAGAAAATCCAGTTTTTCAACACTCTTGGAATCATGCCTGTCTGACAGTCTAATAAAGTACCATTCTTCATCAGATTCTGAGGAATGTGGGTTTTATGGTCTACAAGAATTCAGTCATTCAACCCAGCCTGATGCTGCAAAGGAAGCTGCATCTTTAATGCCAAAAATATTGGCCCAGTGGGACAGAGAAATGGAGTCCATCTCTTTCAGCCATTGTTTCTCACCTTATGACCAACGGCAGTCTGAGATGCATCCAGTGATTTCAGACCAAGTGTATAATAAATCAGATAAATCACATGGCTTTGTCTTTTATAAAATCAATAATACAGATGTATTCCTTCAGGCTAAAGTGACTTGTAATGAGAATGCATATGATATTGGTAATGTGGTGCACAGATTTACTGAACTTAGTATTGATGAAAAACATTTAAAAATACCAGAGATCTTTAGCAAAGGAATACAAAGGCCCATTAATGTGCAGAAAAGAACTCACTATTGGTATCACATGATGCAGTTGTATTCTACCTTTATGATGTCTTTATCATTTGGTGGATCAATAAAATGGTTGTTTCAATTACAACCTGTAATGTTACAAGCTCTTCATAGATTACAATCCTTTCTGATCTATCCATTTACTACTTTGAATGAGTTTTTTAGTTGTGCAAGCAGAGAATCTCCTCCTAGTGCTGAGGAATGCATGTCAGTAGAATGGATGCGATTGCAGACTTTCCAGAACTATCCTTCTTCAGCAAAGGGCAGTCCTAGCCGTATTGCTAGAGAAGGATTCTTTTTTACAGGACAGGGTACACAGACAAGATGCTTTTTCTGTGGGGTGTCACATGGAGAATGGAGTTATTTGGACAATCCCCGTGAAGTCCATCAGAGATTGTCTCCCAATTGCCCCTTTTTAAATGGGAGACAAGAAGGGCATAGAAACATCGCCATGCTTCCTGGGGGAAGTGGAGATGTCCACAGAGCAGATTGTAACTTAAGCCTACCCCCATCTGGGTCAGATGCCAGTCAGAGTCAGACTTTAGAAAGCAGATCTGAATCTAGAGAAGTACCAAGAGCTTCAAACATTACATATGAGGATGACACTGTTAGGGTAAGCTCAGTCATTAAGGTTTTTAATAGAGAATTAAAGTATTCCAAAAAATTTCTATATTTTTAAGGTTTTGAAAACTTGTAATTTTTTTTAATTTCTGTATATTTATATTCGGCATTAAAGTTATTTCTCCCTACATTTCTGAAGGATAGATTTTTGACATGACTGTAAGCCAGTAGACATGAAAATGACTATAAGGAAATTTTCTCTTCTCAGGTGATGTTGGGAGCAATATATGTTAACTTAGAAATGAGTCGATTTGGTGAATGAAAATTTCCAATTACAAAATAAAATATTGTTAAAGTTTAACTCTTGGCAGTAAGGCCAAGCAAATTTATGGTATGGATATGTTAAGAATGTGTTGTGTGTCTTGCAACTTGTAGATCAAGATTTGCTATCTTAAAGTTATTTTAAAAAATCCACTGGAATATATTTCCAACACCTTTGGCAGAGTCTGTGTATCCTAGCATGAACTTTTAAGTTTAAACAAATTATGCTGATTCTTTGTAAAATATGGCTACTTAGAATGACATTGCAAAAAACACTTTAAACTAAATTTGATAAAAACATTCTGGTGTTAAGAGCTTTTTAAGTTTTAACAGATGATGCTGATCCATTATCAAATACATACATGGATGATGTTACTAATTTAAATAAACTTAATTAAACAAATTTGTCCAAAGAGCCACTTAACGAAATTTGACCAAAATTGTTTGAAAGTACAGTGGCATAAAAGGCTTTCATTTTTGTACACCTACCATAAAGCATTCTATCTTATGTTGTAATGTTGTACACCTACCATAAGGCATTCTGTCTTATGTTGTAATGTTGTACACCTACAATAAGGCATTGTGTCTTATGTTGTGATGTTGTCCATCCATCAGTCTGTTGTCAATTTGGTTTCTGTTCATCTTGTTCAGGCTCAAATGCCCTAAGGTTAAGATCACTCCAACTGAAAGAAGAAAAATATTTTGTAAGCAATAACTTGACTTCTCCATGGCTACCAAGCTTTGTGGATGGCTTGCACATATGGTGATTTTGGATTAGAAAGACCAAGGTCATTGTGACTAAAAGAAAAAAAATAATTCTCATTACAGCATCAGTTCTATATGGCATAGTGCAGTCAACCTTTCTGGATAGAATATGTTTAGAGTAAGGAAGAAATTTTATATTTGTTTGGAGTGTAACACTGACTGAAAGAAGAAATATGGTTTCCATAAAATAATACCAGTTCTGCATTACAGCCTGGATAATATCTTTGGTATGGTTTGTCACTTTTTGTGTTAAAGTATCAAAGGTCAAGATTACTGTGGCTGAAAGTAGAATAATAGTTTGAAAATAAACATTTCAGTCATCTACACAGGATAATCAAACATCAGGACGGGTGTATAACGTGCAATTAACTGTACTTCAGTTTATAGTTGAGATAGATTTGCTATCAAATCGCTGTTGTTACTGATGAAAGAAAATATTTCAATGGTTAGTTCACAGATCAACTCATCAGAATTAGACCAAATATGACAGTTAATCTTGACATAAAGGGCATACAGGTTTCTACAAATCATGCTGAGATGCTGTCAGATATGGTCACCATTACTAAAATTACAAAACCTATAAACAGTTCATAAATACAATTCAACAGAATTTGACCAATTTTAATAGAAGCACTCTTCTATCAATTGCTTCATGTGTATAAAGGTATATACAAATTAAGCTGATCTACCATATAATATGGTCACTGTTATTAAATACACAAAAAAACCTTTCCATTGTCCTAGTGGTTAGAGCATCTGTCACCGATATGGCGATATGGATGTCGTGGGTTTGATTCCCAGCCAAGTCACATCAAAGATTTGTAAAAAGGTACTAGTCGCTGCCATACTAGATGCTCAGCCTTAAGAGGTTTGTAGTAGGATTGGTTGGCCTGGTGTCAGGATAATGTAACAGGTTGGGACATGATGTCTGCAGCATGATGCCTTAATACTAGACATCACTGTAAAATGTCACACTGCCAACATTGTAGCGATATGACTGAAAATAATTTGAAGCTACATTAAAAATCCAAATAACACAAATACATTTAATATTGAAAACAAATACATTTAATATTGAAAACCTTAATCGACTCTCTTAAATAATGCTAAACAGAATACAGCCAAATTTAACATAAAGTATCCTCACATACAAGATGTTTATTTATGAAAAAATAATGCTAATCACACAAAAAATTGGTTATTGTTATTAAAACTAAAAGAGGCATTTGATATAAACAGAATTTTACCAGAGTTGCATGCACTTTATAATAGCTGTTGGCTGGACAGTTAGTCTGATGGGTGAATGGGGTCAAGTTTTTAGCCATTTTCTGTTACAAGTCTATGCTCTTGAAATAAGTAACAGAAAAGAGTGAAAAGCAACAAGCTTTGTAAACTTCAACAATTTATTTTCCTAGATTACAAAGTAAAAGTGTAATAAAAGGGAAATTACAGTGCTACAAATCAAATCCCAAATAATCTAAGAATTACCAACTCAAGTCCTAATAATGTAAAGTCCTGAATAAATTCAGTAGAAGTCCAAAATAAATAGCAGAGTCAAACGGTGATAATAAGTCTGTGGTAGGTTGTTGAGAATTGATGAGCCAGCAGTCTTTTGCTGAATCAGAGTAATATTATTCCTGTTTTGAATTCACTATAAATTTCCAAGAATTACATCAGAACACTTGTATTTTCAGAGAAAGTAATCACTTGAATTAAATAATTTGAAGAATGAGGTTCTAGCCTGAAATAATACTGGACACAGCATTTAATACATCTTGAGTGTGCTAGCACAAATGAAAAATCCTCTCTAATGCAAGATTATGTAGTTCTCTACTTGACCACAGGTCATAATTAGCATTTTCTAAAACAAACATACAAAGTTACCTAATGGAAAATAACCTTCTAGAATGATCCTGATATTTACAAAATAAAAGTGTTTATTTATTATTATAAACAGAATCTGGACTGTGTCAAATTCACTGTGGAAATTCCAAAACCTAGACCTAGAACCAAATAAACATATTTACTTCTGTTAATAAAAATTCTGATTTCAAACCCATAATCATTAGAGAATAATTTAGCCATGTGTTAGCAATATACAGAAAAGAGTAAATTCAGGTCAAACAGAAATGAACTCAATTTTGGACAAGGTCAAGTCCAACTTACAATGTTCCATCACAATGCATGTAATTAAATTAAATAAATTTAAAAAAATAACAATGCACATTAAATATACATAAAAGATTAAATAACATTGTTTATGTTATGGTAAACATTGTATGTTTTGACATTTTTGTAGGGGCTGTCTGTTATAGATCACTGCCATCTCACCTCTGTCTGCTTGGGTTCAAGTCTAGGATTCAGCGAATGTGGATATGTGAGAAAGCTTGTCAGTAGCTTCTCGTGGGTTGGTGGTTCTTTCCGGTGATTTCCCGATTTCTTCCTCCACCATTAATACTGGCCGCCATGAATAGCCTATTGTGTGCTGAAAAATGGCGTTAAGCCCAACAACAACAACAACAACATTTTTGTAAACACTGCAGAAATATTTATATTACTGCACTATAAAACACTAAACAAAAGAAAACCAAATATGTTTGGATAAATATGGACCAGTATTCCTTAAGGCTGGTAGGTGGCAGTCATCCAAGGCACTAGCCTTTAAAAATGACTGTCTCATCTCTGTCCAGGTGGGTTCATTTGTCAGCTTTGCTAACATGGGTATGTGAGAATGCTTGATAGTAACCTCTTGTGGTCAGTGTTTCTTGTCAGGAATTTCAATGGTTCTTCCTCCAGCAAATATTCTGGTAAAAGTATGAAATTAGAATTTGAAAATTTTCCGAGTCATTTTGGCTCTGTGACTATAAAAGAGAATAACAGAAACTTCATTGTGACAAATTTTAACTGTGTAACCAGATGACATTGTAATTGCAAGTTAGTAAAGATGCTTAATCAATTACTCTTTATATATATATATATATATATATATATATATATATATATATATATATATATATATATATATACACACACATTCTAAAAGTTCACAATAGTGGCCTTGGAAAGATTTTTAAATGCATTTGAACAATCCCTGTACATTTACATGAGGACAAATGTACACAACTTCAGGTCGTACTGTTTGTGCTAATTTCTTTGTTACTGTAACTATTTATACATAAAATACATTCAATTACAGACATGGCAGTGATCCAGAATGGTGAGTGCCTTAGACAATTTGGCCACTTGTGAAGTAGTAGATCAAAAGATCTCAAATATTAAACAAGTGATGATAGAATACTTGATAGTACATGTACATATCTGATTAAATGTAAACAATTTGGAAGGGTAAAGGAGGCAGATATGTCAGTTTCAGAGAGCTTGAGGATAGGTAATTATATGTAGCTACATTTATAAAAAACGGAAAATAAAAACTTGGTTGTATATGCAAGGCTTTATTTAATATAGGTGGCCATTATGAGAGGTCACACTACATTTCCAGTAGTCATTTTTACTTGACAGAACAATTGTTGATTTTGCAGCAACAACAGAAGTCAGGATCAGGGGAGACAACTCCAAGATTGCAGTCCCATCCGTTAGAGGAATCAGCACAATCTGAAGCAGACAACAGGCCTAAGTTTCCAGAACATGTCTTACTTCCCAGTCGGATTGTAACTTTTAGTCATGGGTGGCCTCCATATCTGGATCAGACTCCACAGCAAATGGCAGCAGCAGGATTTTTTTTCACTGGTGATTTAAGTTTGCTTTTCTGTCATAGAGTTTGCCCAAGAAAATTGGAAGAGATATAGGTATCATTTTCTGAAGGCTTTTCTATGGTCATTGCAAATGAAAGTATATGTAGGTCACTGTGGCACACCCATTACATTCAAGTAATGCTCTAGTGGTTAGAGTGTCCACCTCGGATGCAGGAGGTCCTGGGTTCGAACCCTGGCTGAGTCATACAAAAGACTTTAAAAATGGTACTAATATCTGCCTCGCTTGGTGCTCAACATTAAGAGATTAGTGTTAGGATTGGTCGGCCTGGTGTCAAGATACTATGACTTGGTGGGATATCATGCTAGATGTCTGCAGCATGATGCCCCAGTGCTAGACATCACTATAAACTGTCACACTGCAAACATTGTAGCGATATGACTGAAAACTTGTTAAAGATACGTCAAAAATCTAACTCATACACTCAAGTGACCACATTTGGTCATGTATTAGCTTTATTTGCCTGACACTGTTGCTTTTATGATTATGATGCTTGATAAGGCTATTATCTTAAGAAAATCATGCTTTATAATCCATAGGACACATGCAGTGTTACATCTGGCACTTTTGGCTGTAATGCATTTAAAGTTCTCCCTGATTGTTAGGCCAGATGAGAATGTGGTATGTCCATGAATCCATCATGCATTGTCCATCAACATGTGTTATTCTCAAATTACATTACAAAAATTACACAACCAGTTTAGCCCAAATTTGTGAAAAAGCACCATTGTACAATATCTTACAAGTTAGTACAACTGATGATGATCTGTACAATCAAAATCTGTGGAAGTTCAAGGTGCACTTATTAAATTCTAACAAGACATAAAATGATTTCAATTTTGACAAGATTGTTTGTAAATCTCTAGTAACAGTCACAGTGATGTATCTGTTCCTCAGGTACATGTTTACAAGTATCTAACATCCTTTGCCAAGAAACTGCACACTGAGTTAGTTATATACCTCTTGTAGCTTCCTCACTCTGTTTCTGGATCTTTTGATTGGCATAAAAATGTATTGGATCCTGTGAAGTGAACAACATATATCTATCTCTTATTTTCTCTGAAGTTGAACCTTCACTGTCTGCTATTTTTCTCTTCTGTGAATCCATTTTCTTCCTTTATTTCTTAATTTGTTCCAGTTCACTGAAAGATCAAATAATAATGGTTATTACATCTTTTGTGTGTACATGATGAATCAGTTTATTTACACTTTCGGTCCACAGGCTGTAAAGCAAGAAACTTGACCTGATTCTCATTGTTCTATATACTGAAATGATAATTATTTGCAGTGTGTTAACGGTTGATTAATAATGGTATAGATGTGCATTGCCCAGTTAGCGAGTCCTATAAAATACAATTATATCATTTTATTGCTCATAATTTGGCAATTTTTCTATCTTTCATTGTTTGAATAATGTTACACTAATGCAGGGATCAAGCTAGACTAGAAGTTTAGGGAGATGTGACTTCTTCTTTTGGACAGAACAGGGAGTAGTGAGAGAACAGTAGGAAGAAGTAGACAGGAAGAAAGAAATGCAATATATATATATATATATATATATATATATATATAGACAAAATACCATGATCTCGGTGTTGCTTCAAAAGAATTTGATGGCTACCTGTATCTAACCTTCATTTTCAAACTCTTAGCAGCTCTTACTCTTACCCTTCTTGCATGGTGACCCAAAGTGGGATTGTGGTGAGAGCCTTACAACCCATTACCTTCCACCCATCAAATGCTAAAAAATTACTTGGGTAGGAAAACTCTCTATAAGGGTTGATCTCGGAAACCAACTCAAAACAACATGGCGACCCCCAGTTTGGGTCACAAGTCATGGGTTAAGAACCACTGGTCTAGATAGTTGTCATTATTTGTAGCATCAATATTATTGTGAATAAAATTATAGCAAAAATGAATTCACTTGCTAGATTTGCTAAAATTCTATACTGACAGTATATGCAGACTATATATGGCTGTCCAGCAAACTCAGTTTTGCATGATGACATTTTATTATACAGGTAATCAGGACTATACTAGATGCTACCAGTGTGGTGGTGGACTTAGAAACTGGGAGCCAGGTGATAATCCATGGATAGAACACTGCAGATGGTATCCAACATGTCCTCATGTTCAAAAAGGCAAAGGCCAGAGATTTGTCAATGCTGTACTAAAAAAACAGGCTGAACTGGTAGGAAAGCATGTTCATTTATCTTGGGTTGAAAAATAAGAATAACAATATTGCATAATTAAATATAAAAAAGGTGGAATTCCACAATGCTTCATATATTAATTGCACTGGTCAACATAAATCACTTAAAACGGTCATAATTATCCCATACACCCATATCTTTATTAAGGTGAGTGCTTTTTATTGCCATTTTCCCCTTAATTCTAGAATAACATAACCAAAAAAAATGGTTTTTGAATCAGCAAGGCTTAACTCGTGTAAAAATTAATAGTTGCATGAAAATTTGCATATTCCGATTCTTATATACTGTATTAGTTGGGTAATGGGATGGCATTTCTTTGTTTTGCTCCTGGTAAATATAGGGATAAACTGTGAAAAATGGAGTTTTTTATTTAGCATGGTTTTTATTCTTTTCTTCTAGCTATCGACCCAGCGTGCAGAAAGCAGAAGGAAAGCACAGTATGGTATGTATGAATTTCATACCCACCTCTTGGGGACATCTAATATTTGGTTTGTCCAATTGTTGATGTGTAGTGCATATGTGTGTTTACATAGTTTTTCCAGTATCAACAAGTCCTTACCACATTCATAGAATATTTTTAATGAAGGAGCATCACATACTCCCTTTGTTGACCCTAGCTGGGGCCATGGTTTCAAGATTTATATTGGAACAGGGTTTGGTTAAAGATTTTCATTACTAATATTCTGTAACCAAATACTTGATTTACTTCAAATTTGAATATAATGTCATCACTTTCCCCTTCTGTCAGTGCTATGTGTCCCACTTGGAGGGGATGAGGGGTAATGTATTACAATGGAGATGCATTTTAGTTAAAATTTTGTTTCAGCACTAACATGCCTTCATGAATTCAGTTAATGTTTGGCTCATAATAGTTTCATTTACTCCCATTCTCTTAATAACATTTTCTCCAGCTTTGTTATGTCGTAGCAGGGTGAAAAGGTCAAAAATTACATTAACGACACATTTTTGTGCAAGATTTGGTGAAAATATTTTTCTGTTAGATATATTTCCATAAACCCATTCCTAGTGCACTTCATGTTTACAGTATGGTATCATCATATATGTATCATCTCGTAGTGGTTAGAGCATCTGCCTCGGATGCAGGAGGTCATGCGTTTGATCCCCGGTTAAATTATACCAAAGACATTCAAAAATGGTACTAACAGCTGTCTCACTTCTCACTTGGTGCTCAGCATTAAAAGGTTAAAAATCATAATCACATTGCTCTGAATGCTGGATTCTGCTCTTGTTGGGTGCCATATGGTTAGCAAGTACACTGGGGACACTTTATTAAAAGTTTTTGCTTCAAGTTTTCTTCAGCACTTGTTAGCTGTACAAGTCCGAGTAGTCTAAAGCGCTGTCCATTACGGATCGCTGCCATCTCACCTCTGTGTGGGTTCGAATCTAAGATTCAGAGAATGTGGATATGTGAGAAAGCTTGCTATTAGCTTCTCGTGGGTCAGTGGTTCTTTCCGCGGATTTCCGTTTCTTTCTCCACCCTTAATACTGGCTGCCATGTATAGTCTATCGTGTGCTGAAAAATGGTGATAAGCCCCCAGAAAAACAACATCTTCTTCTTGATAGACAATAATATTGGCTATGGGGATTCTCAGCAGAAGGATTCTTATTTTGCCCAGTTGGTCCTATATGATATCAGTTCCACTTGAATATCCAATATAACCACCATGGCCATCCTGAAAATCTTGTTATCACTATTCCTGAATGAATGGCTTGTCTTATCAATATTGTATTTTCACCAAAAGACTTTATATGAGGTCCTAAGAGCAATTGTGCCAGTCTGATATCGAATATAGCCACTATGGCAGCCAGTCTGAAATCCACAGTTGCTAATTTTAAAATGTTATTGCTAAAAATATCATATTCAGCACCCAGCATTAAACAGGAAGAAATGATTGCACTGAATTCATGAAAATTATATTTGGACAAACAAATAATTAAGTTACATACCATGAATATATACTCTATACAATGATCAATTATATTCAACTGTTCACAGTTAAAGTGTTAGTTGCAATGTAAGTAAAGCTGGTAGAAATGTTGTTGCAACAAGTATTTTTTCACAAGTGTTTACACATCTGTTTTCATTGGCTTGAAATGAATGGTTGTTATACTAACCTTGGTTGGCACATTAGGCTTCATAAAAAGCATTATGTTATAGTTTGAATTTTGCATCAGTGAAGTTGTACAAATGTACATTTATAAAATAGGGCCATCTATAAGACCCATTGCAGTGTATTACTCTCTCTGTAGTGCTGTCTAACAATTGCAGTATGTATTGCCTTTAATAGATCCACAATGAAGTTGTACATTTATAAAATACGGCCATCTAGAAGACCAAAAATGGCTGATTACCAGTGTGGTGCATCTTTAGAATATGATTTCATTTGGCAAAACTAACTGATTCTATTGTCAAAGGCAATTTATTATTAATGTTAAGAAGCATATCAGATTATTGGAGCAGGGAAAATGTTAGTGGAAATATCAGTGATTTTGAACCCAAAAATGGTCTCAAATTCGCATCTGATATACATGCTGGATGGAAAAAATAACAAATGGCAAGCTGGTCATCCCCTCATTTTAGCACTATTTCAAAATTAAATGTAGAAAAGGCAAACTTGCCAAATTAAAATATGGATAATTTAAAAGTTGAGTACAAATGATAATATTTCTCGCCACAATTTTGCATGCAGGATCATGTGGTACAAAATCATAAATCTAATAACTAAGAATCTAAAAATGAAATTAAGAAGTTAAGATATTTATTTGATCAATATACAACTGTCATTAATGGACTTAAAATCCTAATAGAGCATTGGAGATCAGTAAATCTGGCATAGTTGGTACAGTTATAATAAAAGAAAGATAAACTTTGCCAGAGCTTTTGTTAGTGAAAAATCTTATTTTGTTACAGAAGTATCCGGAAGACAATACCTTTGAGCTGTAGAAAATTGTACATAACAACCATAAGGAACAGCTGTAGAAAATTGTACATAACCATAAGGAACAGCTGTAGAAAATTGTACATAACAACCATAAGGAAAAGCTGTAGAGAATTGTACATAATCATAAGGAACAGCTGTAGAAAATTGTACATAACAACCATAAGGAACAGCTGTAGAAAATTGTACATAACAACCATAAGGAACAGCTGTAGAAAATTGTACATAACCATAAGGAACAGCTGTAGAGAATTGTACATAACCATAAGGAACAGCTGTAGAAAATTGTACATAACAACCATAAGGAACAGCTGTAGAAAATTGTACATAACAACCATAAGGAACAGCTGTAGAAAATTGTACATAACAACCATAAGGAAAAGTTTTCAAACTTGTTCCAGCTGACTAAGCCCTTTCAGAAAGCTGTGATAAAACAATATTCATAAACAAATTGATGAATCAGAGAAACAATTAACAGATTAATGATCATACAACTGGAGGAAACATCTTTCAAAGATTTTAATTTCAGTAGTGGTCTTATAGAAGGAAAGCTGGATAATGATTTATGTAAATAGCGAACTATGGTCATTTCCTGCTCCAACTAATTTTTTATTCAATTTCCTCTTTTTTATGACAAAGGGGAAATCTCCCCTTATGACAAAATTCTGGGAGCATCTCTGATGAAGAAATGCAAGTTTTCCATCCTGAAAGTTCTCTAGTGAGAATGTTTCCATCTGTATAACCATTTCCTATTTTCTTCAAAGTGTTTACATTTCTGCTTGTTTTAAGCAAAAGTTCATAAATGTCATTGCAGTTTTTCTGGGAAGCAAATTCACTGACTGCTCATAAGATGTTTACCCCATTTTTAAAGTTTATATACAGTGTAACTTTTAAATATATAAATATGAATTGTTCTTTTTTGAAAGTATTATTGTACAATTTTTCCATCTCTGTGATACTTCATCAATGAGATAAAAGATGGATAGGATGTCAGTTTAATTCTTGTATACTTTCCTTGGATTGCAGTATGGCTAGTGAGATGCATGCTGGATAGGACATCAGTTTTTTTATACTTGTATACTTTCCTTGGATTTCAATATGGCAACAATGAGATGCATGATGGGTAGGACATCAGTTTTTAATACTTGTATACTTTCCTTGGATTGCAGGATGGCTACAGTGAGATGCATGCTGGATAGGACAACAGTTTTATTCTTGTATACTTTCCTTGGAATGCTATATGGCTAAAGTGAGATGCATGCTTGATATGACATCAGTTTTATTCTTGTATACTTTCCTTGGATTGCAGTATGGCTACAGTGAGATGCATGCTGGATAGGACATCAGTTTTTTATACTTGTATACTTTCCTTGGATTTCAATATGGCAACAGTGAGATGGATGATGGGTAGGACATCAGTTTTTTATACTTATATACTTTCCTTCGATTGCAGTATGGCTACAGTGAGATGCATGCTTGATAGGACAACAGTTTTATTCTTGTATACTTTCCTTGGAAATCAATATGGCTACAGTGAGATGCATGATGGATAGGACAACAGTTTTATTCTTGTATGCTTTCCTTGGAATGCAATATAGCTAAAGTGAGATGCATGCTTGATAGGACATCAGTTTTTTTATTCTTGTATACTTTCCTTGGATTGCAGTATGGCAACAGTGAGATGTATGCTTGATAGGACATCAGTTTTTTATACTTGTATACTTTCCTTGGATTTCAATATGGCAACAGTGAGATGCATGCTGGATAGGACAACAGTTTTATTCTTGTATACTTTTCTTGGAATGCTATATGGCTAAAGTGAGATGCATGCTTGATAGGACATCAGTTTTATTCTTGTATACTTTCCTTGGATTGCAGTATGGCTACAGTGAGATGCATGCTGGATAGGACATCAGTTTTTTATACTTGTATACTTTCCTTGGATTTCAATATGGCAACAGTGAGATGGATGATGGGTAGGACATCAGTTTTTTATACTTATATACTTTCCTTCGATTGCAGTATGGCTACAGTGAGATGCATGCTTGATAGGACAACAGTTTTATTCTTGTATACTTTCCTTGGAAATCAATATGGCTAAAGTGAGGTGCATGCTGGATAGGATATCAGTTTTATTCTTGTATACTTTCCTTGGATTTCAATATGGCTACAGTGAGATGCATGCTGGATAGGACATCAGTTTTTTATACTTGTATACTTTCCTTGGATTGCAGTATGGCTACAGTGAGATGCATGCTTGATAGGACAACAGTTTTATTCTTGTATAATTTCCTTGGATTTCAATATGGCTTCAGTGAGATGCATGATGGATAGGACAACAGTTTTATTCTTGTATACTTTCCTTGGAATGCAATATGGCTAAAGTGAGATGCATGCTTGATAGGACATCAGTTTTTTATTCTTGTATACTTTCCTTGGATTGCAGTATGGCAACAGTGAGATGCATGCTTGATAGGACATCAGTTTTTTATACTTGTATACTTTCCTTGGATTTCAATATGGCAACAGTGAGATGCATGCTGGATAGGACAACAGTTTTATTCTTGTATACTTTTCTTGGAATGCAATATGGCTAAAGTGAGATGCATGCTTGATAGGACATCAGTTTTATTCTTGTATACTTTCCTTGGATTTCAATATGGCAACAGTGAGATGCATGCTGGATAGGACATCAGTTTTTTTATTCTTGTATACTTTCCTTGGAATGCAATATGGCTACAGTGAGATGCATGATAGGTAGGACATCAGTTTTATTCTTGTATACTTTCCTTGGATTGCAATATGGCTACAATGAGCCATAGTAGCTCACTTGGTAGAGCATTGTCCTCATAATCCATGGGTCGCTGTTTTGATAGCTGTCATTGCCAAGGTTGGCTGACTCAGCCAATAATCCAGCAGAATGGTGTAACTTCAGATTCTGCCATTCAGTAAAACTAGGTCAGCTACAATGTCCCTGAATAAGGTACTTGATACTATTTGCATAGATATATTGATGTACTATATAATATAATAAAAACAAAATGTTCAACTCTCTACTTCCATCCCAGCTGTTGCTTGTTTCATTTCTGTTCAAGAACATTTGAAGTACTCTGCACTGAAGCCAGTTTTAATACAAGGCATAGTGTCAAGAAAATATTGAATGGAATTTTGGCTCCTGTTTCACTTCCAGCTTCACTTTTTGAATGTATCATATCAGGTCATATGGAACTGTCTCTAGTTATATATACTCTAGTTATATATAAATATAGTTTGTCTCATGAAATTTACATTGTATTATGGTCCCTGTTCAAGTTTGAATTTGGCACAATGTTTCTTCAATTTCACAAATTTAGTATTCATCATATGGAAATATTGGTATCTATGTGATATGAACAATTGGTTTTTGTGTCATTTTGACATATTTGTATCTGTATCACACTGACATATTCCCACCTGCTCTTGTAAATGGCTGTTAGGCAGACATGTGCCAGGTGATTTATATTAAGCACACAGGCTCCTTATGGTATTATTATGTCCTGCTGAAAGTGCTGCGTACTTTACTGACTCATAATACTTAGTTCACATGAATTAACAATGTTACTTAATTGTGGATTTTACATATTCAGTACAATAATGGAATTTTACATTCTTGTTTTGTCATTCATTACATTTGTAAAAATACAGCATGCCACTGCAGCTTCACATGCTTACTCATTTATAATTTTAAAGCCAAGTAAAAACATGGCTAAAGAAATGCTTTGTTCTGCTATTAAGGTCTTCTTTATGTCTATTTGATGTTTAACAGTATGATAATGACTTGTTATAAACTTTGTGTTCCATGTTGTTTCATAACACTTTTTGTTTCTGTTGCAGGGATTGGCCGCACTGACCCATTAGAGACACTTGCAGCTATCTCACTCCTGGAGATGGGATATCCACGAGACACAGTCCGAAACTCCATTATCATCCTACATAGACAAAGAGGTTAGAATATATTATGGGTACAATTTTATTTTCTCCAGGCCTCGTAGAACTTCTTAACATATTCAACTAATCATTTAGTCTTTCTTGAAACTTCAGTATCAAATTTAAATCATACTATGTCAATTCTAAATTAAAATTCAACATCATTAAAACAGGTTTACTACAATTATTCTCTTGCAATTTACACATAATAATAACAAAATTTGGGCAGATTGTACAAATAGTTGAGACATTTTATCCTGGATTGATGCATTCCAAATTTGTTCACTACCCAAACAGGTTATTGAAGGTTCAAAAAAGACTACTGCCAAAAATATTTTAATAAACCCCACTCCCAACCTAGTTCTTTGAAATTTGTGTTACATATAGTTAGATACTTCTCCTGTACTGTGTATGAATATGATTATGTTTTAATGGGGTAAGAATTATAATTTGATGGATTAATTTTTAGTGCTTTTAATAATTTGTGTTTGAGTGTAAAATTATTAAACCTATTTTGTAGTTTGTCATGTTGTGTAACTGATAATAGTCAATAACAAGTGTTATGCATCTTGACTCTTACAAAAAGTAACAAGAAATGAGTGAAAACAACAAATTTTGTAAAGTTTAACAAATAATTCTTTCTCTAGAAAACCAAAATAAAAATGAGAAAACAACTTACGGTTTTATGAATCAAATCCAATATTAATCCAAAAATTAAAAACTATGTCCTTTTATTAAAAAGTCCTAAATGAATCTGAGTTTGAGTTCTGATGAAATTCAAAATGGAGAATGATGACATTTGTTGTGGTCAGCATTGTACTGATGTGTCAACAGTTTCTTTGTTGAATCACAGAAAATACTATTCCAGTTTGGAATTCCCAAATAATTTTTAATAAATGTCTTTGTTCAAAAAATTAATTAAGGAGCAGTTGTATTTCCAGGGAAGATAATTGCTTGAACTTCAATAAAATAAAAATTCAGCTCAAACTGGTCACAAAATGTGTTTGGAGCCTGACTGAACAATCTTCTATGAAGACAACAGTTATTCGCTAATTTAATATGCAAAATATTCCCAGATGAAAGCCACATTGACACTTATCTAGAACAGCATAGATGCTTTTTACATGCCTAAAATCACATACTCTCAGTATGGCCTTAACTGAAATCAAAAGTTATTACTCTTGTAATGAATCAAAGAAAAATAATATATAAAAGGTTTACCAGAACCCTTACTGGTTCTGAATCAAGGTCAGCAACTAGATACAGTGTTTGAATTATCAGGTCAAACAGAACTGAACTGAATTTCTGAAAAACTGTCAAAAGTTATCTTAAAAATAATAAGTAATGGAATAAAAATTTTAACTAAGAAACAAATAATTAAATTACATATACATAACACAAATATTTATTATGTGACAGTAACATGATCAAAACAACCAAAATACTTTGACTTAGCAAATGTCATGTCTAAATGGATGCTTGATTTTTTTGTTATCCACAAATGTAATCATATAATTCAAAATGGTAATGAGACAGAGTTCGTAGGAAGCCTCCAAAACCTAAAATAGCCTAATTTTTTATTTGACCCTAAAAATAAGCCTAAATTTTTATAAGAAACTTTACAGATTAAAAGATAACCTTAAACGTCTTCAACCCAAATCAGCAGATAAATTAAAGTTTTTATATGAATAAATCAGCTATGCACAAGAAATGTAAGCTGCACTGGAAATAAACTACAGCTTTCTTACATACAGGTTATGAGTAACTTGCATGTCTGGTTTATTCTGGCTTGTAGTAATGGCAAGCAAAACACATTTTCAAATGAGTTGGCTGTCCAAACTACAGTACAGTCTTTGGTTGGAAAAAGATAAAGCTGTGTTTTCTGCAAGAGGTAAAGTGTGTTAAAAAAAAAATCATTCAATATTATGAGATTGGGTGAAAATGGCTTACAAATACATGTGAAAGGAGTAAAACATCAAGTGAACGAGAAAAACATATCCTCCACCCTCAACATGAAGAAAGTCTTGACTGTGAGTATAAATATACATTATCTGTCTATATAACTCTCCCTGTCTGAATTATAGTGCCAAAAATAACTTTGCAGAAATCACATTGAATTTTAAATCAGTCTGACTATTTACCAGAACAAAGGAAAATGCTGCGAGAAGAAATAAAAATTAGTGAAAAATTTAAATGTCTGAAATACTTATGAGTTTAATATTTTCAAGATTATATATTATACACTTCTCCTCCCCTGGCCACACTTTCAGTGATATAATACTTATCGCTATTGCTAACAACCACAGCTGGACTTCCGAAACCAGGAAGGAAAAGGAATCATACTGGATACGCCGCCTTAGAACATTGAAACCAAGCGGTCTAAACCAAGAAGACTAGAAAATGAAAACTATGCACTAGTAAAATTTAACATTTTCTAAATCTTCTTATTATCCTTCAATTTTTACTATAAGAATAACCCGAATAGAATCAAATATCCGGGATATAATCTGCGTTACATATGTACAAAAAGTAAAAATAGATGTCGCTTTGGCTTGTAGACTTTTAGGGAATTATACGTTTTCAGTTTCCGCATCTAGTCTATACCTATACAAGCTGGTTGTATTTATAGTTTTAGCACATGTGAAGACAGCCATGTAGAGGTTTACAAACACAACGTGTTTGTGTTTATTTGTTTATCATATATATGTTTTGTATTTGCCTTTGAAAAAGACTCATTAAGAGTCGAAAGTGCTTAGGCTAGTTACTAGTTTCATACTGTTCGTTGTCAGTTTATTGCATCTATTTTAATTAATCCGACACACGTGATCCCTTGGTGGATCCAGTATGCTTGAAAGGGTTGTTATTCGCCATATGATTTGTATTCTTTATATATATATATATATATATATATATATATATATATATATATATATATATATATAGTTAAATACAAAAATTGCTATCATACAGGTTAGAGAAATTAAATTTGTACTCTACAGAGTTTCGAAACCAGATCCATGAGTAAATGGCACCCATCGCCTTGCCTGCACACACTAGCCCATATACCATCATAACTAAGCACGCATCACAAAAAAATGATGGCACCGAGTCAGTGTTATATGAACTCATGCATAGCAGACACACTCGCATGACCTGGTAAATAATTCTCTTATATATACACAGCCGTTCCAGATTCCTGTGAAAGAAGTCAAGGTATATAGGATTCTTTTATTACAAAGAATTACAAATATATACCAGAAAGAACAAACTGTGCTATCCCTGGATTCTGTAGTAGAATCTTGATAATAGTGGACAGAATTTAATAGTTTAATAAAAAACAATACTATCATACAGGTTAGAAAATTTAAATTCATACTCTACGGAGTTTCAAACCCAGGTCTGCGAGTAAATGGCACCCATCGCCTTGCCTGCACACACCAGCCCCATATACTGTCATGACTAAGCACGTATCACCAAAAAATGATGGCACTGAGTCGGTGTTATATGAGCTCGTGCATAGCAGACATACTCGCTGGTGCTTGCAGGCAAGGCGATGGGTGCCATTTAACATTTAATGCTTTGTTCATTATGTTCATTTATATCTTACCATGCTAAGATTGTGGAAAAGAAGTTCAAGTCATATTATTAACAATAATGTAAAATTGATGAGTATGCTGTTATTTGTGTGCATAAAAATCTGAAAACTGCATTTTTTTGAACCTAAACAATTTTCACAAAGGGATTTAAAAAACATTTTTAAAAAAGCCTAAAATTTTTAGATCAGAAAATGCTACTAACTCTCATTGAGAGCTAGGATTGTTTGATTCCATGTGAATTTACAAGGTTTAAATATAGAATTTGATTTGGAAAGCTGCTGTACCGATTGCCAAAAGACCACTCATTGCATTATAATCCTAACTGACCCTAATTCAAATGTGTGAAAATCCATAGTGTCTAAAAGCTATTGATAGTGCACTCATTTGCTGAGGACAATACTGTATGCAGGTAATTGCAGTGTTTTATGGATAGGTGAGGTCATACATCAAGCCATGAGCATACCAATACATTTTTTGGTGTTTGGGGAGTGGGCTAATTTCTTGGATTCTTCTACACTCCTCCGTTGAAATTACCTATTGAATAAACATCATACACTGATGTTCAGGCCAGTGATGCAGCTATTTTTGGGTTGATAGTTATCACATTATAGAAATTTAGAATTCAGATTGCAGTGCAGCACTCTGTAGTGCTGTCTAATGATTGCAATATGTATTGTCTTTAATAGATCCACAAATTCCTTCTCATTAAACATGAAATATAAAATGCTGTATCAAAAGAATTATAAGTTTTTTTCATTTGTATGAGAAAATATGAACAAGTGTTTTTCAGATATATTGCACAACCTTGGGAGTTCAGTATATCCATCCATCAAAACAAGTTCCTATTTTCCCATTCAAATGCAGTAACCTTTGTAATATATGCTCATTTTCTTATTCTACCTAAGGCTTAATTATATAAACAAATATATACTACAAGAAACAAATTAACTAAATAAACAAGAATAGATTTATCAGTACACAACAACAATATTAATGCACACAACTCCTACAGCTCAGTTTGAACTTAGTCAACTGGTTGACATTACTTTTGAAAGAAATTGTCACTTTGGTCTACTTAAAATTGAAATTTAGAGCCATATTTTTAATGAATGAACATTGCAACAACTTTACCATTTGGTCTAGAATGAATAGATTTTTATATTTGTGTCAATTCTACAAAATTTTGTGATTATAGAAAGGATTTATCTGTTAATTATACACAAAGTAATATCTTATTTTTGCAGCAAGGGAGCAGCATGTTGATTCATCTGCATGTTTTTTCTGTTCTGTCATTGAATGTTTGGAATCATAATGTGGGAAAATAGTTGTAATTATCAAAAAGACACTGTAGAATATGATCATTTTTTTTTGAGTGCAGTAAGTAGGATATTATTGTACTTGGAATATAGTTAAAATTACAATACAGTTTTGAAACTTGTAATCAGGCTTTGGGACCCAAGACATAGTATATGTAATTCGGATTTGTAGAACATAGAAAGTACATTTTGAGGAAATTCATGATGTAAAACTGTAAGTATATTGTTTGCCATTCTTATTACCAGCTAAAGAAGTCACATAGCAATGACCTGTCTGGCATCTATCACTAGTCTTAATCCAAAACATTGTATCCAAAAAATTAATACAAAATATTGCAAAGCAGCTGGTATGTGGCAGGCCACAAAATCTACTACATGAGTGTACATGATTTGTTTACAAAGTAGTTTCTAACACTATACTAATATTGGGCACATGTGTCATACATGTGAATACAATATGAAGATATGCAATATTGTAAAATATTGCATGATTCTGACAATGTAAAGTTTACAGAGACAAAAATGAGCATATAATAATCCACAAATTCCTCATTAGGCATGACATAACTCAGTTCTGTACCAAAAGGTGGTGGACAATGCAACATTATGTACTAATGAGATGTTCAGTATGTTTATAAATATAAAAGATGTCTGCATTTAATAAGGAACCACAGTGGAGAGCTTGACATTGAATTCTTTACTCAAAATGTGTTGATATCAGTCACATAATGTATGGTAATATAATAATATAACTTTCAGTGCCTGGTGCTGAAGTTACTGCACTGGAAGTCCTTGAATTCATCTGGAAAGAGGAAGACATTGAGAGAAAACGACAAGAAGAGGTAGCCAGCCGACCCCATCATCCTGGTGATGCACAGACACCAGCACTACCTACTTTAATGGAGCATCTTAATTTGGGTGGCTCACCTGCAGTTACCCAGGATGCTGTGCAGCAGTCAAAATCAATTACAACTTCAGCTTCCTCCATAAATTCATCAGCTGCCATGATGATGACATCAGTTACTATGGCAACCAGCTCTACATCAGTTAGTACTATGATGCCTCTCTATAACTTTACTACTGGTTTTTTTAAAGTACTATTTAATTTCTAGACAGCATTTCTATTGATAGTTCTGTAGCTATTTAGTTTATTACTCAAGTTATGAATTAAGATTGAAACCAGGAGAGACACATTTAGGATTTTAATTTTGCCCTAGCTAGAGTGGACTGCCTCCTTACAGTGGAATCTGGTGCACTGTTGACTTATGCCCATTGATCCTCTTTGAGACAAAAAAATTATTCATAATTTTAATATCTTCATTTGTAAGAGATATGTGAACAGTATTCACCATAAACTTCGCATCAATATCTTGCATTTTTATCCTAACATTTTTTTTTATATAATTACCATATTTGCCAGCCTATAAGTCAATGCAGAGTATAAGTTGAATCAGCAAATTTTCTATCCTTCTGCTGATTATAAGACATGGTCAGATCAATACCTCTGACTCTTTTACTTCGTTCCACACAGCATTGCAAGTTTTATCCTATCTGTAACTCTGTTATCTTTCCGGTCAGAGTCATTAAATGTAACCAAAAATACCTAATTTGTTTTACACAAAGTACTGCAGAAGTATTGTGTACTTTAAGCTACATATAATGATGCTGACCTAAACATATATTAAGTTACAGATAGAATAAAACCCAGTGCTTTGTGGAATTAAATTATAACTTCTGGTTTCATAAATATTAAAAGCATCAATGTATGTGTTCTCAGATTACCAGCACTATGGAAATTGCATCATTAATAATAAAATGTATTTTTGGGGGAGGGAGAGTGGAAGAGAGAAGGATGCATATGTATTCCATCACATTTTTCTTTTTATATCAAAATAAAATATGGTCCGATATATGTTAAAAATTTCAGCTCTTTGTGGGTTTTTTGTTCCTGTTTTTAACTTTTTGGCCATTTGTTAGTGAAGCTTTTGTCAAAGAGAGACAAGATTAATAAATGAAACAGTAAACTATGAAAATACATACCATACTCCTTCAGGGTTTAAATATTTACAATATATATAGCCATATATTCTCCATTAGGTTAAATCACAAGAATGACCATTTTGCAAGTATAACGACATCTCCATTTTCAGCAATTAAGATTTTGTTTCTTACTGGTGCAGCTTGCCTGGATGCTGATAATTTCCATTTCCACACATTATGATTGGACATACAGTAAAGGTCATGTGATTTGTCATTGCTCACACATCACAGTGGGGATGGAGAGAACTAGGGAAAGCTCCTCCACATTAGCACCTTGCAAATCTGGGGAGTTAATTCATTTTAAGGTGGAAAATCTTGTGTAAAATAATTTGATAATTTGTTTGATTATTTTCACTAAACACATAACTGATGAGTAAATTCCTAGTTCTTTGTAGTCACATTTTGTGTACTCACTGAGCCACCTATATGTAATCCATAACTCTTGCTATTTGTTCTTTCAGTATTATCATTGTTTAAATTTATGCTTTGTTGTTGTAGGGTTTGACACCATTTTTCAGCACAAGATAGGCTATACATGGTGGCAAGTATTAATGGAGGAAGAACCCTGGAAAAACCAGAGAAGAACCACCAACCCACGAGAAGCTACTGGCAGGCTTTTTCACTTACCCACGTTAGCCGAGTCTGGACTTGACCTCATGCGGACAGAGGTGAGATGGCAGTGATCCGTAATGGTCAGTGCTTTAGACCATTCGGCCACTTGGGGCCCCCAATTTATGCTTTGTAAAAATGTTGTTAGTTTAATATAAAGAATGTTCACTTTTATCTGCAACTCTGTTTTCTCTAGCTGCAGGAGTTTTCATCAACTCTCACTCATGCTCTTATTCTCTGGCATCCAATTAATATATCTCTTTCTTTATTGCTCTGATAGCCTAAGTGGTTAGAGCATCACTTCAGATGGGGGAGGTCATGAGTTCAAACTCCAGCAGAGTTGTACCAAAGACTTATGAAAATGGTACTAAGAGCTGCCTTGCTTGTTGCTTAGCATTAAGAGGCTAGATTTTTGACAGGTTGGCCTGGAGGCAAGGTAATGTGACTGGGTGGGGCATGATGCTACATGTCTGTGGCATGATGCTTTAGTGCTAGACACCACTATAAACTATCACAATGCAGACATCGTAGTGATATGACAGGAAAATTGATTACCAGAGCTAATTATTTTAAACTTAGCAATACTTTCAACAGAATTCTCTCATTTTCTGTGTTGTGTATGTATGGGCTTTTTTAAGATTTTGGAAGCTTTTTATTTTTTTGGTACAGGCAAGTCATTTGGTTATACTTTACAATTAATTTGCAAAATTCACCCTTTTTACAGGATGCATACTGATTAGCAACAGTTAGCATAGCTCCATGATAATAATATTTTCACTTTAGAAACACTAAGAAAGAGATTTCATAAAGTAATGAAGTACTAAATGGAAAGTAAAGAACACTGTGTTACAATAGAATAGCAGGTCAATATTTAATTAATTCACCATGTACTTTAGCTCAGTACATGTCCTGAACACTTTTGTATTAAGTACAAACACAAAGAACTCATTCACTGCACACATTACTGATTAACTCCAAAGAGAAATGTATTTGACTGTTAAATCAAAGATCTGTGGAAAGATTTTGTATTGTAATATCCAAGATATTGAATTTTCACAAAAGGGAAACTTATAATACAAACCATGTTCATCCATGACTATTCCTTTTGAAGAAATAATGGTTAATCTCAATGAGTATTCACCTAGCTACACCACTACAATGGTAGATAGTGACATAATTTACACTGGCTTACAGAATATAACAAATGACACTCCTGCATAACCTGTAGAATAAAGGAAACTGGTAGCAAGCCTACTTTGTTTTTTAGAATAATCTTATTTTTTTAAGCAGTTGTGGTTACAAATGACCCAATATGTCAGTGGTGCTTGTCTTTGTTTCTGCAGTATGGTCATTTATTGCCGTGTTGTTTAAAGCAGTTGCCCTTTGTGGATCGTCATATGCAGTCATGTTTAAAAAGGATTCAGTAAAGGTCATTGGTACTTTGGTAGAAGCTTGACTATTTATTATTCATTTTTTTACTGTCATCCTCACACTAATAACTTCATCAGTAGACTAATTTAATCTCTACTGACCGTTAACATCACTTGATTTAATGGTGAGTGATGTTTACATTGCCCTAGATATGCATCAGGTTGTAGAGGCTCTGTTAAATGTCAGTTTGTATGCATGTATTTAGATTAATTATTTAAAGGGAGAGTATGTAAGTTAGAAATGCTTGCTCACTCTAACTGGTCTTCAGCAGAAACTAAATTCCTGCTTGCAGTTTTATTACTACACAATATTGAAGTGATGAAGCCCTAGTAAAGTTAGGAACTGATATTACATTTTCAGTATAACCCATGATTTCCTGCCTACAGTTTTGTTATTACACAGAATATAGAATAGTGATAAAGCCATTGGTAACATTAGAATCAAGCTGTTAACATGGTGTTCAGTAGAATTCGTGAATTCCTGCCTGCAGTTTTGTTACTACATATTATAGGATAGTGATACAGCCCTTAGTAAAGTTAGGAACTGATAATGCACTGTTCAGTCGAACTCATGATTTTCTGTCTACAGTGTTGTTACTACACAGTATATAGGATAGTAATAAAACAAAACAATGCAAAATAAAAAACACAACATTTAAGTGTCTCATGAAATTCTGTCTCTTGCATCAACAACACAATTATAAGCATATAATAGTGTATACTAGATATATCAGATTTTCTAGCTTAAATTTGTTAAATAATTCTGTCTGCCAGGCAGTAAAATATTTAATTGCATTGTACCTCTCTCTCACAGGAAACCCCTAGCATAACGTGTGTTTCAGCCTCAGCATCAGGATCAACACAGATTACCAATAGGTCAGGTCAAAGACAGATGCAAGTTGAGGGTCAAGGACACAACACCAGTGCTAGAGGAAATGGAAATAAGAGTGATGGATCAAGGCCAAGAGATGGTTAGACTTTTCATAAAACTGTTTAAACCTTCAAAAACATTGTGAGGACCAAGTATTGTTAAACCTAAATAAGCATTTTGTGATATACATATTACTTTTTCATTAGTGATGGTTGAAGCTTTCTTAGTAAAGATTCTGCAAGTCAGCTGTGGGTGAAGGAATATATTATTACTTGAATACAGGTGGGACACTGGGTTTTACATAACAATTTTCTATTTCCTCTGTACATTGTGGGAGATATCTCTACTACAACAAAGCACAAAATGTGTCCCATTCAGTTTACTATTCAAGTGTTATGAGAGATGTTGTCAATACTTAATTGCATGAATATAGGTGAGCAGTTGGGTTCATTATGAATGTCTCGTTTTATAAGCTACTCATTCTGAATGGCTGGTCATATCAACATGTGGTTTTACTTTAAAGCTTCCCTTGTTTTGTTGGTCCCAAATGAAAATTGTGCCAATTTGACATACAAAATGACCACCATTACAATCATGTTGAAAATCTTGTCACCATACTTCTATAAACAGAAAGTGACATTGATATAGGGTTTCATCAGAAGGCATCTTATGATGTCTAGTTGGTCCTAAACATGGTGCTGATTTGGCATCTGATATGGCCAACATGTTAGCAATCCTGAAAATCTTATCACCAGTTTTCTTTTATGGAAAATCTTTTTGACATGAGGGGGAGAGGTCATGAGAAGACTACTTAGCATACTATGTTTTAGCGAAGACATGATTTTTTTGGATTTGCACAAAAGTACACACAAACTCAACAAAAAACAGACAATGATGTGCCAAAAGTGGTGCCAAAAAATAAACAAGGCACATCTTTTTTTACTTTTAATCTGATACAAATGTGCCACTACATTAAATGTCCAAACTGTTTGATAATTTTGTTATGATAATGAACATAAAGCATTTACAGTTGCTCAAACTATTGGTTCCCCCTCCAACATATGGTAAAACTCTGAACATTGATGATTACCATGTCAATTATTGTGATTAAAGTTCAAGGTCACTGACTGAAAGAAACATGGCTTCTACACAATGAGTCAAGTTCACTACCATCTACAGTTACCAAAATTTTTGAATAATTTGCGCTTGGATAAGGAAAAATTTTAAACCATATTGAGGTCAGAGGGCAAGGTCATTATGACAGTGAATAAAAATGTTATGTGCACAATAATTCTACTTCTCCACCATCTACAGTTACCAAACCTTATAAACGACTTGCTCTTGGGTTAAGGAAAATTGGAATTAAAGTCAAAATTCACAAGTGGTAAGAAGAAAATTGGTTTTTGCACAATAATTTGAGTTCATCATCTATAGTTACAAACTGTTGGGATGTCTGATGCATGGAATAAGACAGAATAATGCCACTTTTAGGGTCAAAAGGTCAAAGACCAGGATTTTTGAGTTCATCATCTATAGTTACAAACTGTTGGGGATGTCTGATGCATGGAATAAGACAGAATAATGCCACTTTTAGGGTCAAAAGGTCAAAGACCAGGATTACAGTACAAGCATAATAACATTACTTTTGTATGACATACCTGCAACAATCTTTGTAAATGGCATGGTAATGGAAGAAGCCTATTGATCTGGGATTCAAATAGGTCAAAGATCATGATCATTGTGTCTGGAAAAAAATAGTTCTAGTCCAATAAAAATCATTCTGTATCACATGAATCAAACATTTTGGAAGAAGACTGTTGATATGAAGTCAAAAGCTCAAAGGAGGCTCATTGTGACTGATAGAAAAAGTGGTTTCTACATAAAAGCTTTAGTTACCTGCATAATGCAGACATTATATGACATTTAGAGTACTTTGTTTAAATTCATGCTCAACATTATAAAGAAAGCAATCTACATTTGTCTGTTATGATTATGGTACATGTGGTGCTTTGCAATTGTGAGAGCCATAAGACAGGGCTATATTTGGGGACATGGTACATGAGTGTCAGTTTATGATTAGGTAAAGATTGTTCTGTGGTTTTGATTATATAGTCATATGATCAATACAGAAATGAGTATGGCTTGAACTTAAAGGAAAATTGCTGGGAAAATTTGTCTTATTTAAGGTTTATTTTCACTAGGTTTTTTTTCATTCTGCACCAGATTTACATATCAAGAAGGTGGACAGGTGTTATAAGCTTTGATTACATTGTTTTGATTTAGAAGTAAGCTGAGCTTTTATCACAGTTAATGTGCAAATTGGTTTTTTCCTCCTCTTTTCAAAATGGTTGATTATTAAAAATGCATGACTTTGTGTGATAATCCTTTGTATGATGATCAAGTTTCTTCATATCAGGTACCCCTATATTTGTTAAGAAGAAATTAATAATTAAGAACACATTTGATTTTATTGAATTTATTTACCAGGAGTGCCAGAAGGCAGTGTGAGCAAAGGGATTGCAGCTCAGAATGATGAAGGGTCTGAGAAAGGAGAGACAAGACCCAGTGGGGCAGAGGGAGGTCAGTCAGAGGGACCAGGGGCCCATGCAGTTGCTGCAGTCATTGATGAAAAATTTCACTTCTTAGACTCAGAAGGCGTGGAAAATAAAGGTAATTCATACACAAATTGTTTACAAAGTTTATGTGCAATTTATTCATGTCCTGAATGATTAGAAGAATTACAGATTTAGCTCCCAGTCTCATTACCTCTAGTGAATTGATCATGGTGACAAAGCCTGCTTTGCATGTACTGCTAGAAAGTGAGAGTAATAAACTCTTCTTGGAACTTATTTTTTTATATGATCCCACATCATAAAGCCTTAAAGGCTAAGCTAGGTGCATTAGATAGCAATTGCATCGTTATTAGTTACCCCTGACCTTGAGAATGAAAAAAACAGTGGTCATTATTATTGTGTTCTGTTCTGTAATGAAAATGATAAATTATTTGAGACTTGCAATATATGTCATCTCTGAAGAAGAAACTGTGCAATCAATTGATTCTTGTCACCAAGATAAGGTATGATGTTATCCTTGATTGATCAAGCAGCCATTACATTTGAAAATTTCAACACCAAATCTTTCTTTGTATTTTTCATTCATGTAACAATGAACAGTCAATCCAAAAATATCTTGTCTGATTTTCTAATGCAAACTCATAACTTAATTATATTCACATTATGATGAAGTTAATAATTAACATACCTACTTAACTTCAAAACGGATCAATGCCATCTCACCTCTGTCTGCGTGGGTTTAAGTCTAGGATTCGGCGAATGTGGATATGCGAGAAAGCTTGCCTCTTGTGGGTCGGTGGTTCTTTCCGGTGGTTTCCCGGTTTCTTCCTCCACCATTAATACTGGCTGCCATGAATAGCCTATCGTGTGCTGAAAAATGGCTTTAAGCCCAACAACAACAACAACAAAACTTCAAAACAGCATCTATGAAAATGTTTTATTGTTGGCATTTGTGTCAGTGCCATACCAGGTTATCTAACAATAAAAGTAAAAACAATAATAATCATCATCATCATCACTGACATTATATCCCATTTACTTATAGTAATATATTAAGGACATGTTCATCTGTATTGAACTTTAAAAAAATTGTAAGAATCATCAAATTAATGATGAAATCAATATAATTAATACCTGTGTCTAAAAACAATACCACTCATAAATTATATTTTCAGAAAAGAATATATATGGTGAATGACTTGAGTAAGAGGAGAAAAAGTATATAAATTAAATGAAAATATGATGAAAATTGGTTTTAGCAAACCTTGCTTTGCATAAGCTACTTAAGCAGTCTCAGTAGTGTTCTGGGGTTTTTTTCATGTTAGTGTGAGTGGTGGCAACTTGACAGTGAAACTTATTGTAATGAATTTATTGTTTGTTGTTGTATGGCTGTTTGTCCACATTAGTCTTGCTTTTGTAATTTTGTAATACATTGATAACAGCAAGGATCTAATTAAGAATGGTCTATAGAAAACATCAGATGTGTTGGTGTGTGATGGAAAATCCCACCCAAAAATCGAAATTTTAAGGCAGGAAAAAAGGCCTTGCCAAGTTCATGCCTTCAAATTCTTATACCAATGGGTGTATTTACCTATCCCACACTAATGCATGATGACTGTTGGAAAAAGATGATGGTATATCACTAAAATGAATCTACTTACAGAAATAAAAAGTCATCAAATTAATAGAAGGTGCATGAGAAATTCAGTTTATGACAAGTAATTTATTTAAGAAATAGTCTTAAAGAAACAGCAGAATTTGTCTTTTCAATATTAAAATTGATTAAAGAAATTGTGGATATTAATGATGTGGTAAGTACATTGGCATCTTCTAAAATGTCACTTAGTGCAGGTCTGTGGGATAGGTGGATCTCACATGGCTTTCTTATATTGAAATGAGAGATAGATATCACTTGTACAGCAGCATAAACATAAGTATTGTTAATGTTGAGATATTATTGGAAGATTTTGTCAAACAATTTTAAATCAAATGCAACTGAGTGTATTATAATTTAGTTTTGGAGGTGAGACATACATTTCCACAAAATATTATGTGTTTGTTTTGGAAAAAAAGCACAGATATATGCATGGAAAACAGAATAAGAAGACTACCCCAAAAGTCTCAGAAAAAATATTACTGTAAATGTTTACAAAAGAACATGCATTCAGCAAGATGCCATGGTATTTTAAATGTGCATGCCTTCGAGTGGAGGAGATTATGCTTTGATACTGCTGGTTTGTCTGTCCATCAGCTTTTTCTTTTCTACACATTAACTTCAATTCTACAGCAACTACCTTTGCCAGACATTACAAGTTCTTAATTAAAAAAAAGGAGTCACTTTTGGAGATTAAAACTTCAAAGGTCATGGTCACTGTGACTAATAAAGAATAATAATTTCCATTACAGACCCAGACCAAAGCTGTAGAAGGCGCATGAGAAATTCAGTTTATGACAAGTAATTTATTTAAGAAATAGTCTTAAAGAATTTGTCTTTTCAATATTAAAATCGATTAAAGAAATTGTGGATATTAATGATGTGGTTAATTAATGACATTGGCATCTTCTAAAATGTCACTTAGTGCAGGTCTATGGGATAGGTGGATCTCACATGGCTTTCTTATATTGAAATGAGAGATAGATATCACTTGTACAGCAGCATAAACATAAGTATTGTTAATGTTGAGATTTTATTGGAAGATTTTGTCAATTTTAAATCAAATGCAACTGAGAGTTTATTATAATTCAGTTTTGGAGGTGAGACATACATTTCCGCAAAATATGTGTTTGTTTTGGAAAAAAAGCACAGATATATGCATGGAAAACAGAATAAGAAGACTACCCCAAAAGTCTCAGAAAAAATATTACTGTAAATGTTTACAAAAGAACAGGCATTCAGCAAGATGCCATGGTGTTTTAAATGTGCATGCCTTCGAGTGGAGGAGATTATGCTTTGATGCTGCTGGTTTGTCTGTCCATCAGCTTTTTCTTTTCTACACATTAACTTCAATTCTACAGCAACTACCTTTGCCAGACATTACAAGTTCTTAATTAAAAAAAAGGAGTCACTTTTGGAGATTAAAACTTCAAAGGTCATGGTCACTGTGACTAATGAAGAATAATAATTTCCATTACAGACCCAGACCCAAGCTGTAGAAGCTTTCACTTGGGGTAAGGAGAAAGTCTAGTGATTTGAAAGTTAATGGTCATAGGTCAATGGCATAAGGAAAAAGTCTAGTGATTTGAGAGTTAATGTTCATAGGTCAAGATCACTCACTGCAACAACGAAAATGGTTTCCACACTATGAGATTAGTTCCCCATCACATACATAGATCAATGTTTTGATTGATTTGTACTTTGTGTAAATTAGAAACCAGTTGATTTTGAGGGCAAAATAAAACAAAAATAGCTCAGGTCACTGAGATCAAAAGTTTACAAATGGTCTCTACAAAATTTCATCCTTTGACCCTAGACCTTCTATGAAGTTTGTGAATGACTTGTTGGGTAAGAAAGAAGCCACTTCATTTTTGGTGTTAAAGGTCAAGGTCATTGTGATATGTTTTTTTATATAAAATAAATTTAGATCGACACATATGTATTGACTATGCTATTTATTTTTAATTCATATTGTTTTAAAGTAAAACCTTTATCGCAGGGTCTCAAACTCAAACCACAGTGAGGGCTGCATGAGGGCATTTTCAGTGGCCCATAGGCCACACCTACTTTGTTATTTCTCATGACACCTTGTGAGGCCAATCATTTTGTGGGCAGCAGGATTTGGTTTGGTGGGCTGCATGTTTGAGGCTCTAGAGGATGGCATGTTAGAATTTTCAGTGTTTTTAGTGAAAATCCCTGTATTTATGTTCTTGCCTACAAAACAAATTTAAAGTCCTTTCTTTTAGATGAAATCTCATTTTTTAAGTAATACAGGTATATACTAATCAACACAATGACCTCTCAACAGGTTATTACATAATATATGTGATTTATCCAATATCACCCGAGTGAAGTTCTGTAAGTACTGATGTGAATAAAACACAATTCAAAGTTAAAACAATTCATTTATTCCCAAAAAGTAATTTGGTAGTAAAGCACAAATATGAAAAAAGCTGAATTAGTGCCATTACCGTTGCATACACATTAATATAAGACATAGCTTGGTTCCTCATAAAATTGCTTGTTGCAAGTGAGACTAAGTACACTTGTTACTTGTACAGTTCTTAGTTATATCAAAGAAAAGTGAAATAATTAAGGCTGGCTATAGGTATAATAGTACCAAATGAACAGAGCTTAGGTGTAGGGAACATTGTAATCAGAAATAAACAAAACTAGCAGTAATTAGAAGATTCTTTAAGAGCTGCTGTTTCTGTAAGGCTTAAAAAAGTTGAATCTCTTGGCAACATACAAGATTACGTTAATTCATATAGAGATAATATTTTGTATTTTCAAGATTTGAAAAAAAAGATATACAAATTCAAAATGGAGCAGTTATGACTGGATAACTCTTATTCCTGTTTAGGTCAAGCAGAGTTATTTCTCTTAAATTCATTGAGGTATCTGGTTCTGTCCTTGCCAAATTGGCAATCTAACATTGTTCCCTATGACAGTATGTGACATGCATGCTGAGATACGATAGAAAGTATATTTATTTCACCAAACAATAGCATTGAGGTCTATGGAAAAATAAGTGATATTGTGATAGATTCTACTGTACTCAAAACACCCATTAAGATTGCCACTCATTACCTATTTAAACATAATGGGACCATTTCAAAATGTTGGGTCACTAAGCCCAATTTTTTAGCCATAGAAATTTAAAAACAAATGGCAAATGCTGAGAAAAAAAAATGGATATGTACTTATGGCAATTAAAAAGTAAATATTGATTATGAAAATGAGTAATTTTTAGAAGTTACATATCTGTCTGGGACAACTGCCAACAATCTTTATCTGCAGTAGACATAGGTCAGACTGGGATATCTTACTCACTATTTGGGATTTACTAAACTGCCTTTCTATACAGTGCCAGGTCTCAGAGGCAATTACAAATGACCTTGACCTTCACTTTCTTCTGAAGATAGTTTATATTAATAAAGCCTTAGTAATGTGTGTATTAATTGTAGTTCAAATGACTATAATCTGACTGTCTACTATAATATTTTGCCATTTTTTTTTTCATATTTACTTTATTTTGGATCTGTATCATCTACTAAGCTTAAATTTATAGGTCATATATTAGACTAGTGAATAATGGGGGGTTAGTGATTTTATGTGTCTGCAGTTGTGCAAAGTGTTCAAATCTTGTACTTTATAACAGGATTGGGTCATAACCACCCCCATCCTTACACAAAGGTCCACCTACCCATCCTCTTTGTAACACAAATAGAGAGATTTTCTCCATTGTGTAATGAATACAAATTATACAGTCTACTGTTACTAAATATAGTAAAGAAAATTTTTCTAAATAGTTATGTTGGATTTGTGATCGAATTTGGGGAATAAAATGCAGAAAAATGACTTAAAAAATAAACAATTAATATAGCAAATCAAATTAAATTAAAAACAGGAAGATAGGGTGCATCTATTAGAGAGGTGTAGCTAATGATAAAGGAAGTAAAAGACAAAAACAACACAATTCGGAGTTCAACTACTTTCCTTACGAAAGATTGAAGACTGAAGAATTTTTCCAAAGTAAAACCTTTAATTTCTTACAGAGTTATGCCCATAAATTACTGTTAACCAATCGGAATAGATTGTTTCTGAAATCTGTTATTTAGAATTTTTGGATTGTCAAGACAGCTAATCATGCCATAAGTAACGTTCCTTTGAACATTCACTTATGGCCAAGCTTCCCCCTTTAACCGGTTGATTTTGGGAAAGGGTCTTATGTTATTCTCTTGTACCATAGCCTATGACTCGGTCAAGTTTCGTCGTGTGGAGCGAATTTTCTTTTGATGTTCAGAGATGAAATGAAAATAATCATCTATCTCTAGCCCTTTCTACTTTAATCAAGCTGACTTTGATACAATTCCTTTAACCGATGCTTCTAAGAGTTTCCAAAATTCAACACATCACACCTACTATGGAAATTCCAAAAGAACAGTTGGACAGAAATAACTCAAACTGATTAAAAATTCGTAGTAGGTTATAATTGGGCTTTATGCAAATGTCAGTGGGAAATGCTGACTTAAAGAAACTGCTTTTGACTTCTGGTATTCCTGGTACTACTAGAGAAGGGAATGCTAAAGAACTTGTCTAAATAAACTGCATGAAGAATTTCAAGGCAAGACAGTAAAAGAAAAGGAAAATTATTAGAAGACAGTTCAAAGAAAAGTGGGAAGGAATCTTTAATAATTACTTAAATTACTCAAAAAGAATATCTTCTATGATATAAATTGATCTACAATAACTAAATGGACAGTGTTTTCTATCCAGGTTTATGGCATACCTTACAAAAACATGCTAGTTCTTTTTTATCATCATTTGCAGGTATAATGGCTATAAACCTTAATGCTAATGTTTGGTGAAATAAATATACTTCCTATCCTATCACAGCTTGTGTGTCAAACACTAACATAGAGAACTATGTTAAATTGTCAATTTAACAAGGACAGCCAAGTACTCCACTGTATGTAAGAGAGATAACTCTGCTGGAACTACACTATGGTATGCATTTAAGAGAGATAACTGCTAGAACTACACTATGGTCAGAGCTATCTAGTTTCAACAGTGTGCATTTTCATAGATGTGGATCATATTTTTTTTTAAAAAATAAAAATATACAAAATATGATCTGATATGAATTAACATAAATCTTTTAAGTTGCCAAGTGACTCAACTTCTTATAGCCTAACAAAAACTACAGCTCATACATCATGCACCAGTCACAGCTAGTTTTGTTGTTTATTTCTAACTACAATGTTCCCTACACCTTAAGCTCCAACTGACTTGGGTTGTATAATTGGTACCATTATAACAGAAAAGATATGTTATACAGAGACTGTCAGAAAATAGTTCTGGTGTCTTGTGCCTCAGGCAGAGATTTCTGTCTTCTACCACTAGTTCAGTTTCAAAATGTTATCCTAGTCAAAAGTGGCTTTGAAGTGCAGATCCTTTTACAGTGATAATAGTAGCAAAGTTATGTTTAAGTTTTCAAGGTGAAAGATCAAATATGCTTTGTATTTTCGTACAGAATGATAAATATTTTGTGTAATTTTATACTTCTTAACAAGCAAAGCCAGTAGAACATGAATTGTGGATCAACCTATTATTCAATTTCAAAATTTTGACATTAACTCAACATTTCCCAGTTTTTCCATTACTTGGCCCTATTTAGCCAGAAGAGATGAAACATTTTGCTCTGAAAGTTGTAGTCCATCATGAACCCTGCTCAAACAATTTGTGGGTTGTTATCACTTTAATTTCATTTTCTTCTTTAAGTTTGTGGATACTTTCATTAAAAAAAATTATCAGCATGTTTGGGTGCTTTTTAAAGTGTGCCTTTCACTACAGCTATATTTATTTTTTACCAGTTAGAGTTTTTATTGTCATAGTTGATATATTGGGAAATGGAGGATGTTTTAAAATTATATAGTTACATTTCACTATAATACAAATTTGTACAAAACATTACTTATTGGTTATCTTGAATCCTTGACTTCTCATCATATCTTATTGCTTTCCTCAGTCTGTAAAGAGTTTCCTCAGAAAATCATAACAAAATTTCTTAGACTTTTAAAATTGTAATTTCTTTTCAGACAATGAAGAGTTAGAAAAGGAAAACAAAATGCTGAAGGAGCAGACAACATGTAAAATCTGCATGGAGAATCCAGTTAGAGTAATTTTTCTTCCATGTGGCCATTTAGTCTGTTGTGAACTTTGTGAACCAGCCTTTCAAAAATGTCCAATATGCCGCAAACGTATTAAGCAGTCAGTAAAAACGTTTCTCTAAAGATAGTAACTGCACAGAAAGCTGAGTGAGATGTATAAACTTTATTACATATATAATGAGATACCAGATTTTAAATTTTCCAACCAGGACATGTCTGTAAATTTGGCCCCTCTGTGTTTCCAGAACTTAATCAGAAATATTCTGACCAATCAAAAATCTTCATTTACACATTTGGAGTAAGATATTGCAGTCTGGGCTAACATTTTGAGCAAGATATCACAGGATGGACATGCAAGACACCAAGTAAAGTTTTATGGCTTATTTAATATTTCTAGATCAAAATGTAGATTGCGTAATGTTCGAGTTGCTGTCTGATGTACACCTGGCAAGAAAGGGAATTGACTTATTTGCATGTAATGAATACAGCCTCCTAGGATATATCATTATTTTCCATAAATAGTTTTGCTGTATTGACCATGGATACTGTTGTGAACCTTGTGGGGAAACGTATTGGTTGTTAACATTAAAAGTACAACCCGATGGCAGGTTTTTTTTTATTGGTAACATCCCTTTATGTTTACTCAGTTAGGTTTTACCAGCTTTTAGACCACCAAATCAAAGCCATGGTCTAACTAATTCATTGCATAGTTTTGTTTAAATGGATTATTTTAAAATTGAAATCTGTTCTATTTTTTTCTAAAGCATTTTCTGTTTTTGAAGCCTATTATGTCAGAGAAATCATAGGCATACTGTGTTGGATGGAGTGAACATGTGCGAAAGTACTTCTTTGTTCAATCAGTATTTTATTTCACTCTTTGAAAACTCATTTAAGCAAAAAAAATAATGTTTCTCTATGATGAAAATGACTTCAGTTCAATTAAATGGATTGTTGATGTACAATCCCTGTCCCTAAAAATGTTCTTATTTTTGAAAAGTAAAACTACATTTTAAATATTTTTGGGAAATTTTTGAAGCAATGTTTCTGATTTTATTAATGTTTATACATACAAAGATCAATACATGGAAGTTGCATTTATTACCTCCCTTATTACTTTACCTCATAGAGTGTATGGCTTTTTAACCCTTTGATACACATGTAGCAAAGTTACCCAGTGCAGTGCTCTATAAATAAAACACCTGTTACCTATTCAACTCATAGGCCTGTTAAGCAGTGAAGTGTATGTTATATTTAACAGCAATTTTAACTATTGTACGTTTTTGATACACATACTATGTATGGAAAGAAGTTTGAATCACTTGTGCATTCAACAATACATAGACTATATAACAGACTGGGATCATGACTGGAAACAAAAATAAAACTCTTGGGATATATCCTTTCACCAGTGACTCTGAGATCACTGGAGACAATGGATAAAGACTGAATTTACCAGCAGTTGTATCAAAAGTGGCAACAAACCAGGCAACATATTCTGGCAAGATGAGGAAATCCGATACAGGCCCATCTGAGGTACAGGGCTTAGCAAGGCAATAGAAAGTCTCACTACTGCAAAGGACTGCTGTACTTCAAGGATGATCACTCCTACACACAGGTTTAGCAGGAGCCAATGGACACTGCAGATAGAAAAGACTATCTTAATTCCATGTGCAAAATGACAGTGCTCAAATACACCATGAAGAACACATGATACAAAAGGGAAACTGTAGTGGGGAAATCCATAGGTAACACAATGCATGTTATAAGCATTGTATTGCTTACTACCACCTGATGAGATCTATGGAGAGGTCTAAATAGTTTTATGAAGATAAAAATAAAGAAATCAAAAAGCAAAATAAATAAATCTCAAAAAATAAAATAAAAGGAAGGAGGAAGGAAAGAAGGAAGGAATGTATTTATGACAGAGCTGTCATACCAGCATGGTCTAGTAAAAAAACACATGATACAAAAGGGATCACTCTTTCTTCTATCCTTCTTACTAGTCAACACAATTATGCATACCATCAATCAATAACCTCCATATCATCTGTGCTAGCAGTAAGCCAGACATGATTCAAAATGAATGTGGGTGGGTGTATAAGACATATCATGATACCTGAATTATTTCATATTGCGATTTCAACTTTATTATGCCATCTGGAAAGTCACCATGCCCAGTGCAATACCCAAAACCTTTGCAGCACTGCTTATTGTTGATGAAATGAGGTTCTAGAATCAGGTGATTAACTTTCACACAAAAACTATTGTGGCATAAATGGGATGCATTGAGTTGCTAAGGAATATTCAGACTTCTCAACTTTACCATTAATGCTTTTTCATCCATGTTTATCTCATGGTCATTTTATGACATGCAATATAACCTATTGGATGTTACATTTCCTGTTCATAGTATACAATCATTGTTGTGTGCTTGCACAGAATTTAAATATATTTTCACTGACAGACTTTGAAAATATCCTCTGTTGCAACTTATATATGGTGCAGGTATACATTGCTGTGAATAATAATGAGTGTAATGGCCAACAGATACAATTGATGTGAATTCTGGGGGAAAGAAATCATTTTTCAGTTTTAAAAAAATTCATTAATTTTATTTTCATTAAATTTTTTAAATTTTAATTGTTCTATTTTTAGTCATTATACACAAGATGTAAGTATTTCTTGGGTATTTCATTAATAATAAATATATTATACCAAGTTAAACTTTAATCAATACACCACTAAGAGGACTGAGATTGCAATTAATTTTCCTATACAGTCTCTACATTTTGTTTATCAGTTCTGAAATTTCCAGTGTCCCAATCAATACAAACCATATGATAATCTAAAACACCTTCAAAGATGACTTCATGGTGAAGTTTTTGTCATAGGTTTACCAGCATTTCTTTGAAAGGCTGGACTGAAAACAAAGCAATGTGCAACGGAACACATATTTCACTTCTGGATCATCACCAAGACCTTATTATTCACTGTACACTGTCACCAAAATATACAAAGACAACCACACCATAAGTTCATATTCTAATGAATAAACATTTACCTTTAAATCCATACCAAGAATGCCTAAATCTTACTCTTGCATCACCACCAAACTGAGACAGGAAATAATGCTCTAAAAATAGACTAGGACTACATTCAGACATAGAACACAATTAATTTTACTATATATTCTCTACATTTGTTTCTTAGTACTGAAATTTCCACTGTGTTGCAATCAATACAAATCATAAGTTAATCTAAAATACCTTCATAGATGACTTCACATTGAAGTTCTTGTCAAAGGTTCACCTGCATTTCTGTGAAAGACTGGACTGTAAACAACAGAACACATATTTCACTTCTGGATCACCATATTACTCTCTGTACACTGTTGCTAAAACACAGACTGACAACCACACCAATAAGCTCATTTTCTAAAGAATAAACAATTGCCTTTAAATCCATACCAAGAATGCCTAAATCTAACGCTCATATCGCCACCAAAAGACACCTGGAAAACATGTTCTGAAAATAGACTAGGACTGAACTGAAACTTTTAATTGTGGCCTGATTCCATTCAATCATTCATTCATTCTTGGATGCTGAACTAATTGTGACCAGATTCCACCTATTGGAGTTAAACTTGGAATAGGCCATTTCTAAAGAATTTCTAAAAAATTGCACACAACAGCTTGGAATTCCAAATTGTTGTGCTCTTTCTGGAGAAATTGCATGGTCATTAGCTCCAATATGGAATGGGCCATTTCTTGAGAAACTGCATGCAAAAATTTGGAACTCTAAATTATCAAATATTAATCAGTGTGTGTGTGTTCTGTACTTTGAAATTACATTAAGAAATAAAGTCTTCACAAAATAACTTCTAAGTACTACTCTACTAATTATTTCATATTAGTTTTCAAAGATTTTTAATCTTATACATTTATTAAAAATCTTTATATTATTTAATCTGATTTTTCTTTTTCATGGCATTATTTTACGTGTATTTAAAATATATTTGAAACAATATTTGTACTTGAAATATGTTTGAAAAAATATGTAATAAAATAATAGTTTTAAATTTTGATTTGCTTGTTTCTTAATTATTTATTTATTGTTACGACCCTGTAGTTAAAGTATATGTATGCTAAGGAATCAATTTTGTATAAATCATTTTATTTCATTAAATGTAATTATTCATGTAATGATATTAATTTCGTATAACATGTTTTTGAAAAAAATGTGTACTCGACGTGGTCATCCGCCATTTTGGACAGGAACTTCAGACACTTTCAGACTGTATTTAGAACTTTTTACAGGACATATTTCTATTTTGAACAAAATTTGGATCATTTCTGTAAACCGTAAATCTTGCTTCAATTATTTACATTATTTCATGTTTTCTAGGAAAATAAATTATACTTTGATAAAATTTACAAAGCTTGTTGTCTTTCTTTTATGTTACTTTGAACGAGCCGATGCGTAACATAAAGAGTTGTAGACTCATTTGGGATATTTCAAATGGGCTAAAATTCCGAAAGTTAAATTCCCCTAGTTCATTTTATTTGAAATGTTAGTGAAAACAACAGGCTTTTTTTAAAAAAATGTCAAGAGTGGAGAGTTTTCTTTCTACTCCATCCAGAGAACAGTTGGAGAGTTTTAGGAAGGATGAATTGCTCGATCTTGCCAAAAAGTATGAACTATTTGAAGCAAAATTTTATTTAACTAAACAAGTAATCAAGAAAATTATAGTTTAACATTTGGTAGAGAAGAATATCTTGGACAAAAGTGTTTTGGCATATGTCAGTAAGACTTTAACCGATGCTGACGTTAAAATTGCAAAACTAAAGTTGAAATATAAATTTGAATTTCAGAGGGCTTAATTAGAAAAAGAAGAGAAAGAAAATACAATTACAATTACAAAAAGAACAAATGAGAACACAATTAGAAAAAGAAGGGAAAAAAAGGCAAATTGAATCACAAAAAGAACAACTTGAACTTAAGAAAGAAGAAATAAGATTACAATTTGAAGAAAGGGAAAAACAGAGACAAATAGAAGAAAGGGAAAAAGATAGGCAAGTAGAATTACAAAAGGAACAAATGAAATTAGAAGAAAGGGAGAGAGAGAGAGAGAGATGCAAATTAAAATGAGAGAATTGGATATGGCAAGTGACAGGTATGATTCCACATCTCATGCAAATTCAAAGTTTAACATTTTAGGAAATATCAAATTAGTCCCATCCCCCTTTAGTGAAAAGGAAGTAGACAAATATTTTATGTTTGAAAAGGTAGCTGAGAATTCAAAATGGCCAAGAGAGTATTGCACTCAATTATTGCAGAGTGTACTTCATGGCAAGGCCAGAAATATATATATATATATATATATATATATATATATATATATATATATATATATATATATATATATATATATATATCAGTACAACAAAGTTCTGATTACGATTTTATTAAGGGATGCATCTTGAAAGGTTACGAGTTAGTCCCTGAGGCATATCGACAAAAGTTAAGAAATTACAAAACAAAGACATACAAACTTACGTTGAATTTGCTAGGAAGAAGGAACAGTTGTTCAAGAGATGGTGCCTATCTGAGAAAATTGAACATGATTATGAAAGACTTGAACAACTGGTATTACTCGAAGAGTTCAAAAACTATATTCCTAGTGATATCAAAAATTACCTTGAAGATCATGAGGTTAAGACATTGGAAAAGCTGCTCTGGCTGCTGATAGGTATTCCTTAACTCATAAAGTTATTACTGTAAACAAATCTTTCACTCAGCAGTCTACTGATAGAAAGGTGTTTCAAACAAATACGACTCTCAGTAAAAATCAATCTAGCACAAATTCTAAATATCAAGCCTCTGAGAGATTGGATTCTAAATCCTTGTCTCTACCTACGTGTAACTATTGTAAGAGAAAAGGATAAGTCATTTCTGAGTGCTTCAAACTGAAATATAGGCACCAGAATCAAGATAGACCTATCCCAAATGCTCTTATTTCTAGAAGGTCAAGGTCATTATTAAAAACAATACATTTGTTGGGTTTGATAAACCTCAATCTGATTGTATTTTGGAGAATTTCGAACCATTCATGTCGAAGGGTTTTATATCACTCTTGGGTGATTTGACCAATCCTATCTCTATTAAAATTTTAAGGGATACAAGAGCTTTTCCGAGTCTTTTAGTTTCAGGTGTTTTGCCTTCTTCTGAGAAGACCTGTTCCAATGAGTGTTCTCATTCAGGGAGTAGAGTGCGGCTTTGTTAATGTTCCTCTCCATTCTGTTAATTTGCCATCAGACTTAGTTTTAGGACATGTGACCTTCGGTGTAGTGTCTACCTTACCCGTTGAGGGCGTTCATATGTTGCTAGGCAATGACTTAGCTGGAGACAAGGTTGTGTTTAGTCCACTTGTAACGGACAAGCCTTCTTTGGATCAGAAAGTTGATCCTTTTGAAAAAGATATCCCTGATTTATGTTCAGCTTTTTTCAGTTACCAGAGCTTCGGCAAAGAAAGCTCTTGAGAATGATTTTGATAAGGACTTTGCTCCTTTAGCTGAGACATGTATTGGTCAGGCTTTTGATGAGGTTACTTTCATTTCTAATTTGAATCAGTCGAAAGATATTAATCATAGTGATCCTCTTTTGAATACTCATTCTCTTTTATCTGATCAGGATGATAAACGACAATCACTTGTCGTTGAACAGGAAAAGGATCCTGAGATCTCCTGTTTGTTTTTCAGCGGGCCGTTAGTGAAACTGAAGCAACTGAAGTACCTGTCTGTTACTTCATTAAAAATGGAGTTCTTATGAGAAATGGAGACCTTCTGAGGTACCTGCTACAGACGAATCGTCAGTAAAATATCAAATTGTGGTTCCAAAACTTTACAGACAGGAAATACTTTGTTTGGCCCATGAAACGTCTATAGGTGGTCATTTGGGAATAAATATAACGTGCCACAAGATCTAGACTCAATTCTATTGTCCAAAAATGAAAAGTGATGTTTCCAAGTTTGGCAGATCTTGTCATGTGTGTCAAATTGTAGGGAGAAAAAAAATCAAAACATTCCTAAAGCTCATTTGAAACCAATTCCTGCATTTGACAAACAATTAAGTAGAGTTGTAGTAGATTGTATTAATCCCTTACCAAAGACCATGCCATGTAACCAAATTTTTTTGGCATTCAAGCGTGTGTCAACAAGTGTTTCATAAGTAATTCCTTCGAGGAATGTTGCTCAATTTGGCCTTCTCAAGTTTGATCAATTTGGTCAAAGGTCAGAGTTAAAGTCTGGCGTGTTCCAGCTTGTTACACCTGAATTTGGCATTCAATAGTTGAAGTCGAAAGTGAAACTATGGTTTCACCAATGTGTACTAGAGAGAAATGTTTAGTCCAGTAATAAAGTCCATTCTCTCTTGCGTATTGTGCACAATTTTCTGCAATTAAGATTATATGACCCTTACAAAGTAAAGAAGAAAATGAGTTAGATTATAACATTAGTACTCAAGTCTAAGTAAATTAATTAATGGAGAACTACTGTTTTCAAAGAAATAGCCAAACAATTCATGTAATCAATGTAATTGTACCTGTCCCACCAAATGTATATTCGCATGAAGGAATTCAACTGGATACTACTAATATTGGAAAAAACAAGTCTGCAGAATTCGTAAGTTATGGAAAATCTAGACCATAAACTGTTTGTATTTGCAAGATCAATAAAAAACTGAACTTAATTGTTGTCTGAATATAAGCACTTGTTTCTAGACGTTCCTACAAGGACAAACAAAATTTTCCACGACGTTGAAATAGTTAATTCGAAACCCATGAAACAACACCTATACAGGATGAATCCTTTTAAACAGGCAATATACGAGAAACAAAGATTCAATATTTACTGGACAATGATTTTATAGAGCCCAGTAAGAGTGATTGGAGTTCACCATTCATTCTTGTTCCGGAACAGAATAAAACTTTCCGAATGTGTACATATTATAGGAAGGTGAATAGTGTGAAGAAACAAAATACACAGACTCGTTTCCACTGCCAAGAATCTATGATATTATCAACAAAATTGGAAATGCCAAATACGTCACTAAATACGACCTTCTGAAGAGTGTTTTGACAAATTTCCGTGACGGACAGAGCAAAAAAAAAAAAAAACATTTTGGCATTTGTGACTCCAGTTAGACTTTACCAATACAAAGTGTAAGTCTTTTGGGATGAAGATTTTTTTTAGTACTTTTCAACGCCTTATGAATATTTCTTCTGGTCTAGACAGCTGTGATGCATATATTGATGTCATCATTTACAACAATACTTGGAAAGAAATCTAACTACGATTCAGAAGTTCTTCGACAGACTCACGGATGCAAATCTGACTATTAATTTATATAAAAGTGAGTTCTATCGTGCATATGTTACCTTTCTAGTACATTTTGTGAGACAGGGTCAGATTAAAATTATAGATGCCAAGATCAAGGCTATTTCAGAATTTTCAGTGCCTGTCAATATAAATGTCATTTTTATTAATTCATAAGAGTTTTTCTTATTTCAATTTTTACCTTTTGTAAAATTTGTTATCTGCAATGAAAAAGAATGTTTTATTATCTTTCTTTTTTCTTTATGGGGGAAGGTGTTACGACCCTCTAGTTAAAGTATGTGTGTGTTAAGGAATCAATTTTGTATAAATCTGTATTCATTTAAAGTAATTAATATAATTATATTATTATCGTCTAACATGTTTTTGAAAAATGTTAGAGTCGTAGATGTGGCTCATGTGAACACGTGCTGTGTATGAATGATAACAAATTCATTACAAATAAACATTCAGAAATAGCCATGAAAACGATTGGCTGATACTGGGTCAGACTTTCCTGAATGTACAGAAGTATTACTAAATTGCATGCGTCCTCGTGCACGTGCAATTCAAACAACGCATTAGCTTCATTTATATGTTTGAGTTTTTGTAAGTCGTACACAGTCACGGACAGACAATCGTAGTCGAGAGTCAACAATCGTAGTCGAGTCATACACAGTCGGAGAGTCGTAAAGTCAGTTATACAACTTATATTACCTTAGAAAAGATATTTTTGTGTCAGAAGAAGTTGTTTATTCGTATGTCTACGTAGAACATGTCTTGTTAGAGGATCTATTTTCACTTCATTTTTATGAATAATTGTTTTCTTGGAGAACAACATTACTGATTTGGACATTTTCCCGAAAATATTCTATATTGGAACGGGACAACACAAACTGCTTTATTGTGTATATTCTGGAATTTTCTGTTAGTTTTCGTCTGACGTGGTCATCTGCCATTTTGGGCAGCAACTTCAGACACTTTTCAGACTGTGTTTAGAACTTTTTACAGGACTTGTATTTCTATTTTGAACAAATTTGGATCATTTCTGTAAACCGTAAGTCTTGCTTAAATTATTTACATTATTTCATGTTTTCTAGGAAAATAAAATTTACAAAACTTGTTATCTTCACTTTGTTTTATGTTACTTTGAACGAGCCAATACGAAACATTATTTAAGCACTAATATTACTTTTTATTATATTTGTAACAAGTTTACTTCTGTGTTGCTGTCAAAGACTGATTGAAAATATTTTGTTTCAGACTGTTGCACAGAACTATTTGTAAAACAGATAGTAAAAAGTTACTGAGGAAACTTTTTATTATGGTAGGGAAATATTGACAGCAACAAAGTGTACACCTAGCTGTTTAATAATGTCTGAAGAAAACTGTCGGAATTATGCCAAAAAAGAATAGTTTGAAGACAGGATAATCTAATTGGAACATTGCAAAGTTTGAAACCTACAAGAAATTGTTGCCTGATCTCTTAAAGAGAGTCATTTCATGAAAAGTATATTTGGAATGTATTACAGATCTAAAGGGATTGTTACTATCCCCTCAAAGAGTTATATTTCAAAGTCATGAAGATTTTCCAAACTGTTGCATGATGCCTGCATGCCATGTTTGGAAATTTAATAATTTAAAGTCTCTTAAAGGTAATAATGGTAGTCAATGGGTTTGATGCAGAGAAAGAATATATGGAAGATATAAAAAAATCTTAAGAGAATATCACTATTTCCCTATAGCATATATTTCACTATTATGGGGTTTATTCCAAGTTGTTACATTATGCTTTCATGTCATACTTTGAAATTTAGTTTTAAAATGACTATTTTAAAGGTAAGAAAGGTCTTGAGGTGAGTTTTTGCTTCAAATGAATATCTGGAATTTATTAAAGGTCTAAATGGATTTGCACTAGTTACTTAATTAACATTGTTACTTAGTTTTTATTTACTTAATTTTCTATATCATTATATGCTATTGATAATGTGACAATGTATGTTGGACTTGACCTTGTCCAAAATTAAGCTCATTTTCTTTGTGGCCTAAATTATTGAGTTTTGTTTTTTAGTAAACATGTTTATCACAATCTGAGTCTTGAACTTTTGAAAATCTGTATGAATTGCCAAGTATACCTGTTGTTTACTAATTATACTTTTATTAACAGACTTCTAATTATAAGTAAGATTTTATTTTGCACTCATGAATCTTTCAGAAGGTTATTTTCCATTAAGTCAGGTCTTTAGAAAATGCTCATTGTGAACTGTGGTCTTGTAGATAACTACATAATCTTGTTACTGCCAATAAATTATTCATTTGTGCTTTATGATCTATCAGAACCAACTGTATTATGTCCAATAGTTCATTTTGGACTTTATTTCTTCAAATTATTCAAGTGATTATTCTCTGAAAATAAAGAATGCTTATTATTTTTGGATAGACATTAATTAGCGAATCCAAACCTGAAGTTATATTACTGTGTTTAAAAAAAAGACTGTAGCTACATCACTATGATACAGGTCACCACACACATCAACACTTTAATTGTTGGACTTAATTTAGATTTCTTTTGAAGTATATTCAGAATTGTAATTATTAGGACTTGTCTTAATTTCTAGGATTATTTTGTGATTTAAGGTACATTACTCTTAAGTTTTCTCATTTTCACTTTGTATTCTAGTGAAATAAATTATCTGCTGAATTTTACAAAGTTTGTTGCTTCCATTACTTATTTATAGTTGTAATATTGCCCGGTAGACTTGTATTTCAGTTCTAAATTGTTGCACAATGCATGCAAACCATATTTATAAATTTATTCATGCAAAGATCAGTGTAAAGATAGGAAAGTGCTTCAAAGGAGTGGTTGCAGAAAAGAATATTTGGAAGATATTAATGGTTTAAAGGTCTTGTTACTATTGTCCCATAGAACTTATTGGGTTATTGCAAGTTGTTGCATGATGCTTGCATGCAATATTTTGAATTTAGTTCTAGAAAGTTTGATTTAAAGGTAGTAATGATCTTAAAGGGAGTTGTTGAATAAAATGAATATTTGGAAGATATTTACAATCTAAAAGAGACTGTTACTTTTGCCCACTAGAGTTAATATTTCACTACTATGATAGTTACTGAAAATTACTGCATGATGACTGATTTTCAGAAATCTAATTCATACAAGACCAATTTAAAGGCAGGAAAGATCTTGAGGGGAGATATAGCACAAAATGAATATTTGGAACAGGATACAAATCTAAAGGGACTTACTATTGGTCCATAGTGTTGAATTTCACAGCCTAGGGTGTTTATTGCAAGCTGTTGCATTATTTAGTCCTTAAAAGATTATTTTCAAGGTAAGAAAGACATAGAAGGGAGATGTTGACAACATAAATAGTGAGATATAAATGTCTAAAATGTATTTCACAGTTATGGGGGTCATTTCAAGCTGTTCTGTGATGCATACATTTTTCTACTGCCCCAATAGACTTGTATTTCTTAGTTATTGGGGTTGTTCCAAGTTGTTGTACAATGCATACATACCATTTGTTTTTAAATTAATCATTTTAAATGCTATTGCAATGGTAGGAAAAGTCTTCAAAGCAGTTGTTTGCATGCCACTTTGTTTTAGCTTAGTCCTTAAAAGACTAATTTAAAAGTAGGAAAGGTCTTGAATTTTGCATAAAATTAATATTTAGATATAATTAAAAATCTGAAGGAACTGTGACTATTCTCCAGTAGAGTTATAATTTAATTACTGTGAGGGACATTCCAAGTTGTTGCATGCCATTTTGGGGAATTTAGTACTAGAAGGACTAACTTGAATGTACAAAAGATCTCATGGGAGGTCTTGCTGAACATGTATAAATTAAATTAAAAATCTCAAGGGACTGTAACTATTGCCCAATAGGGTTATATTTCACAGTTATGGGGTTTGTTCCAAGTTGATGCATGATACTTGCATGCCATTTTTTAGAATTTAGTCTTAGAAAGACTGATTTAATGTAGAAAATGTCTTGAATGGGGATAAATAGAACTAATAAAGTATGCATGCAGACATAACAAGAGACTAAAATAAAATTTGTTTGATTTTAGACATCTTCCATATATGATTTTACAATAAATGAGTATAACAACTTTATGGTAGCATCTATTGTTACGAAGGGTTACATCTGTGAAATGTCTAAAAGACATCTTATTCTGGATTAAAGGCATTGTCATTTAATATGTGGTACAAATGATAAATCAACAACTGTGTTGATTTTAAGAATTGTATTTGCATTCTGCCTCAGTTTTATAAATATCAAACAGACAACAAATATACATATTAAGAACTAACTCTGTGTTGACAACTGTCATGAATGATGACCTCAGCCTCAAGCCTCAACATCTGATATCATTTGTATCAGTAATTTGAAGCTGATGAGGAAACAAAAACTGCTTTAAACTATCAGACTTATAAGATTCAAGGTGTCCAAGTACTTCATTTAATAATATACATACCAAGATGTACTGTTTTGACTCTTTGGTCTTAAACTCAGTAACAGTAAAGAGTGAAAACAAACAATTTTGTAAAATTTTTAAAAAAATATTTCCCAAGAAAAATACAATGTGAAAATTTAAAAAGAACTTACAGTTTGGAGAATTAAATCCCAAATTGTTACAAAAAGCTGCATCACAGGTAAAAAAATATAGAGTATTCTGAATGAATTTCAGTGGTGTACAGAATGAATTCCAATCTGGAAACCCCTGATGTACCAACAGCCTGGAATAGCCTAGAATAGTGTTGAAGCACAAACAGACTTGATGCATCACAATGATATAACCCAAATTGTCCCTACATGAATTTGCAATAATCCTAAAATAGTGATTTAGTTTGAAAGTATTAAAGAGTACTTTGTAATTCCTGTGAATAATTTAAACAAATAAATCCTCCCAAATTAAAATTGAAAACAACTGAAGTTCATGATAGGAACCATGAGTGTCTGTTTACTTCTCCTGTATACAAAAATATAGGTCACAATATAATGACCAAGATTGGAATCATCTTAAGGAAAATTTCTAAACTGTCAACATTATTCATTTTAGAATTTTCAAAGGTCAGAATCAAGTCTGTACAAGAACTCAAAACCAAGTAAACATGTTTACACACAAATAATAAAATCTTAATATATATATATATATATATATATATATATATATATATATATATATATATATATATATATATATATATATATATATATATATATATATAATCTACAACTAGAAACAAAAATTAACTATGTAATATATCAATTAAGTAGGCCTCCTACCCTCAATTATGGATAAGTGTCAATCACATAATACAGCTTAAATATACATATCATTATTGAGGAATGTCAGCACACAACATAAATAAAATATACATAAGAGTACAGCAAGTGATCTCTCTCTCTATAATGCTTCCAGGCCTTATTACACTGATTACTGATTACACTGATTACTGACTTTATTATTCCAGGCCTTTTTGCTGTGATGAGACTTGATTATTCCAGATTATTCCAGACCTTTTTGCAGTGATGAGACTTGATTATTTTAGGCCTTTTTGCAGTGATGACAGACTTAATTATTCCAGGCATTCTTGCAGTGATGACAGACTTGATTATTCCAGGCCTTTTTGCAGTGATTAGACTTAATTATTCCAGGCCTTATTACAGTGATGACAGACTTGATTATTCCAGGCCTTTTTGCAGTGATTACAGACGATTATTCTAGGCCTTGTTACAGTGATCAGACTTGATTATTCCAGGCCTTTTTGCAGTGATTAGACTTGATTATTCCAGGCCTTATTACAGTGATGACAGACTTGATTATTCCAGGCCTTTTTGCAGTGATTACAGACTTGATTATTCCAGGCCTTGTTACAGTGATGAGACTTGATTATTCCAGGCCTTTTTGCAGTGATTACTGACTTGATTATTCCAGGTCTTGTTACAGTGGCTATTGATTATTCAGGCCTTGTGACAGTCAATACACACTTGATTACTCCAGGTCTTGTTATAATCAATGAAAGATGTAATTTATTCTCCTTAACTACATGAACTGCAGTTGCTATTGGGATATTCTGACTTCAGGTCCTCTTGGGCACAGTCCAGAAACAGGTATAGACCCTATCTTTTGGTAGAGTCATCAATCCATACCATTTCTGCTCAGCCTACATACAAAAGAAAATAATTTTTTACAAGTCTTGTTATGAAGTTATTTATTCTTGTCTTTCTTATCTATCTTTTTTATCAAATAGATCTTATGTTACTTAAACAGATAGGACTAATGATGGAGATAGTTTACTATTTAGAAGTGCTTTTGAAAAAGTTATATTATTATAATTGTTATTTTGGATACCTACATTACAATCTTTATTCTGCTGTGTCTTCATATTTGCATACTTTATTAAATATTAATTATGTTTGAATTTTTGCTGATTTGTGTCAGTAATTTTAATTGGGTCTATTAGCTTCACATACACTATTCCATTCAAATTGCTTAAGTGCATAAGGTGGTTGTTTCCACTGATCTATAGTCTTCAACTATAAAAAACTTTATTTCTTTTCTTTCCCTTTCATACAATTATAACTTACATTCCAAAATTAAACTTTCTTTTGTAAAACTAACCAATGTGACAATTAAAACATTGATATCAGTGGAGTTCTTTTTTTTCTTTTCTTTTTCCCATTATGAAGACCTTGTGTGGATACATTAAGATTGTGTGTGTGTGTGTGTGTGTGTGTGTTGGATTTTTAATGTAGCTTTAACAATTTTTCAGTCATATCACTATGATGTCTGCAATGTGACAGTTTATTATAGTGATGTCTAGCACTGATACATCATGCCACAGACATGTAGGATCACGTCCCACTCGGTAACATTTTCATCCTGTCACCAACTGACTAGTCCTAACACTAACCTCTTAATGCTGAGTATGTTCCATTTTTATACATTTTTGTTATGACTCAAAAAGTCCAAAGTCACGTGCATATAGGATAGTCCATAATGCGTCATCTGTAATTGCGCAATTGTTTATAACAATTTGTTAGACCTATTTGGTTTTGAAATAAACATAAGACTTGGATGGATTGAAACCACAGTTACAAACCGATGGATATTTTCTTTTTTCTCAAATGGAACATACGTTTTGTACCAGTAAGTAACTTTTTTTCACACCCTGCTTACGGAATATATGAGCTACCGTTTTTATAGACCTATAAGTAGGTATCCGCTTTTTTTTTTACTGCCAGTGGATACCAACGTTGTCGGCCGGTATTCCGTACTTTAGTTTAAGCTATGTTAGCCTAACTTCCTCATCAATTCTGACTTATCGGACGCTATCTAGTAATTAACACAGGGGCTCGTACCGTTGCTTACAATTTACCGTCGTACATGTGCTATATAATATATAGTACATGTATGACTGCAAATTGTAAGCAATGATACGAGCCCCTGTGGTAATTAATACATTCATTTCGACTGCCCTTGGTATGTGGATATAAACTAAAATCCCTATATATTTGACTTATGGCATTAAATCCTTTAGAACGCTCACCTTTTAATAATAATAATAATCCATGTCAGAACAGAACACCTTTGTATACATCTCTCACCTTATTTTTAAATTGCTGACGCATGCGTATAAAGCAGAATCACACCCAAGGCAAGTAAAACGGCTGGCAACCTTCTAGGGTGGGAGGATCCAGTTTCGTAAATTTGCTCCTGTTCTTAACTTAAGGTTATAGTGTGACTTTTTCAGCTATTATTGTTTCTTAATTAAAGATATGTATATATTTATGAACTAGGTGTTTGGGGCTTGTTTTGATTTTGGAATTGATGTCAGGCAGATACATCTTCCATAGTTAATCTGTAGTATGTTGGTAGCGAAATATTAATAATCTTCTAGGAAGAAGAGCTAGCCTCCCATAGCAGTAAATTCGTGGGTTTGGGGCAAGTAGGATATCTCATTAAAGGCTTTGATTTTTTTTTTTAATGGATTTCCACGCTGCCTCTGACTTTCCCGTGCCATATGCAGATCCATTCAAATAATCCTCGTCGGGAATGACTTTACAGCCCTGACCACCTAAATATGGCTGTAATTCTGTGTATAAATAATCGGGATTTCGTTCGTGGAGATAACTATGATAGTGACATTTACAACTGGCTGATATTAAATAATTCTTTTTACATATTTCCTGTTTGGGATTCTTTTTCCATGATCGATCAGTATTTGTTCCACTACACGTACAAACTCATCAATGTTCCTGCGATGATCTTGTGCCATCAATCGGTAGTGTTATTTGTTTCCCCTCTTTTTTGCGGTCAACATATCGAATAATGATCATCTTTCACGTATGTAGCATGAATAGTTGAGGTTCCTATATCAGAAGCCCCCCTCCTCTTTCCAAAAACGTTGTATGTTAACATTTTTAATTTTTATCAGCAGACCTTTTTAGCTCAGAATGATAGCTTTCACATGATAAGGCTTTTCTAACACATTTCTGACCTAACAACAAATGTTTTTTTTGTTGTTTTTTTTTTCCCAGGGCAGGGGTGTCTCTGAGATAGGATCAAATCAACTAATCCTACTACTATGATAGTTTCTTATACTGATTAGCTAAAATAATATTGTTACAAAATGTTATACTAAACAAAATTATATATATATATATATATATATATATAATATATATATATATATATATATATATATATATATATATATATATATATATATATATATATATAATGTAGAATGCTTTAGTACTACATGTCATATTTTTTAAGCGATTTAATTCAATCAAATCAGCGTCAAGTTATATTGGTATGAAACCTAAAATAGTAAGCGATTGTATTAAAAAAGTAGATTATCATATATCACCAAAATATGAATCGGTATCGTTATTCACGACTTAAAATGATATGAGAATAGCGGGTTGGGCAGATAATGTGACGATATTTATTGATAATATGGTCGATATAATACTTGATAATTATATTTCTGAAGCTGCACAAAATTAAATAGTAAAAATAAAAGATATTTTACACAACATATAATCACAACACAACCCCCTCTGAACTTCTAGCTTGTCACTGACATGCTAGCAACTTCTGAGGATTTGAATTAATCCCGTTGATCCCCTAGGTTGTTATATAACATCCTAGAAGGACCAGAAGAAATTCAAAAGATGAAGCAGACCGCACAACACGACCCATTGTGAACTCCTACCTTGTCACATGATATACTAGCATGTTCAGAGGTTATACACGTATAACTTATCATAGGACACGAAACAATTAACCCATGTGATACCCTAGGTTGTCATGTAACATCCTAAAAAAAATCGGAGGAAGTTCGAAAGGCACGAAGCAGACACCACGGTTTAAACCCAGTTTAACCCCATGAACTCCTTGCTTGTCATATAACATTCTAGCAAGTTCATAGGTTACATATAAGGACGGCACCGACAGCACACATAAATACACAAAAACAACACGACACAAACATGCAAAGATGCAAAAACACTTATCATAGCGGGAGAGCCTAATCTACATTCAACAGATTTCGTTCCCCCCCCACTGGCAACATCCAAGGGTGCAAAAGTTCCCACAATACGTTTAAGTTTATTGTGTCTATTGGACATAGATGAAATTCCTGGTGTACCACCATACTCTTAAAAATGACGTCCCGAGTCTATCCAATGATTTCGTCCGCGACGGTAATCGAAATCATGGCGTCAGTACGAAAATCAAACGTTCTAACACTGAGCTATGGGGTTCGGTTGCATATATATATATATATATATATATATATATATATATATATATATATATATATATATATATATATATATATATATATATGTTAGAAAACTTACTATCTAGCTACCAAACAATATTACATTTTCTGATTCGGAAAAGACTTAATTTTGAATTATATTTGCTATTTTTGAAAACATTAAATATAAATTGAGAAATACATGAGTTTTGTTACTATTTTGTACCGAAAACGAATTTATAATGTTGGCTAAGCGTAGACTCAGTTGTATGGCCACACAATTATCTTCGTCAAGACAGTGCAGAGAGATTGATTGTTACCTAGGCTACTGGCGGAAATGACTGCAGATAAATCAATATTCTGTATGTTGAATAATATACCATATATGCGTGCTTATAAGTCGAGGCTAAACTACAGACAAAAAGATATAAATGTGTCCTAGCATTATGCGCCTGCAAGTCAGAGTTTATCTTTAATTACTTATAGCAAAAATAGACAGACTAAAATATGCCCTCGTATAATGCATAAGCATATTTAAGTCTGTTCAGTTGGACTTAACTTGAAAGGGGGAATCTATAGTAACGATATGTCATTTACGTAAAAGGAATTGCTAGTTACTTAAGCAAATACAGAACTGCTACCAGGATTTGTAAGTCTTAAAAATACAATCAGATTTACAACTCTATTACATATCTTTAGCAAAAGAAATACAAAAAAGATATTACAGTATATATTCTATGTTCGACAACTTACGAATGATTTTAAACTAAGCTAGAACAGTATTCTATCCCTTTTTAAAAACAGATGTAGTAGTACACATAACTATATTTCTGAGCCTACTACAAGCATGTCAATGCTCACTATCAAGTATAATGTGGTATCATGAATATATAACAAGAATCTAATTCTGTCAGATACCTTACGACGACTTTTGAATAGTTCTTTCATCGCTATTTTGCTGAGATACTAACTACCTTTTGCAAAAACCTTTGACTTCTCCAAATCTATAATGATTTTTGTATACTGACCTTGGCTTATTCGGTTATGTAAATTTTCATATTGAGGTAATGAAAATATTTGCTATCGTCTGTTCTGACAAGGGAAAGTTTGATTCTGTCAAAATTATTAAAGCAAATACCTGAAATTTCATCATTAAACTCAAATGATAATTGCTGTTTATCGACCATTTTTTAAAATTTTGCTATTAATTTCATCGATTAATTTTAAAGTTTCAAACAAGATGTCTGATGTTTAGACAATATTACTTAAATATTGTCCAAGTGCAAGCGTATTAATTCCGTCTCAGCATATCTTTTATCATCGAAATTGCTTAGTCCAAGTTTTGTAACTGTATTCGTTTCAAGTTTATGATGATTCGTCCTAAGATATTAGTTTTGATAAAACTGACGCTATTGCTTAGAGCTGCTTTGAAATCGTCAAAATTCACCTTTTTCACACATTCTCAAAGTTACCAATGACTTTTTTGTTAGAAATATCATGAACTCCAATTCGTGTTGACTATCTGATAAATCAAATAGATCGTCATTATTGTAAATATCCTGATAGACATTTTCACATTTTATATTATAAACTAATGAGTCTGTATCAGTAAATAGCAATTCCGAATCTGGTCATTACTTTTTGATACAATTATAGTGAAAATCGTACATCAGCCACTTTGATATATCAAGTACTGCTGCACCAACATAAATTGGCTTATTTAATTTTAGATTTGTATTTCGTCGTTGTATTGCTGCAAGATTTTCATTAAGTATTTTCATGCTAACAAAACCAACATCATTACTAATTTATTTCTACTATTAATGTCATTAACAAATTCAATATTCACTGTTTTATGAATACTCTCCATAGTCTTGCCGAACACCGAGTTGTTCATTAACTTGAAGTTTGTGTTTTTGTTTTTCGAATTCGGTTTTAGCCACAGCACGACGTTTCTTGTTTAAGTCTATATAATCTGCCATCCACCTTGACTGATTAAACTTTAACACGAAATGGCCTTTTCTCAGAATTAGTCAAGCATTTACTGCTTGCTTCAAATATTTTTAATGCATAACGTAATTGGTTTTTCTAACAAATTTGGAACTAATTTTTTAACGATATAATTTTTTGCTGTTGTTGCTCGTTGTTCAGGCGATAATAAACTATAATCAATCGTCATTGACTCTGCGAAAAACGGATAGTACTTATGTAGATCATGTATCGAACTAGATAATCCAGATCAACGTCAGGAAAATATGAAATGTCTTTTGGAAGATTGTTTCAGCTTTTCTAAGAAATTGACCTGGAGTTATCCAATTAAACCCACCGCAACACATTGGCTGTGACAATGCCCACATATAAAGGTTCACACAATCCAGATAAATAATGTAACTCGACTGGGATTTTTATCATGATATTTGTTATTAGCTACTGCATATTGTTTTGCTATAACGCTAATTCCGCCTCTGATCCCTTTTTTAAAATAAAGTTAAACATATTGACATCTGTTAAAAGATCTAGTTCTAATTTGCTAGTTTTTAGTAGAGCGTTTCAAGATAGACCTGGAGCAGAATAATACCAACAGAGGTCTAATCCGTAAGTTGAATGACTAATTTGACGAAAATTCTCGAAAACATCTGATAGCAATAATACGTCTGTTTTCAGATATAAGTCGTGCTAATCACCAAATGATTTACAGCCAAATTTTTGCCATTATTTTGTGCATATATTTAATCATCATCTGTGATATTTTCATTTCTGAACTGCGAGTAAAATTTATCTTTATCAGGCAGAGAATTTTCATTAAATCTAATCCAATCATCAAGATACTCGTGTTGAAAGATACATTTTTCTGTTAGATCGACATAGTTTTCACCGAAGCAACTTTTTGGGGTAGAGAAATTGCTGCAACCATTAACGAGCTCGTTTAATGATGCTGCCATAAATTGCATACTGTCAATAAAGCGTAATTTGCCGACGTATATTTTCAAAATTATTTGGAATACTTTTTATCACGTTATTCAATTTTAGTTTAGCTTTAATATTTTTATCAACTAAAGCTTCTACAATGATGTGACTGTCATAGCCACGAAAGTTATGTAAAACTACAGGAATAAAATCTGGAGCATGTAATTTTAAATTACATCTGTTATGAGATGCTTCACGATGAGATACCCCTCAAATGACAATGATCTTGTATCTAATCACGAATTCCGTTGGAGTCCACCAGCAACTTTTTAGAAATATGACAATTAACTGCCATATCAAAGTCAAATTGTTGTTTAGACGTTATTTTTATAGGAGCTGTTTTATGTAATCTGCTAGAAATTGTATTATGACATTTTTAAGCAACCACACGGCAGAATTTTCACCTCTATATAACTTTATAGGAGATGAAAATTTATCGCTGGTACAACAAACTAATTTATAATCTACTCCGCAGGAATATGCTGTATTTTTCTGCTACTGGATTTATTCGAATTATTTTCAGCTTTTTCAGTCACAGGAACGAGTAGCCACTCGAAATCGGCGTAAATATCAAACGGAATATTCAGTTTATGATTATAATTTTTAAATTTTGATATTTTTTTCGCTGGGCATATTTATTTTTTGAACGTTGACACAGTATTTGAGATGCTACTAGAGCCTTTCATCGCTAGAAAAGATGTGCAGACATCAATAACATAAATATTTCTTGTTTTTATTTTTACTATTTTGACCACCAACTAGGCCGTTAAAGTATTTATCCAACATAATGTCCCTGATAAAATAATAAATTGTCTTCTGTGAAACATTTACTAAGAAATATCTCGGTAAATGTTTTCTTTCTCGTCTAGTCCGAAAACATTTATTGAGATACCGTTTTGTTTTTCAAACTTTGGTATATGATTTTCTGCTACTGGAAAGTTTATATCATCAATATTTAATTCGTATTTGTGCGGAAAATACTTGTTAACGCTATCAGAATTTTTGTTCTTTTAGAAACATCGCAGAAAGAATGGACCACTGCAAACATCTGTCATCATTGTTTTTGACATTTATACAGCATTTTTGTTTGAGGGAGATCGACGTACAAACTACCGCTTATCACATCATATTTTGCTGTGTGAAATAAAACTGGTTTGAACATTTCGAATTTCCAACCTGATCCTGATGAAGTAAATTATTCTACTTTTTTGTTTATTTCTTGATTTATTTCATAGGCGACCATGGCAATGTTTGTTTCAGTTAATATCTCTTTAGATTTAGCTGTTAAATAGGGTTCCGAAATTTCGCTGTCAAAACCTTTTGTTTCGAAAACTGCATCCTCAACTGCATATAACTTTGATAAAATCGTATGATATTATACTATAAGTTTGATACTTTTATAAACTGCAAGTTCTTGAAGTCTAAAAGGTTGTAAAAGACAAAATAAATTTGTAGAGCTAAAACTTGCTAAAACATTTTGATCATCAATTCAATTTTGTAACTATCATCATAACCTGAAAATGCTGAAGCATATTTTTTCTTACAAATTTGATACTGCTCTTTTTAGCGGCGTCTCGCAATTTTAGCATATATATATATATATATATATATATATATATATATATATATATATATATATATATATATATATATATATATATATATACACACACACACACACACACACACACTCCAGAATTAAACATCAAAGCTAATTGTTAATTAAGACAGTCCAATAAATCATCCTTCAAACCAGTACTGATACAGACAGACCTTTCTTCAGTATCTGTACATATTTGAGAGCAAATGTATTGAACTAAGTTGAAGTCTATATGACGTAACATGTTATATTGATAAAAAAGTAAAAGAAAATATGCAGATGAATTAGCTTTAAAGACTTTGAGAGACCTTTATTAGAATATTCATGAATAATTTTGGATGCCTCATTCAACGGGTTTACATGATGAAATATAAAATTAAAAACCTAAAAAAAAGTTTTACAAGTGAATAGTCAGTTTTCCTACATCAATTTTTGGCTATATGTCCAGAAGTTTCACCCCATTACTGAAAAATGTATCTTGATCATTATGAAACAAAAACAAGATTATTATTAATTAGATAACAAAGTTTAAACACAATGCAATAATATTCTTCCTAATTTGATCAACTAAAAGAACCAATTGTTGTTACGTATATATAATTTAATTAATTTTGTGTTAGTTTTAAATTTCTTTGTTATTTTATTTTATTTCATGACATGTTATTGTAATGATAACTTTATTCACTGGATTCGACATTTTTCCAGAAAATTCAGTTCAGTTCATTTTGAACTGATAAACAAGCATCAGGACCAGTAGGGCCGTTCTATTTTAAACAATTTATTATTTTTATTATTATTATTATTATTATTATTATTATTATTATTATTATTATTATTATTATTATTATTATTATTATTGAATAATATAGTAAGATTCATTCAGTACAATTGAATTTGTCTATTGCCAACGTTACAGCTGGCATATAATGCTACTACCTTGCTTGTAAATAAGTGATAAAGTGACTTTCAAGTGGTTTCGTTTTGCATGTCAGTCGGAGATAAAGTGACGTTTTATAGTGATTTTGAATTAGTCACAATTCATATTTTCGGGCTCAAAGGTATTTATTATCGTTATTGCCAGTTTGATTTGAATTTTTCGATTTTTCGGAAATAATTTATTTTCCCCTGTGCTCATTCGAATTCTTGGACACAGACATTTATTGGAAATTATTTGGAATTCTAAAGTCAGACTGTTATTCTTAATAATTCAGCAATTAACTGTTGGCACATCAGCACAAAGCAGATTATAGTACATGTCATCTCCTTCCATTTTGGGATTTAATCGGAATTCAAACTGTGATTAACTTAGGACTTTTTATTGCCAGGACATATATTTATTAATTCTAGGATTAATTTTGGATTTGTTTCATAATACATAAGTCCTTTTTTGTATTTTTACCTCTTTTTCTAGGGAAATAAATTATTTTGTTAAAATTTGCAAAGCTTGTTGGCTTCACTCTTTTCATTGTTACATTTGTACTGGCCGAGACACGCAACACTATCTGATACTTAAAATACAAACTGATAGTTATAAATTTAACTTATTTTTTCCAAGAGCAAATGTTGAAATCGTTTACAAGAATCTTCAGAAAACCATTCATACATGTTCAAATTATATGTAGTATGAGCACAATGTTTCTAATATCTTTTGTAAAGATTGGCACAATTCATGGTGATGGCGCAAGCACTATACTGATCAAAATCAAGATCCATGCATCTAAATGTGTGTATAAAAGCATACATACTACAGGATATACATTGCTTGTAGCTGGAGGAGTTTAAAAGTTCTAAGCGATAATAATGCTTAAAAGTGAAGCAAATAAGAACAATAAGCATTGGAAGAGCGCTGAAAAATATGCCAGTTGTAAGAAGCATACATTAAAACTTACCAAGCATAAGTCTAGACTTGAAGTAGAAGCTGATATGCACTTAATGTCATCCACACATTTGATAAATTTTTTAAAGTCATTAAAAGAAGCAACTGTTTTATGTTATTTGGAAGCGACTGTCCTAAAAATGCTGCAGCTGAGATAATAATCTTCTTGTACCAAATCTAGAAGATGTTGATGTTAGTACTTAGAGGCATTTAATTTAAAAGATTATGCAAGCATGGAATAGTAAGGCTATTTGAAATATCGTCAATCTCAATAGCTGTTATGCTTAAGCATGTTTACATGTATAGACACAGATTTGACTTTGTTAGCAGCCTCTCATATGTACTATTGCTATCATGATATAAAAATCATTGTTCTGAAATGCAGCACCGCGGATTCATTAGTGCTAGCTGAGTCACATAAATAAATATCATTAGAATTGAATTTAAATTTTACATAGATCATGAATAGTACACAAGTGGCTTGTCTACCCTCTAGTGTCAGATAATGTGCAATCCATTTAAGAATTTTTTATTATTAATATTTGATTTGTAAAGCTGCAACATTTACCAAAATGGATAAATACGTACATTGTATGCAATAACCAAATCGATATTGTTAAATCAAAATGTCTGCCAATGATTTGATTTGCTGACTACTGTTAATATTGTTATGTATATCTTTAATGTGCGTTCAATGTTTGTCCATGTGCATATATTTTATAAACAAGATATTACTTAGCTAAAGTTTGTCGATGAGCATTGTTTCTATATTAAGATAATAAGTTATAAATATATTGTTTACTTTAGATTGAGTTCTTTACCAAGTCATGAGTTTGAACTGGACGGTTCTTGAAGATGAACCTTTGTACAGTTTGAAGTAATATATATCAAATAGAGATTATTGTGATATAGACTCGTCAGGATGTATGCAAAGAGGAATAAGTACACAATTATTCCTATTAATAATAGCAGTATTTAAGTGGTATTTAGTTATACGTGAATTTTTTAAAAATATTTGTTTAAGTTCTTCTTTGAAATTACAAAGGTTTCATCCAATCTGTGACTAAATCATTATTTTGGGATTGTTATGAATTCATTCATATACGTTATGCATATTATCATTGTGATAAATCAATAACTGTAGTACACTAGCACATTTAAATTTGAAATATATTCAGAACAGTGTGTCAGCAACCCCAGCAACTCAGAATTCCCATTACGTCAGCACCAACTGCAATAGGGACTGTCACTCATGCATCAGCCTGCACAGCCACAGCAGACAATGCCAAAATTCCAGACACAGACAACACTCCAAAAGCGCCTCACACATGGTCTCCTGAGACTGAGCAGCCAATAATAAACTCAGCAAGAATGCTGATAAAGATCATATTAACCTGAGACACCTCATTTTAGTTGAAGAACAAAAAAAAATTAAATCCATGTTAATATCAATAGCTATCTTGATAAGAACAAGATGGAAACTTTGAAAAATGCTCATTGTATAGCATATGATTATTCTTTAACTCACAAAGTTTCATTTGTTAATAAGTCTTTCTCTCATCAGAAACTTTTTTGTGAGTACTTCAAAATTTCAATCTAGCATAATTTTAGGAATTAAATTGATCAGAAATCCTTGTCGCTTCTTAAGAGAATGTATTGTACGAATTCCTACTGGTTGAAACAAAAGCAACAGAATAATGACTGAGCTATTCCAAATACAATGCCCAGATAATTATTCATAATTTAGGAATCTGTATCCTAGAAATTTTTAATGCAAATTTAAAGATCGTGAGATGGGAGCTGACAGCTCTGTTGGCCAAATTTGTCAGAGCATCAGCCTTTGTGGGAGGTTGTGAGTTTGAAACACAACAGTTGTACAAAGACATAAATCTGATACTAGCAGCTGTCTTGTTTGGCACTCAGCATTAAGAGGTTAGTGTTATTATGACTAGTTGGTTTGGTGTCAGAATAATATTACTGGGCAGGATATGATGCCCAAGTGCTAGACATCACTTTAAACTGCCACACTGCAGACATTGTACTCATTTGACTAAAATTGTTAAAGCTACATTAAAAATCTAACTCTCCCACACTCTGATATAAGAGCTAAGAAGTCAGAAAAACCAGTTTTTTTTCTGGAGATTTAGTAGGTTTGCATTAGTGAACATATTATGGTATTAGAAAATATGATTTGTGTCTAGTTTGTTATGTTGTAGTTTATGAAGGATATCTTCTTGTCATCAAGATCTATTTGGGATTCTTAGTTTCTTTTTTTCTGACAGGAGATGAGACTAGTTTAGTTTGAAAATTTCATCCATTTTGCCATTGAACTACTATGATATATATTAAGAATTTTAGTTCATCATGTGTCATTGTATATGTTTTATGTTGATTTGTATACTTCCTTAAAGCCGTTTTTATAGTTACATCCTTTTTTTTCAGATTTCATGGCAATTGTTCCCACTGTCATAATTGTGAAAATTATTAATGCTGGGGAAAAAATCATTTAAATAATTCCTGTCTTTGAATCAACATTTGAGTCAGTTGGATCCAAAAATCAATAAGTTCATCATGGAATCAAAACATTATAGACATTGTCAGGACAAAGGAAGAAATGTGAAAGGTGAGCATGATTGTTGTTGTTTATGTCATATAGATTCCAGGTTAAGCAATGAATGATGAAAGGTCACTAAATCTTACATAAATTGTGAAATGTTTGGAACTAAGGGACAGACTTTTTATGACAGTGATAATAGTGATGTTAAGGAAGTAAAAATCTGTATTTCGCCAGAAGACAGTTCTGAACTTCAGTTGAAGTCCTTGAATGTATGATGATTATCAGGAAATCTGCTGGCAAGAAGTATCAAAATGGAATTTTACATGGTTTGAAAGTTAAATAGTATTGTAGAGCAAGAGCAATTTGTCTAGAACATAATCTTTTGAAATGTTCAAGAACTGATATTCAAGAATAATTATTGCACTTAAGTTTTTGTTCATTCAGCCATTTAATGATCATGAGTTGCTTACTAAATGTTAAGATACAGTTTAGAAATGGTTCATGAACAAGTGTTTTAAAAACATTCATACACAGTTCCATAAATTTTCATGACATTTTCACTGCTGTGGGTTATAAGATACATTCACAGAGCTGATCAAAAAGTTTTCATTCACTTGTCCTGGATTCAAGGTTGCAAAATATTCATTTGTGTATTTTCACTCATACCAAATTTTCAGCAGCTTGTCTCAATTCATTGAGATTAATATAACTTAATCAATACAATTAATAAAGAAACAAAAAACATGAAACATGTTGTCCTCACTGACCTAGTTTTTCAGTTTTTGATAGTTCATGGTATGCACCATACCTTACTCCAATATAGTAGCACTAGTACTTACATTTGCAGGAATAGCAAGGAATTTGCTGACTTTGCAAATCTTCTCTCAAGATTTGATCAAATGATATAACAGAGTTTCATGCCCAGTCTGCTCTTTTGAATGAGACTATGCCCAATTCCAATCTTCTGAAATGCATAAATCATTTCCATATCAAACAATGGTATTCCTTAAGAGGGGAGGGGTGTATGCTGCAATAAAGAGAATAATCATTGTTTTTGTTTCATTTATATTTATTTTTTAAATGTCCTTTCCTAGAAGAGTGTCAGTAACTCTAACTTCAGGGACTTTCTGGTTAGTGTCATTTATATACATATACTGTACTGCATAGGACTTATGATCTGTAAAAAAATTTGATTGGTCCATACCTGAATTTGCCAGATGCATTGACAAACACACTGGTTGAATGTCAAATTTGTGCCAGTTTTGGATATTGTTTGCATTAACTGCAAAACTACATTCCTGCAATGATTGAAGCCATGAATTGTGAAATTTCTGTCTCCTGGTGTCATATTTGACATGTTTTACTGCCATTAGTTACCTCTGAGTGGCAGCCATAAGTATTATCATTCCATTTTCGCATTAATGCTCCTTCTCTGGATTTTCCTTATAGCCTTCCTCATGAAAATAATTTACTAAACTTATTTTTATCACACATCATAAAAATGACATTGCTTGTCAACTATTTCTTTAGTTGTCATATCATACAATCAAATTTAAAAAAGAGAGACAGCTCCTTAATTACTGTAATCACTTAAATTCAAATGGAATGTTGTACATGAATGCTGCTCAGTAATATGTATAATCAATTAAAACTAAAAGAATCATTATTATCACTAAATCAGATCATAAAGGAAAACAACGGTAATGTCGGTAATGTACATTTCATTCATTGCATTGACTTTCTGGATTAAATTTAGGGTGATCCATTCAAGAATATCTTGGTCAAGCAACAGCATTATGTCAAAGCTGTATAAAATAGTGGTAATTAATTATATTGGATATGGTTTGTTTAAGTGTTTTGATGGTTGATAATAGGTCAGTTTTATAGCCAATATGCATTCAAGCTTTAATTGAATGTGGATACAATTGCCTATGATTTACCAATGAATAAATAAACAAATGTTGATTCAAATTCAAGCATTCAGTATGCACATGGGGGCAGAGGGGTGGGGGTAAATGGGGTATGGATGACCAAATAAATTTTGATTAAATTATTGCTTTCTCTGTTTGTTTTAAAATAAAAAATAAATACTTGTCCTGCACTAGTGTCATGCAAACTTTGTATTTATATAATAATATTCTATTCAAAGTGGTAAAGCAGCAGTTTTTCTAAATCCCACATTCAATGAATTTATAGGGAATTCAATCTTAAGTCATGTACCAGTGTAGTAAGTGAATGGCTTATATTTAACATACAGGTAAAGTGTGCTTTGTTTGTAAGTGAAATGTCTAATTCATCTATAGTTAAAAGACTAATCAAATCCACAACTCACTGCCACAAACTATTCATTGTTGAAGATATAGATGTTACCTAACAATATCCCTGAACTTACAGTTCACTTGTACTCATCTAATAATGGATTAATAAAGTGATCATGAATAATGACATATTTACAGGTGTTATTATTTTGTTAACTTTATGGTCATACAGAATTACATATTAGATTCTTATTCCTGTTGTCATCCTTTTCTGACATTATGTCTAGTATTATAATTTCCTGAAAGTTTCATATTAATTAAAATTGAAAACAGGACACAAGTTGGCAATTAAAAGATTAGGTTAAATATGACACAAATATGCTGTATTCAAAATCAGATGATCATAAATTTATTTTATGTTGTCCTTTGGTCATTTCAGCTGCAATTTGTATATGCTTCAATTATTCCTGATTAGTTTATAACTTTTTTTACAAGCTTTTCAATAGCTTTAAATTTAATTCCATTTCTTTTAGTTCTTTAGCTGATCTTGACATGTTCTATATATCTTTCATGAACTGTTCAGGAGGTATTTTTATTGAACTGATTGAATTTATTTTAATACATTAACTGTTCTTAATAAATTTGTGAACTCATTCAAGAACAGTTCTTGAAATCTTATATTGATTAAGATCTTCATGAACTGTTCAAGAACTGTAGTTGAGGAACAGCAAGAAATACATATTAAGAAAGTTTCACATTCGGTTCAACAATAGTTGTAAACTGTTAATAATTTTTTTTAAAATTCCATTTCACAAGTGAAGTACGGTCATTAAATTCTGAGCAGGATATGCAAGTTGAAAACAAGCAGCTAGATGAATATGATGAAAACTATCTGGATACAGCATTGGAGGATCTTCTTGTATGGTCTGACAGTCATGATACTGCCTGTCCAAGAAATGGTAGAACATCTGATAATAACTGTGGGTTTGAAGGGAATGGTAGTAATTCCTGGTCTAATATATATTCTAGCTGCAGCCTAAGTGAACCTCTGGGACACATAACAATCAGTCAGTCAACTAAATCTTCAAAAGAATTTACAGATAATGTTTCCAGTGATCCGAAAGTCTGTAATACTGAGAGTGACCTAAGTAAAGACTTTCATAGCCTTGATTTCCAGTATTGTAGTGATTGTGATATTGCCATACAGACAGGGAAGTCTGAAGGGTTTTCATTATTTTCTAACAAATACAACCATATTGTCAATACAAGAGAATCATGCATGGATACAAGTAACACTGAGTCAGTAAATAGTCACATTTCAGGAAAATTGGTAGAGTCCAGAAATTGTGAATCTAAGCAATTTAACTCTGACATTTCATTTTATTCAGCAGTTTCCCATTCAACTCATTCTGAAATCGCCTGTGAGCCTGGTTATCCCATTCAATTTGGATCAGAATTGTTTGATAGGGAGGGAGAGTCTATAATGTCAATACAGTCAGTGTCTAAGTCATGCAGGTCCAACAGTATTGGAGACTCATTTTATTCAGCACAATCTGAACTTCCAGAAGCGTTATTGCAAAGTCAGATCAGTTCAAGCCATATTATACAACCTGAGATCATGCCATATCCATGTTATTGTCCAAAAGAGTTTGATGCAGTCCCTTCTGATGGTTGGAGTGAGTCTCAGTTTTCATTACAGACAGAGTCTTCCCATCATGCCATGCTAGAAAATGATCCTTATTCTGCCAAGTTAATTTCATTCCCTACGGCATGCACAGAAGAGTCAGAGTTAACCCTCTCTGGGTATAGAAGAAAATTGTTTCTTTCAACACTCTCTAAATCCTTTCCCTCTGACAGTTTTAGAAAATATCATTCTTTATTACATTCTGAACAACATGGGTATTATAGTCTAAGAGAATTTGGTCATTCAACACAGCCTGATGCTTCCTTGCATGAAAGATCAGGAAAGGCTGTACCAGTATATGGCATGTCAAAAATATTATTCCAGTCCGATAATGAAATGGAGACCAACTCATTCAGCCATAGTTTTTCAATTTCTGGCCAGTCTGAGATGAAATCAGCAATTTCAGACCAGGTATCTAATAACTCACATGGCTTTTCTTTCTTTGAAAAATCTAAAGCAAATATGTTGTGTAAGTCTAAAGTGACTTTTGATGAGAGTACATATGAAATTGTTCATGAGATTGGAAAACTTAATATGGCCAACACTGAAATAAGTGCACATGAAAAACATTTTTTAAAAATACCAAAGGTATTATTTGAAAGAATACCAAAGTACATTAATATGAAGAACAGAATTTACTATTGGCATCAAGTAATGCAGTTATATTTTATCCTCATGACAGCTTTATCATTTGGGGAATCATTAAAATGGTTGTTTCAATTACGACCTGTAACAATGCATGCTTTGCAGAGATTGCAATCAACTCTGAACTATCCATTTACCAATTTGAATGAGTTTTTTAACTGTGAAAGCAGAGAATCTCCTGCTAGTGCTGAAGAACGCATGTCAGTGGAATGGATGCGACTGCAGACTTTCCAGAATTACCCTGTTACAGCTCATGGTAGCCCAATCCGTCTTGCCAGAGACGGGTTCTTTTATACAGGACAAGGGACACAGACCAGATGCTTTTCCTGTGGAGTGTCACATGAAGAATGGAAATTTTTGGATAACCCACATGAAGTCCATCAGAGACTGTCTCCCAATTGCCCCTTTTTAAATGGGAGACAGGAAGAGCATATAAACATCCCCATGAGTCCTGATGGAAATGGAAATGTTGGCAGGGCAGACAGGGACTCAATACCACCTCCATCTCTTCCATTTGGGTCAGATACAGGTCAGAGTCGGATTGTAAGAGGCAGATCTGAATCTAGGGAAATAACAAGAGCTTCCAAAACTACAGATGAGGATGACACTATTAGGGTAAGTTCAGGTACAAAAAGGCTTTCAGGAAAGAATCAAAGTATATGGAGAAATTTCCACATTGTTAACTGTTTGCAAATTTATAATTCTTCAAATTTCTCAATGTTTATTATCTGCATAAAAACACTTTTGCTTCCTAGATTTGTAAAGGTTACATTTTGCAGACTTTTGACATGACTGTAGTAGTCATGAAAATAACATGACATGAAAATTTCCTTATATAAGTTGATGATTGGAGCTGTATATGTAACATTTCAGTGCATTGATATAGTAGTGTAAATGAAAACTTCCCAAATTCAACTAACATTTGGTATTTTTTGTTTTCAACTCTCTTGACAGTAAAGTCAATTGAGCTTATAGAATGATTCTGTGCCTACTGTATGCTGTGTGTCTTGAATTGCTATTATAAACCACTAGTTTTTTTTTTAAAAATGCACTGGACTTATTCCCATCTCATGTTGATGTCTCAAAGCAATCTGGCATTGAGGGATTTTAAATTTGAACGTATGATGCTGATCAATCATCAAAAACATATATGGTTTCTGTTACTAATAAACAAGCTCCTTCAGATGTATGAAATGAATTGAATGTTAAAACAGGACCATATAAAGATTTAAAAGACAACTAAGCACACAACAAGATTAGGTAAGAGATCTAAACATATATTTTTGTTAAAATCTGAGGCCTCCTTAGTTGTTGAAACCATGAACATATAGCCTTCTCCCACCCCCACTCCACCTCCTGCCATTTGGCCTGCTTATAATAGAAACAGCTTTAAATGACTTACTCCCAAGAGCCACTAAACAGAATGGTAAACATTATTCTGGCCTAAAGGATTTCCATTTTTTACACATGCCATAGAGCTTAATGTCTTGTTTCAAAAAGTTGCTTTTCCAAGATTTGTGGATGGCTTGAAATAAGGGCGGGGAAGAAACCCATTTCATTTGACAGTACATATAAAAGGTCACAATCATTGTGACACAAAAACAAAATGGGTACCTGACAACATCAGTTCTACATAACATACCTCAGCCAGCTTTTGGGGATGCCTTGTATTTGGAGTAAGTAAGAAGATAACATTTTATGGGCTTAAAGGTTAAAGGGCAAGGTCACTGTGATTGAAAGAAGAGAAATGGTTTTGATTAAATAATATCAGTTCTGCATCACAAACATGGACTAAACTTCATGAATGTTTTTTTTATGATAATCATAAAGACTCTCAGTTTTAGCATGAAAGGTCTAGCTAGGTCACTGTGACTGAAGGAAGTCATATTGTTTCAGCATAAACAGTTCAGTTACCTATACAGGATTAATAAACACTTGGCAGATGTATAATGTACCATTTCTTCTACCTGTTTACAAATGAAATAAATCTGCTATCAGATGTTGTTGCCATTCATTGCTAAATAGATGTATAGATGTTTAAAGGACTTATTCTGAACAGTTTTTTAAACTCAGGTTTACAGACATCATACTGGAATAAGGGGGGTGGGTAAAATGGCATAAAGAGGTTTTAAAACTAAGCAAGGGATGCCATAGTGATTAAATTTCTTTAAGCTAGAGTAATCTTTAATTAGTAACATATTTTTTTAAAGAAACACCATTTCCACCTTTCAAGACTGGTCCACTGGAGTTCAAAGTTTTTAAGTCATTGTAAGCCCTACAGAAGCAAATTCCCATGTCCATGCCATTATCAAGTTTATTATCCATATATATATATATATATATATATATATATATATATATATATATATATATATATATATATATATATATATATATATGTGTGTGTGTGTGTGTGTGTGTGTGTGTGTGTGTGTGTGTGTGTGTGTGTGAAACCAATGGAAGCAATGTCAGAACAATGCAAGGCATCTTTTATTGATACTTTTGGATATGTTCAACAAAACACAAGTTGAGAATGTACATCATACACATTATAATAGCTGTCTTCTCTTCAGCATGTCTAGAGGATAGATAGAGAGAAAGGTTGAGGTTTTTGTCATTTGATTTAATAGCATTGCTTCCGTTTTTGTTAAACTACATGTTTTGTCATTTTGGTAAGCACTGCATCATTGCTTATATCGATGTGCTATGAAACATGAAAATCAAACCAGATCCAAATACATTTGGACCAAAAGGACCAGCCTTCCTTAATCATTACTGTATAATTGGTTGGCTGAGTGGTCAAATTCACCTTTCTTTATAGATCACTGACATCACACCTCTGTCCAAGTGGGTTAGAGTCTTAGCTTTGCCAGTGTGAGAAAGCATGCTAGTAGCCTCCATTGGGTTGGTAGTTCTTGGGGTTGTTTCTCCAACAGATATACTTGTTACCATGTATAGTATATTATGTGTTAAAATGGTGTTAAACCCACAAAACCAACTGAACCATTATTAAGCAATTACATTTCTATCCACATCTTCAACATCTTGCATTACTTTGGGATACAGCTTTAATACCATAGCATCAATATTCATTTCTTCTTGCAAGGACAACATTATGTCCAACTTCACCTGGGCTTTTTACAAAATTATCTCACTAGTTTTCAATATTGAGGTCACAACTGTTGATATTACAGGGCTGGGCAAGCTGAAACCATCTTTCATACACATTGCACAGGAAACCCTTCCAAGACAGGGAATTAATCTGCAACATCATAGCTTTTGGTTCAATTTTTAATTTGGTCACTATGGCATTATTTATGCAAGCCAAGGTTTGCTTAGATTTTACATGTGAGACACCCTCCAAGAGATATGCTTTGAAGTACTACTGGTCTTGCACATTTCTTGGGCTCAAAACAGAGCAGTGAATCCTTGTCTTTCCAGTTCCAAAACTGCTTACTTCAGTCTAAGACTCTGAGAGAGGCATTCCTATCCATGTGTACACTCCACAGAGATTACTACAAGGTAACCCTATTATCTAAGTGTCTGGTTTCCAGTCTCCTGTTCCATGTCCATAAAGAAGAGAACAGGAGACTGGAAACCAAGGAGACAGAAAGGAGATGAGCCTGACCCAAGCTCAGTGACATAGAGCTGTAGAAGTTAAGTTGGTAGAGTGACAGACTACCTTACTAATTCACTAGACAAGGCATCCAGCTTCCACTTCCATTTTATTGGCATGAAGTAACCAATAAACTGCTAGAGGGCAGATAAAAACCAATGTTGTTTCCAAAATGGGACTAGTGAAATGGAAGGAAGAGACTCTTGATAAGGACACACTCTTCAAAACTTTACTCTTTGGTAAAAGCTCATTTTCCCAGAGCTAGAAAAAAGAGAAGAACCTGTCAAAGCACAGTTTCTCTACCTCCCAGCTCCTTCATGCAAAACTGAGACTATGCTTTTTCCACCTTTACCAGGGGACTCAGTGGGAGAAAGACCAGCATTTCACCATATACCCTTTTTGGTCTTGAAAAATGGAGGTAACAATTATTTGCAACACAAGTTACTTTGAATTTTTTCCAGACTTGACTTAGGCCTAGAAAAGTCAATAGAAAACTTATATGGATTATTTATCTAAATTGTCACAATTGCACATAGGCTAAGGTAAAAAGTATTTGTTCCTGTTTTGCTATGAATAAAATGTATAAGAAATTCAGTTCTCTTTCTTATAACTTGTTTTTATTCAGCTGTAGTTAGTTTCCAGTCTAAAAGTACTGGTTTGGAGATACTTTATATTTTATACTTTTGTTGTATATTTGATAAAAGTTACATATGGAGCCATTGAAATAAGAGAGATCCAGTTCACAGAAACACAATTATTTTCACAGTATATATATACTCAAGTTCAGGATCTAGACATGAGGTCTATTCTCAAAGTAATTCATGCAGAGATGTTGCAGTCAGCCTAGACTTTCATAATGAATACCATCATATTCCCATTCGAAGGCATTCCAGGAAATTTCTTAAGATTTACTTAAAGGGACAACATGCACTGGTTCAATTTCTTCTTTGCAGTCAGAATCTGTCTCTGTGTGTTCTGCTGGTGGACCAAGTCATGGACCTGTTTATGTCATTTTATATGACTTCTATGCTAATGACATCAAATTATTAATAAGGTGAGCAACATTGTACAAAGATATGAACTCCAATGTCTCATTTTTTTTGCGTCTGACTACTTATCAAGAAGGACAAATCCGTGTCAGCATTTCATTCATCTGGGCATAGAATTGAAAACCACAAAGTTTAAATTCGTGTAGACTGTGGCTTGTAATCAATTGGAGATAATTACTTCCCTCACCTGTTGTATCTCCTTGCTGTGGGTTGCTTGTTCATGGGACTCCTGCAGTTCATGTTCTGGACTGAATTTTTCAAAGCAAAACCATTCTCAGATTACACGAGGCTGCATTATGAGCAAAGGTGTAGGGATGGTCATGGAGTTAGATGACTTCTTTTTCAGGATCCAGTAAGCCCTATTGGAAATCAGGTTTGCATAATTTACCCAGCTCTCCTTCTTCCAGCAAATGCTAAACCTGGATGCTTGTCAAGACCTCTGACAAAAACATTTCGGCAAACAAAAAGGGTAGGCAGAATCACTTAGTCATGATGAAAGTAATGTTGTTAGTGTTTAGATTTAGGGTATTTATATAGGTCCCCAATGACTTTGGTTTATGTTACTATAAACCACTCATGTGTGCATTTGAACCTAGGGATACTAATCTTTGAAACTGATAAAAATCAAACAATACAAGAGGATAAATTCATGGGGTATAGAAGGTCATGACCTTTATCAGTAACCAACAAAACTCCCATTATCACACTTATATGATATACATCTTTGAGATTGTGATGAGACACTTATATTGTGCTTGTTGTTTTTGTTTATGAAGGTAAATTCTCATCTTTTACTAATGGTAAATCGACTAACCCATGGTTTTGTATTGTTCAGTGTTATCACTGATGTTCAATTTCCATGTACACACTCTTGAATTCAGCCATGATTATTATTTTATCCTCGATAGATCCCAGCTATATTTAATTAATTGTATCGAGACTACTTTGTGCAAGGAGTTCTGATTAATAACATATGATATCTACCACCAAAATCTATTTTACTATGCTAGCAATATAAGTGCACTAGAGCATCACATCAATCACAAGTTGATTTACTAGCACAAGACATTCTTCTTGGTAGCTACATTCAGCAGTAGGATCAGTGAAATTCCTGCCTGACTAAACTTCCTACATGATATCATGTCAGTTTGGTTTCTTTTATAATGGTTTCTGATTCTGATAGGTACAGGCTCCTGTCAATGGGAAAACAAATTTTAATTTGAGACCATCTTCAGCATACCATTTCTATGTAAAAAATTCTTCAGGACCCCATCAGGGCATGAAAATAATTTTGTTTGTAATGTACTGAGCCAGTCAGAAGAGGGAGATTTCCTGTTACTCTGAGGGAGGAACAATATTTCTGCTTAGGCATTATTATTATTATTATTATTATTATTATTATTATTATTATTATTATTATTATTATTATTATTATTATTATTATTATTATTATTATTATTATTATTATTGTTGTTGTTGTTGTTGTTGTTGTTGTTGTTATTATTATTATTATTATTATTATTATTATTATTATTATTATTATTATTATTATTATTATTATTATTATTATTATTATTAATATTATTATTATTTTAATTAAAGAGGGTAACTAAATTAGCTAAGAACTAATCTACCTTGAGGCCCTCATTCAAAGGAATTAATTTATTTTTGCTGCATCTCTAAAGCCATTATATATATGGATAGGATGTGTTACAAACAAGGAATTAACCACTAGACCATATACAGTTCCTGCACATATTAGCAAGAGCAGTTGCTAATTGCCCTGCATTAAAATAAACAATTATTTGCTGACTGAGCTTAGTTAAACTGAAGGATGGAGGCAAAACGCAACTTTCTCCATTTTCTACCTAAGAGATCTTTCATCTCAAATGGCTCAATTTAACCTGGTAGGGCCTCAAATCAGCAATCTAACAGGCTACTTTCCCAGGTCTTTTAACAGCTTCATAATCCTGGCTGCTAAACAAATTTTCCATCTTCCTTTTATTAGTCTGTGTTGTCTTAACCTGTATATCGCTCAAGAATTGAAAATGCTATAGAGACCAATGCTAGGGCCAGCTTCTACCTCTTATATATGCTCCTAATCTACCATCATCTGGTAATGTGTGTGTGATTTAGATTTCAATGTAGCATTAATAATTTAGTCATATTCCTATGATGTTTGTAGCATGGCAATTTATAGTGATGTCTTGCATATGGAGCAGTATGTCCCACCCAGTGACATTATCCTGATACTAGGCCAACCAGTCCTAACACTGACCTCTTAATGCTTAGCACCAAGCAAGGTAGGCAGCTATTCATGCCACTTTTATAAGTTTTTGGTATGACTTGGCTGGAGTTTGAACCCACAGCCTCCTTCATCTGAGGTGGACCACTTAGACCACTAGAGCAGTCTCTTCTAATGTTTTTGAATAAGAAACATTTTTTTTTCTGAGTAAAATATGTTTCTTTGATTTCTGAAATTATATATTTATCAAATCATATCTCATATCCTTTATAGCTCTTGATTCAGTTATTTCTCTGTGGAAGAGTGGGCATTTCTAATCCATCATTAATTGAGGAATAATTGGATTTGTTGTCAGTCCATCTTTCCAAGGGGAGACTACTCAAATGTTTTGTTTTCAAGCTTGATATTAGCAGACACTATTACAAGCTTGATAAATTAAACTATATAACATAACTTGTCTGAAAATGATAAATCACCAGTGAACCAAACTTTTGCCACAGATGTCAAATTGAATTATATAATTTCATTTTTCAATCAATGATGGCAAAATGTATCAGGATTTTAATGTTTATAAATGATCAGTTTTTCCCTATGCTCTTGAACACATGATGTATCTCTATATGATAATCACTGTCAAAGAGCTGAAATAGATATAAAAATATCAGTAAACTCTAATTTTTGTCTAAAATATGTAACATGCTGTAAGCATTAATGTCATATCTTTCATTGTTTTATGTATACCATCAGTCTTATTTATCAGTTTGGAGATTTTTTCCTGGTATGAATATTATACTTTACTGGTACAGCAGATGTATTCTTTGCTTTAAACTTAAAAGTGTTGTTTTTTTTTCTATTTTATTTATACACCATTTGGATTCATTTCATCCTGTGGCTTTTATTTTCCTCTCTTACTGCATATGAATGTATCATGAAAGTAACCATATCTATATTTGAATTTTAATTATTTATCTGTTGTAGTCAAAAAACTATAGACAGTTATAATTAGCACAGTGTATGCATAGAATGATGAATATATATATATATATATATATATATATATATATATATATATATATATATATATATATATATATATATATATATATATATATATATATATATATATATGAACCTTTATAAGTCCATCTTCTGTAATCAAAGATAAAGGTCATTTGCATGAGGTGGAGGAATTTAAAAACAATTACATTCTCAGCAGGTGGAAAGAAGGCATTTAATTGAGTAAAGATTTGGGTTTTTGTGTTTACCTTTTGAAGAGCTGTTACTTTATGACATTCAAATCTGTGCAAAATTATAAACATACCTGTTGCAGTGAGCATAAACATCTGGCATTATACAGCATTAGTTTCACCAGGTGACAGCAGGAAATGTGATTTTTGTGCATGGTTAGCTCCACCAGGTAGGTATCAGAATTTTAGTAAATATTAACACCTGGCATACATAACAGCTGGCAGACACATAGGTTGCTATACAAATTGAGTTTTTCATGAAAGTAATTAGATCCATTATAGGAAGTAGTCATCAAAATGTTGCTGTCAGTACAGACTGATGTACTAATGGTTGCCCAAAACAAAAATTGGTTGTCTATGGCTGCCAGGCAATAAATGTTTATACCCCAGATATATCTGGCTAGGTCATTAAGTTGGAGGACATAATATTACTTAACTTAATGTAATGTATATGATGTTAAATTATCCTAATGTGCATCCTTTTTGACGATATATATGAGAGAAATATTGTTCATTTATTTATAATATTAACAGAATTGACTAGTCATTTGAAAGTTTAATTGATGATGACTTCATAAAATGACTTCATAAAAGAAGTAGATACTACTCATCTCAGATGAAAAACAAGAGAAGATAGAATACTTGAAAGTGAAAAACTGGTGCATTGAAACTTTAGAATGGAATGTCTTTAGGACTCTGATGTGATGGGAAATTTTAATAGTATAAAATAGACATAATGATCAACTTTAGGGCTCTTGAGGACAGGTAATTTTATGTAGCTCTATTAAAAGAAAGATAGAATAATAAAACTGGTTGGACATGACAGGTTTTATTTAAGATGGGTGGCTATTATGAGAAAAAGCACTACATTTCCAGCAGTCATTCCTACTTACAGAACTATTGTTGACATTGCAGCATCAACAGAAGTCAGGATCAGGGGAGACAGCTTTAAGAGTGCAGCCCCATCCAGTGGAAGAATCAGCACAATATGAAGTAGGTAACAGGCCCAAGTTTCCAGAACATGTCTCACTACCCAGTCGGATTGCAACTTTTGGTCATGGGTGGCCTCCATATCTGGATCAGACTCCACAGCAAATGGCAGCAGCAGGATTTTTTTTCACTGGTGATTTAAATTTGCCTTTCTGTCAAAGATTTAGCCAAAGAAAATTGGAATAGATATAACTATCATTTTTCTAAAGCCTTTTTGTGGTCATTGCTAATAATAGTATATGTATGTCAATGTGACACACTTATTACACTCTAGCAATAACATATGGTCTTTTATTAACTGTTTACCTCACACTGTTACCTTTATGATTATGATGCTTGTTAAGGCTATTATCTTAAGAAAATCATGCTTTATAATCTATAGGCCACATATGCAGTGTTACATCTGGCACTTGTGCCTATGTTATACTTTTAGTTCATCTGACCATTAGACCAAAATGAGAATGTGGTATATTCCTGCATCCATCCTGCATTGTTCATCAGCATGTGTATTTTCAACTTACTCAACAAACAATACATAACCAGTTTAGCCCACATTTGTGAAAAAGCATCATTGCACAATACCTTACAAGTTTGTAAAAATGATGATGATCTGTACAATTAACATCTGTTGTTCATAATCAATTTTGTTTTATTTCCTTTCATCTTACTTTGTTGTAAAAGATGCGGTGAGGCTTAAAAAGAATCTCGTCAGGTTCTTCAAAAGATCCGCATGAAGTTCAATGTGCGCTTGATAATTTCTAACAAGACATGAAATGATTTCAATTTTGACAAGATTGTTTGTAAATCTCTAGTAACAGTCACAGTGATGTATCTGTTCTTCAGGTACATGTTTACAAGTATCTTCCATCCTTTGCCAAGAAACTACACACTGAGTTAGTTATATACCTCTTGTAGCTTCCTCACTCTGTTTCTGGATCTTTTGATTGGCATAAAAATGTATTGGATCCTGTGAAGTGAACAACATATATCTATCTCTTTTTTTCTCTGAAGTTGAACCTTTACTGTCTGCTATTTTTCTCTTCTGTGAATCCATTTTCTTCCTTTATTTCTTAATTTGCTCCAGTTCACTGAAAGATCAAATAATAATAATGGTTATTACATCTTCTGTGTGTACATGATGAATAAGTTTTTTTACACTTCTTGTCCACAGGCTGTACAGCAGGAAACTCTCAAAAACTTGATTAGATAAATAACAATAGATTAATAATGGTGTAGGTGTACCATACCCAGTTTATGATTCTTATAAAATACAATAATATCATTTTATTACTCAAAATTTGGCAATTTTTCTGTCTTTTACAATTTGAATTAGCCATTACATTAACAACAACCCCAATCACTTACAAAATGGCTAAAATTAATTCTAAGAGCCCTTCTTCTCATACATAGTCGAATGAAAAATATAATTGCAAACAAAATGCATAAAGGGAGTGAACTGTCTTTGAGGGTCCATTTATTGGGTCAGAACCTAATATTTCTGATCTTATCAAGTATTTTGAGTGGTGGAATCCATTATCTCACTAATGCTGAGATGGAATCCTTTGGGGTTTTTTGTATGCTTTGTCACAACACCCTTATGAACAATTGGATTATTGGTGTGGTCCCTCTCAGAATTAACATAATCTGAGGGACCCCCTAGTTCTAAAATTCAATGCATTTTATGTGTATTTGTATTTTAGCCAAGTGTATGTGCTTTGTGTTTTATTTTTCAAATTTTGATTTTAAAATTTTGACTTAGGGTATATACACCACTCAAATTTGATACATTTCGATATTTCTGGTTATTGATTTTATTGATAATATTTTCATAGTAATAATTAACATAGTATTTTTTATTAAGAAAGAGTAGAGGTTTTTGTTTTAACTCGTCTAAATGCATTAGCATAAGCTGCTCAATTAACTTCAAATCCATTAAGTTCATGGCGCACGTGCACAACCTGTGCTCTCAACAGTGAGCACCATGTACATGTGCTGCACCATTTCCTCATATTCAAATTCATAAGTATGTTTTTTCGAACTAATTTATACATATGTTTACATTATCTATTGGTTCAATATTAATATTTTAAAGATTAATGTTCGTGTGTATAAAAGTTACAAATAAATTATAAGCTACCCAGTTTTAGAAAGTACTAAATATCGATCTTATTCTATTTTTAAATATCGATTACCTTATGTTCTGTCCCAATTTCAGTAAGTTCTAAATTTCTATCTGTTTCTAATTCTAAATAACTATACCATTTTAAATAAGTTCTAAATATTAGCATAAATAAAGCTATAGCAAGGATAGTTCAAAGTAAGGTAAGCAGTCGGTAATTTCTATGAACAATTGAGTGAAGTTTCTCTTGCAAATTTTACACTTATAACAGGCTTAATCCCATGATGATTTGGACAAATAACATTCTGAAATCTGGTCTTTTCAAGTTTATGAAAATAATACTGCAATATTGCTAAATATGGACATTATTTATGATAAATATAAGGAAGCCTTATTCTAAATATTTAGACTGCTCTGGTGTTCTATTGGTTAGATTGTCTGCCTTGAATGTAGGAGGTCTCAGGTTTGAACCCAGGCCAAGTCATACCAGAGACATACAAAATTGGTACTATCAACTGCCTCACATTGTGCTCAGCATTAAGAGGCTAGTGTTTTAGTGTTAGGACTGGTCAGCCTGGTGCCTGGATAATGTGACTCAGTGGTACACAATGCTACATGTATGCAGTATGATGCCCTTGTGCTATACATCATTATAAAATGTCACACTGCAGACATCATCGAGATATGACTGAAACATTTTTAAAGCTACATTAAAAATCCAAAAGACACACACACCTCATCAATATATAATATAGAAAGTGTTGCCCATCTTGTGATCTGAGTTTTGACTTTGAGGCACTTGGATTCCCAGCATTTTTTTTTTGTTATTCCTAAGCTATTAGGCAATGAATTTTTTTTCTACCTCTGCAACTCAAGGCAATTATCAAACTTCAAATACAGTGAATCACTGCTGACAGTATTAATAGACAAAATATCATGATCTCAGTGTTTCTTCAAAATTGCTTGATGGCTACCTGTATCTAACCTTCTTTTTTAAACTGTTTTTCTTGATCTTACCCTTCTTGCATGGTGACCCAAAGTGGGATTGTGGTGAAAGTCTTACAACCCATTACCTTTCATGCATCAAAAAACCACTTGGGTAGGAAAATTCAAATTATAAGGGTTGATCTTGGAAACCCACTCAAAACAGCAGGGTGACCCAGGTTTGGGTCACAAGTCATGAGTTAATTAAGAACCACTGGTCTAGATAGTTGTCATTATTTGTAGCATTGGCATAACCAATTTTTAATAAAAATTATTATTGTGAATAAAATTGTAGCAAAAATGAATTACTAGATTTGCTAAACTTCTATATTTGCTAAATATTTTGGGATTGACAGTATATGCAGACTATATATGGCTATCCAGCAGACTCAGTTTTGCATGATGACATTTTAATATACAGGTAATCAGGACTATACTAGATGCTACCAGTGTGGTGGTGGACTTAGAAACTGGGAGCCAGCTGATAATCCATGGATAGAACACTGCAGATGGTATCCAACATGTCCTCATGTTCAAAAAGGCAAAGGCCAAAGATTTGTCAATGCTGTACTAAAAAAACAGGCTGAACTGGTAGGAAAGCATATTAGGTTGAGCAATAAGAATAACAATATTATTCTGTTGTGGAATTAAATGTATAACAGATGTGAAAGTCCACAATCCATTACATTTTAATTGCACTGGTCAACATAAATCACTTATGACAGTCAGAATTATCCCCATTACCCATATTTTTATTAAATTGGGTTCTTTTCATTGCCATGTTTCCCATAATTTCTGAGTAACCTTTTTTCCTTTTTTTTCATAAAGAGAGACACCTTTTGCAGATATTAAGAACTTGTTACATCATGTGCAGTAAATTTTACAAGAGCACAACATGGCAGTCAACATGTGTCAAATGCTTTGGGGGATGGTGGTGGGTGACTGGCATCAAATTGTGCTTCATTGGTTGACTGGAATCAGAATGTATTTCATTTAATGACTGGCATGAGATTGTGCTTCATTGATAGACTTTCATAAAATTGCACTTGGTAGGTTGACTGGCATCAGCTTGTGCTTCATTGGCTGTCTGGCATCCAGTTGTGCTTTAATGGTTGACTGGCATCAGCTTGGGCTTCTTTGGTTGACTAGCATCAGATTGGGCTTCATTGCTTGTCTGGTATCAGATTAGGCTTCTTGGATTGACTGGTATCAGCTATGGCTTTATTGGTTGACAGGCATCAACTTGGGCTTCTTTGGTAGACTGGTATCAGTTTGGATTCATTGGTTGACTGGCATCAGCTTGGACTTCTTTGGTTGGCTGGCATCAAACTGGGTTTCATTGGTTGACTGGCATCAGATTGGGCTTCACTGATTGAATGGCATCAGATTTCGATGTAAGTACAATAGAAGAAAAATCAGATTATGTTTTCATAGTTACTCAAACACTGTCCCAGTGTTTTCTCCAGTTTCCAAGAGTATGGGTCTTTAGATCAAAGATGGATTACCTTTAAATGACACTATTATTTTAATATTGTCTGCTTATTACACGGGCACAATCATGAACATTTACATGAAGATCCATGAAATTCCTGCAGTATATTTTAGTACCAGTATTTATTGGTACTGAAATTACTATTATTATTTAATTTTGGTTCCATTTTGGAGTATTGCATTTTTGCAAAGGGTTCACAATTCAAAGAAAAGTTATTTTACTGATTTTCTTCAATGGTAATCCTCATTATTAAATAAGAAGAAATTATTAAATAAGTTGAAAACTACAAGTTTCTTGCCACAATAAAAGTCTTGCATTCTCAACCTCTCTGAATTATAACAATAAAGCAATCATTTTATAGATTCCTATGTATATATGTTAGCTATAGTGTATGAATTCTTAATCAGAATACTCAGAATGCATTTTTGGACTGGTAGAATACTGTTCCTGTCCCTAAGAATACTGTTTCTGACTGGTTTCTATAATGTGTGGATAGAATGCATACAAATGCTCTTTTATTTTTTACACAAACCCCTCATTTAGTCAGTCTAGTAAATTCATAAGTGGTAAATTTCTACAATAAAATTGGATGTGTTGTAGAGAGCTTTTACAAATTGTATTTTTGTCATAGCAATGGTAGGATATCAAGTATGGAAGGTTCTACATCTACAGCAGTATTTGTAGGCAAACTTACCCAACATGATGCATGTTCCAATTACAAGATAATTTTAGGAAGCTTGTTTAAACCAAATTGAACAAGCTTTTGAATAACCAAGGCTTAATTCATGTATAAAATTAATTGTTTAATGAAAATTTGCATATTCAGATTCTGAGTTTTATAATTGAGATTACTGTATCAGTTAGGTAAGGCATTGGCATTTCTTTGTTTTGCTCCTGGTAAATGTAGGGATAAACTGTGAGAAATGGAGTTGGCTTTTTGCTTAACATGAATTTTTTTCATTTTTTTTCTTTTAGCTATCAACCCAGCGTGCTGAAAGCAGAAGGGAAGCACAGTATGGTATGCATGAATTTCATACCCACTTCATGAAGACATCTTGCATTTGGTTTGTCCAGATGTGTTTGTGTGTGTGTGTGTGTGTGTGTGTGTGTGTGTGTGTGTGTGTGTGTGTGTGTGTGTGTGTGTGTGTGTGTGTGTGGTTTTTCCAATTTTTCTGTCTCAGCAGGTTGTTATCAGATTCACTTTATATTTGGAATATAGTAGCATCACATACTCTCTTTCAATACTTGTTGTTGACCCTAGTTGGGGCCATGGTTTCAAGATTTATATTGGAACAGGGTTTGGTTAAAGTTTTTCATCACTAATATTCTGTAACCAAATACTTGATTTACATTAAATTCAAATATGCTGTCATTACTTACCCCCCTTTTTCAATGCTATACATCTTACTTGGTTGGGACAAAGGGTCATAATTATAATGGAGATGTATTTTGCCTAAAATTTAGTTAAAATTTTGTTCAACACTAACACTTACACCATGAATTTACTTCATGTTTGGATTAATATCATTTTCTCCCCTTCTTTTAGTACCATTCATCCACCTGGGTTCAGTCTTAAGCAGTGTGATAGGGTCAAAATTTACATTGGGGATACATTTTAGTTCAAGATTTGGTTCAATTTTATTTATGTAATATATATTTCCATACACCCATTCCTAATTGTACTTCATATTTGCAGTGTAGTATCATCACAAGTGCATCATCTCTTAATATTACTCGGAATGCAGGATTCTGCCCTTGTTTAGTTCCATATAGTTAGCAAGTACACTGGGGACACACTTTATTAACAGTTCTTGGTTCAAATTTTCTTTAACACTTATTCATAGTCCAAAAGAGCTTATCAGATGGTATGTTGTCCATTATCTATGGTCTATTCATCATCTATGGGCTGTTGTCCATCATTTATGGTCTGTCCATCATCCATCAGCCAGTTATTATTAATCTTCCCAAGCAAATTCTAGGATTGCCATGAAATTTGTACACATATCCACTCCATGGTAAATGGTTCAAACTGAGAATGTTGCCACCAGAACATCCAATATTGACAATTTTGTTATCAGCCTACTTCTCTTGGATGTTCATTAAAATGTTGCCTATGATGTCAAGTTGGTCCTAAATGGAAATGATGTTATTTGGACATCCAGTGTGGTCACCATAGTAACTATCTTGAAAATTGTGTTCTCACTATACTCCTAAATGGATGGGTATATTAACATGGGGTTGTATTAAGAACTCTTGATGATGTATTGTTGGTCTAAGTGAAACTATTAGTGCTAGGGCATCCAATATGGTCACCACAGGACAGACTTATAGGCTAGTACTGATTTTAGAATAATGCCTTTCATCTCTGAACACATTCCTGATCACATTAATATTACATAAGTCATGTAGACAAAGGGAAGAAACTCTTACCCATAACCTCACCTTGACCACTGTTAGGTGGCAGCAGTTTTAAGCTTTCGCTTATTCATGTAGAGTACCCTCACTTGCAATCCCTTTCTCAAAAAGTGGAATTCATTTGAAAGAATAAAAGCAATCCTCACTCCATGAAGATGAAGTGTTTCATGTTTCATTCAATTCCTACCAATAGTTTCATTTAAGGGATCACTGTTGGTTAACTGTCTAATTATGGAACAAAGGTAAGATGTATTAGCAGTGTCTATTTGTTTGTTTGTTTATTTTAAAATAGTGATTATAATGACTTGTTTCCCAAGATATATTTTAATTTTTAAATCTCTTTCAGACTGTTTAGTGTTTTTTTTAAGGTTATATTAAGATGCTATAGCTTAAGGAGTTACTTATATATTTTGAGATTTACCTATTGATATCTTTTCAGATCTTTGAAGGGAAGATAATATCATTAATAAGGCAATTGAAAAATACATCAGAACATATTCAGATAACATATGGGAGAAAGTTTTTAGATAGTTAAAAATCACCATGACTTTAGGATAGTGTTAATGTAACACTTTTACACTGGTCATCAGATTTACTTGCACAGAGGATGTGTGAAAAGAAATTAAATCTTTTTGTACTGTTATGGATAATACATTTTTAAACATTAGAAGTTTGGAACTAATTCTGAAAATAAGAGAATTGTCAAGATTTCAGACTGAATCAAGTATCATAGTAGCCATCCTCAAAATCTTTCTCTTCTTGAATGGCCAAGGGGTTTTCACCAGAAGGATTCTTACTTTAATGGTATTAAGCATATCAGACTATTGAAGCAGGAAAAGTGTTAATGGAGATATTAGTAAGAGATTTGGAACCCAAAAATGGTCTTAAATTTGCATCTGATGTACATGCTGGATTGAAAAGACAAACAGCAATCTGGTCAACTCCTCATTTTAATGCTATTTCAAAATTAAATGAAGAAACGGCAAACTAGCCAATTTTAAATATGGACAATTTAAAAGCAGACCTCACATTTTTAAAAACTTTCTCACCATAGTTTTGCATGCAGGATTGTGTGCTATGAAACAATATAGCCCTAGTATAAAAGTTTACCATAAATCTAATAACTAACAATCTAAAAATGAAATTATGAAATAAAGATATATATTTGACCAAAATACCTCTGTTTGAAAAAGTAGACTGTGTCATTAATGGACTTAATATCCTAATAGAACATTAGGGAACAGCAAATCAGGCATAGTTATTAGAGTTATAATTCAAGAAAGTTAGGGGGCCCCGAGTGGCCGAGTGGTCTAAAGCGCTGTCCGTTACGGATCACTGCCATCTCACCTCTGTCTGCGTGGGTTCGAGTCTAGGATTCTGCGAATGTGGATATGTGAGAAAGCTTGCCAGTAGCTTCTCGTGGGTCGGTGGTTCTTTCCGGTGATTTCCCGGTTTCTTCCTCTACCATTAATACTGGCTGCCATGAATAGCCTATCGTGTGCTGAAAAATGGCGTTAAGCCCAACAACAACAACAACAACAACAACAAGAAGAAAGTTAAACTTTGGCACAGAGCTTTTGTTAGTGAAAAATCTTATTTTGGAAAATCTTATTTTGGTACAGGTGTCTCCTAAAGACAGTACCTTTCAGCTGTAGAAAATTGTACATAAACACCATAAGGAACAGCTGTAGAAAATTGTACATAACCACCATAAGGAACAGCTGTAGAAAATTGTACATAAACACCATAAGGAACAGCTGTAGAAAATTGTACATAACCACCATAAGGAAAATTGTTTTCAAACTTGTTCCAGCTGGCTAAGCCCCTTCAGACAGCCGACTGTGATAAAACAATATTCATAAACAAATAAAGAATTGATGAAGCTGAGAAAAAAATAACAGATTAATGATTCTACAACAAGAGTCAACATCTTTTAAAGATTTTGATTTCATTAGGGGTCTTACAGAGTGGAGCAGGAAGAAAGATGGATACTGAAAAGTTAGGTATATAGTGAACTGTTGCTGTTCCCTCTTTCCAATCATTTTTGTTGAACTCCCTTCTTATATTGATGACAAAGGAGAAGTCCCCCCTTATGATAAAATACTGGGAGCATCTCTGATGAAATGATGCAAATTGTACTTTCTGAAAGTACTCAAGTGAGAATGTTTCTATATGTACAACCATTTCTTATTTTCTTCAAAATTTTTACATTTCCAGTTGTTCCAAGTGTTAAGTCAATCAGTATCATGCAACTTTTCAGGAAAGCAAATTTACTAACTGCTTCTAAGATGTTAACCCCATTTTTAAAACTTATATACACTGTGAATTATAAATATATAAATGTGAATTGTTCATTTTTTAAAATACCATTTGTACATTTTGTCCACATCTGTGATACTGTATCAGTGAGATGCATGCTGGATAGAACATCAGTTTTATTCTTGTATACTTTCCTTGGATTACAATATGGCTAAAGTGAGATACATGATGGATAAGACATCAGTTTTATTCTTGTATACTTTCCTTGGATTTCAATATGGCTACAATGAGATGCATGATGGATAAGACATCAGTTTTATTCTTGTATACTTTCCTTGGATTTCAATATGGCTACAGTGAGATGCATGATGGATAAGACATCAGTTTTATTCTTGTATACTTTCCTTGGATTGCAATATGGCTAAAGTGAGATGCATGCTGGATAGGGCATCAGTTTTATTAGTGTATACTTTTCTTGGAATGCAATATGGCTACAGTGAGATGCATGCTGGATAGGACATCAGTTTTATTCTTGTATACTTCCCTTGGATTGCAGTATGGCTACAGTGAGATGCATGATGGGTAGAACATCAGTTTTATTCTTGTATACTTTCCTTGGATTGCAAGATGGCTCCAGTGAGCCATAGTAGCTCACTTAGTAGAGCATTGTCCTCATAATCCATTGGTCAATGACTTGATAACTGTCATTGCCATGGTTGGCTGCCTCATTGTCTTCTTTGGCAATGCACTTAGTTCATGTTTTAGTGATGTGATATTGCAAATGTTCTGAATGTGTTGTTCAGACAAACTAATAATAATAGGACAACAATGAATTCAGATCACTTTGTGTTGATTATATTTTAACCTATTGTATCCTCATGCCACCAATTCCCTCAGCTGATATATGATCCTATATGGATGGTCAAAAATGATGATCAGCAACACCAACATTAATAGAAAATGAAGTAGCTAAGTAACTAACTTTTTTTCTTCATTAAGCATGTAAACTTGCATTCATATAGTAACATTTCAACAAAATAAGACCCACTTGGGCATCTTGTTTTTCTTTGTCATTACCAGATGAGTGGAATGGACAAATAGTGCTATTCACTGGTGATAGGGCACACTCTACTTTTAAATTTTACAACTTTTTCCACAAAGTGATTTGAAAACATTTATTGTCATTAAGCCTTTAACTGATGGCTTTGTGTTTATAGCATCTTAAACCACAATAAAGCAGATTGGTGACATTAGATAAACCTAGGTCAGCTGTAATGTCCTGAACTTGGCACTTGATGCTATTTGCACAGATATCTTGATGTACTATTTAAATTATATCAAAAAAGGCTCAACCCTCTATTTCTATCCCAGCCCTTGTTTCGGTTTGTCTCAACAACTTTCAAAGGGCTCTAAATAAAGCCAGTTTTGATATGAGGCTAAGCATAAAGGAAACATTGAATGTAATTTTGGCTCATGTTTAACTGGCTACTTTACTTTTTGAATGCATCATATTTGTGTGGCACTGAGTTATATGGAACTATTTCTAGCTACATTACTAGTCTGAATCAGAAGTGAAGCAAAAGGAGTCATGGAAAATTCCTAGTGATTATTGAGTCAAACAGCACAGGTAAAATATCTCATCTGGTATGTGACAAATTTAGTCCTTGCAAAGAACCCAGTTTGAAAGTGTTTCCTCTTGTTTTTGTGTCATTGACATGACATGCTTGATTTATTTAAAGCAAAGTTTCTATAATCTTTAATATTTAAAACACTTTTGTCAAGTTTGAGTTTAAACCTTTATCAACTGAAATTTGAGTTGTGTCACCTTAGTGACTTGGAAATTTCCTTACATCATGAATCTTGTTTCTACTTAAGAATTATTGAAGAATATTGTAGAATGAAACATGTACAAGGCTTATTATTCTAAAGACATGTACAAATTACATTTCTTTGTCCCTTGAAATTTTCATTGAAATATGACCCCTGTTCAAGTTTGAATTTGGCAAAAAGTTTCTTTAATTTCTCAAATTTGGTATCCATCATATGGAAATATTGGTATCTATGTGATATGAACAATTGATATTTGTGTCATATTGACATATTTGTATCTTTCATATGGACATTTGTGTCTGTCATATTGACATATTTGTATCTTTCATATTGACATTTGTGTCTGTCATATTGACATATTTGTATCTTTCATATTGACATTTGTGTCTGTCATATTGACATATTTGTATCTTTCATATTGACATTTGTGTCTGTCATATTGACATATTTGTATCTTTCATATTGACATTTGTGTCTGTCATATTGACATATTTGCATCATGCTGATATACTTGTATCTGTATTATACTGACATTCCCACCTGCTCTTGTAAATGGCTGCTGGGCAGTTAAATTAAGGATACATTGGCTCCTTATGTGTTATTATATCCTGTTGCTAGTATTGTACTGAGGCATAATACTTAGTTTACATGATTTAACAATGTTTCTTAATTGTGTGGATTTTACAAATTTAATAAAATAATGAAATTGTGGATTCTTGTTTTGTCATTACATTTGTACAAATACTGCTTCTACAGCTTCAAATGCTTATGTGTGACTAATTTGTATCTTTAATGATGAGTACAAATTTGTCTAAAGAAATGCCTTTTTCAGTTATTTAAGATCTTATTAATGTCTTATTCATATTTAGAAGTATGATAATGATTTGTTATAAACTTTGTGTGCCATGTTGTTTCATAACACTTTTTGTTTCTGTTGCAGGAATTGGCCGTACTGACCCATTAGAGACACTTGCAGCTATCTCACTCCTAGAGATGGGATATCCACGAGATGTAGTCCACAACTCCATTCTCACACTATGTAGACAGAGAGGTTAGAATATATTATGGGTGAAACATTATTTTCTCCAGGTTTTGCTTTCATAGAACTTCTTAACTTGAGTACATAGTCAACTAAACATTTTGTCTATCTTGAAACTTCTTTCAGAGTCAAGGTTAAATCATAGTATGTCAGGTCTAACTTAAAATTCACCATCTTTAAAACAGGTTTACTGTTTTTATTTTATTGCAGTTTATACATAATAGTAACAAAAACTTGGGCAGAGATTGTACAAAAGTTGAGACATTTTATACTGGATTCAAATTTGTGCACTACCCAAACAGGCTATTGTAGGTTCAAAAAGACTTAACTGCCAAAAAAATATTTTAATGACCACCCCAACGTAGTTCCTTGAAATTTTTGTTACATTATAGTTAGAGACTTCTCCATTACTGTGTATGAATCTGATTTTTTTAATGGGCTAAGAATTATAATTTGATGGATTAATTATTAGTGCTTTTCATAATGTGGGTTTCAGTGTAAAATTAATTGACTCATTTTGTAATTTGTCATGTTTCTTAACTGTCAATAGCAAGATGCTCATAATGTAACAGTCACATAATCAAAACAACCAAAATACTTTGAAGTATGGAAAGTCATGTCTAATTGGTTGCTTGATATTGCTAGAACAGTTGATATCTACAAATGTAACCACATAATTCAAAATGGTGATTAGTGCTCAGGGTTGTTTGAGTCCATGTAAATTTAGAAGGTTTATACATGTACATAGAACTTGATTTGGAAATGTGCTGTACAGCTTGCCAAAAGACCACTCATCACATTATAACCCTAACTGACCATAATTCAAATGTATGAAAATCCTTTAAATGTCTAAAAACTGTTGATAGTGCACATACTTGCTGATGACAAGTCTGTCTGCAGGTAATTGCAGTGTTTTATGAATAGATGAGATCACACCCCAGCATACGAATACAAGTTTGGGGGTGGGTGGGAGTAGGATGATTTAATGGATGTATTTACACTATTCAGTTGACATGGCCTGTTGAATAAACAGGGCAGACACTAGTCTGCAGGTCATTGATGCAACTACTTTTGTGTCCATAGTGGTCACAGTTTGATATACAGTGGTATGATCACATTATATCTCTATACTTCTCTTGAATTGGCTTCATATCACATTTCAGACATTAAGAATTCAGATTGCAGTGCAGCACTCTGTAATGCTGTCTAAAAAATTGTACTGATTATTATCTTCAATAGGTCCACAAATTTTTTCTTGTTAGACATGCAATATAAAATACTGTATCAATAGAATCTACAAACTCCTCATTGGACATGAAATACACAATACTATATCAAAGAATCCACAAACTCCTCATTAGACCTGAAATGCACAGTACTGTATCAAAAGAATCCACAAATTTCTCTTTAAACATGAAATACAGACACTGGTACTGATCAAAGGAATCCTCAATTTCCTCATTAGACATAAATAATACAGTCCTTTATGAAAAGAATCCACAAATTCCTCATTCGACAAGAAATGCAGAGTACTATATCAAAAGAATTTCAACACCTTCTCATTAACCATGAAATATACAGTACTGAGTGAAAAGAATCCACAAATTCCTCATTAGGCATGAGATTCACAGTACTGTATCAAAACAATCCACAAACTCCTCATTAGACATGAAATAGTGCTTTATCAAAAGAATCCAAAAATTCCTCATTTGACATGAGATACACAATACAGTATTAAAAGAATCCAGAAATTCCTCATTAGACAATAAGTAAAAAATACTATAGTAAAATAATCCTCATTAAACATGAAATATACTGTATTGTATCAAAAGAATCCACAAACTCCTCATTTGACATGAAATAGTGTGACTCCGCTATAACACAGTAGTTAGGAGCCATAGAACCTGACCATATTATAGATTGAACCATGTTATAAGCAACCAGGTCAGTTAGCTGAAGAAAATGATGCATATAACTGAAAAATGTGCAAGGGGGGGAGAAGGTAACAAATATGGGCACAAAATATGTGCTTAATTGGCACAGTTATCATCTTAAGTCGATGCATATTAAATAAAAAATATACCTGTTGTGAAAACAGAAAAGACGTATAGTATTTCACTTCATTCAGAGAACCACACATTGGTACATATACATGTTTACTGTTTATATATACATGTCTAATGTATAACAATGAATAAAGTGTCAACACCATGTACTCACCCACAAATCATGTCACATTTATTGAATCCACAATACAAGTAATTCCATCGAAAATATGAACACACAACATTTAAAATATTCAATAATTTTTGGACAAGGCATATAGGTCTGATTTCAGAGGGGAAATAGTACAATCATGTAACAAATGATAAAGCACATTTACTTGTCAGTCCCAAGTCGGTAAAAGTTTGTGCATTAAGCACTGTTGGTAGAGTTTGTAAGCATAATTTCTTTTGGTGAAAAAGAAACTTTCATGGCACAATAAAAGTGTTCCAGTCATGTTGGAAAATGAAACAATCCATCAGATTCAATTACTTTTATTGAAGTTCAGTACTGACTTCCTATGTATAAAGGTTCTTTGTTTTTATTGAAAATTGTAGTCGGCATTCTTTGATGAAGGTTACAAGCATAATTAAAGTCACTGCTAAAGGACAGCTTTGGAGAACCAATGATTGAGTCTGATTTTTTTTTCCCCATTTGCTAAGTACATTTTGATTATAATCAGTTCTTCAAAGTTAATTTTACTTTAAAATATTAGCTTCTATTTTATCTGGGTACATGTTTTTATAAACAATGAATTGACCATCATATTGTCAAAGTAGTTACTTAGTTACTATTCCTCCCTGACTATTGAATAGACAAAAGAGCTTTATATTTTTGGTTTTGTTTTTTAACATTTGTGGTAGTGAAGTGATGCTGCCTTCCATGCATGTGTCAGACATTTAAAGAAATGGTCATTTGACGATATAGACACATGTATTCTGGTCTGATGACAGGGATTACAACAGAAAATGTGAATGTTCTGAAATATTTAATTCTGAGTGAAAAGAAGAATTTTACTTATTTTTTTCTGGTTGGAGTGTGCTCTCCCTGGCTGATCTTTCAGACCATTTAGAGAGGCCCTCCTGCCCTACATGTAAAGATTGTGCTATTGTACATACTTTTCTGTTTTAATAATGTTTGTCTAATATGGTATATATTGTGCTATAGTATATCTTTCTGTTTCTGTAATGATTGTCTAATGGTATATTTTTTTTATTCATGCCATTCGTCATTAAGAGTTTCATCTTCTTGAAGGAAATAGTTGTCCATCGCTAGCAAGATTTGTTCCTTTATTTCTTTATTTGTCCTCTTTTCTGCTCTCTTTGTTTCTCTTCTAATTTCTCTCTCTATATCATCAATTATTGTTCTTGTCATTTCACTCTTTTGTGTTTCTGTTACTTTGGATCCTATTGTTGCCAGAGTTAAGACTGTCTTGTTTGTTCTCTGGTAGGTTGATCTCAAATTTGGGACAGTTATGGCTGTGAAACATGTTTTTGACCATTTTTGGTGTTGGCTTTGAGACTGTTGTTAATTTTGTTGCTTTTTGTCAAACATCTCTATTTATTATTGTGTTTTCTGTGATTCTCTTTTGTGGATTTTGTCCTTGTTGATTTTTTAAGTTTATCCTTGTTGTTGTTACCTCTCAAACTTCTCTGTTTGTTGTCCTTTCTGCAATTGTTGTGCTAAATGTGTTTGTTGGTTTCGATTTGACTGTTGTTGGTTTTCCTGCTGTGTCATGGGTCTTGGTTATTATTTTCTTTGTTGTGATTCAGTCCTCATCGATATCATTTCTGCATGGTTATCAATCATTCTTGAGTCTTGTTGTTCTTATTGTTGCTGATGTGGTTCCAATGCTTGCATATTCATTTCAGCTTGGCTTGCTTCCAAGTTTCTGGGACATTTATGTGTTGTATGACCTGTTAGTCAACATATGTTGCATGTTCTATGATGAATATAGTCTTTGTACCACGTGTAAGTAGAAAGCTCTTTTCAAAAGCTCCCTTTACTTTCAAGGATCCAATTTCCATTGTAAATTGATGTTATGGGAATAGTATCCAATCTGGAAGAGATGACTTTTATGTTGACTTTTTCCTCAAATCTCTCTTTCATTGCCTGAAAATGTATTTTAAAGGGATGTTGTACAGATGTAGTTCTCCAGTTTGTTTCTTAATTTTCTTAAAACATTGTGTTGGTTACTTAACAATGACTGGTAGTCCTCTGATCATCATTTCCCCATATATTAGTATGGATTGCTTGCCCCCTCGGTCTCAGTATATATTCATTGTACCCTTTTTGGTTTATAGAGTATGTTTTTGATATATTTTGGGTCTAGAACCTTGAATTTAACCAGTTTGACCATGACATCTGCTGTTTCTGGTATTTGATCTCTTGGCATGTGTGATATATCCAGACATTGTGTCCCTTCTTAGTACATACACTCTAGAAATGAACCTTCAGTTTTGTCAGTTTTTATTATCTTGAAGAAATTATTGAATTTCCATGAAACCACCTTATTTGCTTTGTGTACAGCCATTTTCTCTCATGCACCTCACTCTGCTTGTGAGTTGAAATCACTGGTCATCTTCCTCTGTCTCTATTTTTCCATTGTAATAGTTTTAAGTATATGACTTGAAATGGTAGGATCCCTTTTTTCACTTCCATGTATGCTTGGTCCTGGTGATTTTGAGATTTATAGAATCAGTTTACTTGTCAATCAATGTCTATGGTAAATGTAGAACACAATCATCCTAATTTTACTTACCAGCCACATACAAATGGCAATCTATTCAAATATATTAATTACTAGTGAGTGGCTGAAAACACAACAAAAGATAAATTATGAGATAATGCCTCATTTGGTTGATCTCTGCTACCAGAAATGAAAATGTGAAGAAAAGCGGATACATTTTTCTCAAAACATGCAGTACTCATGCTAGAGGTCAACCCAAGCAGATTATGATATAACAATGCACTGTTAAGATGGTTTGTCAATATGGACAAAGAAATCGTTTATGTAACATTAGACAAATTCAAATGCATTTTATATCAAGTTTGCAGCTTCCTTTCACGGGGCCTCTGACTTTCTCCACTCCAAACCAATGGTTGTATATACAAGTTTAAAGAGACAACAATGTTGTCAATAAAAAAAAAATCGCCAGATGATATATTTTGATACCAATAAAGAAAAACAGAATATCGCAATTTGCAACACTGGTGAAGCCCTGCACGATTCCTGAATAAACTTTTTACATGTCATGTTTTGTACTTTAATAAGAAAACGCTATTTTTCAGGAGCCACACTATGATCATCTTGTATTATTCATACAAGATCTCTCTCCTAAAATGATAATAAACTTTTTTCCCCCATACTTTTAGGAAAGACATTTTTTGTGTAAGAAAAAATGCATGTATATGAAATTTTGGGAGCCATACCATGACCATGTTATATCTGAATTCATGTTATAATGGCGCATGCTATGATGGGGTCACATTGTATATAGTAATGTAGTAAAATAATATATAGTATATAGTAATGTAGTAAAACAATATAGTATATAGCAATGTAGTAAAATAATATATAGTATATAGTAATGTTGTAAAATAATATATAGTATATAGTGATGTAGTAAAATAATATATAGTATATAGTAATGTAGTAAAACAATATAGTATATAGTAATGTAGTAAAATACTATATAGTATATAGTAATGTTGTAAAATAATATATAGTATATAGTAATGTAATAAAATAATGTATAGTATATAGTAATGTTGTAAAATAATATATAGTATAGAGTAATGTAGTAAAATCATATATAGTATATAATAATGTAGTAAAATAATATATAGTACATAGTAATGTAGTAAAATAACATATAGTAAATAGTAATGTAGTAAAATAATATATATTTTATAGTAATGTAGTAAAATACTATATAGTATATAGTAATGTAGTAAAATACTATATAGTACATAGTAATGTAGGAAAATAATATATAGTATATAGTAATGTAGGAAAATAATATATAGTATATAGTAATGTAGTAAAAAAAATCCTTATTAAACATAAAATACACAGTAATGTATCAAAAGAATCCACAAATTCCTCAATAGACATGAAATACACAGTACTTTATCAAAAAGTAGTGGACAATACAACATCATGTACTAATGAGATGCACACTATTTTTATAAATAAAAAAGATGTCTGCATTGCATAAAGAACCACAGTAGAGGGCTTGACATTGAATTTTTTACTTAGAATGTATGGAGATCTGTCACATAATGTATGGTAATATAATACTTTAACTTTCAGAGCCTGGTGCTGAGGTTACTGCACTGAAAGTCCTTGAATTCATCTGGAAAGAGGAAGACATTGAGAGACAACAACAAGAAGAGGAAGCCAACCGACCCCATTATCCTGGTGATGCCCAGACACCAGCACTATCTACTTTAATGGAGCGTCTTAACTTGGGTGGCTCACCTGCAGTTACCCAGGGTGCTGTGCAGCAGTCAAAATCAATTACAACTTCAGCATCCTCCATAAATTCATCAGCTGCCATGATGATCACCTCAGTTGCTATGGCAACCAGCTCTACAACTGTTAGTATTTATGATGCCTCACTTATTCTTTGCTACTGATTTTTTTTACAGTACTGTTAAATTTCTTGACAGAATTTTTATTGACATTACTATTCTATTTCTCAACAGTATTTCTATTGACAGTACTGTTCTGTTTCTTGACAGCATTTCTATTTAGAGTTCTCTTCTGTTACTTAATAGCATTTCTTTTGACAGTAATGTTCTATTTCTCAACAGTATTTCCATTGACAGTAATTTCTATTTCTCAATAGCATTTCTATTGACAGTACTGTTCTATTTCTAAACAGCATATCTAACAACAGTACTGTTTATTTCTTGTCAGCATTGCTATTGACAGTACTGTTCTGTTTCTTGACAGCATTTGTATTGACTGTATTGTTCATTCCTTGACAGTAATGTTCTATTTCTCAACAGTATTTCTATTGACTACTTTCTATTTCTCAACATTATTTCTTTTGACAGTACTGTTCTATTTCTAGATAGCATTTATATTAACAGTATTGTTCTTTTTCTTGTTAGTATTACTATTGACAGTACTGTTACATAGGATTAAATATATATCAGTGGTGTTTTTCTTGGTTTCTTCAATATAGTCATTTATAGCAGTGTTGTTTACAGCAGTCTGCATTTTGACTCTAAAACCCTTATACATGGTCATGCTTAAAAATGAGCAAATAAAGGTCGTTTGGTGTTTATATCTGTTTTGTGATGCCTTTTGAAAAGTATCAAATACAGTTTTTGTCCATTCTAATACAGTTTGAGATAGCATGTCATAACAAGGTCATCTTACATACACTAGGTTGATTTGTATGCAGTACTGTGTACAAATAGGCATGGTATATGTAATTTAAATCACATGTGTATTTAATGTTCATTAAATAGACTTTAATATGGCAATAGTAAGGGCCAAATACTTGCAATGTACATATTTCACTTTCTTAGGAACAAGATATTTTGAGATCCTGAGCAGTTTATTCTCAACATTTGAATGTCTCTTATTGAAATATATGTTGTTGTTGTTGTTTTGGGGCTTAACGCCATTTTTCAGCACATGATAGGCTATTCATGGCGGCCAGTATTAATGGTGGAGGAAGAAACCGGGAAATCACCGGAAAGAACCACTGACCCATGAGAAGCTACTGGCAAGCTTTCTCACATATCCACATTAGCAGAATCCTAGACTCGAACCCACGCAGACAGAGGTGAGATGACAGTGATCTGTAACGGACAGTGCTTTAGACCACTCGGCCACTCATGGCCCCTTTGAAATATATGTATTGATTATCTAACTTACATTAGTAGATGGTGAGGGCTTGGTGTCAGTTTTACTCTGGTAACATTTGTCTCATTAGAATCATCATTGTCAATTTTAAGGTTTAGTGTTGGGGATTTTTTTAAGTGAACACTTTTAATATTTACATACTGGGAGGATATGTGATAGGATGGTTCTGACAACAATATTTGAATTCCTGCCTGCAGTTTTGTTACTACATATTATAGGATAGTGATACAGCCCTTAGTAAAGTTAGGAACTGATAATGCACTGTTCAGTTGAACTCATGATATTCTGTCTACAGTTTTGTTACTACACAGAATATAGGATAGTAATAAAAAACACAATGCAAAATAAAAAACACAACACTTAATTGTCTTGTATATCTTGCATAAACAAAACAAATGCAATTGTATAATAGTGCATACCAGATATTTGAGATTTTCTACTTTAATAATTGCATTGTACTTCTTCCTCACAGGGAACTTCTAGCATAACATCTGTTTCAACCTCAGCCTCAAGATCAACACAGATTACCATTGGGTCAGGTCAAAGACAGAAGCAACATGAGGTTCAAGGACACAATACCAGTGCTGCTGGAAATGGAAATAAGAGTCATCGATCAAGGCCAAGAGATGGTAAGACTTTACAAAAAACAGTTTAAACCTTCAAAAATATTGTGATAATTTTTAAAGTATTTTTTCACACAAGTAAGCTTTTAAGATGTGAATATTACTTTTTCGGTAGTGATAGTTTAAGCTTTCTTTCTAAAGAATTTGCTAGTCAGCTATATGGCATTTCATGGATGCATCAGAGTAGGTGATCGTAGTGCTTAAAATTATCTCCCTTAGTTCCAATGCGCATGCCCACAAAAAAATTCCATTTCCAGATAGTTCAGAATCTTAGCTGTACTACAGATCATTATGGTTAAACCAATGATAAATTATATCTGTCTAACATTATTTGTTCATACCAGGAGAATAATATCGACATTACATCAGATAATTAGATTCTGTGTCCATACTCTCATTATATCCGATAATTAAATAATATTTACTGTCCATACTTAAATGATATCAAATAATTAATTCAAATATACTGTCCATATTTATATTATACCAGATAATATATATATTGATAATCCATAATTTCAGATACATTTGTAGGGACATTTCATTTTCCTCTCCAATTTTAAACATTTATTGCACATTTTGGCTGCATAACTTTAACAAAAATCATCTCAATATATTGTATTATTCATACATTGATATGTCCTTTGTAAGTTATTTTCTCAAGGCTAATAGTTCATTTATAACGCGATTGAAGAAAATTATAACACGAGTTCGATAAGATAATTATAACGTCAGCTGATCTGTAATACTGAATATTTTAGACCAGAAATGTTTTTATTTTTATAAAAAAATTCAGAGCAAAACAAAGCAATAATTATATTATGATATGATGTTTATGATAATCTTCTTCTCATTCCCTGCTATGAGAAGGAATTACTCATCTCTTAAGAGCAGGCTCGATCCATGGTTAGAGAGAGAGAGAAAGAGAAAAAGGGTGTAACTCATAATAATGTAGACACAGCTACATTTCTTTGGGGAAAATGCTCTGGCAAGCGAATGTACTAGAGATTCTGTAATAAATATAAAATCTCGTCTAGTCTGGAGCGAGAAGGCAAGCTTTATTTATGTAGTCAATATAGAAAATATATAATGTTACATTCTAAGGTACAATTCATAAAACCTTTACATTTGAAATATACACAAAATTTAGATAATAATTTTCTTTCAAACTAGCCATCGTCATATGTTTGTAGCTTTTTGCATTTTAGAATATGTTACAAATAATAGACCTTGACTGACTTAAAAATTATAAAATAGTTGTGATTAATGCAACAATCATTTTGAAGAAATATATTTTACCTAATTTAGGATAAAATACTAATTTAGAATAGATTACAATACATTATTCTTAAAGTATATTTAAATTTCCAAATGAAATATAAACATGAAGTTGGTAACCAATTTAATCTTTTTACCATTATCATAGATACAAATATAAGTTCTTAAAAACAATTATACAGTCTATTGTATTATAATATTAGAATAAAAAGAGAAATCATAAGAACATTGCAACTAGGAAGGTTTGAACAGAAATCTTTATCTTTCAAAAGTACCTATTCTCTACGAAATGTTAGAATATAACAATTCTTAGCTGTAATAAATATAAGAACTCATCTAGTCTGGAGCAAGAAGTCAAGCTGGGTGCTAGCTTCTTTCTGGGGACTTATTTATACTAGATACAGACATCTCCTAATATTTTTTAGTAAGGTCCTGAGGTTTTTTGAGGTGGAAAGCCAGCATGGTTGCTCCAACTAGCAAGATCCAGTTTTATCCCAATAGAACTACATATGTTTTTGTGTCTTATTTCTGTCCTTTGTTAACTCAAGTTGGAGAATATGTTAAGAATTGTTGACACTGAGTGTAAGCTTGGTGACTTCAGCTTGTACATATATACTTCGGAAAAATTTGTACTAGTTAAATTGTCAGTGTGTACATGTGATATGAGGGCAGATTTTTACCAGTTTGTAATGATTATTTGTTAAGTACATTTACACATACAATAATGAGACTTGCACTAGTTGTAAGGAAGAAATCTTTATCAAGATAGAATATAGCTCTATTAAATTAAGTTAATATACATATATTTTAATATAAGTTACTCCCAATATAGATTAATGAAAATGAGTCCAAAAAAGAGTTAGTTTTAATACAATTATGAGGGATTTCTTATGTTATCATTTGTACCCCAAATTTCTGTCATAACAATTACATTAGCTATTAAAAAGATAAAGGCATGTAATTAATGCAGATGGAATATTTATTCATATTTGGGTGTAAATATTGTATAATATTTAGATTATTAACATGCCCAATGATTTTTTTTGTTTCATTTTCTTTTTGGTGGTGGGGGGAAGGGTTTTCATATTTTAAACAATCAAAAACGTATTTCCTCATACACATTTTTTTTCTTGCCTTGTCCAGTCAAATATAGTCATGCATTTATTCAACTTAATATTTAATTATTCACATTTATCGCAGGTTTTCTCAAAACTTGAAACATCAAGCATCGGATGGTGCATGCAATAACTTTCAGCACGATTTTTCTTTGCCTATGCTGACACGTTGTAATAACTCTCAAATTTGCTGGAGTCTTTAGACAACATTTCTGATTGCCACCAACAAATTCATCTGAAAAAGCTTTCTTAAATTTAGTTTAATTCTATTTGACTTTCCATGCATCATATATGTTTGTTTAAAAGATCCAATTAGACAGAGAGGCAAATAGGTGAGAGCCACAAATGTCATATACATACATAGTGTGTCTAATATAAATATTACTCCAAATTGTATACTCTAAAAATTCCAACCGTTAATGGAAAAAAATTAAAATAATCATCAAAGAGACTTGTATGTGCACCTGTTTGTTCAAGTGTGGATGACATTTGTGCATTTTGAAGAAAAAAGTATGTCCCTCCTAATATAATTCAAGTTATTTCATGAAAAATATAATGGACATAAATAGAAAGGCAACATTCTAAACTGATCATAAAAGATATATATATATATATATATATATATATATATATATATATATATATATAGATATATATATATATATATATATATATATATATATATACACTGCATATTATTATTGTTTTAATTTAATCATGGTGATAAACCTTTACATATACGGTTGAGAAATGTCAGGTTTTAACTGGCCAAGTTTTTTTTGGCGGAAATGGAAATGCAATTTTGTTTGTAAAGAAAAACACACAGAATTCACAGTGATCATTCATGGGATTTAATCTAAGTGGTGACAATTTTATTTTTTAATTTTTTTACTATATTACTGTTGGCAATTTAATTTACAGAATCGTGGTATTTTCCGCTCAATCACTACCCACCTATGATATGTAATTTATAAATATTAAAGTCAAATTAAAATTTGTAGAGAATTACATACATACAAATAATTTTTTTTTCTGGTCTCATTTAAGAAGTTAGAATTTTTTCTCATTGTCGTTCATCCTTCATTAACTGCAATGATTAAAGCTGTGATGAACATATTTTCGTTATTCTTAAAGCGAGATAAATTGCAGTAAAAAATCATTTTATGCAGCAATACACTTTCGCACAATCAAATAATACAAACTAGAGCATGAGGTAGTAATGGAAAGATAATTAAGTTTTGAAATGGGCAGAGAACTTTTTTTTTAAAGCTGGGAACAGCGCAAGTTACTGAAAAAATAAAGGAAAAAAAATTGTTTAAAAATTGATAGAATTTCAGTTTAAGATAGTGATATATCGATCTTGATTGTGGAATGTGAGAGGTGTGTCACATTTTCTTGATCTACATCTGACATCTTTATTGACTGAGCTATCCAGAAGTGAGTTGCACCAAGTCGCCCTCTGGTATTTTTGAGGGGAGATCATAACTGTTAAATGGTATATAGGGGGATGATACATGATTAAATGATGTATCATATAATGTAATTTAACTACTTGTGTGTTAGTTTTAAATTTATTTTTTATTTTTATTATATTACATGTTATTGCAATAATAACTATTCACTAGATTTGAAATTTTTTTTTTGTGTAAAATTCCATTTTCTGCATTGGCCTGATAAACAAGCTGTACATTGCTACATTGTATTTTTAGCTGACCTAGTTACTGACCTTGATTCAAAAATTGGTAAACACAGTGAAAATCAGATATCTTTTAGTGGATTTAGTCAGTCATAAATTAATACCTTTGGAGCTCAAATGTATTTTGTCTGTTGTTGAGTTGAAAGTTTTATTTAAAATAATTTATTCACTCTGGAAAATACTTGTTCTCATCAAAGATAAAGATATTTAATATAAATTATTTGGAATTCTCAAGCCTGAATATATTCAAAGTTCTTAGACAAAGACATTTAGTAGAAATTGTTTGGAAAATTTCTTTGTGATTCAACAAGGAACTGTTGACACGACAAAACAGGATATAGAAGATGTCATCGCCTTCCATATTAAAACTTCACGGGGATTTGAACTTTGATTCATTCAGAACTTTTTAGTGATAGGACTTATATTTTTAAATTCCATAATTAGTTTTTGGATTATATTCACTTACTATAAGACCTAATTCATATTTTTACCTCATTTTCTAGGGAAATAAACTATTCTGTTAAAATTTACAAAGCTAGTTGGATTCACTCTTTTCTTTATTACTTTTCAACAAGCCTAAACATATAACAATGAATATAAGTGATAAAGTCTGTTCCATGTAACACTAGTTTTCTGTGTTTTCTCTGTAGCTCATGGGAGATAGCTCTGTAATAGCAAAGCACAATGTAAGCCATTCAGTTTGCTAATCAAGCATTATGGTGGGTAGGGGTCAATATATAATTGGATGTATATCAGTGAGAAGTGGATTTCATGTAATAATTCTTTGCTTTGTTGTGGTTCATAAGTGATAAATCTGCACTAACAAAATGTAATGGAAAATATAGATTATAATCAGAATCAATTTCCAGTAATTACTGAGAGTTTTAATCCTTACTTTAGAGTACTGACTAAAATATATAGTGAGGTGTACATATACAATAATTAATAATCAGTAACATGCTTAGCCCAGACTTTCCTCTCACCTTCATTGGTGAAAGTTCTCCATCATGTGACAGAAATTCTGTGTTTAGGATGGCCCCTACAGGTCAATCTTCCAATTCATGCAAATCTGTTGACATTTGGGAAGAGGGTATGTGTAGGGAGTTAAAGTAGTTGGAAAGCGTTTAGTAGTGAAAAAGATCAATGCTTAGGGATAATAAATTTAAAACATGATTTTTTGTTGAATGAGCAAATGGAAGTTTTCAATTCACTCAAGGCTCCTCAGATGTTTTCTGCTGAATCATGAAGTTCATACTTCACTCCAGAATTCTGCGCACTTTACAGAAACCCAAGAAACTCAGTCATTATATTGGTTCTAATAATTTGGTCATCATACTCCACTGCTATTCAATTCTTAAAAACTTCAAAGCATAGCCATCTACTTCTTGCAAATGCTGGTCTTGTGTGGAGGAAAATAAATGTTGTCTTTTTCATATGATTTATCCAATGGATATATGCTGACTGACTTTCATGGTGAGAATAGGAGAATTACTTTGAAAAATAAAAGTCAGCCAACAAACAATAGCATTGCATTCTAATAGATTTAAGACTGAGAAAATATGATTTGTTCACCAAGTGAAGGAATTTGTTTAGTTTCAGCTTTTAGAATAATTGTCAAGATTATTTGTTAACTGTAAGAGACTCAAAAATTTGCAGCAAATCCTGATTTATAATGTATCAGATATTTCCATTTGAATTTTATGTTCAGCTCCTGAATTTTCACATCTGCAAAATAAAAAAATGGAAAATTGTGTTAAGATAAAGGAAGCATTTTTTTCTCTCCAAATTTACGATGAGAAATTTATGTATTAATGATTAAAAGGATGTATGCATGATATTAAAGAATTTGAATTTTAGATTGTTCAATTACAATTTTCATAAAGAAATGTAGTATCAAAATTTCTTTTTTTTTTTAGTTTCAGGTAAGCCCAACTTTACCTCACATTAGGCATTACCCTGGACCATTAATGGGGCCTAGGTAGTCCCCTTGGACCCTTGCCTACTTTAAAGTACTATGGTTCTTCCCAACTTTCACCCATGCACCTTGTCTTGATTGGCAGGTCTCCTTATACATAGTACAGTTATCAGAAGATAAATAAAATATAAAAATATTTACCTGTAAGAAAAAAATGATATTACATTCCAATTTTCTTAAAGTTTGATCAAAACATTTTGTGTTAACAATAATATTTAAATAAACACATTTGAGAGTTATCTCAATGAATTGTAACACAGGAAGTACCTCAATTGTCATACAACATGGCAAAAGGGAGATACTGTTGACAATTTTATTCACAATTTAGTGTCTTTCATGGATCCATTGTTGAATTTTGAGTACACCTAAATGAAATTGATATCTGTTCTGTTTATTACATAAGGTTTACATTTATTTTTGTAATAAGTATGTCTGTCATACTGAGATGTGTATAACATAACTTGTGAATGATATAGCTTGTAATTTGCTATAACTCTATGACATAACAGAGAAGTCAGCATAGGACAAATATCAATAATTGCACAAATTTTTCCTGAGTATTTTGCTTCAAAACATGGAGGCTTTTCATTGAAAATGGTAAATTGCAGCACGTCGTTTATGTTCTTTTCCCATCAAGAACCCAAAGCTTGGACCACTGTGTGAGTAGCTTTTGTCCATCTTTGTCCATTTGCATTAAAACATTTTGCTTGATTTCAATCATGGAACATTATTTTGACTTGATCAGAAAATGATCTGCTACCATGAATAACAGATTATATTTGGCTATAAAGTAGTCAAAGCATGTCCCAGCACATTTATCTTTATCCACATATGATGCAGGTTCAACAAACACAAATTTCATTAAGCCTTATTTGTTGTTGCATTGAATATACTGTATGACACTTAATGTCATTCTTGCCACCATAGCAGATTTTAAAATCAGCTTTACAAGAAGGGCAGAATGCTTTTTCACATCATTTGATCCTTATTATAACCACGAAAATTCCTGTTTCCATCCCTGAAATTCTTGTATTATTTTAAATGCTTAGATTTTAGGTTTCTATCCTTGGGGGATAATGCACATTTAGACATCTTGATTGACTTAAAACACAAAATCCAATTAAAGAGTCCCAGTTTTATGCTGATCGAGCTCTCTCAAATATTTACCAAATCTGGCTTAGCTGCTGATTAACTGATGTCGACAAACTAAAAACACTGAAGCCAGCATACCCTGCCAACAGAATCCAAGTGATGATTTTTGCTACTTGAAATTAGCATCTAAGTTATCTTGCCATGCCAGTTCAGTCATCTAATCCTAGGCAGTATTACCATATAATCTTTCAGTCATATGTTTGTGTACAAGGGAGATTTCAGTGAGTGATGAGAGGGATGGGAGACACCTCTTATCTTGACATCATTTAACACATATCATAACCCTCACTATGGCATAAGTCATAACTTATACTTGTGACACAACCCACACTGTGACATAATGTATACCTTGTACTGTGACAAAACTCACACCACAATGCAAGTCATATGAATGACAGTTACTTCATTGAACATAACATATCATGCGGCATAATACCCACTGACATAAATTTCATATCATGTAATTTATAGTGTGATATCCTCTGTAATTTATAGTGTGATATCCTCTGTTTACTTAAGTGAGATGTTAGGCTTATCACACTGTTCTATGTTAGATGTATAGGAATTTGTTGTCTCTAGACATAACAATATCACATTTGACAATATATAATTTATTACATTTTGTATTAAATTCTCCTGCCTTGTCCTTTGATGACATTCCAAGTGAGAAGGTGTTAGGGTTTCTTTAACTTGTGCATATATTTTTGGAAAATTTTCTGACCTCATATACCATATATATTTTGTTTCAAAAGCTCATCAACTTTCCTGGAGGAGTTTGTCATAATGTTGAATTTTTAGCAAGGTGTTTTCCATTACATATATTAAGTTTTCTACCTTACTCTTGTTGGCACTTTATTGCCAAGATTGTACTGATGTGTCATTAAATTATATACATAGATAAATTACATACATATACATACATACATACATACATACATACATACATACATACATACATACATACATACATACATACATACATACATACATACATACATACATACATACATACATACATACATACATACATACATACATACATACATACATACATACATACATACATACATACATACATACATACATACATACATACATACATACATACATACATACATACATACATACATACATACATACATACATACATACATACATACATACATATATTTACATCCCTTACTAAAGAAAACCACTGAAGTTCCAGTACAGTGAAACAGTACCATGCTGCATACCACTGAATAAGAATACTACAGTATACAATGCACTCTAATAGCTACCACAACAATAATTTTGAATGTCAATGATGAATGTATATGAGCTACTCCTTCAGAAGTCTGGTCATATCAACATGGGGTTTTACTTCAAGACCCAAATGAAAATGGTCCCAATTTGATGATATACAATATGGCCACCATGGCAGCCATGTTGAAAATCTTGTCACTATACTTCTGTGAAACAGAAAGAAACATCAATAGAAGTTTATCAGAAAAATTCTTGTAATGTCTAGACTTGGTCCTTAATAAACATGGTGCTAATCTGACAACTGATATGGCCAAAATTTTAACCATCCTAAAAATCTTATCACTGGTTTTCATAAATGGAAAATCATTTTAACATGGCGTTTTTGTGAGAAGCTAATTAGGATGCTGTGTTTCAGTGAGAACATGATTGTGTGGCATTTACACAAAAAGAGACACCAAATCAACACAAAAAGATATTGATATGCAAAATGTGGTGCAGAAATAAAATGAGCAAGGCACATCTTTTGTTACCTTTAGTATGATACAAATGTGCCAACCAACATTAAATGTCCAAATTGTTTGATCATTGTCTTATTAAAATGAACATAAAGCAATCATTTCGAGTTGCATTTGTTGTTATGTTCAGACTGTTTGTTCCCCCTCCTACATATTGTGAAGCTCTGAACATTGCTGAATCACCCTGTTGATTGTATGATTAATGGTCAAAGTCACTGTGTCTGAAAGAAACATGGCTTCTACACAATAGCTTGAGTTCTGTACAATCTACAGCTACCAAAGATGGTGACTGGTTTGCGCTTGTGTATGTAAAAAACTTAAAAACAATTTTGAGGTCAGAGACCAAGGTCACTATGACTTTAAATAAAAATGGTCACTGCATAATAAATTGAATTTTCCACCATCTTTAGTTGCCAAACCTTGTAGATGACTTGCACTTGGGGTAATGAAAATTGGAATCAAGGTCAGAATTATTAATTGAAGGAACAATAATGGTTTCTGCACAATAATTTTAATTCTATATCATTTATAGTTACCAGATTTTGGAAATGTCTTATGCATGGAATAATAAAGAATAAATATCAATTTTAGCATCAAAAGATTAACGACCAGGATTACAGTGAATGAAGCAATAAAAATGTTTCTGCACAAGAACATTAATTCTATGTTATGTATAAAACCTATTGATCAGGGTTTCAAAAAGTGAAAGGTAATGGTCACTGCATTTGAAGAAAATAATAATCATAGCACATTAAAAATCATTCTGTATCTCATCTGAAATCAAACATTTGAGGATGATCTGCATAATACTCACTTTCTGAGCAAGAAATATTACTGTTGACTTGGGATCAAAAGTTCAAAGGTGAAACTCAATGTGACTGACACAAAAAGGTGGTTTCTGCACAAAAACTTCAGTTATCTGCATAGAGGAACATAGCACAAGTATATAATATGATATTCATGTTATTTTGTTAAAATTCATGTTCAGTATTAGTAACAGAGCAATCAGCATAAATTATCTGGGGTGATTATGGTGATGTAGTACTTTGCAATTGTGGGTGCTATTAGACAAGGTCAATATTTGGGGATGCAGTACATGTATGTCACTTAAGGATTAGGCACACACTGGTATATTTCAGATTCAGCATCCAAACCTGCTTGATGATGCATGACTATGTAAGTAAAGTGTTCTGTATATTTGATTACATTAGTCATGTGATCAACACAGAAATGGGTATATGGTTTGAACTTAATGGGAAATTGCTTGAAATATTTTGTCTTTTTTAAAATTTATTTTCACTAGGATTTATTTTCATTCTGCATCAGTATCACATTTAAGAAAGTGGACAAGTGCTATTAGCACAGAATTTGTTCTGTTTTGATTTTGAATTAAGCTGACTTTTTTTCAAATGTTAGTGTGCAAATTGCCTGTCCCCTGCTGTTTTTGAAAAGGTAGATTATTGATAGAGCATGACTTTGTATGATAATCAAATTTCATCATATCAAGTACCCCTATATTTGTTAAGAAGAAATTAATAATTAAGAACACATTTGATTTTATTGAATTTATTTACCAGGAGTGCCAGAAGGCAGTGTGAGCAAAGGGATTGCAGCTCAGAATGATGAAGGGTCTGAGAAAGGAGAGCCAAGACCCAGTGGGGCAGAGGGAGGTCAGTCAGAGGGACCAGGGGCCCATGCAGTTGCTGCAGTCATTGATGAAAAATTTCACTCCTTAGACTCAGAAGGCGTGGATAATAAAGGTAATTCATACATTATATGTTTACACAGTTTATGTGCAGTTTATTCATGTCCTGAATGATTAAAAGAATTACAGATTTAGCTCCAAACCTCATTTTCTCCATTGAATTGGACATGGTGACCTAACCTGCTTTAGATTTTGCTTTCCTTGTGCTGCCAGAAAGTGAGAGCAATTGAGCCTTCTTATAACTTATTCATGTATATATATATGATTCAAGGTCATAAAGTTATAAATAAGATTAAGCTAGGTGCATATGATAGGAATCACATAATTAATGATTGCTGCTCAACATGAGAAGGAGCAAAATACTGTGATGATATTGTTGTGTTCTTTTCTGTAATGGAAATGCTAAAATCCATGAGACTTAAACTTCCAGTATATCCCATCTTTGAAGAAGGAGTATGCATCAATGAATTCTTACTTTGGGTCATAAAGATAAGTAACGATGTTATCCTTGGTTGATCACAGCGATTTCATTTGAAAATCTCAACATCAGAACTTTATTTACTGTATTTTAATGTAACAATAAACCATCAATGCAAGAAGATCTTGTCTAATGCAAACTCATGATTTTATTCACATCTTGATGAAGTTAATAATTCACATACCTGCTAAACTTCAAAATGGCATCTATTAATTTATCTTTGATTACTGGCATTTGTGTCAATTCCATATCAGGTTACCTAACAATAAAAATAAAAACAATAATCATAACCATCATCATTATCATCACCACCACCATCACTATCACTTATATCATTCCCCAATTACTTAAAGTAATATATTAAGTTCAAGTTGATCTTGTGAACTTGAAAGAACAACATTAAGAAAAACCCAATTATTGATGAAATCAATATAAAAAATACCTATGTCTAAAAACAATACCACACATAATGGTATATTATCAGAAAAGAACATATATGGCAATAATTTAAGAAAGAAGACAAATAAGTATATAAATAAATGAATGTACGATGAAAATCAGTTTTAATAAACCTTATGCAAGCTACTGTAGCACTGTCAGTGCCGTATTTCTTTGTACTGTCTTTCTCATGTTAGTGTGAGTGGTGGCATAGTGAAATTCAGATTATGTTGTAGTGAAGGATCTTGTTCGCTGTATGGTGGCTGTTTGCCCAGTTTGACCTTTTGATTGTAATACATTAATAATAGCAAGGATCTAATTTAGACTGGTCCATTTTAAACATCAGATGTGTTGGTATTGGATGGGAAATCCCACCCAAAAGTCCAATGTTTAGGCATATTATAGAGCCTACATAGAGGACTGGTAAATATGATGTTGGCTGGTAGAACTCTTACTATGAAATTTAATATTCACATTAGTTGATAGTAATTTATCGGGTATCCTATTTACTTTTAATTCATATTGTTTTTAAAAAAAAAACATCAAAGAGACAGCATTTCAAAATTTTCAGTGATTTTAGTGAAGGTCCATGTAGACAAAGGGTAGAATAGTGGTTCAAGTTACAAGATTTGCAACTAAAAATTTGTGTGTGTGTGTGTGTGTGTGTGTGTGTGTGTGTGTGTGTGTGTGTGTGAGTGTGTGTGTGTGAACACTGTCCAACAGTCAATGTATGTATTAAGAGCTAATGGCATGTCAGCACAATACTGGCTATATGGTGCAGATTAAAATTGAAGTTAAAAAATGTGAAAATAAAAAATTGCAACATGAAAAATAATTTTGGAAATTAAACATTTTTAAAAAAAAAACAAAAATGCCACCCCTACCAGTTTAAAATATAAATACCAGATTTAAACATTGGAATTTGAACATAAAACTAGGAATATAAATTTTTATCCAATCAATTTATTGTAAGCAGTAAACCTTACTAATATATCTGGGTTTTTTATCTGAATGCCATGTGACATGCTAAAGTCAGTTGAAATAAGGCTGCAGAATTGTTGTGCTAATGCAATATTGTTGATTTCCATCACATTTTATTTCTAATATTTGTAGCACACCTTTACTTTGTTTTCGTCTTAGTGTAATCTTTATTGATTACCTTATATTCTGACATCGGACTTAAAGTTTCTCATTTTGAAAGTGCCAAACTGATTTGATTCCAGAAGAGTTAATTTTCAGTTACTAAATTTTGTACCAGAAGCACTTGGGTACACATTAACAAAAAATAGAGACATTACAGTCATTTCACTGATTTAGATATACCAGTATTCAAGTTATAGTTTGGCATTAAAAAATTGTATCTGACCATCAAAAAAAGTCAGAATCTAGCATTTTTGATTGTAATTATGTGTTCTGAGGTTTAAAATAGGAATGATTCTACCAAATCTAATATAGTAGATGGCTAAGAAATAAATGTAAAACATAAAATTCTTAAAATATTTTGCCCATTGGTCATTGTCTGGTGTCCATTGGTCAATATATGGTGTTCACTGGTCAGAATCTGAATACCTTAAGAATCATGATGTGGCAGCTAAAAAACATCACCACTTTTTAATTTATGAATTCTGGCATTTAATTAATATTCATGGTGTCATAAGTTTTCGGGATTTGCAATTGCTTCATATGACAGATTTATAGCTTACATGAAAAATGTTCCACATTATAAGATTACATAAACCAAAACTACATCCATGGATGTACTTATATATTAGATGATTATTTTTTACAAAATCACAAAAAGTGATCTCCATGTGATAAATTAACTTTTTGTATATGTCATGTTTTGCATTAAAGATATTTGGTACATGTAATTTAATTCATTGTGTTCTTTTCATATGTGAGATTGCTGTTTTGTACATAATATGGCCATCTTTACATGTGACAGGTATGATTCACAGTGTATAAAAAAAAATAACAGACTAATTTAAGGTCAGTCAGAAGCCTAATACTTAATCCATTGGACCTATAATTTAGGTTTAGTTGATGGTACAGATCAAGGAGAATGCAAATATGGAAATACATAGATGGCAAAATATAATGGTAGACAGACAAATCATAGTCAGTTTAACATGTAACAATAAAATAAACATTACTAAGGCTTTATTAATATAAACTATCCTTAGAAGAAAGTAAAGGTCAAGGTCATTTATGATCAAATCTGAGGCTAGGCACTTCAGAGAAAGATGGTTTAGTAAATCTCAAACAGTGAGGAGTAAGATATCCCAGTCAGACCTATGTCTAAGGCAGATAAAGATTGTTGCCAGTTGTCCCAGACAGATATGTAAATGCTAAAAATAAACCATTTTTCGTAATTAATATTTACTCCAAAATTGCTTTAAATAAAATATTCTTTTTAATCAACTTTTTGCTATCTGTTTTTAAATTTCTATAGTAACTAAATTGGGCTTAGTGATATAAAATTTTGAAATAGTCCTTTTTTTAAATAGGTCACTATGGGCTAGCATGATAGGTATTGTAAACACAGTAGAACATATCATGGTACCAACTGTTTTGTCCCCAGACCTTAATCGGATGATTTTTCTCCATTTTAAAGCAGAATTCCACTTTTATCAATCAAATTTTTCTTGATATAGTCTGGGTTTTTTTATATCATCTTCGATCCAGATAATTTTTTTTTAAACAATTGGTCTATCTGGTCCCATTTCACAGCGACCCTTGTGAAGTATTTGTTCCATATATTAGTTTAGCACATGACTATAGGGAAATTTGGTCTATTTTGTTGTCTTTAATACATATACACCTTTAGCATACACACAATATAGCACTACTCATATAGCAAACACAGGACATAAGGACCTTTGGCAAAGGTCACTGAATATAAAAAAATGAAGTTTCCTAATCTGGTAATTGAAATCAGAAAGCGCAAACCCATCTTTCAGAAAAATTCTAGGGACATAAAAATACCCTACTCAAATTCGGGTTTTAAAATTCTTTTGCTAAATTCAATACACTTGCAACACCTCAAATGGGGGATACATGAAAACATAAAAATAAATTTATATTTGGGGGGGCAGGCATCTGTCTGGTGCCCCTCCCAAAGTTTATAAGGAAACTGAACTCTAGAGGACTGGTATTATGTGACCTATGCAAGAAAGATCTGAATTACAGTAATCATGGTTGGAAGAGTTTGGAACAGCACCTACAAAAGAAGTTGCATATGGAAAAAATGAAACTCAGATACTGGCATATCAACTGGTTCTGTCCAGTGGAGGAAAAGACAAGTGAATGTATGGGATTATTTGTATATAGTTGATGTACTTGATTTATTTTAAAGATTTGTTATGAAAAGAGATGTTTAATATGTTTGCTGCAAAAATTGACAAATTACGATGTAAACACTGACATGAAGATAAGGTAACTAAGCATCAATAACATTGGATAGCAAATTCATGTGCCAATAAATATTATGAAATTATTCAAGTCAAGTTTAATATTTTTGGTAAGTTTATTAGTTTTTCAAATGATTATTTTATTTTTGTTATGATCATAAGTTGCACCAGGATTAGTACTTTATGATTTTAAAATGTGTTTTTGGCAGGGGGCCTTTAGCCCCCTGGATCGGGGGTGCTGCCCTTTGAGACCCCATTGGGGGAGGACTCCCAACCCCCAACCCATCTTTTTAAAAAATTTCAGCTTTTTCTTTTTTTGAAAGACCAAAATCATATCTGCTTAATATTTGGTAAAATAAATTGGCTTTGTATTCTTCCTCAGCATGCATGTCACACACTAACAGAGAGCAATATTAGATTGTCAGATTGACATGGACAGAACTAGGTGTTCCATTGCATTTAAGAGAGATAACTCTGCTGGGTCTAAACAGGACTAAGAGTTATCCAGTTACAAAAGATGCATTTTCATGATGTTATCTCACATTTTCTAAAAATCATTAAAAATATAAAACATGATGTAGACATGAATTAACATAATTTCACATGTTGCCAAGAGACTGGACTTTTTTATAGCCTGACAGAAACCTTAGCTCTTACATAATGCACCAATTACAACTAATTTTGTTATTTATTTCTGAATACAATGTTACTTGCACCTTAATCTGCACCCATCTAGGGTTGTACAGTTGGTACCATTATACCTACAGCCAACATAAAGTTTTTAATAATCTATGATATAGCTCAGGACTGTACAAGTAACAAGTGTACTTAGTCCCACTTATCAAAAACAATTGTATGAGGTACCAAGCTATGTCTTTTTTTAATGTATATGCAATGGTTGTTGAACTGTTTCAACTGCTGTGTTCAAATTTGTGTTTTACTACCAAACTACACTTTAGGAATAAAATGAATTGTTATAACTGTGAATTGTGCTTTATTATCTCAGCACTTATTGAACTCTACATGGATGATATGGGATAAATCACACTGTGACATATTATGTAATAACCAGGTCAAAGGTCAGGACTTTTTTTTATATTTTGCTTGGATGACAGAAAACTTTACATTAAAGACAGGTGGGCATGTCCAAATTTTATTGTAAAGTATAAAATTTGAACACTCTACACTGAGGCTCTTAACCCTCAGTCCTTGTACAAAGGTCAGCCTATTTGTAACACAAATAGAAAGCTTTCCTGGTTTGTGTAGAGAATAAAACCTGTACCGCAAGATAGTAGATCACAGCTTCTAAGCATTAATGTTGGATTTGTGGTGAAATTTAGGTAATAAAGTAAGAAAAGTAAAATGGAGATAAAATCCAAGGTAAGTGTGGGGGGTGTAGCTTATGATAAATGAATGAAAATAAACAAAAGCTGCAATGAGAAAAAGGAGAAGAGAACGTTTGATGACTGTACCTTAAACAAATATGTGTAGGCAGTGTTTCATTGGTCCAAGGACAGTCCAAAGGCGCCTAATATACTAAGGTCCCATGCAAGCATCACATTTTTAAGTGATGCAGTCTACTTTCTCATCTGAATAAAAGGGTTAATACTTTGGATAATACACCGTATTTGCAGGCCTATAAAATGATACTTTTTTCCCAGAAAATCTTAGCTTTGTTGTATACTCCAAATTGACTTGTATATAGATTTTGTTATCCAAATTACTTATCACATGTCACATAACTTTTCATATAAAATTCCAACAATAATGTGTAAAAACATATTTCATTTTGGTGAAGAGATTGCATATGAAAAAACTTAGGAATCCACACTGATGATTTGAAACAATTACATGATCATCAGTATTAAAATTAACGTATATCAGATGTAATTGTGCTAAATGATTATGTATTAGTATACATTGTTTTTAATATATGTTTAAATTTGATACAGGTGCATTAGAATTGACATTAGTTAGAAGATGAGCAACCTTGACAGACGTATTGCATCACAATTTTATAATTGCAGCTCATAAGAGAGAGAGAGAGAGAGAGAGAGAGAGAGAGAGAGAGAGAGAGAGAGAGAGAGAGAGAGAGAGAGAGAGAGAGAGAGAGAGAGAGAGAGTCTTTATTGTTCACTTACTTGATGACTGTGATCATACATGGTAAATCATACTCCATTATCAACTAATACCACTAGGTAATCAATTCCTTCTAGTTTTAGTTACCACTTTCATTGTTCAAGAATTGTATGGCTTTGTAGCAGTATGTATATGCTAATTAAATATGCTACTGCTGTAGTCAGGTATTTGGCAGACTAGATCAGATTAGTGAGGTATTATGAAAATGGTACCAGATAATGAAATAAACACTTTGTGTTACTGGTATAAATTTCTCAACCAGTGATATCTTTTGAACTTGGCAATAGGTACAACAGCAAGTAATATATAGCATGAGAAAGATAAGAAATGGTTGCTGTCTAAGTACAGGAAGAATAAATGCAATTTTAAAAAATAATCTTATTTTTTGGGAACGGAGAGGTTGTTACACTTGCAAAGAAAATTAGACATCATACAAAATGGTTGTTCTTGGGATTTAACCTAGTAAATGGAGTCTATAAGGATATAACTAATGTGACTATTTAAACCCAGGAGTATGGTATGTATTTTCATAGTTTACTTTTTCTATTTAATTTAATAATGTTTTCTCTCTTTGACAAAAGCTTCTGCTAAACAGGGACATTAAAGTGAAGAGAAAAAACCCACAAAGGCCTGGAATCTCTCTTTCTTGCATATATATTGGGCCATATTTTATTATGATCATGAGTGCAAGAAAAATGCAAGGGAATAAATATGCATCTCTCTCTATATGTCTCTTCCCACCCCCAAAAAACTTTAAAGATGTGGGAAAAGCATTTTAGCATCAATGCTGGTCATCTGAAACACCATACATTGATACTTTTACTATTTATGAAACCAGAAGTTATTATAGTTCAATTATTATTGACATAGCATCATAAATGTTATCTAGTCTGTAAATTTTCAGGTCAGCATCATACTATGAGCTAAAAGTAAATAATACATTTAAAATATTTTATGTGAAACAAATTAGGTACTTTTAGTTACATTTATTGATCTAGACCAAAAAGGTTACTGAGTAGCAGATAGAATATAATTTGCGATGCTTTGAGGAATGAAGTGAAAAAGTGGGAAGGAATACCCTATCTTTGATAAGTTACCTAATATTACTTGTACAAGACTATTCTATATGATACAAATTGATCTACAACAAGTGAACCTACAGTGTTCTCTGTCTTGGTTCATGGCATGCTTTACAAGAACAAGATTGATTCTTTTTATACATAATTTATTATCATTAACAGGTAAAATGGTCAACATGTTTGACTAAAGTCATCTTTATTATTTTTTACATAATTTATTTTGTTGCATGTATGCCAGTCTTGGGGTTGACTACACAACATAAAGCCATCAGGCAATACAAGTCTCTGTCTGCCATAGCTATATTAATCAAAAGATCCTCTCCAAAGCCAGCATGTGTTATTTTCTGAAGATTTCATACACTTTATTGTTAAAAGACTGTTGATATTGGGACAAGAAATCTTAGCATCCATTTGCTTACTACATCACCCTGGTATAGTTTATATATGACACCTACATATTTGCATTTATATGGATACACTGCAATGCTGTTCTTCCCTATATAAGTATCACAGTGCAGATTGCTTTTCCATAGACCTGAATGATAATGTTTGGTGAAGTAAATATACTCTCTATCCTGAGGTTGTACAATTGGCACTGTTATACCAGAAAGGATAATAGTTATACAAAGACTCTCAGAAAATAGTTCCCATGTCTTGGGCCTCAGGAAAAGGCTTCTGTTTTCTACCATTAGCTTTTTTCTTAACTTTTATCCTAGCTGAAGCAATTCATTTGTTTTTGCTTTTTAGCTTAAGAACTCTATACAATGATAATAGTAGAAAACTTATAGATCAGTATTAAAGATTAAAGATGAAATATGCTTTGTTTTTTCATTAAAAGAATGTATGAATATTTATGTAATTTAAAGCTTCTTAACTAGCAGAGACAGTAGAATATCAGTTGTTGATGAACTTATTATTCAGTATAAAAATGTTGTCATTAACACACATTTTCCATTTGCTTCCATTATCTGGCCCTATTTAGCTAGGAGAGACAAAACACTTTGTTCGAAATGTGTAGTCCAGCATGACCTATGCTCAGAATAACTTGAGGGTGGTTATCACTTTAATTGCATTTGCTTCTTTAAGTTTGTGAATAATTTCAATGAAAAATTTATCAGCATGCCAGGTGATGTTTTTAAAATGCACCTTTCAGTGCCACTTTCAGTCTTTTTTAGTAACTATTACCAATTAGTATTTTTAATTTGATGCTTTATTTTGGGGGAAATGGAGGCTGTTTCAACATTACACAGTTGCATTTCACTATAACAAAACTTTGTACAAAACATTATAATAAGATTATAATGAAATCTTGATTTTTCATATTTTATTATTTTCCCAAATCTGTGGAGAATTTTCTCAGGAAAACAGAACAAAATTCTTTGACTTTTCAAACTGTGTAATTTCTTTCAGATAATGAAGAGTTGGAAGAGGAAAACAAAATGCTGAAGGAACAGACAACATGTAAAATCTGCATGGAGAATCCAGTTAGAGTAATTTTTCTTCCATGTGGCCATTTTGTCTGTTGTGAACTATGTGCACCAGCCTTTCAAAAATGTCCAATATGTCGCAAACATATTCAGCAGTTTGTCAAAACGTTTCTCTAAAGATAGTAACTTCTTTACAAAAATATTAGAGAGGCATATACTTTATTATATATATAATGAGAAAACAGATTTTAAATTTTCCAACTTATACATGTCTGTAAATTTCACCCCTCTGTAATAAAACTTTACTCAATTCCTGATCTTACTCAGAAATATTCTGACCAATCAAAAATCTTCATTTTGAGTAAGATATCCCAGTCTGACTAGCATTTAGTACTCAACCAAGTAAAGTTTTATGGCATCAGGTACAGATACATTTAGATCTTGAAAAGACAAGATTCAATCAAAATAAATACATCTCTCTTAAAGTAAGTTTTATGGTATCCATGATGATGCTTGCATTATACACCACTCCCTTGATAACTCACACCCTGGTAACATGTGAACCCACTTATAAGGTTGTGTCAGGTGTTCATCCCAATTTTAAAACCAGAAAATGCCAACAAAATTGATCTCTAGTTGTTGAACTTGAAAAAAATCTTGATCAAAATTGGTAACTGAAAGTTTGATATATTGCTCGTTTTATCATTGAAAATGGTAGATATGACCTGGAAATGTTTAATCAACATTATCAGATATCAAATTTAAAAATAAGTCATAAAGAATGTTACTCTTTCTTTCCAATTGTAATAAATGATATTCAAGGAAATTTCAATCAATGAAAATGTCACTTATGCCTAGTGGAGGCAGTACTTTAATAAATTAATACCCATTAAATAATTTGTTAATGATTTAAGTTTGTATTCTAGTTCTATCATTTAGTTCCTGTAAAGTGTAATCATCATAAATGCAATGTATCCTCTTGTAATTAAACGTAAAATGTGTTAATCTACCAGCAACAGCTATATCCACAAGTGTTTCTCTGAGAACCTAATAAAATCATGACCTTGTTTTGATATTGGATGAGTGGAAGTATTTGTTGTATTGTTGCCCTAAATAATGCCTTTCTATTATCACAATAATCATGTTTTTTTAATCAAATAAAGGAGGAATAAACAAAAAAGTTAAAAGGCATACAAATCCTACATGCTTAAAAACCAGTGGCCCCAGTCGGCATGTTGGGAACCTCATTTCAGTTGATAAATCAAATACAGTTATAAATGATATTGTGTATGCAATGTAATTAAACTACCTTAAACTAACCTACTCAATCATAACTGTGATTAAAGATAATAAGACAACCATTGTGGGAAAGAGAAATTTTAAAAAATTCTGGAATTTGTACATAGAGATATCCTGAAGGATGATCAGAAGTTTCACTGTTACTTGCAATGAACTTGCTGCATCAATATTTTACTAATTGAACAATTCAAAAACTGAGTTGCAACATAGATGATTGTCTCATGAAATGTTAAGATCTTTTGATCAAAAGGAATTTTGCTTCATAGTGTATCTGCAGTTAGTCTGGTTCCATGCTTTGTTGACTCCTTGTTTCACAAAATTCTATTCTACACCACTCCAGAAACCAGACTAATCAACAAAACAAAATGTCGTGATGTAATATATGAACGTTTTTGCATACAATGTTGCTTTTTGAAACAGGTTGGAATGATGTTATCGAGCTTTCAGATGTTGGACACTTTGAAAACAAGAGTAATTTATACAGAATAACTAACAATTTCATCTGAAAAAGCACTTTATTGACAAGTATTCTAAACATGATTATTAAACAAGGATTCAGCCCAATTCCCCTACCACCTCCAATGTCCTGGTTGCCAATATATATATATATATATATATATATATATATATATATATATATATATATATATATATATATATATATATATATAGAGAGAGAGAGAGAGAGAGAGAGAGAGAGAGAGAGAGAGAGAGAGAGAGAGAGAGAGAGAGAGAGAGAGAGAGAGAGAGAGAGAGAGCGTCTCAAGGTATATTCTTGAACCTAATTAAGTTGCCTGCTGCTTTAAATGCTATTAATATGTTATTATTGTTGTTTTATTTTTTTAATTATAGAATTCAAGATGTCTTAATTATTTTTTCTAGTCTGATTGTTTTGTGTTGTATATTCCCCATTTAACATAATGGACATGGTGGTAGTTTCCTTTAGATGTATCTGTTAAATGTCAATTACCCAGTCAACCAGACAGCATGTAAATATTTGAACATCATGCTTTGTATTCCCATAGTCTTTATTTGTACCCATTCCTTCCAAACTGATAACCATTTTATATACTTGTTACTAAATTTAGCTCTTTTACATGTTTTCATTATTCAATGCTTTATTTATTAAGGTCATATTTTTATCTTGCTTTTTCTTCCATATTTTTATCTTGCTTTTCCTTTCATATTTTTATCAAATCACTGTATATTTGATTTGCATTGAAAGACCATGCCATCTGCCAAAATAAGATGGTCTCTCAAGACATGTCGTCTATTATTAGATCAAAATACTATATAATCAGTCTGTACTTTGAAAACCAGATCTCTTAGGATAGTAGGTCTCTCATAGCAGTGGTCTTTAAAATCTGGCTTACTGTACTTAAGTACATTTTAAAAATGGTGTTCACCTTTCTTAAGGTACAACCAAACTATCATGTATATACTCCTTCCCATTTGAAGTTCTTTCTCTATATCAAATTTCTTATTATGTTTACTATATTTTCCTTCTTTTTTGAATTTAAGGTGTGAAATACTTTGTCTTCTCCCACATCATTATGTATTTACATGTATTCCTTTGAGAGGTTATGCATTTTTCCTCACCATATAAAATGTAATTTCAATTTTATCAAGCATATTATAATCAAAGTCTGTTTATTTTATAACTTACCATATTCTGCTGCATATATACATTTGTGTTGTATTGTTTAAGTTGTATTTAATTATAATCAAGATCATATTTCTATGTTATTCTATACTTTCTGAAAATATCTGTTTGAAGTTAGATTTTATTGCCATTTCTCAAAACTTTTAAACATTTTGTGTTCTTGCATGTTCATAAACCATAATGGTTCCCATTCCAGTTTCCAGTTGGTAATATTTCTGATACTTGATCCTGACACTTTTCTGAAGTTATATTATCTGTTTTTCTAAATGTCTAAATGAGTAGTCATCTCCTATAAAATTTGTTGGTAATCTGCATGCTTATTTGTTGTTTTTTGCCATTTTTCTAATGAATACATTATTCTACTTGCTTTAGTGTTAATGGGTTTGTTATTTGTGTTTTTATCAATGGTGTTTTTATTAATGGTGTAAAAGATGCATAGAGTAGAGAATAACATTTTAAAGCTATATCTGCATTGCTTGATTCTGCCATGTCCACATGTATCTTTTCACAGAGCCATCAGTTGCAAATTGTAAAATGCAGTTATCATACATATTTATTGGTATATATGTGATACAATATTGAGTTTAAAGTAAATACATAACAACTAGTTGTAGCATTAAATCGAGATGCAGGAATATGGTATGAAGCATCACTAAACCTCTCCCTCGATAACTTCTGAGCCTGCATATAACATGGGTCCCATTTCTTTTTTTCTGGAATATACCAATTAATTGGCTCCAGTTTGCTGAACATGAATAAGCACATGATCAAAACTAATTAATGCAATTTTGATATATATTGCTCACTTTCTTGAAATCTGATTGAACATCATGAAATTCACAATGGTTAATAAGGTGTACTATATTTTGTTACATTTTCTATACTAAACATTTCAGTACACTGTAAATAACAATATTGTAAATAATTTTTATTCTGGAAAATGTCAGTAATGCCTCCTGCTGATAGCACTTTAAGAAATGCCAATTAAAATAGTTTTGTGAAGTGAAATTATTGTTTATGTTGTACCTTTAATTCAGTTTCAGTGTAATTATTATATATGTTATTTGCCCTTTGTATTTGTGTAAAAAGTGTAATTTTATCATCATATCTACGAGAGTGAGCATTGCTGAGAATCTAATTTTGTGGCAATTGTGTTTTTTCTCTGATTTACACAAACTTTTAATGTATTGTTTCAGGCAATTAAAATTGGACTTGTTTTGCATTATCATGTTAATCATATCTTTTGTATCAAATAAAATAGAGCAGAATATTAAACAATCATACAAATCCTACTAACATAGTGTTACTTCAACACATTTCAATTGACCAGTTGAACACTATTATAAATATTATTATATTGGTAAGAAGAAGTATCATACAATAATGTGTGGTTTATCCTGTTAATTCACAAATTTGATCAATGATTGCAAGCAAAGTAAGCAAAATGATTATTTTGTGCAGGAAATCCTGCATTTCACAGATATAGTTCATTATGTAGAAATGTACTCCAATTGTTATAGTGAATTTAAGCTTTCTAAATTGGCACTAGGAGGTGTTTTGCAAGGATGAAATGTTACTATTACTTGCAAGGAAATTGTGGCACCAGAATCTACTGTCAGAAGAGTGTTTTAAAAAGATTGAATTTCATTCTTGACAGTTGTTGTTTCATGAATTAAAATGTACCTATCAAATTAAAATATACTAACTGACTACATCCACATTCACTTGAAATACATAGTGCACAGTTGTCATAATTATACAAGGGATGTGTCTTGAAATCTTGCAGTAATGTTTGTGGTGATCTTTTAAAAGTTGGTTATCTTGAACATAAAGGTAGTTGTACAGAAAGGTGGACATATTACAAAGACTATTTTATTGCATTTTCCAAGACAATTATAAATTAATATGAAACCATTGAAATTGTTGTTGATAACAGATTGATTCATCCCCTGAATGTTTTCTTCCTTTGTTACATGTCTTGCCTATACAAAAGTAACAATAAAAGAGTGAAGCCAGCAAGCTTTGTAAAATTTGACAAATAGTTCATTTCCCTAGAAAAACAAGGTACAAATAAGAAAAAGGTCTTAGTTAATCAATTAAATCCAAAATTAATCCAAAAATTTAAAAATATAAGTCCTATCAATAAAAAGTCCTAAGTGAATTACAGTTTGAATCCTGAAAAAATTCCAAGATGGAAGGTGATGACATCCTCGATAGTCTGCATTTTCCTGATGTGTCTACAGTTCTTTGTTGAATGACTAAGTATAATATTCCAGTTTCAATTTCAATTAATTTTCAATAATGTCTTTGTCCAAGAATTCTGTTGAGCACTAGTATTTTAATTACTTTAAATTGAATAAAATATAAAAAAATTCAACTGAAGCTGGGCACAACAAAATACCTTTGAGCTTCAGAGGTTTAATGTGCAACTGTCTTGATTCTTACCATAACATAAGTATTAACCCTCTATAAAAATGCAAAACAGATTCCCGGATGTGATCATGTGATCACGTGGTCATCTTACCAGAACAGACACAGAAACATTTACATGCCTAACATCACATACTCTAGTATAATCTCATACGTGACACTGGTTCTGAATCTAGGTCAGAAAAAGATACAATGTTTTTCCTACTGGCTGTTTATCAGGTGTAACAGAATTTAATTGAATTTCTAAAATAAAAATCAAATCCAGTAAACAAAATTATCAATACAGTAACATATAATTGAAAACAAAATAAAAAAATTTAAAACAAATAAGTAATTAAACATGACACTTCCCCAAACAATAGTAAATGAATGCCTTCATTCCATTCTTTACCCGTATCAAGACAATTTGATCAAATCATATTTTTAAAGTCTCAGGGTAATAGGCAGAAAATTTGAATTGTTGGATGCCTAATTTGTACATAACTTGCTGGAAAATTCCAGACATAAAATTTGACTCTTGATCAGATTGGACAGATTTGGGAATGCCAAACTGAGTAAAGAAAATGTTATCAAATGTGTTACTATTGTTTTAGTTTTAATATTCCTCAAAGGAATTGCCTCTTGGATTCTTGTTGATGCACACATAATGGTCAACAAGTATTGGTTGTCTGACTTGGTCTTAGGTAAGGAACAGACACAATCTACCCTTTTTTTGCTAAATGGTTCATCATAAGCAGGAATAGGTTGCAGATGAGCCTTAGATTGGGTTTTCCTACCTTTTGACAAGTATGACAAGATCTGCATTATTTAAAAAAATCAATTTTAATGTTTGGCCAATATAAGTGATTTAAGATCTTGTGATAAGTCTTATTAATCCCTAAATGACCAGCTAAAGAAGTTTCATTGGCCAAACAAAGAATGTCCTGTCTGTAAGAATTTGGAACTACAATTTGATAGTTCACTTACCACTCGTCACCAGTAGGTACCCCGGTAGGTCTCTATTTTCTCGTAAGAATTCCATGATTAAATAAATAACAGACAGGTACTTTAGTTTCTTCATTTTCACTATTGGCTCTTAAAATAACAGATCTCGGCATCGTTTTTCTGTTCGACGATAAGTAATTGTCGTTTTTCATCCTGATTAGAATTCAGAGAATGAGTAGTTAAAAGACGATCAATACATTTTGATTTATCCAAGGAGTGGCAGTAACCTCATCAAAATTCTGTCAGCGAAAAGAATACTTTCCTAATCAACACCATTCTCTAGAGCTTTATTTGCCATAGCTTTTGTAACTGCACAAGTTCGGTATAAGTCAGGCAATTTTGTTTACAACAGGATCGGTTTTCTGAACCAAACAAGGCTTGTCAGTTACAAGTGGATTAACCACAATCGTATCTTCAGTAAGGTCATTGTCTAATAATAAATGAATGCCCTCAATGGGTAAACAAAACAATGTTCAGACTGTCATCGGTCCTGAAATTAAGTCTGACGACAAATTTACAGAATGGAGAGGAACATTAACAAAGCCGCACTCTAATCCCTGAGTAAAAACACTCTCATTTGAAGAAGACTTCTCAAAAACAGGCAAAGTAGCTAATAATAAAATATTCTGAGAAGCTCCTGTGTCACTTAAACTTTTAATAGGGATTGTGTTGACTGAATTATTCATGAGTGATATATAACCCCTCGACAAGAATGGTTCATAATTCTCCATAATAAAATCAGACGTTGTTTTTTAGACCCAACAAATGTATTGCTTTCAATATATGACCGACCTTGACCTCTTAGAAATAAGAGAATTTGGAATAGGTAAGTCTTGATTCTGATGCTTATTTTTTAATTTGTAACAATCTGAAAAAATGTATAATTTCTTCTTGCAATAGGTACATGAAGGAAAAGATAAGAACTTCTGATCAATCTTATCAGAAACTTGATTTCTAAAAGTTGTACCAGATTTAAATACTTTTTTCTTACCAGAAGACTGCTGAGTGGAAGACTTGCTTGCAAAAGAAACTTTATGAGCTAATGAATACTCGTCAGCAGTACGAGCAGAACGTGCTAAAGTTTCGACCTTACGCTCATCAATGTAATTATTAATGTTACTATGGACACAGTTCTTGAACGTTTCGAGTAATACGAATTGTCTTAGATTTTCATAATCTTTATTTTCCTTTTTAGAAGAGCACCACCTATAAAATTGTCATGCTTTTTTCCAATGCAAATTCGAAATAGGTCTGGTCAGTTGATAAATCGAGAATTTCTAAAACCTTGTCGATATTCTCGAATACTCATAACACTTTCAAATGTAGTCTTTAATCACATCATAATCAGCACCCTGATGTAGTGACAGTGAAATATAAATATCACAACTTTCCCAGTAAGTATGCATTGTAACAATATTGTCCAGAACTCTTGTATACTTAGAAAATTTCAGTAATGTTCTCAAAATTAAGAAAATATTGACCTACTTTATTTTTACAAAAAATGGGTGCTATATTGGTATTTCTTAAAACATCAAACGTGTGTGTTTCGGTGAGGGGAAGTCAATTTTCCAGCTCTATTTCTTTTAATCTAATCTGAAATTCCAATTTTTCCTTTTCTTTTTGCATTTGCCTATCTTGTTTTTATTTCTCAAATTGCATCTCTCTCTCTCTCTCTCTCTCTCTCTCTCTCTCTCTCTCTCTCTCTCTCTCTCTCTCTCTCTCTCTCTCTCTCTCTCTCTCACTCTCTCTCTCTCTCCACTATCTTTTAGCATCTTCATTTCTAACTGAAACTGAATCTATGTTAACTCTAACTCCAATATTTTCATATCTGATTCCATTTTCAAAATTTATAACCAGTCCTGGGTAGAATTCAAAATAGTCTCAACTTTAGATATATTGTAAAAAAAAAAAAATGTTGATTTCACTAAATATTTCTAAAATGTGAAATAATACATATCTCCAAAACCCTGAACCTAATTAACATGTTTACGTGAATTATAATTCGGTTAATAAACTCATACACATAGAGAATAATGAAGCTCTTATTAGTTGTTTACATAAATGAGATAAAAAAAAAAGTCAACCAGAAATGAATTTGATTTTGTCAAGTCCAGCAAACACTGTTACATTACAATTACATGTAATGAAATTTAAAAAATTCAAACTAAGAGACAAAGAATTAAATTAAATATACATAACATAATTGAACCATCGACAAAGGCTTGAGTGAGTTACCTTCGATGAAGGCGCATGTTAGCTAGATAGTAAATGAAAAGATTCAATTTGTTTCTTGTACAAAAATCTATAACAGTCTGTGTAACATATAATGGAGTAAGAACAGACGGGAAAAAGGAAATTATGGTAATATTTAGCGGAAGGAATACAGTATGAGACCAACTGGTCGTATCTTGCAGTCTGGAATTTCCGAATTTCAAAAGACGTATTTTGCGAATGTTTTGGTTACAAAACATCCATTTGGGTCCATTGGAAATATAAGACTATTTACTGAATCATTATTTGATTGGGTATGAAAATTGCTTATCTATATACAGTAGTTTAGGAAAACATAATGGAAGTTGTGAATGAATGATTCTTTACAACTGTTAATATTTACTGCATTCATATTTTCAGTATCAAAGCTTAGGTCTGCGCTAGCGAGAAGGTATAATAATGATGAAGTTACTCCAAAACCCAGGCTATAATGTGTAAAGAATCCAAAACCCAGCTCTGAATGTATGCGATAGCATCCTGCTCGAGGACTCTTCAACGTAATCGTCCACATGCACTATTAGAAACTCGTGTGAACGATCATATCGTACTGATAGAAATGTCGATATTGATTGGAAAATGTCAGAGTTCAGCAATAGTTCCAATATTACAAGCCTGCTTTAGTTGATGCAGTTTAAATTTCGCGACTTTAATAGCGCCTGAATTGCAGCCATTTCTATCCCAGTCGATAAAAAGATTTGAAATTTTTATATTGAAGATTATTCAGCCCCAAAGAAGTGTATAGGTTTGTTTATCACGCTAAACACATCTCAAAGATCATTGGTTGGAATATCAGCTGTTTTAACGTTTTGTTTTGTTTCACATCCTTGTTTAATACTATTAAGAGACTAAACGGATTTGCGGACGTATTACTCCAGTTTTAGGACATAGGTGTCACATATTTTACATATTAAAGACTTGCACGGTGATTCTATGTTTTATTGTCTTAAAAACATAATGTTTTCAAAATATTCGCAAAGCTGTAAAGTTTCCATTTTTGAATATTTGTGTGTTTTAATGGAGGCTTTATAAATGAAAAGCGTACCCGCTGTTCAGTAATTTTGCCGAAATTCAAATTGAAACTTGTTCATCAAGTCCTTTTCTTCTAAACAAGTTGAGTCTTGTATTTTTATTTAAATGAATCAACAGCCAGATAGTACAATACTTAAGTAGTTATTTAGATCCGATTTGCACCATCTCTAAGTTCTAACCAGTAATATATGCTGCGATAGGGCTAAGAGGTTCCTACATAGAAACTAAGTGTTAATTGTAAGAATAAAGTTGTATGCGTTTATTTGGAAATAATCCATTATTGAAAACTATATTGAATAATCTATAGTACAGATCTTGCATAAATGCAATGAATATTTAAACATCTATTACAGATTAAAATCGCATTAGTACAGTGCTCCTCTTGTAAGATTTTGTTTATGGATGTAATAATTAATTTTGTGGTGATTAATTCACATACAATTATATTTGTTTCCCGATTCGATTTTTATTTCTCTACCATATAATCTGGGGCCCCGAGTGGCCGAGTGATTTAAGGCGTTTACCATTCCGGATCACTGACAACTCATCTTTGTCTGCGTAAGCTTCAGCTAACGTGGGTAGGTGAGAGAGCTTGCCAGTTGCTTTTGTTTTTTCCGGCTTCTTCTTACACCATTTATACTTGCCGCCATATATAGCCTATCTTGTGCTGAAAACGACGTTAAACCCTACAACAACAACAACAACAACAACAACAACAATCTACAATAATGATTGATAATTTGGAGGAATGTGTATGAAATAGTGTCATCTTTTATTTTAAAAAAATAGACCATGATATTTACGGCAAGTTTCTATTGAGATAATTTTATAATTGTTTAGTTTTCTCTTCTGTCATAGTTAACAATTTCCAGTTTTCAGTTTTGTAGAGGTCTTTGTTGCTAGATTGGTTGATTCATGAGATAAGTCGAATTACTGCATAAAAATCGGTTGCGACATAGTAGGTTTGTGGGTTGTCTAAAATGTTAGCAAACTGAAACGACGACTTGTCTGTCCAAACATATCTTCCATAACACTCGTTTCCTTTGTTAATGTTTACTTTGTGGCGTTGACTTATGCATGTGTAAATCAATAGAAGTGTATACGGGGCAAGGGATAGATAAATATGTTTACGAGCGTAGGTTAAATTAATTTATATAAGACGTAAACCGATCAGCAAATAAAATGTCGATAGTGCAATATCCAGTATATTTATAACATGTAATTCTACCTTATATATCACCGACATTCTTTGCAACTGAAATACCAGTATTGACTCGAATCGGCGCAAGCCACTTACGGAAGAGATTAGTACTTGTGTCTGAATTATTTCTCACCTGACAAATGCGAGCTATGCTTGTTAAATAATAAGAGAGATAAGAGGTACGTTGCTCTGAGTCATCGTTGATTTTATTGTGTTACTGAGCTGATCCGTCTTTCTTTTAAATCACTATTGGCTTATCCTGGATAAAAATTACCAAAGCTTACATTTAAATATTTGTGCCCTTCCACCCTTTTTCTCCTGTTAAGGTCCCTATGAGTTATGACCCGTGAATGGACATACACCATACGAATCTCTGGATCTTTCTTTGTACACTTAGTCAAATTCTTCCCGCAAAAGTTTAAAAGGTACATAAGTACCACCTATTTATTTATTTAATTATCTATTTGTTATTTACTTTGTTTATCCAACTGTTTGTACTGTGTCATTCGGAGCTCATTGTTTGAGTTAGAATTCTTATATTACGTCACCTATTTACATAAAAAATGCTCTCTGCATGTTTTTTAACTAGTTCATGTGCTGAGCACTACATTTGGGTTTCAATGACCTACCTTCAGTGTTTTATTAACAATTTTTTGTTAATAATATTTAACTCTAATTATCTTACCTGTTTAAATATTGCCAACAAAAAAGACACCGAGAGGCACACCGTATGATGGACATATCTAGAGCAACAAAACAAGATAGACGTGACCTAGTTTCAAAGAATTTTATTTTTTGTTAAAATGTTAGTATCCATGCAATAATTTAAAAAATATGTTTACCTGTTTTCTTCAAACTGAAACTAAGGTATTTATCTTTAGAATGGACACGTGTTGCACACCAAAACTGGCCAATACATTACGAGATTTTCTTATAAACGGGCTAAAAATTTTAAATAGATTTTTTTCTCCAGTTTGCACCATTTATATTACGTTATCTATTAAAATTTAGGTTTGTGTAGCACATATTGTACATCAAAATGCCATACATTTCAGAATTTTTTTAAAAAAAGGCTATAATTATGTTTTGGTTCTAAGTCCAAAACTTTTGCACCTTTTATTTGCCTAACACACTAATTGTTTTTCTTATTATAAAATCAATTCCCATATTACAAGTGGATCTTGGTGGCAACATTTTTGACATATAAATTGGTAGAGGAGATGTAATGACATGTACCTCTACTATATATTTGTCTATTTCGAAATGCAAGGCGTACGGATTTAGATGGTTCTCTCTTTCTCTTTCTCTCTCTCTCTCTCTCTCTCTCTCTCTCTCTCTCTCTCTCTCTCTCTCTCTCTCTCTCTCTCTCTCTCTCGAAATGCAAGGCGTACGGTACGGATTTAGATGGTTCTCTCTCTCTCTCTCTCTCTCTCTCTCTCTCTCTCTCTCTCTCTCTCTCTCTCTCTCTCTCTCTCTCTCTCTCTCTCTCCGCTTCATCAGTAGGCCTATAGGTATGTATCTCTCTCTAGTCTTTATATGATATAGCAACCAACAGGCTGGTGCACATGAAATGTAAAATAATACAAAATGTAGCCTTATGTTAACATCGAATGATGATATGATAACCTATCAAAATTTATTTCTCTGATTCTTACGATAATTGGCAGGAAGAGCTTGAATAATGCAGAACCGAATGTAGATTTTAGTTATTATCGTAAATATTTATCATTAAAAGTCTATAAACGTGTATAGTGTAGTGACTATGTAACACCTATGACACAACGTTTTACTGTGACTCCTTTAACAAACATTTCCATAATAATGACGACCTTTCATTCAAAAAGAGAAGGTAAATCATTATATATATATATATATATATATATATATATATATATATATATATATATATATATATATATATATATATATAAAGGACAATGGTGAATTATATTTCATACAGTAAAGGGTTTTTTAATAAGGTCTTTCTGTGTTTATTGGTAAATTAAGGATTTTGTACTGCTAATGGTGTTGATTTGGAAAACTTTTCACTGCCAATGGTCTTTAGTATAATATAGCATAAGATACATTAAATAAAATAATAAATAAATTGATAAACACAAATTTTGATATGAAAATTTTAGCAATGACAACAACCAGATATGTATTCATACATATATACGAGAGGCATTAAAACTTTATGACTATATTGCACAATGAAGTTATTTACTAAGTCACCAGTATGTTGTTACATCCACTTCAAAATAGTCTTCTTACACCTATACACACTTTTCATTATGATTATCCAATTATCGGAAGTAATTTTGCATCCACATTTATTCACACACTAGAGAACTTCTTCTCTACCTACATGGTGGCTTTCAAACCGTCTTCCCTTCAATGAATTATTGATAATGGGAAAGTAAAAAATTAGTTGGATTTAAATATGGATTTATGGATTTTACTGCACAATTGCGGTGCAATGAGCCTTCTGAAGGTGTGTCGCGATGGAAGATTTATTCGCCTGTGCATTGTCATTGAGTACATGAATATCTCGGGTACCAGTATGAGGATGGATGGTTCAATGGCGTTCCACAATATTTAGCAACACGAAGGAGGCTTACAAATCTCCAGTGACACTGGCAAAATCAGCACAGGTAACTAGACGACTTATTACCTGAGAGAGAATTGCATTCGTAAACTTCATCTAAATCGCCCTTGATATCAGTCAAAGAGTACCCTAAAGACTTCCATATTTTACAGTATACTCTTTGCTCATCATCATAATTTATTCATCTTCGCAATGTTTTAAATAAACAACATTTATCTGTCTCGCTACACGCATACATCTGCATGTATCTGGCATGCTGTTGGTGAAGCTCTTCTCATTTTATAGAATGACATTTTGTCTCTCGAATGGCTTGAATTTATTGACATTCCAAGGAAACATAAAGGTTTTAACAAACTATTGAAATACATACATGCAAGCACAAGAGTGGGAGAAAAATGCGTATTTTCTTAAACTAAGCACTTCATTCAGTTATCACACTAAAATATGACATTATTCGAGTTTATCAACTACTTTACTATTATAGTTACTATTCTATTTCCGTGTAAAATATGTTTTTACATGATCCCATTTTGTAAATAACTTGCGTGCATTTGGATCTAGACACCCCAACACCCTCGTCTGAAATTTCAAGAAAATTTCTAACTTTATCAATTGCCATAAATTGTGGCCATGTCAAATATACATCCTTCCAAACAATGTTTTAAATAATTTTGGTAAATCGTGATATTTGCAAATCATTTCACTGAAAAGAGAGTAATATGATAACTCCTATTTATCACGAAAATGATCTGCTTTATTTTGCCATTCATAATGTTAAATCGGCAAACGATTTACCGAAGATATTTTTTGAAGATATTATAAAAGGTGCTGGATATGATCAGTCCACCTTCTTCCTGCTTATTAGTCAGCACAACTTTATAACATCTTTTTCAAATCGCTTTAGCGTACTTGCTGTTGTATTTGGTTACATAAAGAATAAACACAAGTTTTGATAATGTCATTGATTTTAAAACAACAGTTTTCCCCATATATTGTTGATTTTCTTCCATCCATCAATTCCTGTAACGTTTGTGCACATATTGAATTTGGTTTCAAATTTCATTTCCACAATGTCGTCTCTATTCAAGAACAACCCAACTCCTAGTAAAGACCAATTCGAGACCCAATCAAATTCTAACTTTAAACAAATCTCTGTCTGTTAAATGCCCATATGTTATAACTTTTGCTTCGTTGATATTCACTCTTAGTCCTGATATCGATGCATATAAGTTTAATGTTTCTACTGAGACATACAAAGAATTTTCTGATCCATCTTATGCACACGATGCTTCATCGGCATATTTTACCAGTTTATTTTCATATCCTTGTTTTCATACGCTTTGAATATAATTATTGCTCTAAACCATAATTCCTAACATATCTGATATTGATAAAAACAATTAAAGAAAGAAATTATCCACTTGACAAAAGCCAAGGTCAATATGGAAAAAAAACGGCGATTTAAATCCCACGTGAGTGTTTATATATATATATATATATATATATATATATATATATATATATATATATATATATATATATATATATATATATATATATGTGTGTGTGTGTGTGTGTGTGTGTGTGTGTATGTGTGTGTTTGTGTGTGCAATATTTCATTTGTTTACCAAAATTAAAATGGTACTTTCTGTACAAATCTCCAAGAGAAAAAAAGAGTTGAAAGCTTTTCCCATGATAATATGTAGAATAAGATAATACCATTCACGTTATTCTCTTATGTAAAGCACTTAATAGCATATATCTGTCTGACTACTTACCCCATTATACTTTCTTTTCATAATGCCTTTTTGCCTTTCACGTATTATTTTTGGCAAATATTTATATATTCTACTAGTTATAACAAATGAGGCTATGTTAAAGGAAATGTTTAACACAGTAATAGGTCTCCAGTCTGTTTTAAATATTCTCTACATTTATTTTCCTTTGGCTGTAATGTGATAATTCACTCTAATTTTCATATAGATAAAATCCCTTTTTTGAATCAATGATCAACTGAATTTATAAAACAAATCTGTCCTACATCCTTCCAAAACATTTATAAAGTTCAATAGCGAATCCATCACTTCCTGGACTTTTACCATTAGTAGTAAACGTTAGGCACTTTGAAGCTTCGGAAATAGTTATTTCAGACTCTAATTCTTCTTGCTTCAGTTTAAGAACCTCAGATCGTCTCATATATGCTCAATATTATATGACTTTATTATTTGTTATGTTTTTTTTTTGAAACTGTAAAATCTATCATTTTTGCAAAGAGTATTATCACATCACGAGATCTACTTGTTTTAGAACTAAAGTAATATTTATATCCCCACTCTGTTTCTAACGTATGGTTCAATTGCTTCAGTAAATGAGTATCTTGCAAACAATATATGTAACATCTTTTTTTCTTACAAATGCAAACACATCTTTCTGTGTTTACCAATAGGCTAGTCCGCTTGCGTTTAAAGACAAAACTCTAACCAATACATAAAATTTCAAAATATTTAAACATACGTAAAAGATAACTAAAGTAGTAAGTACATAGAAACAAATCAAAATTTATAGTGTCAAAGTATGCTTCATTTTGAAAAGTGAATCAATGTGAATTTTATAAACACACACACAAACACACACACAAACACACACACACGCTATTGAGTGAGTTTATCCATTTAAACAATGCCATATAATACTAATATTTTTACACTTTTTATTTCCTCTCCACAGGTGAAGCATGTTAATACATCAACATGCTTACTCTGTCAGTATTCTTAGTTTTGTATACTTGTATCATTTCAAACTTATTAATCTATCTAATTATGTAATGTAATATATTAAAATTTTATTAACACCAGGTTTAGGTTAATATAGGTTATATTTATGTTTGTCATAAACCTGTCCAAATGTGCTTTTCTCTAGTATATTCCTCATATTCACACATTTTTTACTATCAGCAGAAATCTTTCTATACAGTATACAATTCGACAGGCTTCATAAAATACCCAACATGATTCTCAAAAAGAACATTTAAATGGAATAAAATACATGTAAAGAAAGTATTAAGCAATGACATATATTTGCGTAGGTATCCTTACGGTGTGTACATCCTTTACAAATACGTAAAGAAGTACACAAGGAGACCGTGTCCTGATCAGTTTAAATCCTTCCACATTTTAATTCTTAACAATAAATTTATTGGTTACATCAAAATGTATGACAAACGAGATGTATTTGCTCAGTTTTTTTTATATTTAGATCGAATACGTATGGGCCTCATTTAAAAAAAAAGTCTACCCGTTTTTATGAATATACTGCCTCACAGAATAATGTATCCGATATCCATGAAAAAACCCAAACAATTGTTTTATATTGTTTGTATAGTTTATATAATATTACAGTTATGTGCCTTGTGTCCTTTACTTAATGAAAGAACAAACATGTGCTGCTGATACTTTTAAGTAGTAAGAACAGGCGATTTTCAGACATGCCCTAGGAACTTAAAATCGGTTTCATCAGAGGCTACAAAGCTTTAATACGGATACACTCCACCCCGTCCGTTTAAGTTAGAAGAACAGCAGTAACCCCAGTTCCATTATCACTTCATCTACTTTCTGGTCTATTTATTCCAAGTATATAATGTCTAAAATCAATATTCCCCATTATCCTTTCGCGATCACTATGCAATGCACATCCATTGCATAGTTAGGGTATTGCTTACTTTAAATAATAACTATTGTTGTACATGTAATTTGGAATGTCTTTCATTTGTATTATTTGCTCTAAGTTTTCTACAGTTTTGCAATTGTGTTAACAACTTGCAGTTAAATAACCATGTACTTTTTACAAATTTCCTCTATTAATTCCAGCGATGCTTTCATATTATCCTCTCTTAAAAGGGATTCCTGATCCTTTCAGTGTTTTCCATTTCTGTAGTACCTCCAGTTTAGCTGTACGCGTCATGAATCGGCAAATTATTGTCTATTTTCATTTTTATCAAATCGACCTAGTCTGCGTCCTACACTAATGTCTTGGGATTCAAACTTTATACCTTCTGGACGTGCCGTATCTGTTTCCTAACTTCCATGTAAATTCTTTCATGAATCTTAAAGTTTTGTTTCTCATTTCTTTGGTAAATATGGATGTACAAGCATTTGTCATGTGTACTACTCACTTCACTGTGCTAAAAATGACATTAATTTATTGTGCAATATGTTTCTGTTAAATCTTTAATAGTATATAAGATGAGAACAATATTTTTGCTTTTTGCATTGTTCCATAAATGAAGTAGGTTTATATTATAAGATGTTTATCAATGATAGTTGTACTCAATTCTTTGCCCATTTTCACGTCCACGAAATGATAGAATGATTCGAGTTGTTCTATGGTGCTCCTTAATGCTCGGAAATTCACATGTTTCAACATCCTTAAATATGAAGCCAGTTCTTAGTTTCTTCTTTGGAGTACCCTCTCCGGTCTAATGCATATATCTTTCGCCATGTGGTGACCAGAGACGTATATTGGAGTCTGAAATTGTGTAATGGGTACTATAATTTAAACATCCTCACCCATGTCACCGTCTTGCATTTTTGCAGGGTGGCGTATCGTTTCACTCTTACCGTATGCGCATGACAATTTTCCGATTTTCACAATTGAAAATTGTTTTGATATTACTCGAGAAGTTCAGACATTACATGCCTACTGTATTCTAACACTTTTTCATCATCATCATCATCATCGTCATCATCATCATCATCAATCCCTTAACCTAAGAGGTCGTTAGGGCACCACAGTTGACTTTACAACCACTTCTCTCCATCTTTCGCGGTTCTCTATTACCCATTGGGAATCTCCAAATCCCTTGCCTGTCCACTCCTTAATGTTGTCTTACCACCTCTTTTTCTGTCTGTCTTCTTCTGCACACTCACACTGTGCTTTGCAAGATTGTTTTTTTCAGTCCAGATGATCTTGAAACATGACCATACTACTTCAGTTTGCACTTTTTTTTACAGTGGTCGAGAGATTTTCATGGGATCCGATGGTTTGTTGGATCCTGTTATGGACTTCCTCGCTGGTTACATTTTCAATATATGAGATGCCCAAGATCTTGCGGTAGCATCACATTTCGAAGGTTTGAATCCTTCTTTGTAGATTTGATGTGAGCGTCCATGTTTCACAAGCATTCAGAAAGATGTATATGACAATCGAAAGCATCAGCCTTATTTTGGAACCCAAAACAATGTTGGTATCTTTCTATATTGGTCTCAGCTTTGTTATTGCTGCTGTTGTCTGGGCTATTGTGAAAAGTAGTTCTAGTTTGGAGCCTTCAACTGTGATAAATTTATCCCAAGTACTTGAAGCTTGTGATTCTTTCCAGCATCTATCCACTGACTTTTATTTCTGAACTGGTGCCATTGGTGTTGCTTGTCATCAGTTTGGTTTTGTCGGCGCTAATCTCCATACCGTATGCTGTGGAGGTTATGCAGAGGCGCTCAACCAAGTCAGCGAGTTTGTTTTTATCTCCTGTTAAACCATCAATATCATCTGCAAAACAAAGGTTGGTGATTGTTCTTCCTCCGATGCTGACAGTGCCCTCGTGGTCATGCAAGGCATCCTGCATGATCCTTTCCAGGAAAATGTTGAAGAGTGTAGATGACAGTATGCATCTCTGACTCTAACTGTTGTTCGAAACCAGTCTTCTCTGCTGCCGTCGATGATAACAGCACTGGTGGATTTGTCATACAGGTGCTCAACAACCTGCACCAGGTTTGAGCTGCTGTTGTATTTTCTCATAGTTGACCATAAGGTTGCATGCCATGCTCTGTGAAACGCCTTTTTGAAATCTATACAGACATGGAATAGATTATGCTGATGCTAAAGGTATTTCCCGCAAAGGAGTCTGAGATTGAAGATTTGTTCTGTGGTGCTGCTTCCTGCTCGAGAGCCTTGATGCTCCTCGGAAATAATTTTCTGTGCCTGAGGCTTTAGTCCGTTTAAAATTATCTGCAGCATGACTTTACAATGGTTACTGATCAAGCTGATGGTTCTGTAGTTTTGGCAACGCTGTAGGTTTCCTTTCTTGGGTAGCACGATGACCAAGTATTGAGTCCATGTGGTAGGCCATTTTCCTGTCTGCCATATCTCGTTGCAGATTGTTGTTAGAACTGTGACTATTTATTCTCCTCATGATTGAATGAGCTCTGCTGATAAGTTGTCAATGCCGGCTGACTTTACTTTCTTTAGTGGCCTAACTGCAATTTCTTCTGCCTGAGGGTAAATTAGTACTGCTGGATCTCCTTAGGTCGTATGATTGTACAGTATTGATCAGTAATCTGTCTTGATCTTCTGTGAGGCACTTTCCTGATTTGTCTTGGATGGTGGTAGAATTTTCTTCTTTATGGGTTGTGAGATCTTTCACCCGTTGATATGCCATTTTGCTGTTATCATTTCTACTCAGACAGTCTTCTATTTTGCTGCATTGTCTTTCTATCCAGCATTCCTTTGCCCTCTTCGTGCTTTTCCTGATCCTGTTGTTTATCTCTCTGTATTTTCTAGCTCCTTCATGATCCCTTTTTCCTTTTTCAGTTCTCTTCTTTTGTCACATAGTTCAAGGACATGTATTATGATCCAATGTTTCTTTGTTAGACGATATTTGCCAATTCTCTCACTAGCTGTGCTAGTCACAACTGTGTTGAATGTTGTTGTTAATGAATCTAGGTCGGTGTCAATTTTTCAAGGTCAAATCTGATTCTTGGGTGGATAATCATTTAGATCATTTTCAGGTGGATTCGAAACATTGTCATTAATAAATCACGGTCACTTCCAATATATGCTCCTGGAAAATTTCGTGTTCTGGAGATATTCAGTCCTGTGCTGATTCGTTTTTTTTTTTCTCACAAAGATGTAATCAATCTGGTTGTGATGTCCACCTGGACTGTGCCAGGTCCATCTTCTAGATGCTTTTTCACCTTAGTCTTAATCTCAATTGAAAATTCATCATTTAGAGGAACAAGTATGAGATGACAAGATTTAAAGCTGTCATCCAACAAATATTTGTTTAGCGCAAACATAACTGTAACAAACTTTCGCTTTTACAAAGAGACTATATTAGGTATGAAATGGTTACATGTGTATATCTTCATTATGTTATTCAACTTTAAAAGTAAAACATTCGATACACCCTTCCTAATTGTCAATCATATCATGGCTTAAAGGAACGTCTGCATTAAGAGGATAGATCAGGAAAAGCAATATTTCCAAGTGCTTATTTAGTACGTTTAGTTTGACATTTTGAAATCATCGACAAAGGCTATGAGTGATTTACCGTCGGTGAGGGCGCATATTACTTATCTATATATATGAAAAAGATTAATTTACATTCGTTTCTTGTACAAATCCTATAACAATCACTGTAAATATAACCGAGTAAGAACAGACAAGATTACAAAATAAGGAATGACTTTTATATTTGGAAGGCTGAATGCGGAGATTATCTATTGGGCAGTACAGGACAGTCGGGATTTTGCGAATTTCAAGACATATTTAGCCAAATAGTTGTTTCAGAACTTGGTTAAGAAATATAAAATTTTGTAATTATCTAACGGGATATTCAATCGGTTTGAAAGTTGCATATACTATACAGTAGTTTAACTGTATATCCAACCGTTCGAACGTCGCGTTGTTGAGTACGGTAATTGAGGAAAACATTATGAAATTAATGAGCCAATGATTCTTTAAGAGTATCAATATTTATTTACTACATTCATATTTTCAGTGTCAGCGTTTAGCTCAATGCAAGAGAGAGAGAGAGAGAGAGAGAGAGAGAGAGAGAGAGAGAGAGAGAGAGAGAGAGAGAGAGAGAGAGAGAGAGAGAGAGAGAGAGAGAGAGAGAGAGAGAGAGAGAAAATAAATAATTATGCCGAAGTTAATTCCATTACCCTGGCATCAATATCTACAAAAATCCAAAAACCCAGACCTCCGCGTGTAAACAGTCCCAAACTCTTGTCCTCACCGTGTTTAAATCCAAAACCACAAGGCTTCACTGTGTAAGATATCATATGGTTCATGGGCTTTTAGGTGAATTCGTTGACAGAAGCTCTTGTGTACAATTTTAACATACTGATAGCGATATAGAGATTGATATGGAAAAGTCAAAGATCATCTATTCTATAGCTCCAATGTGGTTTGAATTAAATACATTTTTATTTATCCCAGTTGATAAACAAATCTGATTTTTAAAAAAAAAATATTGAACAGTGTACAGCCCTAAGATTTGTATGGGTTTGTTTATCACACTAAACACGTGTTAAAGAGCATTGGTTGAGATATCAGCTGTAGAAATGCTTTGCTTTGTTTCACTTCCTTGTTTAATAGTATTAAGATTAAGAGACTGTATTGATTTCCTGACGTAATGTTCCGGTTTTGCAACATATATCATGCTGACGTAATGCCCCACTTACATGAAATGTGTGATATTATTATACACGTGATTTATCCTACTTAAGATTTGCATTGTGATTTTCTGTTTGATCGTTTTATGAAACTATTATGATAGGATTTGTCTGATGTTGTTTTTAGACGTTTTCCATCATAACCTTCTTCTCGTGTCTAATTACGAGAAGGCAGAAAGTTCAGCATTCATAAGAATAAGGTGTCACATATGATGGTGTAGATACGGTTACATCTTTTTGTGGGGAATGCTTGACTGCGAAGAGGTGGGATCGACTGTAAGGTGGGATCGACTGTAAGAAATAGACATAATACACTTTTGAGAGCATGGAATCTCACTTTATTGACATATATATAGATACATATTCTAAAGATACAACATGTAAATTTATTTATGTTGAAAATACATACAATACATATTACAATACTTATTAAATAGTTCTTCCACAATCTAGTATTTCATTTGTCCATTCATTTTTCTGTATTTTTGAATACAAGTGATTTAAATATTTAAAGAGCCTAAGATTCAATAACTGTAATAAATGTATTTTATTTTATTTATTGTAAGGTAAAGACCTGAAAAAGATATGTGAATGTTGTACTTATTATTTAAAGAATATATATTTATTCTCAATTAAATTATAACATGAAGCTAGTAATTATTTCAAACAAATACTAATGAACAGCGAAGCTGTAAAATATTTAAATTACATTATGATTGTGGAAGAAGGGGACTCAATAATATTATATTATAAATACAATGTACATCAATTCAGTAAAATATTAAATCAGTAAAATATTTCATAGTAGAAAAGAGAACTCACTATTACATTATATTAATGAAATAAAAATAATTCAGAAGAGTACCACAACTCACTATAAAATCTTTAACTTCCAAAAGCGAGTATAAAGCATAAGTTTCTTACCTGTAAGAAATAGACATAATATTCTTTTGAGAGCATGGAATCTCACTGAGAACAAAACAGCTCAAAGCCTTTTTATATTCTGGAAGCTGTTTGATCACAAGTGCCAAATCCAGTCTCAAAAGATATTAGTCTAAAATGACGCGTGGTTCTCGCGTGCTTTCCAAGGACAGGTTTAACTTTATATCAAGTTTTAGTGGGGGGGGGGTAGATTGTGAGTGTGGACGGTATTTTTCCAAGTAACGACCTTTTGGATCATGTCCATAACCTTCCAGTGGTCATTCACATTGTAAACCTAATTAATTTAATTATACCCTATGGTGATTATCAATTACTTTGTTCCCAAATTCACAACGAAATCTAATAAGTTTTTATTGATTGAATGGTGCGATAAAAAACATTATTTGACTTCTATCCGATTGAACTGGCTTATTAATTAGGCTTTTTCCATTACCAAGTGAAAGCTGGACAATAATCAATGCTTAATCTAAATTCATTTCAATGTCCTTATTATATTCAGGATATGAATTATTGATTGGAGCACGCTTCTCTTACACTCCAATCAATATCAAAGCACTAGCTTAAATTTGGATGTTTTTATCTTCCAATAACTAGAGATTTCAATATGTTGTACACAAATTAATATTTTCGTTTCTTTCTTTTAGAATTGAGATCTTGATAAAACATATTCGTTCTCCTAACTGAATCAAATGATTTCAGAAAATCCACAAATCATTGAAAGAGTTTCTTTTTTGAATATTTGTGTTTATTTTTATATGGGTTCTGCAAATGAAAATAGTATCTCTTATTCTGCCATTTTGCTGAAATCCAAACTTGTAATCGTCCATTAAATCCTACATCAGATCTGCACTATCTCTAAGACCTAACAAGTAATATAAGCTGGCAAGGGTCTAAGAGGTGCCTATATATAAACTACGTGTTTATCGAAAAAAGATAAAATTCTATCCAATTATGTGGAAATAAGTAATTATTGAAAACTGTATTAAATGGTCTATTGTATTGATCTAGTATAAAGGCAGTAAATATTTAAGCATCTCGTACAGAAAAAATCCAGTTTTTCCCTCTTCAGTTTATGAAAGAATTGATCGCTTCTGTGGTGATTGATTCACGCAGAATTATATTTGTTTCCTTTTCATTTTATATTTCTCTACTATACGATTTATAATTTCGAGGAACGTATATGAAATATTGTATTTTTAAAAATAACATTAGAGCTTGAAATTCATTATGCCAAGTTTTTAAGGAGATGTTTGTATAATTGTTCAGTGTTCTCTTCTGTCAGAGCTCACTTTCCAATGTCGAGTTTTGTAGAGGTCTTTTTTTTGCTCTATGGGCTGATTCTTGAAAACATTAGATCACTGCATAAAAAAGTCTGGTTACGACATAGTACATCTGTGGGTTGTCTAAAATGTTAGCAAACTAAGACGGTGAGTCTTCAGTCCAAACTCAACTTACATAACACTAGTGTCCTTTTTTCATGTTTGCTTTGTGGAGTTAACTTAGGCATTAGTAAATCAATAGAAGCCGATACAGGGCAATGGTAGATAAATATGTTTAAGATAGTAGGTTAACTTAATTTAAAAAAGACGTAATCTATCAGCAAATAAAAAGTCGATAGTTCTAAATCCAGTATATTTATAACATGTAATGCTACCTTATATATCACCGACATTCTTTTCGTTTACAATTGAAGTACCAATATTGACGCGTATCAGAGCAAGACACTTTTTGAAGAGATTAGTACATGGGTATATTTCTCACCTGACAAATACGAGCTATCCTTGTTAAATGGTCCATCCTTTTTTAAATCACCCTGGCTATCATACATCATCAAGATGAATTAAGAAAGCTCACAGTTCACTATTTTTGCACTGCCCAACCTTTTTCTTTTGTTAGGGTCCCTTTGAATTATGCTCCGGAGAAGGGGATATACAACATACGAATCTCTGGAGCTTTCGAGATTACACTTAGATTAATTAAACTAGCAACAGCTAAAAGAATACATAAGTATCACATATTTATTTATTTATTTATTTATTTATTTATTTATTTATTTATTTATTTATTTATTTATTTATTTATTCATTATTTACTCTGTCCAATTGCTTGTACCATGTCATTCTGTCTTCGTTGTTCCAGTTGGAATTCTTTTACTAAATCACCTACTGACATCAAATATGCACTCTGCATGTTTCTTAATACGTGCACATGCTGAGTACTATAATTAGGTCTTTATGACCTACTTTTAAGGTTTTATTACAATTTGTTTGTTAATAATATATTAACTCTGATTCCATTACCTGTTTAAAGTTTGCCAACAAACTGACACTGAGAGGTACATCTTAGGATGGGCATGCCTTGCGCACTAAAACAAGACAGTCGTGACTTAATTTCAAAGAATTTTATTTGGTTTTGAAACAAAATTCGTATCCATGCTATAATTTAAAGAAATGTGTACATATTGCCTTCAAACTGAAATCAAGGAATTTATCTTATGATAGACGCGTGTTGCATACCAAAACTTTTAAACAGTCTTCCAGTCCAGGCTGCAGCTTTTATACTACGTCATCTATTAAAATTTAGCTTTGTGTACATCTCGGGAGTTGCATATATCGTACATCCAAACTCGATCGATGCGACATACTTTTCAGAATTTAATCAAATGGCAATAATTATGTTTTAGTTTTAGGTCCAATACCTTTTCACTTTAAATTTGCCAAACACACTGATGGTGCATCTTATTATTAAATCAGTTGCCATATAAACCTTTATCTTAGCGGCGTCATTATATATTAACATCACTCAAAGATAGCACTTGAGTTGTTTAAGCATCTTTTCCCACCAAGTGTGCATCATGGACGCGTCTGAAGATTCGCAGTGGGCACTGGCCAAACATTAAAAATGGGTTGATGTGACCTACTTTCCATCGTCATTTGAACACATTCGAATTCCTCTCTGTATATATGGCCAATGCCTATAGCTAGAGGCTGTTCACTAATTACAATGCCTGTCTGTATCTGTGGCCTATACATAGAGCTTAAGCAGTCAACTGGCTACAATTCCTGTTTCCATCTGCTCCATACATTTAATGAATGTATGTAGAGGTATGCTTTGATGTATTTTGTAGACTATAGTTTTTATCATATATATTTCTCATTTGAAGTCTTTAAACGCGTATAGTGACTATGAATTATATGTAACTACTGTGACATAACATTCTACAGTGAAACCTGTCCTAGGGAAACTTTCCATATTAAGGACGAATGTTCAGTTAAAAAGAGAAGGAAACAATTATTAATTTTAAAGTTTTACATATATTTAGCAACTGTTTATAGGACAACCGCAAAATATATTTCATACAGTAAAGGGTTTTAGTAACAAGGTCTTTCTGTGTTTATTGGTAAATAAAGATTTTTGTATGTAGTGCTAGTGGTGTCGATTTGGAAAACTTCTCCGTGCCAGCTGTGTTTAGTCTCATATAGTATAATATACATAAAATAACATAATAAATAAACTGATATACAAAAGTTTAAGTACATAAATTGAAACAATGACAACAGCCAGATAAAGCTTCACACTTACATACAAGGGGCATTAAAAACGTTCTGAATAAGCTGTACAATAAAGAGAATTGTTAGGTTAGTGCATCCGCTTCGAAATAGTCTCCAAACCGTCTTCCTTTCAATTAATTTTTGATAAAGGGATACAGTAAAAATATCACTTGGAATTAAATCAAGGCTGTATGGAGGATGCGGTACAATTTGGAAGCATTGAGCCTTAAGATTCTTTGCCGGTGCGTTGCCATTAACTACATCAAGATAGTATATATCAGTATGCAGATGGATAGTTCTATAGAGTTCCATAATGTTTAGCAAAACGCTGGAGGCTTATAACTGTCCAGTGACACTGCCCGAATCAGGCACAGTTTCCTGGATGACAAGATCATTTGCATCCAAATATAATGTGTATAAAAATCTCTTGACAGTCCTGCTAATATCTTCATGGATTCGCATCCATCTTTAGAAGCATGATTATTATTATTGCAGGCCATGGGGTTATGCAGGAGAGAATTTAAGATAGCCAATTTTAATCCTCACATCCACAAAGTATAATATTATTTATTCCATCAAAGCTGTGTAATTTGTAGAAATCAGTATATGTACATGAAATAACCTTTGATGTGGTGAAAAGAACAAGAACATCAGTGTGATACAATTGTCTGACTGATAAAGGCAAAAAAAAAATATTTATTAAATCCTTATGTAATCCGGATTAATCATTGAAGAGGAAGTATTTAGCTCATGTACAAAATCTCAGATGAGGTCTGATGCCATTTGTCACTCGACGTTGCTGGGCTTTGGTGTCCAAGGAATAAAAGTATAAACCCTTCTTGAAACCAACAATGTTGATTAAAATGAAGCATACCTACCTACTTACCTACCTACCTACCTACCTACCTACCTACCTACCTACCTACATACATACATACATACATACATATATATATATATATATATATATATATATATATATATATATATATATATATATATATATATATATATATATATATATATATATATATATATATATATATATATATAATTCGTTGGAAAGCAAAAAATGTAAACTCAGTAGCCTACTACCTATCGATACATAAGAAAAGTTAGACCTATCAGTTCGCAATTGCGTATTTTACATCATAGAGGGAGCTATCAGGCTCATAATGTAGGATGACTGATTGTTGATGCCAAGCGGATGCAGGAGGTCGCCGTTTCGAACCGCTGCCGAGTCAAATCAAAGAGTTATAAAAATGGTAATATCAGCTGCCTCGCTAGGCGCTTAGTTTTAGGAGGTTAGTGTTAGGACTGGGTTGGTTTCGTTTCAGGGTAATGTCACTGGGTGGAACTAAAATTTCTTCTGTAGTGAAATTGGACTTTAAACATATTTGGATTACTGTACCGATCTTCCGTCCTTTACAGTGAAATAGGACTTTAGAAAAAACATTTGGACCACGATGCATATATTTTATACTTGACAGTGTAACAGGACTTTAAATATACTTGGATTACATATATTTGGATGATATATCTTCTTTAATTTATAGTGTAATACGGACTTTATGTATAGTTGGACAACAGTGCTTATCTTCTATACTTTACAGTGTAATAAGAACTTTACATATATTTGGGCTGCATATATTTTATACCTTAAAGTGTAATAAGACTTTAAGAGTGTTCCTATCTTATGCGTTTTAAATTTGAATTGGGGTTGTGTACCCAGGGAATTTTGTAATTCTAGGACTAGGCTCGCTCATATCATCCCTATCGTTTTTATCACATAACAAATTAAGTAGTACGGATAAAACACGTGCCAATATTAAATTAATGAATCAACAAAATGTTGTATTCTCCATATTTTCACGTGCGTGGAATGCATGAATGAGTAAAATGTAATGTATAAATCCATTTCATTTCAAAACACTGTAAGTTGGCACTTCATATCTCTCTCTCTCTCTCTCTCTCTCTCTCTCTCTCTCTCTCTCTCTCTCTCTCTCTCTCTCTCTCTCTCTCTCTCTCTCTCTCATCACCTGACGTACGTAGCTTTTCTGTCAGTCTATCTGTTGAATGCAAGTAATACTAATAAACTAATAAGAGTAATTCAATTTTTATTTAAAAAAGAGGGAACAAATAATCGAAGTAGTATCCATTTATATCGTAGCTATGTGTCTTAAATTAAATTTAAAATATCTATAGCATTTATTCCTTTTGTATCCTGAGCTTCATAACTAAATGTTAGCTGAGGATTTGAAGTAGCGTTAGGGATAATCACCAACAAAACCAAACATTACGGCATAGTAGAAACACGGGTCTATCTCTTATGTATATGCTACGGACTGTATTCAGGTTGTTGCTTCTATATAATAACATTAGAGCTATTATAAAAAAAAACATTAAGGCTATTATCACCATAGAATAAAATCATGGCTAGTGTCATTATTTAATAGTCAGGCTATTGCCACTATGTAATAACATTCATGTCATTGCCACTACGTAATAACATTCAGGCTATTGCTAATATATAATAATATTCACGCTATTTATTGTTATATAATAACATTCAAGCTATTGCTGGTATATAATAACATTTTTAAGCTATTTGCTATTATATAATAACATTCTGGCTATTGCTACTGTATAATAACATTTAGGCTATTGTTACTAGATAATAAAATTGAGGCTATTGTTGCTAGATAAAAACAGAATATGTTCCTTGTTTGTCGAATAGAAAGTGTAAGATAGATATAATTAAATACAAGGAAGCTCTCTTTATTTTCTATATTACTAGATCTACTTTACTTGTATTAATGATTATCGACGCGATTGCTTATCCACGTCAACTTATCTCTGTCCAATTACAAGTCAACTTCTGATCATTCAAGGAGAGGTTTGCTTGATATGTATTGATTTGGCCCATTGAACTTCAAACATCAATACAATCCTAAAACAGTACTTATATTTCATTTAGAAAATAAAATAGCATAAAAAACTTATATAATTGACCGTTACGATATGTTTTAGAGTATCGTCAATACAATTTGGAAAGTTTTTCCTTCAAAATTTCTTTCTGAGAGATGGATATGATCCAAGCAAACCAGATGTTTGCACTTTCTTGTATAACAACGTCAGCCTGTATTTTAAAGCTATGGAAAGGAGCTTATCTATATTATTACAAGGTAACACTAGATCAGACTCTTTTTAACCATTTTGTAAACGAGTCTTCTCTATCTTGAAAGGCAAACCTAAACATGGCCTAATATCATATTTGTTTACATAGTTTAGTTGAAGCTAGACGTGAGATTTCCGTTTATAGAATTCAACCAATCCCTCATTATATGAAATGATCTACAAGGTTTTAATCTAAAAAATATTAAGACGCTGTAATAGTAATTTTCAGCTTTTGGATCTTGATTAAGAGTGTGTTTTACCTTTACTTAACGTTTCGCGGCTCACATCTGCGGTTGACTCAGGCGACCAATTATGGAGATTTGAAGTAAAAAAGAGGGAAAAAAACGGCAACTAAATCACCTCACACTTTCCTTTCGAAAAACTCAATCAGCTCATACAGTTTGGAAAAGTATTATGCAGAGTTGTCTTTCAAGTCACATTGGTATTAAGGGTAATGAAAGGGCAACTAAAGTAGCCAAAGCTGCCATACATGCACCTATTTCAGAAAGGAAGGTTCCATATACTGACTTAAAATATGAAATAAACCAGCTTGTCTTTAATACTTGACAAAATATGTGCAATGAAAACTTCTTAAGCAAATTTAAGAACATCGAACCCACTATTGCAGAATGGTATCCAGTGTGTAGACCCAATTGTTCAGGTGAGTTAGTATTATGCTGATCGTGCATTTGACGCACATTCCTTACTCGTACATATAATCTGAAGTGTGTTGTAATAGTTGTGATGTCTGGCTGTTTAGCGTCAACGGAAATCTCAGCCATAAAGGTCGTGGAAAATTTGGCGTCAAGAGGAATTTAACATAAGGAATATTGGGACTTTATAGCGTCGAAAAATATTGGGACTGTATAGCGTCCAAAAATATTGGGTCTGTTTTGTTACAAGGGAAATTGAACAGGTGGGGTGACGTCACGGTACTAGACATTGGCAAGAATGTTGCAAGTGGCTGACCTTAGTCGCGCCAAACAGCAAACAGTGACAGCGGGAAAAAAGAGGAGAGGATAGCGGTGAAACTATACAGAAAATGACTCTTGGCGGGGAGGGTAAGTTCAGCTAGTTCACAGTGAAAACATACGAATAATAACGCTCAGCCGGTCGGGACATATAATTTGATATAACACTGAGCTGAACGTATAAGTCCAGCTAGTTCAGCGGTGAAACTAACAAATAGATTGGAATATTCCATAGTGAGGCTAAGAGATCCTGCCAAACATCGCCTGGCGGGGCGGGACATATCACCGGATAGATATAGACAGAGAAACAAATACACAAAAGTAACACAAACACAAACACAAAACAAATACACTCATAAAATAGGACAAGAGAGTAAATCTTTTCAAGGCAATGAAGTGGCCCTGAAAAGGGTCTTTGGTTTTATTCTACAGTCTCTCCTCTCTTCTTTTATTCCACCATTTTATTATCTTTCCCATCACATTCTTCTTTTTTTCTTCTCCTTTTCTCCTCTTCCTCCTTCGCCTTCTCCTCCTCCACTTTCTCCCTCTTCTCATTTCCCGCTTCTTTTTCTATCTTTCGTTCCACGCTCTAATTGGATTCTATATTATCTTTTTATATTATATTTTTCCTCTTTTGTCATTTATCTTTCCAGGGGCTTCTTTAAATTTTTTATCTCCATTTTTAGCCTGTGTGGGATATACGCGCCATACTGCATCTTCATTAAAAAAAATTCCACCATCCCCCGGGTCATTTACGGCTTCTTGCAATCTCATAATTTAATTTAAATGGTTTTTCGCATTTTGTATTCAATGTAGAATTGCGCTAATGTTGTTGTTACCAGAGTTAAGTGGCTTGTTGCACTATGGTTTATTCGACTGCTTACAGTCCCAGACTTTAAATGCAGTTCCTTTAAGAGGGCACTTGACCTCAGAGTTAGTCCTTTTTCTGTACCCTATTGGTATCAGGGACCCTAAATTGACCTTAAGTCCGTTACTGTTATTCCAATCGAACATAGAGGCAGATCCGCAACCAGATCTCCCACCCAAGCCACAACTCCAGCCCCCACCCCAAGTTATTAACATAAAGCCTACCCAACTTTATGTCAGTCAGGCAGGCTACCAGATCAAATTAAGACCATTTATGCCTACATGTGTCCCTATGCCAATGTTGTGTTAGCCACCTAAGCAATTATTCAAATATAACAGAGTTGTGAATTTTGAAAATATAATGTTGGAACTTTGCGTACTTAGCGTACTTATATAGGATTAAAAACTCCCCAATCTGTTGCGTGCTTGCCACCCTTGATGATATTTGTCACCGCTTAATTTCGATTGGTTGTATTCTTGAACGCCTTTCCAAAGGTTCATATTTGTTCAAAGGTCTTCAATGGTTAAAGTGAAGACTGAGTGTTGTTCGATTCGAAGTATTATAGTCGCGTATTGTCTAAATCGACTTGTGCGACTTATTGCGGCCCTAAGCTGGGCGGCAGTCCCTTTAAGGAGACGCTTGGCCCCAGAGCTGGACCTTTTAATTGCTCATTACCAATCGAACGCACTACACCGCCCCCATAACTGACCTGCAACTAGGTCTCCCACCAGAGCCTCAAGCCCCGCCCCACCAAATCACCGAAGTAAGCCTACCCAACTTTATCTCAATCAGGACGGCTATAAGGTCAAATCTCAACCAGTTATGCCTATTAGTGTCCTTATGCCAATGTTGTGTAAGCAACCAATTCAATTGACCAAATAAATCAAGTTGTGAATTTAGAATAATATCATGTTTGAATTTTGTGTACTAAGTGTATTTATATGGGTCTAAATGAGGTCCAATCTGTTGGATGAAAGTCATCCTATGTTATTTAGGACCGCTTAGGCATATTAGAAGTAATTAATTTTGAACGCCAATCAAAGGACCATATTTGATGGGGTGTCTTCAAAGCCAAATAGAAGACTTAGATTATGATGTAGTGGTGGTGGGGGGACAATAGACCATGTCTATTATTTAGCCTTTACGCTAAATAAGGGAAGGGATATTTTTTTTAAACAATAAGCCGGGACCGCCTGGGCTGTTCCTTGCTTTGCGCTTGTCCGTGTTTGCGGGAGGGGGAAATAGTGGGACAGCAGGGGGATGTTATATTCTGGACTGTCCCTTACCTTTGATCGATACCATGTTGTGTATGTTGATGTGATTGTGTGAGTGCAGGGATGGAGGATATTTTTGTGAACAAGTTAAGGCAATTTGATTTAGTCATTCATATTTTCATGAAGAAATCTCCCTAGTAATAAGGAGTTAAGTACGTAGATGAGCACGATTGTTGGAATAGTATGCAGCTAGTATGTGTAGGGTTATACAGCATATCTTGTATGTGTAGGGGTTATACAGCATATCTTGGATGTGTAGGGTTATACAGCATATCTTGTATGTGTAGAGTTATAAAGCATATCTTGTATGTGTAGGGGTTATACAGCATATCTTGTATGTGTAGGGTTATACAGCATATCTTGTATGTGTAGGGGTTATACAGCATATCTTGTATGTGTAGGGTTATACAGCATATCTTGTATGTGTAGGGTTATACAGCATATCTTGTATGTGTAGGGGTTATACAGCATATCTTGTATGTGTAGGGTTATACAGCATATCTTGTATGTGTAGGGTTATACAGCATATCTTGTATGTGTAGGGGTTATACAGCATATCTTGTATGTGTAGAGATTATACAGCATATCTTGTGAACCGGCCTGTTGTTAGGGTTGTTCCACATACATTGTGCAACTTCTGCATACGCTTCTAACAAATCAGATACACACCTTGTTCTCTTCATATAGTAAGAGGATCTGAATAAAACCCAAGAAACCATTGAGTTATTCATACACCCACCATACACCTGTAGATACATACATCCTCATAGGCATATATAAACATCACATGATATGAAGCACTCCCATAAGATTAATAAAATATAGTATGTGGACAGTTATGTTGGTTAATGTTCAAATATGTATATCAACGTTAAACGAGACAAGATCGAAAAGCGAAACATATGAATAATAAGTAGAAGATGAAGTATTGTTGATGCTCAGATTATAGCCAATTATCCCCATAATGCGACAGCAATATTCTATTCCTGGATAGTTTGATTAAATAAATGAATATTTACATATATCCTTCAGATAACTGATGATGTTTCTGTAAGTGCACTCTGGATTGGGGTTGCGATCAGTCTTGAGAAAGTCCGGGTAGGTGGTGGGTGCATTCAGTTTTGTTTGATATATCTTAAAATTATTACGGGGTGTGACAAAGTTTGGACATTCATTGAATATGTGCTGTAGTATTTCTGGCAAGTGACAGTCAGTGTAAACAGTGGTGGAGTTTTTGCCATAGCTAGTTCTGACCTGTTTTGAGACGATTTATAATCCGCACATCTTTAAGTTCGAGATGTTTTGATACATCAGGTCCTCGATTAACCTTTGGTTGAACATAATGTAGGGTTTCTTTTTGTTGTGAGTTAGTCCATTGCTGTTGCCATTGTTTGTTGATGTTATTGGCTACCATGCTGTATATTTATTTGATGCTGTAGGGAATTTGTTGAATGTTCTCATCTTCAATGCTAAGCTTGGCCGCCATATCTGCTTTATAATTTCCTGTAAGGTTAATGTGGGAAGGAACCCACAAAAAGTACACCTGGGTTTAATTGTGATTCGAAGGGTTAGCCCTGGAGCATGTTTCCTCTATTTTTGGTCTTACCCATCTCAAGTGTGGTGAGGACACTAAGCAAGTCAGAGACAATGAGGTATTTTGCTGCAGGTTGCGTCTGGAGCCAGTGGAGGGCATGATCGATAGCCAAGAATTCCACCGTAAATATTGAACAGCCATCCGGTAATCTAGTTTTAATTGTAGTGAGCTTTGAATGGATGATAATTGCCGCAGAAGTTCTGTTGGTGTCTCTGGAATGCGACCCATCCATGTAGATCTGAGTGTGGTTTGAGTACGTATCTTCAAGAAGGGTCTTTACTCCGGTCAGTAATTTCCTTAGAGTTAGTTGTTTCCTCTCCATAATTCGTACGATCCAGTTGATGTTGGGTGTGATGTTCCTCCATGGGTGGGATCTATGGTAAGGCTTAGTTCCACTTGCTGAGTCAAAGGTTCGTTGTTAGAGTATAGATTTTATTCTCATCTGTGGGTGAAGGTACCAGAGTGCAGTTGAAAGTTTTGGCACTTTGCAGTATAGTAAGTTTAGTAGGATGTAGCACATTGTGAGTTAGTACTCTAGTTGCATATCGTAGCATTTGCTCTGCTCGTCTGAGATGTAGAGGTAGTTCCCAAGTTAAAATCTGCAGTTCATCCAGTAATGCTTTTGGGAGAGTTCCAGTGCATAGTTTGAGCGCTTCATACTGTATTTCATCTAATTTGTCTAGGAGGTGCTGATTAGCTGAGTTGTAAACCTGGCATCCATAATCGAGTTTGGCTCTAATAAATGCTCTTAAAGCATGAGAAGAGATACTTTATCAGCCTCCCTAATGTGTTCCACGAAGATGTCGAAGAAGGTTTAGATCTTGTTTGTAATTAGCTTTTCGTCATCCACGGTAACGCTGGATTCAATGTAGGGAATTGAGAGTGCAGTCTGGTACATGATTTCAGTCTATATCATACTTATTATGAGTACAAAGTCTGTGCAGGCTTTGGGGAACTGACACATACTTTCTTGAAGAAAGTACACACAATATTGTCCACACACCATGGAAGCTTTTGACTTGTAATTTTACATTATTGAATCATGTTGTCTTGGCATTTGTTTTCATAAAGTCAATGATGTCATCTTCCCAAGGCGATAATCCACGCCACTAAAAATAGTTCACTGGGATCTTTGCCGTCTAGTTTCCCACTGATGTTTTAATCTCCGAACAAGTCAGCGAAGGAAAAAATGGTTACACTGGTCTTTACATTACTTTAGCCCAATAGCAATATCAATTCATTTAAAAAAATTATATCAAATTTTTTTTTTCGCTCAGTAAATGCGTAGCTAACAATTCACTCCTATTTTTTTCCTTGAAAATGCCTGAAAAGTCATTCACTCTACACACATACTTCTTATTTCTTTCTAAGAGAGTTTCAATGCAATGGATCTCCGATGAAGTCAACAGTGGGAAAAAATGGTCACACAAGTCTTTAAACAACTCCTTCAACACTATCTCTTCTCTTAGAAGAACAAAAGCGTACTCCTGATACTTTTCAAACTTTTCTTCTTGACTCATATTACATCCTGTCAAATATTTAGTTGTTAAATATCCAACACATGAATATTCGTCAATCATGAGATATTAATTATTTTCTGCCAGGTACTTAGCATAACTCATGATTCAAATTTATTGTTGATTTGTCGTTTTTGGTTGGTGGTTCTGTTTCCATTATATTCTCCCATTTCATTTCCATAGATTATTCATCATGGATAAGAGAATCCCATAGCTTCTAATAGTCTAGATGATTTATCTCAAAGTGTTTTCGATCGTATTATCGAATTCGGAATACAAGATGTTGTATTGTGTTGGGTAGAGGATTTGAAAACTGAAGGTCGACACGAATATGGCCGGATTGTGTAGAGTGGAAATGTCCCCGTTGCTGCTTTGTTCTGGAGTGACATCAAAACCCCACAAAGCGTAACCTCCTACATAATCTTCGTACGTAATGCCATGGTTGGCGTTGGTTCCTAATTGTCCGTTGGAGTTTGAGGGAAGGGGTCAACAAGGACGCTGAAATTTTACTAGGGATGGGAACTGATGACGGTGATTGAAAGACTTATCGTGCCTCTTCTTCCTAACGCATCTGTGGAGCTACCTCTGTCTTGACCACTTGTGATGGTGGTGGTCATGGACTTTTTATCAGGGTTTTAAAATCTTTCAGAGTTGGCAGAGCTGTTTGGTTTAAAGCTTTCTGATGAAAAAGCTGGAGACGTTTTAAAACTTGCAATCTTTCCATTTCGGACAAATCGCAGTGATGCCATCAGCGACTGCAATTCGTGGTGTAACTGGGACATTTCGATGAAATGAGGATTGGAAGGGAGGGAAATGCGTGGTCCATTGTTCTTGCCAACTATGGAATTCAATCCAGTTTTTGTAAGGCACCAAAGCCAGTTTTCGTCCTTCCATTGATTCCAGTGGCCACATCTGAGATCTTTTGTCTCCAAAGGTCCCATTTATCTTCTTGAACCCATTGGTAAAACACCCCCAGGAGTCCTCCCAGCATGATTCCTTTTATTCCTTGGACAAATGGTCCTATCAAGGGTACAAAAGCTCTGCGTTGCACCATCTTTTTCTTTTGATGGATGGGTGTTTTCTTTTGGACCATTTAGCGAAGAACGTGCCGATATTAAGCTAAGCATTCTTTCTGGAGTTAACACAAAAGTATCGTTCCTTTCAAGACATTCAGACAACATTTGCTCACGGTATCGATGACGTCTTTGAAGGCGGTTTTAATGAGTTGTTTTCGCATGGTTGGAGTGGCTTTAGACCAGACGAACAACATGCTCCAATGTTTGGTTAAACGAAGAGGCAGTCCTTTCTTTTATTTTCTTTCTTGGCAAAAGAGTGGTGTACACTTCTTTAGGAGACATCGTTTTTGGTTCAGGAGCAAAATCCACTGAAGTCCATGGCTTGACATACATCCTTTTGTCTTATATTTGGGCTGATGACAATGCACCAGGACAATTTTCAGAATCTGTGGTAACAAAATAGGCATGAAAAATCATCCCCTTTGGTTGCTCATCTTTTTCTTTGGACGACTGGATCTTTTAAATGGTAGAGGACGATGCTTGGCTAAGCATTGTTTCGGATGACGATACTGTTCTTTTCTTTGAGGGGACATCTTTTGGTGTTAAGGTGTAAAAAAACCCACTGATCCTCGTCATTTGCTCAGATCTTAGTTATACTGGAATGCGTCACCATTGATTGTCTTTTCGTCGTATCAGCCTGATGACAGGCACCAGGCGTCATGGAGTGGTTCGCAACGGACTAAATCGAGACAGTTCTTGCTTGGAAAAATCCAGTCAACTCTGTAGCATGTCCGATCTCTCTTGGACTTTGATTTCGAGGCAGGTACTTTGTGAAAAGTTCTTGCAGACACGGATTTCCATAGTTTCGTCAAATAAGGAAAGATGCGTGTAAAATCATGTTTGGCTGGCATCACCATCAATGGAGAAATGGAAGAACTTGAAGCTACTATAGACGCTGTTAACGTCACTGAAGGTCGTGGTTTGGAAATGTAAGGTTATTTCCTGGCTGAAGTGTCTCTTGTGCTTAGAATTGCTTTCTGGTGTCTCTTTCAGGACTTTTCTGTTTCTAAGTCTGTGACCTGGTCCTGACACCACTGCTCTTTTTCTTATGGGTCCATTGGGCCTGAGGAGTGGCTTTTGAATGATGAGGACTTTGGTAGCATTGGGATCCTATTTTAAGAGGGAACGAGCTATGACAATTCCTAGAGAACCGCGACTGATGCCATATAAGGCACGAATCAATTTGACGGGAAAATGAGAATGAAGGTACGTCATGTTGACGTTGTGTGAGACAAACCAAAGGTGTCAGAGTTTTTTTTTTCGACTTTTTTGTTGTTGTTTCAAAGTCGACGGGGACTTGTATACGTCAGTCACTCTGTCTTGGAACCAGTAGTGAAACAGATGCGTACGAAATTGCAAATAATTGAGGGTGTTTGGGTTTTAAATCCACAAGTAAATAGACGTTGGTATTTGAGTGGTATCGTCATACGCATAAATCAACCAAGGTGTTCCTGTTTGGCTAACACTTTCACTTGCGCTTTATCTCTAGGGGATTTTAAACAAGACCATTGTCACTGGTGGTGCGATGGTCCTTAATTTGGTAAAACAAATGTTTGGTGATTAAATGACACTGGCATTACGATGATTAATTTTGCACATAAACCACAGCTAAATTTTTACTCCGTCTTCTCCTAACGTGTCATCGAAGATGACCAGATGGGATTGACTGGGGTCAGACACATCCCATCGACTTCACGATGAATGCCTTCTACAAACACGATGAAATTGCCTTGAGTTTCTTGTAAGAGGCTGTACGCCGATTGCCACTCTTTGTAACAACATACGATAAGGTGAGGTGGACAATCGATCAAATAATTTTTATCAAACGTTTGACAAACTCAGTTTTGCCTCAACTGCTGGGTCCTATTATTAACATGTTAAAGGGATGGTGAAGATACAATTTCTCCCAACTGGCATGATATAAGTTTTCGTCGATGACTTAAAAAGTAGAGGAAGAGGTAGCAGAGACAGCAGAGGTAGCCATAATGCAGGGAATGCAACTTTTGACTCGAAGACAGACAAGACAAGAGTTTTATACTTTTTCAGGACACGTTTACATAAAAGCTAAATGGTTAAGTACATCGATAAAATTCACATCAAAACCAATAAAGTGGAATATAAACAAGTCTCTATACAACGTTTGATTACAAAATGTGGTGTCGTAGGGACAGTTTGTAATGTTCTTAGAGGCTCTACATTGTCACAGTAACACAGGTGATCTCATCACTTCGCACTCCACTTGATAATCACCGAAGTTGAATGGTGTTGTCTGCTTAAAGTATTCATCTCTCCCACTTGGCATTGGTAGCCACAATGAAATATTGATCTTGAATGTTTTCCATTTTTAAATGCTTATCAATATCAACGTGACGGTACCGTAAAGTGAAGTGGTTGGGAAGCCATTTTAATTCTGGTACACGATTTGATACACTTTATCCAAGGGTCGAGTGACGGTTTTGTGTGTGGCTAAATGTGCAATCGTTTGAGGTTGGTAGGTGGTCACTTTGAAATCTCGATTCTCTCCAGACTGCAAGGCTTCTTTCAATATCCCAAAAATCACCACTTGACTGATGCGATAATTGAGAGAATCGACAGCTGGTATCCCAGGTCCAGAGCTTCAAACAATTTCATTCTGAATTGTTATGGAGCATTCTTCCTGGGTGTGCTTACCAGGTTGGATTTTATGTGCACGTTTCGGCACAAGTACGGCACAATGGAAACATCAGTTTTCCATGGTAATGATGAGCTACAACGGGATGGTACAAGTCGTTTGGAAATAAAACTTGACATTTATTCAACTCTTCGTATTGTCGAATATTGTCCAGATCGATGTGTTCCGTCAGCAATTGCGGAAGCCCTGCGAGAAAGTAACGATATTTTCACACGTAAGGATACAGAGAAAACATATCCAGGTATTTGACTTCTTCTTTCTCCTCGTCGGCTTGGTACATCAAACAGGTGGCATTCGTCAGCGGGTTCAGCAGGTCCATCAGCTTGTAACATTCCACGATAGGCTTAAACTCGGCTCGGGATCGGTTTTCAAACAATGCTCGTATTCCCACATTTCCGCCACTCGGTATCCTTGCTGTTCTAACTTCAAGCAACGTCGACAAGTGGTCTGTTACAAGTCTTCCATGGTACGTAGTAAAAACTAATTTTTGGTGTCACGTTGAGGGTAACAGATGGGACATCCGTTAAATACGCAACCGTTTAATTCAAACTCTATCTTAGGGTATTCTAAGTCCCAGCCATCCACTAAATACCTTCCGATGATCTTCTCACCCCCTTTTGCGGGCCTGTTGGATCCATTTGTCTTCCTTGTCGCGCAAGTAATTTAGCCGGCGTAGGGCTTTGACCAAGTAGTAGTGAACATCAGGCAAATGGGCCATAATGGAGTGTTGACTGGCTTCGGTATTGAAAATATGCGTGAATCGCCATTTCTGTCATTCCAAACGTTATAGGCATTCGGCTCAAAGGTTTGGTCAAGTAAATCATCGAATCTTTAAACTGCACTTGTCCCACTTGCATGCAAATGATTTGGGCTCCGTTCAAAGTCACTTTAGGATGCTCGGTGCCGAATTCCGTATTGTATCTACGAATAAATTTTCTATCGTATCCCGAGAAACTGTGAGCTATCTCAGCGGCATAGAGATGACAATCTCCATAACATTCGATGTCCTCTTGGCTCCACGTCTTGTCGATAGGGTCTAAGATCCATTGGGCAATGAAAGATGTTTTCACGTCCTCCAGGAATCTTGCTGCAATGAGGACAAAGACTACAGATAGGTTCTTGGATGCACTTCTCGCACGCTCGATGCGCCTCGCAAAAATTAGGCATGTAAATAGCGGTTTCTTGCATGCATTCGAAATCCAAAAAGATAAGATTTCCTTTCTTCTGGTCATCTTCTTCCTCTTGATCTTTGAAATTGTATTTTTGAATGAAGCATTCGTGTTCCAAGTCCGCTATTTGGTGACAAATGTGACATCGTTTCTTTCCTGGACATACGCGAGCTTTGGAACAATTGGTACGTATCACTAATCCACAAGTAGGGCACAATCTCAGGAGTTGACAAGCGCTTTACTGCTGTAAACCTGGCATCTTCAGATATTGTTGTTAATAGGTTGGGCTGACAAGAGTGCGCTGACAAACTGAGCAATCCACCCGTTGTAGTCTTTCGTCAAGACTGGCTTTAGAAGCCAAACATCCCTCACATTTAGATCCACAATAACTGTGTTGCTCTTGATTAGTATAGCCATAGTGACATTTCTCATAATAATAACTGTATCCGAAGAATTGGGTGATACTGGTGATAACATAGAAATGTTCATCGTGTTGATAGTCGTGAATGTATTTACTGTCTTTGACATGTTTACCTCTAAACAAGAGAGTTCCAGTTCTTGAGGGCGTACTTTCAAGGTGGAAAACGGAGATAAGAGATCTTGAAATATTTGCATTTCAGGAATGCCACAGGTTGTGTCTTTGGATATCGAGCTTTCTGTAACAGGAGTTTTCCAGGCCCTTTTCCATTCTGCCGTGTAGTTCTTAGCGGCATATGTTCGTGCCATCACAATGGCCCTGACTGTACACATCTTGTCTTAAGGGTTGTTATTCGGACGATACTCGTTTTCGGTGCTGCGAAAGTCGTCCACCAATAGCACCTTTTTGCGACCTGGTGCCTTGGAGAATAGACACGTGGGTCATGAACAATGTGGCTTTTCCATCAGTGATATGAAACTTGTAATGGATTGCTGTACGTGTACAATATTTTCGATGACTTTAGATGGCATCAATTCTGCTGGTCTGCCAAACTCGATCTCAACCGGGAATTTCATGCTATCGTGATCAATGGAAATTCTGAAGCGATCGTCTTCTTTGGCTTGATAATGCTGTTTCAATGTAGTTAAAATAGAATCCCACACATCGGTGATGAACGTTTCTACATTCCTCAGCGGTACGACGGACTTGAAATCTTTAAACTTCACTGTGTACGTACAAGCTGTGGTTCTAAATTTTGTTTGTGTATCTCTCTTGGGTGAGGTAGTACTCTTTGATGAAGACTCTCTAGGCCTGGATTCTTGGTTCACTACTGTGCGAGTAGATTAGTCACGTTTCTACCTCTTACTTTCTTCTCCTTTCTCCACGAAATGATGCGATCGTTTCACTTTGATTGCAAAATGTCAGATGACTACCATTTAAAATTCATGGTCCCCTATATCATTGTTGTATGTCCCTCCCCCGTCCCGCCCCGCCAGGCCTATATAAAGTTACATGTCCCGCCCGTCATGCATTATATAGTCATATGTCCAGCTTCACCAAGAGTTAGTATTCGTACAGTTTCACCGCTGAACTAACTGAACTAGCTGAACTTACCCACCACCCGTTACTTACACATCTCGGGGCTGCCCGGAGTCACCGCTGAACTAGCTGAACTTACCCACCACCCGTTACCCTCTTTTTCCCGCTGTCATTGTTTGCTGTTTGGCCCGATTGAGGTCAGCCACTTTCAACATTGTTGCCAATGTCCAGTACCGTGAAGTCACCCCACATGTTCCATTTCCCTTGTAACTAAATATATCCAATAATTTTGGACGCTATACAGTCCCAATATATTTTGACGCTATATAGTCCCAATATTCCTCATGTTAAATTTTCCTTGATGCCAGAGTTGCCCACGACCTTTCTGATTGGGATTTTCATCGACGATAAACAGCAATACATCACTACTCACGATCATGGTGTATATTCTTCCAGTTTCCACGGACAGTGAAATACATTATTTTTGAATGTGTCGTCTTCTACACGGTGAAACAGAAGCAGTGCAATGTGAACTCGGTGAACAAACTGTATTCTAATATATTATTCTAAAGAAACGTCACTATTTTCGTATATTAATAAATTTGCAATGTGTTTTAAGGCTTTCATATATTTTATCTTTTATTTTTTATGTACTTTATGATAATATTATTTGGAAGGGTTTATTTTCTTACGTTTTGTGTGCAGACTTATCAGTTGTACATTTTTGGAACATTGCCTTGAGTTAGCTGTATACATCCACCAATGTGCTTTGGTGCAGCAAAACGTTAATACACGTATGCATACATTCTCCTCCAAAGGTTTTCAAGCTCATCAATCGACTTGTACCCTAAATAATAAATATATGGTAAAACAATTACCAAGCAAACAACAAATATACATATTTTTCTACCCTCAAAACTCTAGTTATCAATCTACTATTTACATTATATCCCCCCAAATTAAATTGTTTTGTCCCTTCCTACATATATGCATACCTACCTACATAAGTATATACCTACAATTTCCTTTCAGTTTTAAATGAAATACTTCCGCATGGAATCATATAGCTGATTATCTTCAAAATAAATGATCGAATACTTATTTAAGCAAGATTGTCATGGCTCGATCAAATGACGTTTGAATATAAGGTTTATATTTTCATCCAATCACGTACCCGAGGTCTGAAATTCCGCTGTGATTGAGGTGATTAGGCTTAACTTTCTAGATATACAGTTTACTCGGGGACAGTTTATTACAGTATTGTTTTAAACTTTCTTGACTAACGATGGAGGTGTGCAGTTGAGTGAAAATGAAGATAAATGGACTTCTCGTGTTCTTCTCGGGTATGTTCACACACTCTTCGCTCTGGAGACAAGATTTTATATCTTTCAAATCAAGGATAGTTTTGTACTTTTGTCCTATTTTACTTGATTTAAAAGTTCTCTCTCTCTCTCTTTCTCTCTCTCTCTCTCTCTCTCTCTCTCTCTCTCTCTCTCTCTCTCTCTCTCTCTCTCTCTCTCTCTCTCTCTCAGACAAGCATTAAATAAACTGTCTTCGATATTTCTGACATAATGCGCTATGTTTATAAAAACCTTTATGCCTAGATTTCTTTTTTTTTCAATTATATAATCCATGCATTCTTGAAACAATTTGCTTAAGATTGTGTAAGATATGCACCTAAAATATTTTCATTAATATGGGCATTATCATTTCGTTGCATTAGTGCGTAAGCACTTCGTTGCATCATCCCTTCGTTTTATCAGGACATCATCACTTCATTACTTCTGTACATTATCCTTTCTTTGTATCAGGATATCATCACTTCGTTCGCATCAGGTCTTCATCACCTCGTTGCATCAGTTCATCGTCACGTCGTTGCATTAGGACATCATCGGTTCCTGCATCAGAACATCACCACTTCGTTGCATCAGGTCATCATTACTGTTGCATTAAAACTGTTGCACGTCTCTGCATCGTATTGCAATTTGTTCTCAGTCTTGATTGTATTAAACAATGTTGTGTGCCAAAACATCGTGTTAAGAGTTATCATTAGTGTACGAGTTAAAACGGCATCTCTCTCTCTCTCTCTCTCTCTCTCTCTCTCTCTCTCTCTCTCTCTCTCTCTCTCTCTCTCTCCATAATCACACACACACACACACACATATATATATATATATATATATATATATATATATATATATATATATATATATATATATATATATATATATATATATATATATATATTATAGAACAGACAACCAGCAAATTGTTACTACTTTATACATTCAAGCACTTACCCATTATCACGATGAATACTCTTCATGTACGTATATCATACTTTCAACGCATTATGTAAATAGACAAATTAACATTATTTAATAGTTTAATGTTGTATTTTCTGAGTTTATCGTGGACATTATAAAAGCTGTGAGAGTCGGAAACTTACAGTTCTTACCACTGTAAACTCAGAAAACATTTAACTCATATGATTTGCATTTCTCGATAATTTTATTAATTCATTTGGTTTTATTTAGCTTTTGTAAAAGTAATTCCTATCAGTTTTAAAACCTTATTTAATCATATAAGTTTTGTCAACATTATTTGCTTCGTAGATAGTTAAACAATAGGTGATTCTCTTTCAACTGCGTAATAGCTAAGTAATTACACCTATAGGCAATAAAGATTTTAAATATTCCAGAGCATGGTGTTAATATTACATTTAAATTGGCACATGTGTTCTGAGTAGAAGTAAACATTCAAGCACTGGACGTGTTATTTTGCTGGACATAAAAATGGCTCTTGGATCTGATGCTTTCATTGACGATGTCAATGTGATTTGGCTGATTCATTATTGTACAGACTTGTGAGTAACCAATTTTCATTTCTCTTAATCTATTTTCGTGTTCGTTAACAGGTTTGGCCACCAAGATGGGCTGTTTACACATAATATTAGAACTATTGGTAAATGGTTATAATGATGGGGGTACAATAGTTAAACAAGGTAAGACATCGACCTTAAGAAATACGATGGACAAGGGGCGGGATCGTTCTCCCACCCAACACCCAACCCACATCGTAATTTTCAGCGTTGAAGTCTCAAATTATGGGACTTTGAGTGAAAGTATAATAATATGTAGTCTGTGAATCCCCCTTTTTGCCAGTTACTGTATCCATTTGCCTGCAGTTTTAATTTCATTCGTAACGAGCCTGAGTAAAAGTGCCGTGGCCCCAATGTTCTTCTTGGAATATTTTGAGTTTTCAAGCTCTGAAACATGGCTCTACAGAAAAGATCTTAGCCTACTCTTTCCAAGAGAATTAGATCCTTATGATTTCTTGTCATCCTTCCTCTTAGCGAGGTTTAATTCGTTAAGTTTGTGGTCATTCTGGTGTTCAACTGGGAAGTGACTAAAGTTTACTTGGATTATTCGGAATGATTGATAATTCAGCTTATGAAATATTGTCCACTTCAGAAGATATATTAGATATTGAATGGTCGGTGTGTTAAGTGTCTCCATGTATGAATTTAGCAAATATTTTCAGAATTCTGCAATTTCGGACACATCAGTTGTCCTGCAGAATACCTACAGCACAAGCACAAGAGACCAACATCCAGTGTTCATGTCACATATCTTCCCATGTTTAGAACAAATCCAATCAATGAAATAATTTTTTTTCATAAAAAATACCGCTTGTTATTTGATTCTGTCAAAATTAATTTTCAGAATAAAATATAAACTTGCTAATATTTTTATTTCATTTTAAAGGCATGCAGTATGTTTTCTGTTTCTGTGATTATATTAGCTACTTAGCAAGTGACTATATTTATACAAGTTGACATTAAGTAGCTATCTGTAGAAGTTTATACATATATAAATCTCAGCCTGATCACATGGTATGTTCTGACCAATGAAAATCTTCTCTACAATTACGAACTAATGCAATTGCGATTATTGCAATGTAAACTACGTCTTCTTTGTTTGTTAGAAGCCTCGTATTGTATGTTATAAAATTGCTTTAATGTATTGATTCAATGTATTAAGTGAACTGTATAAATAAAAACAACCACTATAGGTTTCCTATATTCATGTTATGAAAATGTACAAAGCATCCCGTTTTAATTCTTAATGAATCTTTAATAATTAGTTAAGTTTTGGTTGCAGAGTGCGATTTAAATAAAGTTACTTTTCTTTTCTGAAATATTCATTATTAGTAATACTTTTTATAGCGGAATGCCTTTGAAGTTTTCTCCGTGAACAGTTATGTAGATTTTTATTACCTTTGAATAGTCAGAGATATTTTGTTCTTTGCTGTCTGTAAACTGCCATCCATTTTCTTACTTAAATTAACGTCCGACCTATGTAAAAGGCTTCATACTTCACACCTATCAATGCATGCATAATTTGTTTTTAAATTGCGATCTATGTCCTGTCATTTGTTTAAAAGTTTAGTTTGTCTTATATCATGGAGAATCTTCATTTTTTCCAATACATTTATCATTATATTGTGTATTTCCTAATGAGATATTGAAATATGTTGATATGAGAAAAATGATATCGCCACATTGGCGATATCATTTTTGAAACTAATTGTTTTCCATTTATGACGTAAACTTCTCCTCGTATTTGCTATTCAAACCGTATTTACATTTAAAGTCCCATTTAATACTCTCTCTCTCTCTCTCTCTCTCTCTCTCTCTCTCTCTCTCTCTCTCTCTCTCTCTCTCTCTCTCTCTATCTATCTATCTATCTATCTATCTCATAGATCTTAAAATGTGTCAGGACTATTTTGATCTAGTTGTATTCATTCATGCAATCAGTGAAAATGTGCCATCGTTAATACCTAAAAATGAACCCCAAACAACAAAATTTCGGCTTCAAGTAATAATTTTTTATAATTGTTTTTCTATTTAAATCGTGCGAAAATTTCAGTAATAGAACTTACATTATATGTTGCTATTCAGTATTTTGTGTCACTTATACAACATTTGCACTCAAGACAAACGAAACACGTTCTAATCAAAAAGTTACGATTACATATATTAAGAAAATTATTTAATTGCACTAACACGGAATGGAGAAACAAATCTTTGTAAATGAAGGATTTGCCTTAAAAGGATTACAATAATAAAAAATATCTTAAGTTTTTTAAGGATATATAAGGACATATTTTACTCGCCACTCTTGACAATGCAATGTGTCCTCTTCCTGCGTGAAATATTTTCTTGTATCTACTCAAAATAGATAGCCTCTATTTTATTCCTAAGTCGAAGTAATTGGATTGTAAACTTCCGATTATCAAGAAGCGGAAAGACTTTAAGCAGAGCAAAGGAATTAGAATGGTAGAGGATGTGACGAAGATGAATACTAAACTTATCAATAAATTATCCAGGCATCAGGAGATTGATAGTGCATGGTACTTTAACGGTTTTGTGTATGGTAAAACCAAATCAGGGAAAAGGATAAAATTTGACATTTATGATGATATTGATGAGAAAATTAGAGTATAAGTGCCATATACAACTCTATAATCCTGAAAATAGCCATATAGGTATGTGAACCTTTCTTTTGGATACTCCCATTTCTGCTCTAATTTTTGTATTTTTACAAGTTTTTTTCCTTCCTTCATCAGTTTTGTCATTAGTTAATAGATTTATTATTCACTTGTCAACTGTATCAATCTCTCCTTAAACAATTTATCCACTAATTCATAAATCATATTTAACCCATATTCAAATCTACTTACTCAGTTGTTTATTCATCATATTCAACACTACTCATCCTCGTTCAATACTTCAGCTCTCTCATTCTTGCTCAGTTATCCAGTCATTCACTACATTCATGTATGCTCTTCTTTCATACTTTCTTCCCCTCCCTTCACCCCTTTTCTTCTCCTTTTTTGTAATTTATACTGCTATTAATCTGTGCCTATTGGAAATTTGTCAAAGGCGATTAAGAGTTATCATAAATGGAGCTGTTTCACTTGTTTATTGTTCACGGTATCAATTTTAACTGCAGCCAAATCTACAGCATGTATTGCAACACCATGGATGCTTTTATTATAGATATTAGTATTTTGTGTGAGCATGTGTGTGAGTGTGGATGTGAAAACCATGCATATGATAAATTCAAAGTGATAATTACTTCATACATTCCTGTACAAGAAAATATATATATAAAATTTCTGCCGCTCTCATGGATAATAACGTAAAATTTATATCTATGAATGTTAGAGGCCTGCAAGGTTTAGTTTTTAAACGAAGGGACATTTTTCACTGGGTAAAACAAAAGAATGTATCGATAATATGCTTGCAAAAAACTCATAGTACAAAGAACGATGAAATATATTGGGCAGCTGAATGGGGATACAAATGTATATTTAGTCACGGCTCTAGTAATAGTGCTGGGGTTGCAATATTTTTTAGAAATACGTTCGAATTTGTAATTCATAGAGAAAGATGTGACAGTCAAGGAAGGTTTATTATTTTAGATATTAGAATTAACGGCAACAGAATAACCCTCGTGAATTTGTATGGTTTTAATGAATATAATCCTAGCGTTTTTAGAAAGTTAAAGGAGGAGATTTTATTTCTTGAGAACTCATCAATTATGTGCGGAGACTGGAATACTGTTCAGGATTTAGACTTGGATACTTATAATATTTTTATATGACAAACACCAACAGTCTAGAGCAGTGCACCAAGACCTAAAATGAATTGGAACTAATTGATCCCTGGCGAAATTTGAATCAAGACTTAAGGATATATACCTGGAAGCAAAAATCTCCCTTGGAACAAAGTAGATTAGATTACTTTCTCGTGTCTGAAGACATTCAAATGATTACGGTTGATGCGTGTATCTTACCTGGATATAAGTCTGATCATTCAGCTATTGCTCTGAGTGTGGCTTTCTCAACATGTTCAAGGGGAAAAGGATATTGGAAATTTAATGCCCAACTGTTGAAGAACATTGAGTATACTGATTTAGTCAAAAAGTGTATATATGACAATGTAAATGAATATTATGTAGGGGGAAATAAATATGACTCCCTCCATGTTTCTTTTTCCTGTAATGACCAAATGTTCTTTGAAATATTGAAAATGAAAATAAGATCTGAAACTATATGCTTCTCTATTAAGAAAACGAGAGAGAAACGGGCAAAATTTTAAAAAAATGATAAAGAAATAATAAAAATTTATGGGGAACTGTTGAATAACACAGATGGGGAAACTTTAGAAAAGTTAGAGGAAAAGAAAGCAGCATTAGAGAAATCTAGGGAAAGTACATAGAGGGCGTTATCTTAAGATCTAAAGTCAGATGATATGAATTAGGAGAAAAAAGCACAAGGTACTTTTTAAATCTTGAAAAAAGAAATTACGTCAATAAGACAGAAGCCGGCTTTGAAATTTTTAATGATCTAGTAGATGATCATGGCAATTTATTACCTTTTGAAATGATAAAACAAAAAACTAGAAGAGGTAACTTCTTGAAATACTTCTCCTTAATATCCAAAATTCCAAAAGCATGGAAAGAAGCCATAAAAAACCATTTAGTACATAACAATTTTGAAAGGCAGAAGGATAAAATAATGTATCTGAAAAAATATAATTTACTCAAGTTTGTTTACAAAGATCTTTGAAAAAGGGCTAAAAGGCAACATACTGCTAAGCAAGAATCTTGGATGCAATTATTAAATACAAATATAAGTAGTGAGGAGTGGTCTGAAATTTATAGCAGGGCGAAATTTTGTACCAAGGATACCAAATTGATCTCTATAAACTTTAGATTAATCCACATAATAATCGCTACTAATGATTTTTTGAAAAGAATAAACATATTGGACGACAATAAATGTACGTTTTGCAAGAGAGAGAGAGAGAGAGAGAGAGAGAGAGAGAGAGAGAGAGAGAGAGAGAGAGAGAGAGAGAGAGAGAGAGAGAGAGAGAGAGAGAGTATTGAAAATCTCTTTTATGATTACAATATTACTTCACAGTTCGGGTACTGTTTTATTGATCATTTCGCATCATCTTGCCCAAATATTGTACATTTGTCAAAAAAAGAAATACTTTTAGGAAGTGAACAACTGGACAGTTTGTGTAATTTCTTGCTTATTTTGGGAAAATATTACATTTATAATTGCAGATTTAATATGCAAAATCCTTCCATCTATGCTTTTAAGCAGAGAGTTGTAATGTATAAGAACGTTGAAAAATATGCTACTAAAATAAACAAAAAAGAGGACCAATTTCTTAAGAAATGGACCTCAGTAGATCAATAGGTAACTTGTAACTGATCCGATGGTAAACAGGAACAAAACACTATTTTCTGAAGCTTATGTCACCTACATTGTGCCATATGCATGTGTGCATGGGTGTGTGCATGTTTGTGTTGTCTTTAATTTTTTCTTTCTTTTAATATAGATTATATTTACTATCCCTAGTTTATCTGAAAACAAGAAATTTTGATTGTAAGGTGACCTTGGGATGGTTCCCCGACCCAATGGTCAACCTATTACGGGGATAATAAAATTTTGAAATTTAAAAATATAACTTCCAGATTACTCTGATCCATGATACTAATTACACCATCTTTTCACTGTTAAGTATTGTTTGGGTTTATTCCACATTTTATGTATTTGCTTAATGGCTTGCCTGTAATCAATATATGGTGTACTGTTCAGACACACTTGTATATTTTATAATATTATGCCCCTTTTGTTAAATGTAGTAAGAGAGTGAGAGAGCAAATTTAAAAAATCAATGCTCAAAGTGCATACATTTAGTATTGTCTGATGTTCCTCAGAACTTATTAGTCTTCATTTGTTTATAGAACTTTGGGTTATGTTGCGAACATGTGTTCATGATATTGTAATCTTTCAAAGATAAAACTTTTCTCAAACATAAATAAAAAAAAAAATTAAAAAAGTCGAAGTAATTGTTAACAGTTTCATATCATCGGGAAGATGTTGACGTTCCTTGGATGATAATGTAATTAAAGGAATTCCATTTGGTGACATGCTTAAGTTTTCACGATTATCTCCTTTGATCGGTTAATAGAAATATGGGTTTAAGAAACTTTGACAAGAATGTCCTGGAAAGAAACATACTTCCCTCTCATTTGTTTTGAATTTTATATTTGGATGGAAGTTTCTTGAAGGATTCTTCTCTGGATATGTGTTTTCCCGTATTATGAAGCAGTCGTCTAAAACATCTCCGCCAGACCTTTCTCAAATAACACTCAAAAGCGATTCTCCGTTATTTATACCTTATTCTGTCAAAAAATTTCTATTCAAAGTATACAAAGACTAGCTTATAATAGGCAGGTTACACTTTGGTGTTCACAGCTGTACTCTTTTTATGTTTGAAGTAATTTTCCTTCATGTACGAGTTTAAGGAGTCTAATTATACAGTCATGACTGAATCGTGAATAATTGCTTTCACATTTTTGGTCATGCGGAATATTACTTTCTAAGTCTGCTGTATCAAAAGTAGCGAGTGTCGATCCCTCGTTGACGATATCGGGTAATTAGATGAGTAATGAGCACGAATATATCAATAAAGTTCTTACGATTTTTAAATAATGTTTTGCTAGAAAAATTATTCATGCCAAGCGGAGATAGCGATGGATGGGGGTTGGCATTGCCATAAAACTATGTTACTATGCGGATGATGTGCCTTGGTACAGACCCTTTTATCAAGATTGCTTGCCCTAATAGATCCACTTTGTTTTAAATTGTCTGTAACGAAAGACCCTCAGTAATGAACTGAGTGTATGGAGGTCCCTCTAAAGCTGATTCATTTCGAACCGGGGAAACACACGAGAGTACGATTTTCGCTGTTTGACGTTACATGGGTTTTCTGTTTTTGTGGCCTGGTCAGTGCAAAAAGGTCTTTAATTTTTTGGCCGATGACTTCTGAGAAACTCCCATTTTGTAAGTATTACATGGTAATACATGAAGGCATAGTTGCTCTGCACCCTACCGTCCCCCTTTCAATTATTCGTTGTGATTAACGGTATCCAATTAGAGTTATGGGTATGAGAATTTTATGTTGTATTTTACGTTTTAATCGAAAATTAATTAATTAATTTTTTGGCAGAAATGTGTTTTTTGTGTGATTTTGTTTTTAAAATTCTCTTCGTTTATGATACATGTTATAAAGATTAAAAAAAACTGATTAAACTGCACAAGTACAGAAACTCATATAAAAGCCTTGGAAGACTTCAGAACCAAGAGCCTGGTTGTGCCAATCAGGTCATCTCAGTCATGGTATCCACGCGCTAAGAACTGCTTTAAAGATAAGACACTCTTGTTTTTTTTTCTGTTATGTCTGACCGAACTATAAAATCAAATAACAACGACAACGACAGCAGCATCTATATAACAAAAAGATATTTATTCACAAAGCAACTTTAGGTCTCTAAAACTTTGATAACACGCTTGTCAAAACATTTTGAGAGTAAGACGCTCACATATATACGACGTGGAGCTATTTGATATTATGATATATACTATAGTTCGTTCCACAGTGGAAATTTTATCATATCTGCGACAGTAAATTTTCAGGTCAGCGTCAATAAATGTAGCTACAAACACCTAATTTGTTTGAAGTATTTCGCGTGAAACGAATTTGGTACTTTTGGCTACATTTAATGACGCTGACCTTAAAATTTACAGTCTACAAATAAAATAAAATTCTCGATGCTATGCGGAACGAAATGTAAACAGGAAACATAGGCTATACATATCAATGGTTAAAAAAACATCCAAACTCTCTAAGGAGCAACTGCAAAGCTGGCAACAACCAAAACTGTATTATATCATACCTGCGTTCTCCCGCACTCTTTCACATATCAAAGCGGTTTATTACTTAGCTCACGCGCGTTTCTACAAGTTAAGTTTTCCTTATTATATGCTCATATTTTTTCACCGTTAACTTTACGTGCAATATTCCACGATATTGCACACCTTCATATCGAATCCCACTTGCAAAGGAACTACTTTCTAACGTAATTTTTTTTTATGAATGAACTAAAGCAGATATTTCAAGGACGGCCACATACCAGCAAATGTTTCATAGATTGACACATACAAACTGCTTTGGCACATGTTTCAGATTTAGCTAGATATAAACACTTTATAAAAAAAATATGTGGCTCGATACGCTCATTGCTTAATACTTCCCAGACATGTCAAGTTTAACATCTTTTTCTTCATTATTTTACCTTTTTTAAGAGCAGCATAGATAAACTCTACTTAGATAATTATTCAGATTTTCATTGAAGAGTGCATGCTCTAATTACCTTTTTTAATGTAAGAGGTATTAACAGTGGGTGAATAAAAATGTATGTCTTCAATTTGCTAACTATATATTACAAAATGCAGGGTTATTTTAATTGAAAATAAATTGGATGAAGAAAAATCTATGCCGGCGTTTTTACCAAGAAAAGGAAATCCCAGTCGTGGGGAGACAACAAAAATGTAACTTCTTGCTTGTGATTTATTTGTCTCTTTGCGAACCCCAAAATAGATTCTATTAATCTCAGATAAAGAGTCTAAATGACCACCACAAAACCTACTATCTCAGATATATTAGGTTTTATTATCATATATAAAAGTTATGACGGACATTGTTTTCGTCGAAAATATATAATTTATAGACTCTCAGTAAATCTTGCAACCATAAGGTAATGGTAATAAGTATGTACCTAAACATGATGACGATCCACGCTATTGTCACTATTGCTGATACGGCTATTAGTGTTACGTTTGCTCTTGACGTGTGTAATACTGCCACTGATACAATTTTACTACAACTGTTGCTGCTAATGGCACTAATACTGCTACTAATATCATTCATACTTGCTGTTAATCGCATTAATACTACTATTAATACTTCTGTTACTGGATTTATACTGCTGCTAATGGCAGTAATACTTCGGCTACTAAAGACATTGATACTGCTGCTAATGGCAGTAATACTTCCATTAATAATGCTGCTAATGATATTAATACTTCCATTAATACTGCTGCTAATGACATTAATACTTCCAATAATACTGCTGCTAATGACATTAATACTTCCAATAATACTGCTGCTAATGACATTAATACTTCCAATAATACTGCTGCTAATGATATTAATACTGCTGCTAATGGCATCAATATTGCTGCTAATGCCAATAATACTGCTACTAATGCCTTTTATGTTATTACCAATAATATTGCTACTACTACTGTCCTACTGTCTATTCAGCTGTTTCTGATGATTTTAATGATAATGATTATTATGTTGATACTTCTACTATTCTGCACCTCCTCCTCCATCTCCTCCTCCTACTACTATTATTATTGCTACTACTTCTATTACTGCTATTACTAATAGTATTGCTGCTAGTCACTACTACTATTACTACTACTACAAAGCTACTAGTACTACAATGAAGAAGAAGAAGAAGAAGAAGAAGAAGAAGAAGAAGAAGAAGAAGAAGAAGAAGAAGAAGAAGAAGAAGAAGAAGAAGAAGAAGAAGAAGAAGAAGAAGACAACAATTAACAATAACGATTAAATCAACAACAATAATATTTTACTCTTCAGGTCTTAGTGCCATTCAAGGACTGGAGAACTTCCAGATAGACCTGATTTTTAAATTTGATGGAGTAACTGACGTCAACGAGATATGCAAAAATATTTCAATTTGGTACAACAAGACAACGGCCGAGTTATACGTACAAAAGTTCCTACCAGCAATATTTAACAATTCTGCAGCCAATGTGAGTGTTGATAACGTTGCATACCAAACTGAGCCTGGATCTTGGGACATTGATTGCGCTAATACGTCCGTGTCGAACGTGACGAATGTGGCAGTGTTGAAAGTGAATCTGACTACTTCTATAAGGTATTAATAAAAACAGAACTTTACTCGTTCTTTCACAAGTAACATCTAAAAATATGAAATTCATAACTATAGCTTGAAAATGAATCAATGTGATCTAACACACTATGTGTTGAGATATTTAATTATATACCACATCGTTAGACCAGTTAGCGTCGTCTTTGTCATCGTAATTGTACTCATTCTGTTTCATCTCCATCGCACAGTCAACGTCTTACCCCTCACCATTAAAATCATTATCATTATAGATGTCATCATGACTGTGATCGCCACTTTAATCGTCATTGAAGTCGTTTCCCTATTATTATTTTATATTATTATTATTATTATTATTATTATTACTATTATTATTATTATTGTTATTATTATTATTATTATTATTATTATTATTATTATTATTATTATTATTATTATTATTATTATTATTATTATCATCATTATGTTCTTGATTTTGCTTGTTTGGTCAGTTTGAAAGAAACTCAAACTATTCATTTCCGACTTTATATTTTATTTAAGAAGGAATTTAAACATAATGCATTGAACACAGATTTATTACGCAATTAAAGTTTGAAACGCTGGCTGTTGATTAAATCTGTTCACACAGTGAAGGTCCAAAAACGGTCCTTTCTAAAATAACACACGTGATCATTGCTGGTTTTTAAAGGACGAGCTGAACTTTCGGTTTTAATGGTGAAAAGATTGAGAATGATAACAGTTTACTTTAGTACTTCATGATATTCACATTGAGTCTCATAACTAAAACAACCGCTATGGTGGCCTAGTGTTTAGAGCGTCCGCCTCTGATTCGGGAGGTCGTGGGTTCGATCCCCGGTCGAGTCATACAAAAGACTTACAAAAATGGTACTAACAGCTGCCTCGCTTGACGTTCAGCATTATGAGGTTAGTGTTAGGACTGGTCGGCCTGGTGTCAGGATAATTTGACTGGATGGAACATCATACTATATGTATGCGGCATGATGCCCCAGTACTAGATATCACTATAGACTGCCACATTGCAGACATCGTAGCGATATGACCGAAAAAAATTGTTAAAGCTATGTTAAAAATCATAATCACACATCATAACTAAAATTTATCACTTTTCGTCTTAAGGTACTCTGAATTTTTAACAAAATAAAATGTTTCTTAGATAGTTACGCTCCAACTAAACGTGATCAGTCATTTGCAAGGACTAAAACGGATATTTTACATTACAGCGCCAGCTCATGACATATATTCATATAGATTTTAGGCTAATTTATGGGTTTCGGACGCGCGCGCGTAATGTAATTTCTCATTCTCGCACTACCGTCGCCTCAATAATATTACATCAGCAAAATAGTATTATTAAAATGTTTCCATTGTAAATATATATATATATATATATATATATATATATATATATATATATATATATATATATATATATATATATATATATATATATATTATTATTATTATTATTATTATTATTATTATTATTATTATTATTATTTAATGTAGTGTTAACAATGTACTCCAACAATGAAAACTGAGTTCGATTGGTCGATAGGTTGTGAACATGTTTAGTTTGTCAGTTAGGCATGCAAAAGATCTCTGGGAGGCCCAGTAGTCTTTTTATACCAAATACTTTAAATACGAGAATCTAAATTGATAGACTGTTTTGCTTAGTCTATTTGCACTCTCACACTTTGTCAGATATATCGCATTGGTATTACGGCTCATACATTTGCAGTGCAACTTAATTGTTCCCCTCGTACAATAATTTCTAAGATAATTCAATGCTATTTGCATGAATATTTGTTTGGATATGGTAATTGGTCATTTTCGGCAGCTCTTTCGCTAGTCCGATAAATCAAACCTCTAGTCTGTATTGTACTGATGCACAATGTAGGGATAAGATATCAACTATTTATTAAACTGCGCACTTTCCTGCCTACAAATCTTTCGGGAACACACTATCCTACTGCTTAGACATTTACCGGTATTTGATCACCGAAACAACCCTTCAACTAACGGTACCTAATCATTGGCGAGAAATACCTGTAGGTGTATAAAATATTCAATGATGTGTGCAAAAGAGAATATCTGCAAATATTTGCATATTTGATGAGATCTTCCTCCAAGCCTTAAGTCAGAGTCATTCTAGGTGTGAGACTGATTTAAACTCCAACTCTCGCGTGCAAATTTGAATTATTTTCAACATTATTTTGAAGAAACCCTGGCCTTTTTGGAAATCTGAACAAAAGATTGATTTTTATAGTTTGAAGTAAAATGTGCTTGTTATATATATATATATATATATATATATATATATATATATATATATATATATATATATATATATATATATATATTATCATTTTGATATTAATGTTCACGTCTCTTTCATTAAAGCTTGAAAAACATAACAACCCTTGGAAGCGTTACAAATTAATATATTAATCAACTCTTCAAAGGTTATCTAGATCAATTTATGCTATCTTTTTTGCCGCACGAATGTCTTTGCGAAATTGTAGCACAGATGAATTCTTCTTACTTTCACTTGCAATTAAAGGTGTATATTGACTTAATAGTAAACATTCAGCATGAGACAAATACTTTCAAAACTCTATAGATTAGCCTGTGGCTTCCATATAAATAACTGTCAACTCAAAAAAACCTACTCAACATATTGAAGGAAACGATAATATAACTGGTGTGTCAAATTCTGATACGCCTATAGCTCAATAATACGCATACATACAAATTTTCGCGAGTTCATTCTAGATAAATGATTAATTTCCGCACATTAATCACTAGTGACGTATGAAAAATAACTATGACAAATATCAATAATCCCCGTTTTCTAAATTAATTTAATATGGAACACATTGTCATCATAATCCTTTCTGCTTTTTGTTCTCCCCTCCCCTCTCATAGATAATAAACACATTGTGCAGAAGCATGGACTGAGAGAAAAAAGAAATTTGGATTGGATTCAAATCTTGAAATAGAAATTACACCAAGTAACCTACAAGAATATGGTTCGTCCTAACAATACGTGTGCACATTCCCTGGGATTTAGCTACAGCATGCATCAATGATACAAAGTTACAAACCAGTAACTTTTTTGGTTGCGTGGTTCACATACTGTGGTATATTTAATGTTATGTTTTTATTTGGATTTTTTTCTTAAACATACCAAAATGTTATAAAAAATCGATTATTGTTATTTAAATATGAAAATGTCAAAATCTCTCTCTCTCTCTCTCTCTCTCTCTCTCTCTCTCTCTCTCTCTCTCTCTCTCTCTCTCTCTCTCTCTCTCTCTCTCTCTCTCTCTCTCTCTCTCTCTCTCAACGATCGATATTTCGGGACTAGTAAATGATGGTAAAATTTAAGTCATACTTCATACCTACCAAAGGTTGTGTGTGTATGTGTATGAGTGAGTGTGCGTGTGTGTGTGTGTGTGTGTGTGTGTGTGAGAGAGAGAGAGAGAGAGAGAGGTGGGGTAGAGGTGGGTATGGTCGGCTGTACTGTTGCTAAAGCAGAATAATGACTTAGATCAACTGTAAATATATTAAAATATTTTAACTGCCTCTTGTTGGTTCGTCAGTTGGCTTATTTTCTGTTCCACATTAATTTCTATGCGCCGGTATGTGAATGGCGTGCATATGAATGACGAAGCTATCTTAGTGTAAATAGTGCTCTTCTGTACTTTTATCACTAAAACCATCTTTCCTGTTTAAATCATAAGTATGTATCATATTGATGTAATCAATGTGGAGAAAAAAAGAAACCAAGAATAGTAAACAATCAACTTATCAATATGCAGAGGTGATTGTAAATTGCCACTAATGGCATAGAACTACATTTTGTAGCGGATACACTCGGGGATGTGAGGAGTTTATTCACTCGGTCAATACACGGCTTCTTGCAATAAATCTGAACTCCTCTCAAAGAACATAGCACTTGTTGTATGCATTTTTCATCAAAAGGAAAACTTTATGCAATTCGTTGTATATCGTTGAAACAAAGATCACATGACAGGAAGGAAGCATTGTTATTCTAATATTTTCTGATTGTTTACATTTGCTACCTACCAGTTCTGGAAAGGAGGATGTGATAAGCATATTGAATAACTTTTGGCACGGGGGCTGGAACTTTTCTGTTCTGTCTTCAATTATTGGAAATAAGCCTCATTGGATCGCCTGTGGACGAGCAAAAGACACCAAGAGCACGATGATAGGTTCGTATATCTATGCGATTTTCCATTTTTTTACAACACTTTGCTCAAAGACTTTTCAGGGACTTGTTATAAATGTTCTTGCATGCGTACATGAGTAAATTTAAGATTACTAAATTAATATCGCCCATGTTTCTTACACGATTTAATATAAAGATTTTCAATGATCGAGTAGAGTGGTTTAGATGGACATACTCATTGCAGAACTTAAAATGATGCGTTTTGTAAAAACTCACTGTTGACTAGGATTTAATTATTTAGAGACCAGCTGGAGTAAGTGAGAGATTAGATGGTTGTACTGGATGACAATGAACAATTAATAAAATAACAGTCAATTGTACAATTTTCTTGCTTGGATATTTTTGTTTAACTCTCCCACACACATTCTATAAAATTACAAATGACAACAGAGTGAAACCTTTAGTTCTTACTTTTTTGTTTGATAAAATATTATGAACATTTTGACCTATATTTTATTATTATTTGAAAGTTAATTTTCTCTAATACCACGATCAATTACATCCATTGTAAATTCATCACTGACAGATGATTTCTCATTCCCATTGGAAAAAATATATTCTCTGTCTTCACTCTGTTTGATCTTGATGAGGATACCAGTAAGATAGTTAACAATATCACTTGCTTTATTGATTATAAAACATAATCTGAAAACTATGACTTTTGTAAGGAAATAGAACGTAATGAATTCTTCCAAAAAATGTTTATAAATGGAACTTAATTCAGTTAAATACGACATTAACTGCTTAACTGCTCTTCTAAAGTTCCAGCTCATAGTCACTATGGTTTCACGTTGAGAAAAAACATAATGTCGACTACTGTTATTGGTTTATTTTATGTATATAATCATATACTGTATATATCTTGCAAGCATTTCATTCCCTGAACAACATAAAATAACAAAAAATAATTACGCAATATTTCAGGCATGTTAGTCTCTTTGTTTGTATGCTTCTATGCGATTCTGGGATTCAAGCTGATTTTTTTTCGCCAGAATTTGCAACAATAGATGTTTCTTTATACTCCGTATAACAATTGAGGCACTAATTATATAATCTAAATTTTATAGACTATCAGCAACTATAATAATGATGAACAATTACAGCGCAACGATTACTAAAAACGATTAAACTAATGAAGTTCCGTACAAAGCTGTTAAAATCCTGACAACTCAAAGGAAGATACTGGAATTGTTTATTAAATTTCCTAACGTATCTGCCCTGCTGAAATGTATAATCTATGGAATTAAAATAAAATGTTCTGATTATATTACAACTTGTTTTTGCGTTGACAGAACCTGGTAGGCTGCATCCTCTAGACTGTGAAAATCCTACCATCAATCCTACCTTGGGTACAAAGCCGAATCAAAGCAGCAGTCCAAGTACAACTACACATGCGTACTCTGATCAAACAGGGCTGAGTACAGGCATACACGGATCCTCAACACAGCATACTCTTAGTGAAAGCGGATATACATCATCGATGAAAGACACTCTGAGTATTCTTTCATATGGCATCCCAAGCGGTGATAGTCTGAGTACATCCGTACATACATCATCGAAACCAAGCAGTTCGGATAGAGTTGATTATGGTTCCCAAAGTCAAGTCTTGTCGAGTACAAGTGGATATACACCCTGGACAAAAACTAGTTTGAGTACAGAATATCAAAGTTCCCAAAGTCAAAATTTGGGTGGACCCACATATTCATCGCTGACACAAGGTAATTCTATTACAGTCTTTCGGGGTTCACTAAGCCAAGATAGTCTTATTATCACTGGACAACTGAATCTATTACACAAATTATATATATATATATATATATATATATATATATATATATATATATATATATATATATATATATATATATATATATATAACACGGTAGTGTTTTTACAATTAGAATAAAATACGAATGCAAAATAATTATTACACTAAACTACAATTTTGAAACATATCCACCTCAAAAAGACAAAACTGATTAGTGTTTTACAAGGTACTATGTTTACAAAATTTTGTTTTTAATTCAACAATTTCATTTTATTTTTATATTTACATCTGCTAACTTAAATGCCTAATGGGTATAGAGCAGACGAGTGTGGGCTTGTGTGGCTTTCTACTAGTACAGTGTTAGATGATACGGACAACACAAGTGTCCCGTCAATATATTGTCAAGTACATCGGTAGACTGACTTCTTTAAGTATTTACTAGTGCAATGAAATTATTTTAACCTATTATATGCGTAACTGCGTGAGGCAGAATTATGGCTGCATTATCGAATTCCTTTTTCTGTCAGAAGCCTATCATAAAAAAACAAATAGCAATCCACGGTGATAGAGATCATGATCAACTGTTCGATTGCTTGACTGTCACTTTTAAAGTCATTCCTAATAAGCATCCGCTGTTTATATTCTGATTTTAATTTTAAAATGAGTTCTTTCACTTGTAAGTTTTGCAGATGTAATAAGAAAACCAGTATCCATTAACCTATAAGAAATCTTACCTGACTAACGTGATTCTCAGTCCAATAAAGTGCATTTCAAGTTTTTATTTTCTTGCGATTCAACCACACATGCGCAAGTCAAATAAAAAAGCATAAGCAACATAAACAATAACGTCTAAGGCGATTATTGCTGAGGAAGTATTTAATATGCATGTATGATATAAAAAACGTATTATTATTATTATTATTATTATTATTATTATTATTATTATTATTATTATTATTATTATTATTATTATTATTATTATTAAATATATAATTATCTCACCATATTCTCCGTAATATGAATGCGAAATATTTATCAAAAATAATGACCGAAGTAAATCTACGATCATAGACAAACGTTAAGTACACATTATAGATATGCACCCCAAAGGAAACTTGAGTGCTCGTGGAAAATATCCGCCATTGGACGGTTAAGCCATAATATACTCCGCTGCAGCAACATGCTTCGAACTTGTGAATCAAGAAGCGCAAAGTATATACTTGCATCACTTTGTATCAACATTATTTTAGTTTGTACATTCACCCTGAATTCTGATGTTCATGGATTTATACCAGATAACTGGCACACGTAATAATTGATGTTTGTGAGCCATACCTGGCTGAGTACGTAATATCTGTGTGCCCCGATTCTCTCAATGTTTAGCACTGTTATTAAGTTTGGAATTGAAATTCAAGGCTGTCACAACTAATTCAACACAAATAGCCACGATTCTTCCCCCATGATCCATGAGTGCATTTTACTTTTTCTATTTCAAGAATTGAATTCTTTCCTTTCAGAGCAACAAAAGAAGGATGATCCCTCAAATACTCTGGCTGTAGGACTCGGCACCGGACTTGGCATTTTAGCCTTACTCGTGACGCTAACCACTCTACTCTTTCGCTACATCTCGGAAAAGAACAAAGTGTCCGACTTTTCCGGCATATACGGTTTTCCCCCGGAAACTCCCAGACAGTCAGATCGGACAGGAAAGAGTACCTTCAGGTCAAACATGGCATAACCGTTTTACAACTATTGACAAATAGAAACGAATTAGTCATTTCGTTTGTTCTAATTAGAGGTTGTTTTGTCTGCTAATTAAAACTTTAAATACTTATTTCTTCTCTCATGACACAATTTGAACTCGTTGTTATTTTGTATTGATACCTAAATTCATGACACAATTTGAACTCGTTGTTATTTTCTATTGATACCTAAACTCAAACTCATGACACAATTTGAACTCGTTGTTTTTTTGTATTGATACCTAAATTCATGGCACAATTTGAACTCGTTGTTATTTTGTATTGATACCTAAACATTCAGCTGCAACAAAAATATTCCTTGAGAAAATTATGTTGCAGATGGACGTATGACTTGAAAGAAAGAACAAAATCAAGGAAAAAGATCTTTAACGATGGAAGAACAATTATTGTAATCACATTTTCTTCATTCATTTTTTCATGTTTTTCTTGTTGCTTCTCATGCTTAAAATATACAATCTAATCATTGTACAATTACAATAGTAAACAGAACAACGCAAACAAACCGTGACTGACAGCATTCCATAATGAAACGGGTCCACCTTCATAACCACACTCCCACTTATAGACTGTTTGGAAATAATATATTGGATTGGACTCTCATGCTGAGTCTTATAAACGTATCTGACACGGGGGAGAACAAAGAAAGAAATTAATAAATTTGATTAGACCGCTGAAAACGAAAGACAAAAAAAGAAAAGTCCCGTCAGTTTCACAGTTACGCACCAGCACATTTCAACTTACATGCATGCTACGTTACTTCTCAGTCCAAGATGTAAGAATCAGATTAAGTGTTAGTAAAGTCAGATTCACCTTTCGATTAGTCAGTCAAGGATCGCTGTCAAAATCACACCAATAGATCGATTCACCCGATCTATTTGCAGAAACCTGAATAGTATTTAACGAACAAAAACTGTTATGATGCCATGTTTACAGAGACGTATGGAGCTAGATTAAGTCCATTACTTTTTTTAACTATAAACTAAATGAGTGTTGGAAGGATCAATGAAATGCAGCTAAATGATATTGGTAGTCACACTTACCAAGGGAAAATAACTCAATTATGCAGATTTCTGGCACGTGCTTTACTTTCCTTTTGCCAAGATATGGTTTGTTTCCATCGGCATAAAATTTTCATCACATGCTTTTATTTGTATAAATTATTTATTATTGGCAAAGAAAGCGATTTGTTTGTTGTTGATTTAATTAATCGGAGAGAATATTAATATATACACAAATATTCGATGAGTATACTTCTAGTTTCAGTTCATATACAGTTGATAGTCAATGCAGAGCTATAACTTGTTTTTCATTGTTAGCAGAATTTTACGAGTAGAATGTAAAGCTTAATCTGTTATTATTCTTTTGGACACGAATATGCCAAAACAAATCTTAAATTTCGTAAACTTTGTCATAAATGTAGCGATGAATTTGGAGTCTCGAAGTTTATTTGTTCCGTGATAATTCTACATAATTTATCATAAAGTAAGTGATGAAACTGAGCACACGGCGTGCCCTCTTTATGTTTGACATTGTATATCAATATTCTTATACAAGATGACTTTATATTTCCTTAAATTATCATTTCACAAACGTAATATATGACCCAATTCTTGGCAGTAAAAGAAACACCTTCACCTTGTGATTATTGTGCCGATTTTGTTTGTTTGTTTTTTTTTTACAAGATATCAAACTTTCTACGTTTGATGTAAATAACCCAACTTCCATGGACAGTCGCTGGGGGGTCATTTTGGACATGATTTCCAAACGGACTTGTTCAGATCTTCCAGCCTGGAAGTAACGTTATAAATTGATCCTAATCAGACTGAATTTAACTGGCATGTTTTGTCATAAAAGTTGTATATTGCAACACTCTTATTTCCGTCAAATGCATGACAAAGAGACAGGACTGCAAGTTAAAACAACGTATAAGGAGTCTTCGAGTAGCAATTTACGGGTCGCTAATTCGATACACGCTCTGGCCTGTTTGGGTCATTGTGCTCTTGGGAAAAATATAGAACTGTTTTCTTGGCATGATGGTTATGACAATTTATCTAAAGTTCTCTCAGGTACAAATGAGATACAGTTTGATATAAGAAATCAGGATTGTTGAAGTGTCAGAATAGAATATAGAATGTTTTTAAAAACTATGACAGTACGATAATCACAGCATCAGTTAAACATTTTGATTTAGTTCGAGTTTATGGGATTTATGGGTAAAGTGAAAACCTGGACTGTACCTTCTTACTTTGATATCGTGACGGATTGGATATCGTGATTAAAACGTTTCTCCTGTATTAGATTGACATATTTGTGCTTGTTATAATGTGGCAGAATTTTATTTTATATGTGCAAGCATGTATTTGATTAAAAGAATTGTTTTATAATATGGTGGGTACTGATTATATGCGAATGTGATTATGTAATATATTTTTTAATTTATCCACGTTGCAATTTCTGATAAACTAAGTCTTGTCTTGTGTCTCTGCTTCTTCTGTACACAAGAACCAATGATAATTCATACTGGATATGTATGTAAAATGATTACAATTGTTTGATTGATTCACAATTTTGTAGTATGCTAGTGAGCCTAATAAACATACTGAACGAAAAATAAAGTCTTTATGAGTTGTGACAATGAAAATGAAATCATTTTAATTAGTATATTTTCATGTTCTGCATTAAATGTAATACGTTTCATATCTGCGCATTAATACAACTTAAAAATAAATTGTTGTATTAAAAGTTAATACTTTTTTGTTTAACTAAAGCATGTTCAGTCCTGATTATCGAATGATGTGCACCTAAGCTGTCATTAACAGACTCAAAGACGAATTTATTGATCGCTAATGAATTTACCATGGTGGCCAGGTGCTTAAATAGGCCAAGTAAAGAGCGAGCCGAGTCTAATTGTCACAATAGAGTGTTATACAAATATGTTTATCAACATACCAAGGTTTTATTGTGACATCACAGTGCGCGACATTCAGTCTGGATTGTTATAGGTTACATCTTTAGGTATATCTCGTCCAAAACTGTCCACGTACTGAGACATTGTCTTTGCTGTATGAACTTCTCGGAGCATGTAAATAACCACCTTCCAACGGAATAATGATGTATGAAGACCCAAATAATTAAGTGAATAATTGCCATTTAATTGATGTAGAATGAAATTCTAAACACTGCACCCATTACTGAAATAGTCTATCAAACGCCTGCATGACCTACACGACTTTTACTGAACACACTCCATTAGTTTGTCACGGTTCTGGATACCACTGTCCTAGGGATTATTCAGTATCTGGTGTTACGTGACAAGGGCTCGTACTCAGTAACAAAGAAAAGAGTGAAAACCAACAAGCTTTGTATATTTCAACAAAACAATTTATTTCCCTAGACAACAATGTAAAAATTTGTAAATAGGACTTACAATCTGTGAATATAATCCAAATATGATTTTAAGAATAAAAACGCAAGTCCTATCACTAAATAGTCCTATAATAATCCAGGTTCGAGTCCCGACGACGTATGAATATGGAGGGTAATGACGTCAGCTTAACTATGTTATGTATAACAAAGATTGATATTAGTTTTCATTTAAATTAGATAGAAAATGTTTGTCAGATGGGCAGTGACTAGGTCAGCAATACATTTGAAGCTATATGAGCTCATATGTATTTCTGTTTGGAAAATATAAAATGTTGGCTTATATTTACTCTGTACATCATGCAAAATGTAACAGCGTATTCATAAACAAATCGTATTGAATAAATCATTCTGTTAAGACAATGTTGTTGCTAATTGGAGGCAAATTGATAAACAAAAATGTCCCCAACAGTTTTTAGACTAAATATAAACAAACAACTTCCACTCATGAAGGACTTCCACTTCAATACAAACAATGCTTATCCAATGCTCTCCATAAAATGTTTTAAATTTTTTTCTCTCCATAAAATGTTTTAAATTTTTTTCAGCAGATTTTGATGAAATCTGACAGCATCCTAGCTTCAAGGGCTTTCAAGTTTGCACAGACGATTTAGATTATCAATTCAGTATAGCCACTATTTTCAGTGTTGCACCTTGAGAATGATATTATGGGTTACCCCACAATCTTTTGTCCTATGTCCCAAAGCATATTTAACTATATTTACTTCCTTCACACACTTTTTCATCAGGAAAAACTGAAAATATGAATATTTTTATTTATTACTTGTCTGTCTATATCAGTGTGGGCTTCAGCAGTGGTTAAATTTATTGAAGGTAATGAACTTAAAAGATGGCAATAAATAGAATTGTGAAACATGTTCAGTAGGCTTGTTCTAGTCTGGCGAGTTGCATTGTAAAGTCTTGGACAGCAACTAGTTTAATTATTTCCAAAGGTAAAGGCACACCTGTGGTTAAAATAAGATAGATCAGATTACTGGAATCAAACCGTTATTTTCATTGGCCTTGGAATTAATTGAATTTGGCCTTTGAAGTAATTGATTAAAGGGTGTTCCAGTTTAACGTATACCCACGAAGGGGAAATGTACTTTCAAATTCAACCAACCCACAACAGAAGCAATTTAAAAAAAATTTCCACTATCAGATATATTTTAATTGCAAAACACAGCCCTTGAGCAATCCTGCATCACATGCTGCCATAATGTTTATATTTTAGCTCACTTAAAGTTTCTCTAGCAATGTCAATTGTTCCAACCAGAACTTTTATAACTTATTTAAGCTATATTCAGCGATATGTGGAAAAGTGCATGTGTAATAAATATTTGTAACAAAAGTAGGAGAATGCATCAATGTTTTTCAGTGAAGCATTTGAATTGAATAACAACCAAAATGAACAAACCAAGAAATCAAATTATTCACATCTTCTCTGGCAGAAGTATAGTGTTCATTCATAATCTGCCAGAAGAATTTATATGTTGTTGTTGTTGTGCTTAACGCCATTTTTCAGCACACGATAGGCTATTCATGGCGGCCAGTAATATTGGTGGAGGAAGAAGCCGGGAAATCACCGGAAAGAACCGCCGACCCACGAGAAGCTACTGGCAAGCTTTCTCACATATCCACATTCGCCGAATCCTAGACTCGAACCCACGCAGACAGAGGTGAGATGGCAGTGATCCGTAACGGAGAGCGCTTTAGACCACTTGGCCACTCTGGGCCCCTGAAGAATTTATAAATCTGTTTGTGATGTTTATGATATGTATCTAAATGTATCGCTTACTTTTCCTACTACTATACTAATTGTTTGTGAATATGCATATCAATGTGAAATGCAATGTGGAGACTAAATCCAAGATAGAAAACCTCTACATTTCTGGATGAATTCTGCTTGGATTCCATGTTTCTGCACAAAATTCGACTGTTCAAGACTGGCTGTACTAATTCAATTTTCTTTGCAAACTGCAAACACCGTGATATTAAATTCAATAACTTTTCAATTGCTCATTATCAAATTTTGCATCAGTATAGACACATTTATGAAGACAGTTTTTGTGAAAAGACAACCATTTTCTGAATCTACACTAATTTGAAACGTGTGCTTCAATACTATACCAAAGAGTCAACTGCTGATTTCAGTAACAAGTCTTCAAAACTCAAATCTGTAAATGGACAGAAATTATGTTAATAACAACATTGTCCCAGACTTGTTTCAGATACAAGTTGGACAAGCTCTCAAAAGAATTTTTTCGGCTAAAATATTATCTTTATTATCAATTAATCAGGGACAGTCAAACCATGTATACTCTATTTTATCTTTACTGATTTATAGTATGGTTCTCGTTCTTTCATATCTGTAGTAATGCAAGTCCTTCAACAAATCTGAATGGTTGTATGCATTTTTAGACCATGCTGACTGGACACATTGTAAGATAATGTTTAAGTAACAGAAATACTATGGGATAACCAGAGACCAATAAAAGCAAATGAATTGGTCTAGTTATCTCCCCTGCATGTATGCTGCCATGATGTTAAGGTTTGTATGTGTGATCTCCAATAAGAAAGTGGTGTTGGGAGGAATAGCCCTTGTTAAATATCTGCCCTAACTCTTAAATATATGTCACTCTTTCTTACTGTTCTACTCTGTTAATGCTCTACTGAAATCAGAATACTCAAAGAGATGTCATCTCTAGTTGTATAGCGATTATTACTGTGATGTCATTGGGCATGTCCACGTGGTTGTAGTGTGGTTTTGGTTGGGATGGAAGAAAGACCATAGGCTTACTCTATATTTGACAGCTACTTAATATGTCAAAAGAATTACAATTTTCTAACAATTCAGTTGGACTCAGACTATATATTTGATTTATAGTCAATGAAAAGTTTCTAAAATTGATGTATTTATTTTGTTCCTCAATCACATTCAAGATTTGAATAAAACAAAGATGAAATTGGAACATTTACACACAAATTTACTATCATGGCTAATTTAAATGTTATTTAAAGTAAGACTTTAATGCCAGAACTCATAGCTTCAGTGATATTAGGTTAACAAATAAGATTTTTTTTCCCAAAAAAAAAACTCAATTGGTGCACATTATATTGTATTTTAATGATGCTGAGAATTCCTGATTTGTAAACATTGCACAAGAAATGAACATCAGATTAAGAAATGAATGCCACTTGGGAAACAAAATGATAGGAATAAGCAGAAAAAATAGTATTATATAAATAAGAAATGCTAGTTCTACATCTTTGGAAAATCTACCTTGCACAACTATTATGTTGTTTCTAATAGCATTATGTAATATGGCAATTATTTTTGCACACATTAGGTTGACCCACGTTTTACTTTAGTTCCTTGCTAATTAATAGTTTTAGATTCTACAACAAAACTAAGAGCATTTTATCTTTATTACACCTTTAATACATGATCACAAATATTTATATTGTAAGAAAATAGAAGTTACAAGTTTATTAAAAGTATTTTACCAGTAAAACTAAAGGAGATGGTAAAAAGAATCAGGATGAACATATTCGTAGTCTAGTAAAGAATCCATGTATCTGAATGACAAGAAGTACATTTTATTCAATTTCATCTTTAGTTAATGACACTGCTTCGAATTGTTGTGTACCAGATAACAGTAATCAAATTTGTTGGTTGTTTCTGAATTTAATATGATTCGCAAACTCTGTGTATGAAATGCATAACTAGCTTGAACAAGTTACTGTACTTTATTGTTGAGGAATTTTCAATATCTTATGGGTATTCTCTCTTGGATATCTCTGTCCAAAAAGAAATGTTTTCACTAACATGAACTCAGTCAAAGATTCACTTCCTTGACTCACCGCTTTGCTGCCTCTTATGCCAGATTTCTTCGTCTTCCATAATGCTGTATTAGGGTTTTAAATCCAACATTCAAATAGTCTGCTTGTTCAGGCATGATAACTGATATCCTGTCAAGCCAACATGTACATCGGACTTGCACTCAACATCAATTTGGGGCTCAAAATCACACACTGATATTTCCAGTGACATTTTCCCAATGTCCAACAAACTAATATACATGAAATTCATTGTCATCATAGCTATCACCAGAAAGTAATTGCTTACTGAAAATGTTGTCTGGTTAAAAAAACCATGTGTTGATCCAGCCATTTTGGTTTCCTGTGTGGTCCGTAAAACTTCCATGATGAAAGTAAGGTAAAAACTCCCTTAGAATGCTTGTTCCAGTGCCAGTGAACCAATCAAATTTAGTTTAATAGCCGTTCATGTCGAACCGAATTATCCAGCGCTTTTAACGTTTGCTGTCCTCAGTTTGGATGTCACATCAAAGCTGTGATGCTCCTACTGGCAGCGTGAATTACATTGCGAAATGCACTTTTAAAGTTAAAAGCTGAATAAAAATTATATAGTGCTCAAAGCACGTTTTATATCCGCAATGTTTACATAATTTGCAGAACATGTATCACTACTCTAGGCGCACTCTTATGTACTGGTATCATTGTCTAACCCAGTGTTTTATTCACGTTAGACCGCTAGGAGCCCGGATGTACATTTTCCGAGGTTTACTTGAAAATGTGACCAAACAAACTCGGACATCCGAAACCAAGGTTTTACTGATATTTTGTCTGAGGTTTTATAAACAAAACTTGGACATCATCTCGTAAATTAAAAATACACATAGGAAATACCTTAGAAAGACCTAGGAAATAAGAACTTAGTCATTTTTTCGCTCTGAAAAACCTAGGAAAGAATAATTTTGCCATTTGTTACCTATTACATAACTCAAAAATGTAGACTTAGAAAATTTTCTGCTAGGACATGGACTTGGTATGTTTTAACTGTGCACTTAGAGATTTCTCTATATTTATTCAGAACATTTTTAACAGTTTATTAAAATGAATAAAGTTTGTCATCCAAAATAACTACTTAGTCTAGAATTTGAATTAAATAATAACTGTGAATTATTGTTGATTGATTGATTTGAGATAAACATTTCACAATCTCATTTCAGGAAATGCCAAACAGGAACACAGATTTTGGTTTCACATTTCATTTACATGTAGATAATATGAGATACAGAACCAAAACCTATACATATGCTTATCTCGTACAGAAATGTCTCATGGATTCCGTATGGAATACTTCAGGAATCCGTATCGAAGAGATATTGACTGAAAAACTTATGGAATCAGACATTTATTCCATATTAATTACATAAGTACTTCACAGCAAGTGAAAATTCCATATGGAATAAAGTTGCAACTTTTTCCATATGAAATGCAGGCCCATTATAGTCTCATGGAAAATATTCTCTGAATAATTAATTTACTATCTGATTCAAATAGAAATATTGGTGGAAGTTAGAGTACATGTATATGTCAGTGTAAGTGATGTGGAAGGATGAATATATACTCAAATAAATTTGAAGGAAAGATATTATGTCTGTTTTTTTTTTAAATTTATTTCAACAGTTTTTAAAAACAGGCAGATATAACTAAAAAGTAGAAAAAAATGTAAGCATGATCAGAATAATAATATCTGGTAGTACAAATTCTTATGCACCTAATAAACCAACAATTATATGTTGATACTTAATGTCGTAGCTGAAAATGTGACTGAAAGCGCGTCATATTCACTGTGAATTTTTTTTATATTCACTCAAATGTCCCTCTGTCACTAAAATTATTGTATTTTAGGAGATTTTAACCAAAATTACTGAAAATCTCAGTGAAATTTTGTGATTTAAATGTCACTGACTGCCAACATTTCTGAAAATATGTGAGATTGTGTGATTAAAATTTCACTTAGGAGTTTGTCACTGACTTTCAATAAAAATATCAATAAGATATAATAAAATTTAGTTTTTGTTTCTTGTACAATCTTAATGACTTTCAGCAACATTTATGTTTCCTGTTTCTGATAGCTGTAATTTTATTGTTCATTTTGGACATTTTATTGTGCATTTTGGACACAATAACTCTTCCCACATATTTCCTTGTTAATATTCTTTTTGCACCATGGTTCTTGTTGTATTTTTGTTTAACTTCAATTGGATTAAACTGCCCTCAAACATAATTTCTTGTTTTCCGTTTTAAATCATAATTTCGCTATCAATTAACCTGAATCTGATTTTCCTCAATATGAAGCCTTTCTAACATCGTCTCCGAAACTTTGTTTATGCAATAATGCTCTATCCGGTCCCATTCCGCAACAAGCTTTCTAATACGTATTTATTCCGTTTATTTTTTAATTAACAGATCATCGCTGTAAAGGACTTTCTGATTGGCCAAAAGTTTGTACTTTCCCAATGAATCGTCGCTTAACGGAAACTGATGGGAATGAGCATGCTTGCTTAGCATAGCGATTCGAATTTTCGAGCGGGATACTAGTTTGAAAAACCATTTAAATATTGCTCGGCAGTGAGAATAACTGGAATGCAAAGTCGATGGGAACATAGTTGGTCAGTCTATATGAAAACTGAACGCCAGGACAAGCATTTTGCTTTTTGTGCTATAAAGAGCTTTACTTAGCGGCTAACGTGCTAAATATGACAAGGAATTGAACCAGGATGATTACGAATTTATAATACGACAAACTGATTAACTTCCAGAATTTAGTAAGGGACTGGTTGGAATCGTTGTTATTGTTGCCAAATAACCATATCTATCAAAGATGGTCATATCTTTGCGGAATTATTTTGGCCCATAAGTAGATTCATCCTTCACTATCGTGAGTAGGGTTATTGAGTACATCATCAAAATATTCTAGGTGTGTTAGAATTCACTGTAAAACAAGTGTAAGTATACCATGATAAAAGTTTGTCTATGGATCAAAGACTATTTTAAGACACCACAACAGCATCATAGCTTGCACGTTAATCAAAAATTCAAGTCTGCAGTACAACAGCGACATAAGGAAGGCTCCTAGCATTTATTATTTTTATAACTAACGTCTCAAATGGATGCTTTTCTGCAATTTTTAATCTTTTTCACAGTTTAATTTTTAATGCAGAATAATATTTTATATGTATGTGTAAACAGATGCCTGTGCATATGTTCCAGGTTTGATACTTGATTTTTAAAATCAGTTTTTTAGTGTCAAGCCAGATTCTTCACATATTGTATAAACTGTATGTATTGTACATAACAGAGAGTAGGCCTCAAGGTAGATTAGCTCTGTAACTGAGTTACCTTCTCTAAATAAATAAATTATTATTATCATTATTATTTTTATTATTAATTATTATTATTATTATTATTATTATTATTATTATTATTATTATTATTATTATTATTATTATTATTATTATTATTATTATTATTATTATTAACTCTCATATTTCCTGCCTTGGGTGTCATATAATTACAACATCTGTATAATATTTTTAATATAAAAGTAAAAGAAGAATATGAGTCATGAAATAAAGCACTCGGAGCACATGATCATGATCATTACAAACATCAAACATCTATCATAAATATTATTAATATGACACATCATATGGGAGAACCACATTCAGCTAGATTAGCTCGAGATCAACTACAGGCAATTGAGAAATATTTACCTGTTTGTAATTCTGTTAAACAACAACAAACATCATTCAAGAATTTCAAGTTGAATTTGAAGAGGATACAAAACATCTATTTAAACCAATCACAGAGACAACTAAACATCTGCTACCTGCGTTAGAGAAAACCGCTGAGGCAACTGCAAAAAAAGCAGAAAGAACGAAACAGTCAAAAAAGATTTTACGTCGATTTCCAGCCGAAATAGCTGCTGCTCAACCAATGCAAGAAGTATTTGAAGGTTTTGACCAAGCTCATGCTGAAATAGGCGAAATAAAAGAACGTATACCGGAACCAGAAGCAAGAGCCAGGGTTGATCTGGTTGATAAGTTTACTGAATAAGCTATTAATCTTATTAGAAAAACCGACGATCTAAACTTAATTGAGATTGCGAGTAATTATCGTGATCAAAAACGATGTTTTAAATCCGAATTAGCTAATGTTCCCGTAAATGAGGATAATTGGTATAAATGGATATATATCATACGCTATAAAGCTAATCAAGCTTGAAAACACGATCCAAGATATATTGATTATAAATGTAAGATAGATAACTATATTTCACCAAAAATCATGATCACCACCATCAATAGAACAAATATTACAGCATACATACACGACAACAAAAATTATTATCACAATCTCCAAAAGAACAACAACCAGCCCAAACAAAAGGTAAGGAAGAAGAATATTTGCCGTCAGACACCTTTTTTAGAAGTGGTTTTACCACACAAGGAATTGGTCTTGTTACTCAATCTCCTAACAATGTCCTTTCTGATGTTGAACGGTTAGAAATTCTGATTGGAGGAAAACGAGGTGGTAATAATTCCCCAGAAATCATTAGCGAAGCAGCTGTATTTGTAAACGATTATTTACTGGCGGTATCATGGATATTAATGTATATCGGTCTCTCATTAATGAAATCTCCGATGATTATTTTAACGACTGAGTATGTAATTAAATATGACTATAATAAAATAATAGTGCATAGTATTCAACGTGGACCAACCATGGTCAAGGTGATAAATTCTAAATTACCTGTATGCAAAACAACCTACGCAGATGGACCAGGTACCGCTGTTTACGGTCTATTTAGAAGGATAGCTCCTATAGCAAAGCAACTGGGTATAAATGTTGTTGATGTTGTTCATGAAAAATGTATAGGCGCTGTTGGTAATCTTGCTAGTAAATAATTCTCAGAAATCAAAGATAGACTAGCACGATTAATACGCAGAACACAAACTGTTAGACCACAGGTACCAGTAAAAGTACCTAGCACTGAAGTGATGCCCACAAATGTAAGTAAAATAATAAATAATGCGGCTAATCAAAAACTAGCAGAGTTGGCTGATGTGCCATTATCAAATAAAGAAAAAACTATAACCGCTAGTCTGATATTAGGAAGTGGTCTTCGTTTTAGATGATAATAATTATGATAAATATATTCAAACGTATAACTGATCCCGCATTCGACATAGATGCATCGGTACTCAAAGATTAGTCTGTGCGTCATTATCAATATTATTCTTTTGACGCACGAATTGCAGATCAGCGTGGAAGGATTGAACTTCAGGTTCATGATGAAGTAAATATTTTCTATCCGCTCAAGCATTAATTGAGGTTGAAGGTAAAATATTAAAAGCAGATAATACTGAATATAACACTGATATTAGATTTTGTTTTGTTATTAATTTATTATCGCATTATTTGATAGCACCACGTACATGTTCGACGGAAAAAATATTGAATCAATTCAGAAAGACGTTGACGTTGCTACAACAATACTTGGTCTTACAAGATACAGCGACGATTATTCAAGATCAGCTGGTCCATCAATGATGTTTATAAAAGTGTAAAAGATACTTCGAATTCTCCAGAGTACCAGCAATATGAAATTGGACAATCAAGAAATTTTGCCAGAAATGCCGATGTGGATGTACAAAGTATGATTATTAATGTTGATCAAGATTTCAATTTAGGATTTAGATCACGTCGAGCGATGTTAAAAGGTAATATAAGGGTAATTTCATGTGCAATTACACTGTCACATATATTTGGATTCTGTAGAAATATTAGAAAGGTTATTTTTGGAGCAAAACATATAGTTGTACTAGTACAAAATGCTAAAGACGATGATGCAATATGGAGACCCGCCGGTGATGCTGTTAGAGTAATTCTTACAAAACTTTCATTGTGGATGGTGATGATGATTCCATCAATATCTGAAAAAAAATCGGTTACTATCTTTTATGAGTCAAGGTGGCAAATCCTTGATATCATGGCTGACAATGACCACAGATGCTATCCAGAGCAATGTTAACGGTTTATTTACATGGCAAATAGCCTCTCAGCAGGGCTTTTTGGCACCAAGATACATGTTTATTGCATTACAAGATGCAGCACGAGTAAAAGATCAAACGCCTAGTATTATATTTGACAATCTTGGTGTTTCTGGGGTTTATTTAAGGATAAATGGACATCAATGATATATTACTGAATTTTAATCAAAATCATGTAGCACGTGCATATCATCGTCTTATGACTTTTATGGGTCGTGATCAAAAGATTGATACTGGTTTACAAATATCACACTTGGATTTTAAAACTTTATATCCGATTTATTACTTTTCGCTCGAACATTTAGATTTGACCAGACAATCCGTAGTCGATATACATTTTCGAGCTAGTATAACAATAAGAGTTATTGCTAATTACAGAGCAATTGCTGTTATACTTAGGGATAAATCAATGCTCCTTGAATGTGCTGGTGGACGAATGAGAGTCTTTGATGTTCCAATAGAAAATATCTAACACGTAATTAGATTATATATGAATAGTATAATCTTAAATAATTACGTTAATGTTACCATGACTCCTGGTTAGATAAAATAAAACTGCAATCAGCATAAAAAACAATGGATTAAAAATATCGCTAAAGAAGGAACAGATGAGCGTTTCAAATAAATTATCGTTGATCTTTCTGCGGGCGCTATCATATATACTTTCAAAACGGGTGGTATATTTCCACTTCTCGCAGCTATACCAGCTTTATTATCCGCTGCAGTCTCAGCTGTTGCAAAAAGCAGCTGAATTATGCGCTGTTGGAGCTGCTGCTGGAATGGCATTAAAGAAAGCAACCGAACAGGGAATAAAAAGAAACATCTCGGATTACCAGTAATCCCATATTCATGGTACGGAAAAGGTCTAAGACTTCCCGGAACATTTTACTGATATCGCATATGTCTAATTTCGATTTACTCGATTCTGCTAAAAAAAAAAATCCCAAAAAATAAAAAAACTACAGAGGTGTTTTTATGCGCGATCAATTACCAAAACTTCAAAACAATATTGAGTCAGGTGTTATTAATCTCGATAAAAACTCTGGATCTGGCATGCATTGGGTAGCGGATGCAACTGATCCACGTGGAATTATTTATTTTGATTCATATGGATTAGCTCCTCCAAAGGATTTGTTAGAATATGCAAACAACATGCAAAGAACTCCAGTTCGGTATTCAACGTTACCTACACAAACATTAACTGATTCACCAATATATGGTCGTGACGTACCTAATATACTTGATGCTATATCAAAAGCAACAAAACCACCTTATAAAGTCGTGCATGAATATACCACATTGTCATATTTAAACAGACATATATATATATGATTTATTTAACTATGGAACCCTCAATCAACTCAGAAATGAGATTATGATTTATTAGATATTACAGGTGTGGATCAAAACGAAGTCGTTGTTTTTCAGGATAAACAAGGAATATTGAAGACGAGTAACATACAACTGCCAGGTGTACTCATATGAATTCCTACTGCAGTTGCTGATAATATTGTTACTTTTAGTAATCAGAGGAAAATACGACATTCCGGTAATTCATTTAACGATCTATCAGGAAGGCTGGCGATTCATTCATGGGGCGCATTATTATGAATAGAAATAAAATTGCAGGTCTTGGAAATCCAACCGCATATAATGATGCGGCAACGAGGAAATTTGTCGAAGATTACGCATCTTTGTACGTATTAACCAACTGTGGTATAATGCGTGCATTTGTCAACATGAATATTAATGGCATTAATAATCTCAGAACAACAGAATCTGATTTTGATGATGCTACGAACAAATAGGTCGATGGTAAGATAGTTCCAATCAACGATGAAATAAGCAAACTCAAAACTGATATTACTAATCTGGTAGGTACTTTTTTAAATTTTCGCAGAAACATGAACATAACTATTAGCAAATCTTTTGGAACTCCACCAACTGTTGACATAAACCTGTTGATATTAACACAAGACTCAACGATATTATTAGTGGAATTCCTGATATTGTTCAAAAGAGGAGTCTGATTAAAATTCCTCACCAGCAGATTGAAAATATTGTGTATTCGGTTGCTTTTGGAAATCAAACATGGCCACAACAAAACAACACTCTCATAGCCCAAATGGAGAATTAAATAATAATAATAATAATGTCTGAGTCCTTGATAACGTCAAGCGAGTTATTGCAGCAGATCGTCACTAAAACAACTGCATCAAAAACTACGATTTCGCTAAGTTCGACCAATCCTCAGTTTAGCGTTAACTTTCCAACCGCAATTCCTGCAAAAGAGATAGCGTTAGCTCAGCTTGAAGTTGATTATAGCTGGCCTAATATTATATCAAAACCATTTGGTGGACAAGAACCAATAATTCATTAGTATTCGCAAATTACAACAAACCTGGTGGAACGCCTGATTGTCAGGTAATTAGTATTCCAACTGGTAGTTATCAGAACAGATTAATGAAGAATTCCTGCGCGGAATTAAATCTATCACGGGAAAAGAATCCAAAATAACAATTGGTGTATACGAACCAACATTATCAGCGGTGATTGAAATACATTCCCCTGATTACTCTGTAGATATTTATCAAAGTTTAATCAGATCAGTGTTAGGATGGCCTGAAGCTGCTGAAGAAATCAATTAATGATCTTATTGGTTAGCACTTTAAAAGAATATGAAAAACAAATTGTTAGACGATCTCAGTAAATCTAGTATACAATATAATTGATAATTACCACGTAGATCTTTCAAAGTCTAACCAGGCCGAGCAAGGATATATCCACGTTCACTTGGAAGATATTTAAGTTTTCCAGCACGTCATCATAAAATTAACTGAAGTTTGTCCGGTTACATGCATATAGTTATTTATTTGCCACGAAATTCAACTAATTTAATGCAGATCCAATAAAACGTGTTGAAATAATTTTCCAAATACAATATACTAATTTAAAGTCTCGCAAACGTCGGACATACAGCATTGCTTTTATTTAAGTACCTAACTAGATTTAAGCGGCATAATCAACAGTAGGATTTAAAGTAGATTCATACATTAGAACAGGAACATGTATCTTCAACGCTGACCTGACCTGTTTTTAACCATTAGCTTTGCATAATACAACGGTTTCTACTACAGCAGATTGTTCTGTTCCCATGGTGATGTGAGTTCAAAAGACTGTACATGATTAATTTGATAGGAAGTTTGCAAACCAGTTTCAGAAAAGAAAGTACAAAGATCGTATATACGTGTTGAAGAATTTATATTCAATGTGAATATACATAAAAATATTATATTATGTAAAATTCACTTTAATTAAACCATTCCTTACAACTTATAACATATAGTATTTATAACATTTAGCTCCTGAAGATGTAAATAATTATTCTGTAGATTTTAACTTAAATGTCTGCGAGAAATAGATTCTGAAACAAGTATTAAGTTCAAACTATTATGTTCATGAACAATTCAGTTTTTCTGCCTCCATGATTTCGGTTAAAAATATATTCAATTTTCTGCCTCCATGATTTCGGTTAAAAATATATTCAATTTGCAGAAAATCTGTTCTAGTGCCTTATATTTAAATAGTGTTCCCACTGGCCGAGTGGTCTAAAGTGCTTGCCTTTACCGATCACATCCATGTCATCTCTGTCTGTATGGGTTAGAGTCTTGGGTTTGGCAAATATGGGTATGTGAGAAAGTTGCAAGTAGCTTCCTGATGGGTCCATGGTTCTTACCAGGGTTTTACCTGATTTAATGAAGTTTTAGTGGTCATATAGTCGGCAAATGTTTAACAGATAACAAGTAAATTAATAACCAAAAGATTAGTAGTTATTCCACTGAAATTTGTTTGGACTTAGAGACTTGAGACATAGGGTTGAATGAAACTAAAATGTACTTGCTCCAGGCTTAAGGGCAAAGGGTGTTTGTTCCATATATAATGTTATTAAAGATTAAAGGACACTATAAAGAGAGAATAAAACACTTAGCACGAATTTTATGTAAGGGGAATGTATATGCATTATGGTATAAGAAAATCATATGACCAATGAAAGAAGAAACATATACCGATGTGACTAATCTCCTTGCGAAGTAGGTTAATAAATAATAAAAGGATACTGCATAAAATAAAAATGATCAGAAGGTAAAATATACACTAAAACTGTAAATAATAATATATATCAGAAATTACTTTTTTAAATAAAAAACACCAGCTCCGTTTTTGATAGACGAAAGAAAGCAATTATTAATTTGCGATCTAAACTATCAGAGTACCTAAGTACCTAAGTGCGTTAAAACACTAGTTAGTTTCCTCATCTGACGTCTTGAATGTCGTAATAGTATTAGTCAATGTTATCAAGTATACTCTAGAGTTAAAAAAACTGTTGACGAGCCATAAGATATTTTAATATCCGGTTAGTATAGTTAACACAGCTGCGATTGAACATGAAACTAGGCTGCACCATAAATCATTGTTCACAGAAATGAAATATGTAAAAAAAAACTAAAACGTAGTGTGATTTTAATCGTTTGTGAAGATGCGATTTCCACTGAATGGCGGCCTTTTTGTTGGCATGAGTATCAGAACACAAACTATCATGATATTATGATCTGTCATTACGACGAATATGCTCGTACAAACCGCTCACTCAAAAGTAAGTCTAACGTTCTTATTTTGTTCTGTGTGGGTATTTTTGGGGGAACGTTAACCTTTGTACGCCTTGCAAATGCTGGTAAGAGATTTCCCCTAATAGGCTAGAACAGATTTTCTGTCCATTCACATGAAGTTCTTTCTTACATTTGGATTTTGTTTACAAGATAACCTAGTCCTAACTTAAATATTTGTTAATCAGAATTTGAATATTGTAAACCACTGCACTCATAACAGCGGCCAATCTTTCATTTATGCACAAAACATAAATTCGCCGCATAGTTGGGCATAAACCGATACTTGCAAGAAGTCTTTGAAAACCAACTCTGACATTCCTTGTAAAGTGTATGATTGCATGCTGAAATTTGATTTGACCTGAATAAGTAAATATTTAAAAACTTGATTACTGCATTTTTATATACTTTACAAACTTTATTTTAGTAAAACTGTATTTATTGTTTCGCGTATATCTCATTTTTCTCTCATACTAACCATCAATATATTTTTTAATGCACTTAAATTGGTTGCACAATAGAGTGTAAATCAACCTATTAGATACTATCTTGAATCGCACTTCATAGGGAAAGCTATGGCACTGCAATGGACGCTAGAAAACAAAGCATGATTAACTCTATCACTGATCATTTCTGAATCATTAATTCAAAGTTATTGAGCATGCGATTATGATAAGAGCCATGATAATAAAAATATGGCTTGACAAGGATGTATTTAAAATAATCAGAAAAAATTATATGCATCCAGCTAGTTTCCTCCAGCTTTATCTATATTACGCAGACCTGTGTATACGAACTAAAAGTTGCAGATATATACATAATTGGAATTGCTAGTGAAACCGTGAGCTGCAAGGCGCATCCATATCCATATTACTGTCAATTTGGCTAAAATTCAAACATCAGGACTTTCTAGACTAATTTAAATTACTGGGGTCCCATTTGACGACTATGTTTGTTCACAAAAACAGTTAGCTGTCGTAAATATTTTAACAAACATATTTGTATAGCGATTCATGAGGACCAATCTGCAGACACTGCTCAGTTCGGTACTATGGGTTTATGATGTGTGCATGAAGTTATTTGTATGTGATGTTTTATTCTCAGATTCTCATCCAGGGTTCGTATAAAACACAATTAATGATGATGGTGATCATCGTTTTGTTGTTGTTGCTGTTGCATTCGTTATTAACACTGAAATAAAGGTACACGTTTGTCTCATGGTCAGTATTTTCTTCTCTGCTGTTTCTTATTAACTTCTTCAATTTAAAGTTGATACTCGCATTAATCAAAAAAGCTACCTTTTCAAAATATCAAATATCAAAGACTAAACGAAATATTAGAGAAATTAAAAACATTTGCTTGAATTTCATACCAAAGGAAGGGATCTATTGATTTTGCGTTGTTCAGATAATATGATATTTCGCCTTTGAGGAATTTATAACTTTAGAACAAAGCTGAATAAACCCATTCAACACTGGACAACATCAAACGAAAATGAGATTGTTGTTTTACAAGAATTTACTTTATTATTTAGTTTTGCTCATTTTACGCAATAATTTACATTTTGCATCACCTGCATTTCTTCCTTTTATTTCGTTTACTGAATAGGTGTAAAATTCCCTGTAAATAATTATAATAATAGACATGAGTCTTCTTACATTTCTTTCTAAGACTTATTTATAAATATACGATGATATTTAAAGCTGCACTTTGCATAACGTAATAATTTGGAGCCAATATTTTGATCAGATATTCGACTACATCAAACATGACTTTTTATTCCACATTTAAGGAATGACAGAGGTTTTCCAACGTCATCACCACTCTGTACCATAGCTACTAAAACAGCCTTTTTCCTCAAGGGCAATTTAATATTCGATTTTGTTATTATCACTACGCCAAGCAGCTCGGCGGACACATATGTTAAAAAGTCTAACAAAGTAATTCAAAACCATTTGCCTCATTATGAAGTTTCTTGTAATTACTTGCTAAAGTCAACGTACTACATACTAGTCAAATTCTTCGTCAAAATGTGTCAACATATGATTTTGTACAACGTAAAATTTGCCCATGCTCATAGGAGCACTTCCGTTGTTAAATCGTTAGTTTTGGAGGTACAGATTTGTTGCACATTGACAAGTTCCTTAATTTCACGTAGTAGTAGTAAAATTGGCATGCAGTCCACAGTCAAATAATGCCTAAGTAGAAGTGATCTGCTTTGGAACTACAGAAACTTAGGACGTGCCCGTTACAAGCTGGACATGGCCATTATGGCACCTGTTTAATATATAAGTGCAATGGAATGAAAAACTCTCAACGAGGGTAACCCTTTACGTCATTTCGATTGACCAATTAGAGGGCAGTATTATGTTATGACAGTAATTTTGGGCACAAATGGTAACACGAGAAATCTCTCTAAATTATATCAAAATTAACTCTTCTTTTTTTTTACTCATTTTCATTAAACTATATTGGGAGTAATTTCCATTAAAATTTATGTAGATTAACTTACAACTAGTGCAAGTCTCTCTCTCTCTCTCTCTCTCTCTCTCTCTCTCTCTCTCTCTCTCTCTCTCTCTCTCTCTCTCTCTCTCATAAGAGATGCGTAATTCATTCTCCTATCAGAAAATGAGAAGATTATGATAAAAAATCTTATCATAATAATTCTATTCAGTACCTTGAATTTGCATACTACGTGGGCGCTTCAAATCCATGTCCAGCGGTAATGCTAAAAATAACCTGGCATTTGTTAGCTACGATGGCCTTAAACGTCTAATTTGAGGTAAACATTGGTACCTAATTATGTGTAAATTTTAAGCGACGAAATGAGCCACTGTCCATTCTTCTTGGTAAGTATATACTTTTTGTATTCTCTTGGCTTAGTCGGCACTTTCACGCATCAATGACTATATGAAGCCGGGGAAAATGGAGATAAGGACACACTGAGGCAGTCAATCACGGCTGACCTATGCGAGCATCGAACCCGTTACATTTGGATTACAAGTGTGACTCAACCAGCTGAACTAAAAAAAAATGAATGACAGTAATAGGAAAATCTGGTTTATCGGAGACAAACTCAGTTGTACACATTTAAAAGCCACGTTTTTCTTCAAAAATACAGGATTTTCTTTAAAAATACAAAACGTACATTAACAGAAGAAAATACAGGATTTAGTATTTTTATGCGTTTTCTCTTGAACCCTAATAGTCAAACCATTTTGGGCAATCTTTGGAGTCAGTAACCCTGTACGGAAGTTTGAAGGTTGATTTGCTGATGTTTTCGTTTGCTTGTATATCATATTTTATTTGGAAATTCCATCATGTATTTTGTCTTATTCTATAGCTATCACACATTTTTCATGTACAACCGGTATACATATTCACTTTGATGGAACCAGAAATAATACAAAAATATCTGACTTTATGTTGCTAAGTACTTCCAAGATCTTGTTTTTAGCCAATAAACCCATTTTCTTCTCATTAATCTTCGTACTTTTATTATTATTATTATTATTATTATTATTATTATTATTATTATTATTAATAATAATAATAATAATAATAATAATAATAATAATAATAATGATAATAATAATAATAATAATAATAATAATAATAATAATAATAATAATAATAATAATAACGATAACGACGATGTTGTACTTGAATATACAATACATACAATTCATATATTTGATCAATATTCTGGACTCCATCGACATCAAAGTTATTATCAGTGTAATTTTCTTTCTACCCTATGCGATGTACGTGCTCCGCTTTGCACCATTTGCCATATTTACTTTAATGTTAATTCTGAGAATTGAGACTATTATTTATCAAAAATTATCTATTTGCTCCTCGCGCCCTGGTTTCATTCATTGTTTATATTTATTTCTTGGAGAATAATTATTTTAAATCTGACTTCACAGTTGACTATCTGCCATCTATCATCTACTATGATGAAGTTACAACTTATAACATATATTACACACAACAATGTCATTATCTCAGATAACAGCTGACTTATTTGAAATCTTAAAATCTAATGTGCAGTTGACTGATACTAATAACGACAGTCATGGTCAGTTTAGTCACACATATGTGGACTAGATTACTCGCCATGTCTCGAGAAAACAAGTCTTTAATGCGGTCAAAATGCAGATCTTTTACCTAATGTCACTAGATTAGGTTACACTAATTACGCCAGTGTGGCATATAATATCAATTCAATATTGATTTGCAACCGATACATGATATCAATTCAATATTGACTTGCAACCGGTAAATTGACTTTCAATTAAATGTACTGTATATAAAACCCCTCGTGGGATAGAGGTGTCACAGGGTTACTTTCTTACTCTAATGAAAGTTACAGCTCATTTTCCCAATGGACATCAGCAGCCTGATTATCCTCGCGATGGTCAGCAGATAGTGATTTTGGCTCTTGTGTGCAATTGTTCAAATCTTTAATAAGACTCGGTCGAATGATTTTGGTCTTTGTAACCAGACGTTCCCAACCATATTTTTTTGATGTTCCGCTTTTCGTAGACTATATTGTCTTCGCTTTTTACGCTGATGTTACTGGTAGCCATCCTTTCTGGCTCAGGCATTTATACCCAATTTACGGTTAGTTAAATTTGATTTCTGGCATTATCTATATATATATATTGTTTTAAATTCTAAAAATCTTATCGCACTACAGCGACGGAAAACTTAATTAGCTGATTTATGTTTGAGCTTCTGTGTTAGAGTTGTCGAAGTGGCTGATGTACGATTTTCATTACAACTTTGTCAAAAAACAGTGGCCGTCAAGTAGATTATTGTTTAGTGATACTGATTCACTCGTTTATGAATTCGAACCTGAGGACATCTATCAGGATATCTTTGATAACCGTTCAAGGTTCGACTTGCAAGAGTTGCCAGTGCAAGAAAAAACGAAAAATTCGATGTCCGGCTACCCGCATAACGTAGGCACGAAGTGAACGCTGTTGCCTACGGGGCACACAGCTGGCGGCTACCCGTCTGTCAAGCTGCCACAAAACAAACTTTAAACATGTTATATGACGATTTGCCTTGGGGCAAAGTCTATCGTACAGTTTAGTACATATATATTTAGTTTGTCTTCCATGTGTTGAGATTTTATTTGATATTAGTATAATTAAAAAACTTAATGTTTAGCAGTAACTGTTTAGGTCGTGATTAAATATCTGCCACAATTTACATGTTACTGATTATATGTAGCACGTCTTCGCCGTTTGGTGATAGCTGCAATTTCCCGTAGCACCACCTCTTGTTCGTAGTGCATCTCTTCCTATATCTCTTTTCCTTCTAGCCATGCTCAGAAAGGCCTTGATGATAAGGAGGACTGGGAAATAGCCTAAGACGAAGAAGACTCATTCTGAAATTATAGTAAGAAGAATCTATGTTAAAAGCCATTTCTGTAGTTGCCGGAATTACTCATTTTTCAAGATGTTACACAATAAATATCAAATGCAGACCGATTGTTTTTGCGCCTACATTTGTATTTATCGAATGCTCTATCATTTTTTAAAACAGGCTTGTAGATGAATGGAGTAATTTTAGTCCAAGTTTCCAATGCAATGTCTAAGGTTAAAATATTTGTCCTGAGCATACAATTGTGTGTTCCAATTTCTTGATACTGTATACAAATCACGGTCATTATCTGATGTACATTTTAAAAGGTTTCGGGACATTTGTTAGTTGCGTTGATATATTGTAAATTATTCAAGATGCTTGTTCAAAAAAGAGGTGTAATCGAAATAAATATTTGCATATTTTGGCTCCATTCCAAATTATATTCTCAGTCGTCAAGATATATCTCATCCACATGTAGGTTCCCTAAATACAACTAATTTATGTGGCCCAAAAGAGACGTGCGTGGCCATCATCCATAAAGGTAACCAAGATCTTTTTGTTGCTGCATGCATGCATCTCCTAAGGAAAAACTCTTATAAATTCAAAGAAAGAAGAAATAGTGAATAATGCACTGGAGTATGACATGCTTGCTGTACTTGCAAAAATTGAATTATGATACTCAGCTCTAGAAATGCATGACATATTGAACTGAACAATATTTTAAGCAAAGGCTTAAGCTATGTAATGTACACGTTTACTTTATGTCATGGTGCAATGTCAAATCTAGTTTCATGCTAGAATGCTTGATTTGTATTGTATCATAATTGGCAAAATGGCTTTATCACATTGGCTAGTGTTTAGTGTATCCATTACAGAGCTGGCATATATACAATATAATCTCCATTAACAATTTGATACATTAATGAAACTGTTTTTAAACCTTAGAATTGACGTAAGGAACAATTGTAAGGTTAACTTGTCTGAGGATCATTTTGTGTAACATTTCAAAGACTGATCTATAGAACCATTTCCAGCAGCATGTCGCTTAGAAGTTCTTGTCATATTTGCTGTTATGTTTGGAAATAATCAACTGACTGAGGACCATTTTGTGAAACTTTGGAGATTTGACGTTTGGAATAATGGAGAGGAGCATTTATGATGACCATTTTGTGTAACTTATTCATTGTTGTCATGATGAACAATATTAATTATTGGATGACAGCTGGTGCATAATGTTTTGCATAACGTTTAGACTGCATAAAATGGTGCGAATCACGTGCCATTCAAAGTACGACATTACGTAATTTTAAGAAGACTGTCACCTTAAAGCAGACTACTTTCTATAGCTTTGAGAGAACTGGCATACATGTCAGGTATGTGGTAATTAGAGGACCGTTGACACTTAACATAGAGGAGAACTTGAAAGTGACAGGACCATATTACACATATCCTTGATGACATTCAGAGACCATGTGTACTAACGTTTTGACGACTAGTTTATGAAGGTTCAAACTACGGATAGATGTATAACTTATTCTTAGAAGACGGGGAAACAGTTTATGCAGCATATAACAGAAATCAATGTTATGTAACATTTTTGACTACTGTTGAAAAGTGACACTACACAAATATCTGGGCAACACTAAAAGGATTTGTTTGGGCAGCATTGAACGATGAGGATCAAGCTGTGTACTTTTTGAGAACAGTTATATGGATGAAGGTTCAGTTGACAAAGAAACATTATATGAGGACAGCGAGTAATTTGGGAATAATGTAATAGTCAAACGACCATTTGTAACGTTTTGTGTACAATCAGGTACATGTGACAGAGGGCCATTTGCTACAACTTGCAAAGGAATGGAATACGATCTCATGCAGTACGTATAAGTTAGATTATTATACAATATAATCTAAACTAAAATAGTTAAAGATCTACATTTTAAAGCTATCATTGTGTGTCTGGACATCAATTGTGTCATACATAAAAGGATTATTAAAATAATGTGCTAAAGTTGTGCACGATTAATATACCATGTATTCATGTTTGAATGTATACATATGACGCAAGATGTAAATGCTTTAAAATTTAGTTACTTTGATTATATATATTTAAAAACATGTTAGAAAGATAAATCTAGTCAAATATGCCCACAAATTTACAGTCGTATGTGTGTATGTGTGTGTACATAAAAACATTGATTGATATAAATTGTCCTACGAGAATAAATTAACTTCACACACATTGCATATTCTCGAATTTTATCAAATCTACGTGACATGTAATTCCTCCAAAAGAGCAAAGTCATCTCTTACTGCTAGACGACGCTTCATATTAAATATCTTCAAGCTCTTCGAAGTATTAAAATGGACTAAGCAGATAATATGAAAGTTACAGCAACATTATATCCATAAATTGACCCAAACTATTGATGGAATCCAAAAACAATTACTGAAGGTAATGAATGTCTCTGACACATCACATCATTCAGTACAAAATATATTTTGAACTGTGGATGAATGGTACTCATTGGAAGATCAATTATCCAGACTTATTCGAAAATATGTATTTAGGTGAGAGTGATCCGAATACTGCAAAGCAAATGAAGGAAAACGACAATATGTGCTATAAACAGTGAGATTGTGACAGAATAAAATTTGATACTAAGACAGCAAGGGATGTTTTTTTAACACAGGTTAAACAGGAGACATAATACTATCTAATCATCAAGGAGAAAGATTAAAACTGAACTTAACCTAGACATCATCAATAGAAAGTGAATGTCAGTAAATCCAATCGAACAATCATAGCAAAGTTATTTTTTCGAAATCAATGACAAGGTCATTACGTTAGAAAATTGTGTAATTGGCAGATTAATGACTCAAGATTTTACAGCTGAACTTAATCTAGATCGTAGTGTATCAGGATGCAAAATGTAAATTTCAGTCCAATTAATTCACGAAATCAAGTGTTAACATAATCAAATGCTAGTGAGAAAGAAAATGTCCAATAACTGTATAGACAGACCGTTGTAGCACCGTATTAGCGCCATCCTCATGGTAAGGATTTAACAGTATAAAAATATACAAGATGTCTTTCCTGGTCAACGACACTCTTTACTGATGTCATATTCACGGACTAAATCCTTTCCACCAATGACCTAATATATGGCCATAACGTCGCCAATAACTAAAATCTTTTTCTTTACTTCAATGGCAGTACAAATAAATATTTCTTGCAACTCGGAACATCATTCACGCAAAGAACGAGCATGAGTCACTATGCATCACCTACCCATGACAACACGTGACATCTGTCAGTACACACAGTTCCAGCAAGGTTTGCTTGTTCATAGGTGTAGCCTTTTCAAAAAAAAAAAAAAAATAATAATAATAATAATAATAATAATAATAATAATAATAATAATAATAATAATAATAATAATAATAATAATAATAATAATAATAATAATAATAATAATAATAATAATAATAATAATAATAATAATAATAATAATAATATCTATTATTATTTTTTTCATATACCTTTTTTGTTTCCAAAAAACACACATTTAATGAAATAAGGATATAGCTTGCTGAACGTGTTAGCCGGTATTTTGAGACATAATACTCCAATCCCAGAAATAAAGCAAAGGAAAGAACCTCACGCAACAATTCATAAGCGATAATGTGTTAATGCCATTAGAACATTATCCCTTGTCATCAAAATTGCATAGTCTGGAATTTACAATAACATCTGTTTCAATTTTAAGACAACTTGATCTTATAGCCACCACCTCTACATAACAAGAAAACCAGTCTAATGGTGACTTATACTTAACAAAACCTATTGCTTTACCGACCACATTTCCTTTAATTCCCTTAGGTCGTTCTTAACTTTGTTATAAACTAATTTTAGACAATATTTTGATACGCAATCCAATTTACTCTACGACAGGAATAAAGTTAATCTCATCATTAAATGTTCCTATTACAGTTTTATTATTGTTGAAATGAAACCCATTGTGCTTAGGATAATTTTAAAGAACAAAAGCTCTCGGTGATCGTAAAACTCGCTATAAACATCAGATTTTATCTTATACATAAATTATTCAGTATCTGTAAATACAGCTCTGCATTTGGCCATTTAACCTTCACAAAGTCGTAATGGAAATAATACATCAGCGTCTTTTATATATTAAATACTGCCATGCCGATATAAACAGGTTTGTCTAACTTTAGATTTTTCTTTCTTTATGAACAGCTATCAGATTTTCATCAAAATGTTTCATACTACCAAAATGTTCAGATGCAACAAGTTTATTACTATGTTCCTGGTTATTAACGATCTCAATATTGACCCGCTTTCTGATAATTTCCATCGTCTTACCAAAGATACACTTGTCAATGTGCTTTATAAAGTTTTTTCTCAACTGCTCCTCGGATAGTATTAACGTCGATATATTCTTTTATCCAACGTGATTGATTAAATTTTAAAACTCGATTAAGTTTTCTTAGAACAAGACCATGATCAACTGCTTGAATAAAGTTTTGTATAGTATAAAATGTATCTAAGTTTTTCAAGTTAATTAGGATCAAGATTATGAACAACAAAATTACCCTGCGAATAATTTCTCTGTTAATCAAATAATAAAATGTAATCTATCAACATCGACTCTGGAAAAAAGGACAGTCATTATATCATTATATTTATCGTGCAGGTCAACGGGATAATCAAGATCAACTTCAACAAAATAACTGAGTGATCTTTCACACTATCTATATAACAAATTTCTGTTGCAGTACAATCAGCCTCTTATTTTATTGTGAGTAGTTTCATCGTTGTTGTCTTATCAAGTAATATATTCATGACATCAACCTCTCTGATAAGATTTTTCAGACGCCAAATAGCAGGATCCACTCGACAATAAATTCTTTTTGATTTTGATAAACGTTTATCAACAGCACAGACAACTTTATATGCAACTTCGCAAGGAATATGCTCTTGTACTTTTCTTGTCAAAGATTTATGAGGAGTATTTTCTGCTCATAACGCTGGAAGTAAAATAGATTCTAAATAAGTATAAATTATAAAAGATATTCATCTTGCGACTGTAGTTTGTAAGTTGTAATATGTTTCGTCTTCGCCTGGCATTGCTATCTTCTATATGTTAGAGCACTCGAGATGTAGATCAAGTACATACTGAGACTTACAGCCGTGCAAGCATCTGACACAATAATATTTATTTTCCTCATGCTATATATTTTGCACTCCGATTATCCCGTTAAAGCTTTTGATTCATGTTTATTGGTTTTTGTAATAAAAAGAAAAACATTATTCTGGTTTGTGATGCTCAATCGTTGATATATATATATATATATATATATATATATATATATATATATATATATATATATATATATATATATATATATATATATATATATATATATATATATATATATATCTCGGATAGATCTTTTATGAATCATCTTCGACACGAAAAACGTTAATACCAACTGTTAACAGGAGATTTTTTTGTCTCTTAAATTTTGGAATTTGATTCTCAACAACAGGAAAGTCAATCTTACTAAAGTTTAGATTGTTAACATGACGGTATGATTTGACCCTCTAAAAGGATGCCATCGTACTGGAGATAACGCTGATTATATGGCCCACTAAAAGCACTTGTCATAATTTTAATATTTGTACCATTTCGATTTTTCTATTTTAGGTGGCAGTTTAACATATGATCTACTTCTCACAGTGTGCAATAATATTTGTTATTTCATCAAATCTCCAACCTGATCTTGATGCAACGTACTCATCGGTATATTTTCCATATTTCGTGATGTATTTCATCAGACTACAACATCAAATCTTTCCCAGATAAAATTCGACGAGATGTCGATGTGATACAAGGATCAACAAATTTTTTATGTTGTTGAGACGCAGGCTGCTGAGATTGTTGAATCACGGAATATATATTTAGCTCTGAAAAACAAACATAAAACTGTATAACGATTTTTGGGCTTTTGTGTCTGGCAAGTTCATATATTATAATTGCATAAGCTACTGATACAAATTTATTGCAGAAAATTGTACTTTTATCTGATTATCATATCTTCAGCTGTTATCGAACCCAGAAAACGTAGTTGCAATGTATTTTAGGCTAATAGCTTTCGATCGAGAATAAACTTTTCTTTACAATATCAGCAAGTTTCAGCATGGCTATATTTACTGTTTTACATTTCTTTTATTAAGTATGATATGAAAAATCAATTAGAGTTTTAACAAGGGTAATAAAATAATTACACAAAATTAGTATCAGATGCCACTCTTGCGACATACCAGAAAATGTCATGTGTTCATCCAAGATTTAACCTCTTTGCTGGCAGCGAGCTTGTAGTTGTGATACACATTTTCCAAAAAAATATTTTTGGAGTATTAACTTCAGCGGTTATAAAATTCGAATTTAAGCGGAAGATGGTGTTGATCATAAGGAAATGTTTGTAGACGTTTATCTGGACACAATTTAATGCCACTATTTCAACGGATATGCGAGTATATCATGAGAATGACAGGGTCACTGACAACAACATCAACAACGTGCCGTTACAAGATGAGTTTCAGAACCATATTGTTTTATGATAAGTACGTGGAATAATCAGGAATGTTAAAATAGAACAAATTGTTGGTCGTATTGATAATATGAGTTATTTTTAGGAACTAATGCTGCTACAATTTGTTATAAATCACATTGATTTGTTTATAAAGTTTTTATGCGCCTATTTAAAGAGGCTTAGATATTGTTCACAAAAGTGGTATTCAAACTTATAACCGACTTGAGAATTCGGAACTTACTGCACAAAAAAGTAACACAAGACGTGACAAACGAGGTAGTGTTAATTTTATTAAAAAAACCTGCTAGACATATCAAAGCAGCCAAGTTTTTCACAGGCAAAGAAATAACATTTCCATTAATATACACAGTGGCAAAACATTTCAATATTCACCCACAGACGATCAAAGTTGTTGTTAATGGTACTACCAAATCAGCCTTTTTAAGAACAACATTTGATAAAAATCTTCTTCCCTTATCAATCATCTGCTGCTTGATAATTGCGTGACGTAACTGTTGGTCAAGCAGCAAATGACTTAATTGTCTACAGTTTCTTTGTCGTATTCTACAGATATCTTACCATTACCATATCGAAGCATGTGATCGACCTCGACGTTTTTGAGCAAGATCAGACTACTCTCGTGTTACTTCAATGTGAGCAACAACACTGCTGTAGCCACGGACACTGCTGTAGCCACGGAACATATTCCTTAATAGCTTCTTCGAGCTGGTAGGGATTCATCACATTAATCGAGAAACAAATCTTTCCATGCTATTGAATAATCAACATAAAACTAAACTGCTATCAATTTATTCATAGATCAATATTTAAAAAGTTTCTGAGATCAACTAAGTAACAAAAGCGAAACCGAAAAGTTTAGTAAACTTCAACAAACGATTTATTTCCCTAGAATGTTAAAATTGAAAAGGAATTTTCAGTATTGTGAATCTAATCCCAAAATAAGCCTGAAAACAAGCTTAAAAGTATAGTGTTCCGAATGAATTACAATATCGAATTTGTTGATGTGAACAAAGTCTTGATATATCACATTGATATAATCCAAAATTTCTTTAAGAGAATTTACAGTGATTGCAAAAAAAATTTAGTCCAAAACGTAATGATAATTCTGTAATTTCAATGAAATTTTTAAGTAAATATTTTTAAAATGTATTTGAACACACATGAATTTAAAGTAGAAATGAAATAATTCTGTTTACTACAAACATAAAATCCATATATACAATAACATGACCAGGATGTGGGACAAATGTTTGCCTACAGAACCATCTAAATTTCTTTGAAAAACGAATTCACATTGAACATCAATAAACAACCTTTTCTAACATACAAACAAGCTACACAGCAAGGGGAGCAGCAACTCTGACAGTGCCTAGCGACGGGATAAGCTATCATTACATACACAGAGAGAGAGAGAGAAGAAAACCGTTTTATTTAATTACAAATAACACCTATACTTAATTCAATATGGCTTGATATTTTTGTCCAGTGTTGTTACTGTTGCTCTTGTCGTCATCTTCGTCATTGTCTTTTGTAAATATCTTGCAGGCGCCCTATTACATATTATTGAGTATTTATATACTCACCACATAACCAAAAAGTAGTTTTATACTAAAGTTATTTTCTTAGACGTAAGATGTTTCTTCGGATATCCAGATATATTGTGAAAAACTTACTAAAGTGCAAAATATTTTATTGCACTTAAAACTTACGAAAACTATATGAGCAAAATTACTTTGCTTCATGAAACTGGGCCCTGAACCTGAGTTCATAAATCGACTCAAGCGTTTCTGACATATTTATTAAGTAGCATCAAAAGTCAATTAGTTTATGTGTTGGTTAAGAATTACTGCCTTCTTTTCATAGATTTGTTCACTAAAACACGTATTGTAATCATTTGATACATCAAAACGGACATTCGTTAGTTAAACAAGTAGTAGAGGGAAATGAGAGTTTCATCCCACTTTATTTTTTTACCCTCCAAACAAGTATAAATTATAGTCCTAAATTATCCCCCACCCCTTTTTCCAAAATAGTGAAATGAGGGTTTTGGCCCACCACCCCCTTCCCCCACCTCCTCCCCCACCCCCGCCAAACCCCTCATTTCCCTCTACTACTACTATGTAGACAGATATTTTGTAACCAGACAAAACAACAGCTGTTGGAATGCCATAAGCTCTGTCAACAGAAGTGACGAATTTGTTAGAACAGCGTATGTGTGGAATATGATTATTCTAAAGACGGCAAATAGATTTTACCACAAATTTTTTATCAGATAACAGGATGAAAATTAAACTGTGCATTAGAACGTTTCAGTTAACAAGGTGGAAATTAAACTAGCATTAGAATGAAAATGATATTATTTTATATCTCATTACCAATGATTAATGTTTCAACTGTTGATATTAAAAATAATTCACTATCACGACTATAGATACTAAATTTTACTTTACCGCTCACACAGCGATGGGACTCAAACAAATCTTTCATTTCTGGTTTGTTCAGAGGATACTTTTTGTTGATAAAATATACCCTTGACCGATCGAGATCAATTGTGAGTTTAGTATAGTTTTGTTGGCTAATGGGGCTGTGAAAGTTTTTAAATTCAGCAACTTTTGATACAATTGTTCGAGATAATTGAAATACTCGCTGTTATCAGATCTGATGAGCGAAAGTTTTAACTTGTCACGTGTTCCATTAAAACATATACCTGATGTTTCATTATTAAATTCAACTGTCAATTGTTTACCGTCCATCATTAGATATTTGATGTTACTATTGTAGCTATTTGTCATTGTCAAATTTTCAAACATTATTTTATAAGTTTAGATAAAATTTTAGTCACAATGAAAATACCCAAAGGCAAATGTATCTACCCCATTTTTACAATAGCGTTTGTCATCAAAATTGTACAATCCACGTTTGATAATGACATCTGTTTCGAGTTTATGATGATTAGTTCGAATTGCCATAGCTCTCATAAAACTAACACCACCATCAAGCGCGTACTTGTAGTCATCAAATTTCATAAACTTTTTAACAAAATTACGAGGCAGACCTTTAGCTTTTTTCGTTATTTTATTATTGCCTAACAATACGGCATACATTTTGCTGCGTAATCCGATAAAATATTTGATAGCGCTCGAGTTCATTTCATCTTTAAACTTACCAATAACCTTTTTATTTATGTCGTCATGAAATTTACTGTCACGTGGATAATCAGAAAGATCAAACAGATGTCGATTATTGTACATGTCCTGATAGATGTCTTCGCATTCGATTTCATACACGAGCGAATCAGTATCAGTAAACAATAATCTACTAGCCGACCACTGATTTTTAACAAAATTATAATGAAAATCGTACATCAGCCACTTTGATAAATCTAACACGGCAGCTCCAACATAGATTGGCTTGTTTAGTTTTAGATTTGTTTTTCTTCTTTGTATCGCAACAAGATTTTCATTAAATATTTTCATGCTCACAAAATCATCGTCTGACACAAGTTTGTTTCTGCGATTGACATCATTAACTATTTCAATATTTACGCGTTTCCTAATATTCTCCATCGTCTTACCAAAAACGGAATTGTTCATCAGTTTAAAAAAGTTTTTCTCAAACTCTGTTTTCGCTGCAGCCCTTCTTGAAGTGTTTGAGTTAATATAACCTCTCATCCACGGCGACTGATTAAATTTTAGTACACGATGAACTTTTCTCAACACAAGACCAGCATCGACTGCTTGTTTTAAAACTTTGTAATGCAAAACGTAATTTTTCTTATCAAGTAAATTTGGTACTAGTTTCTTGACCATGGAATGTTGCCTTGGTGATGCTAACACTTGTTGTTCTTTTGATAACAAACTATAATCTATTACCATTGATTCCGCACAGAAAGGGTAATCATTATGTAATTTGTGTAGCGAATTTGGATAATCAAGATCAACTTCAACGAAATAGGAAACATCGTCGGGTATCTTTTTTCTGTCTCTGATAGAAATCGATCAACCGTGATCTAATGAAATCCGCTAAAAGGCATTGGTTCTGCCATCGAATACCCGTACAAGTTATTACAATCTAGATAAACTATATACTTCGAAGGAAGGTCAGGGTTATACTGTTTCAGGTATTTGTTGTTTGCTTCAGCATATTTTTTGTTATCACGCTAATACCACCTCGGATACCTTTTTCGATAAAATTGAACATATCAACATCAGTCAGTAATTCTAACCTTACCTTACTAAACTTTAGCAAAGCATCCCATGACAGCCCAGGGGCAGAATAATACCAGCAAGGATCTAGTCCATAATTATTTTAACTCACTTCACTAAAACTTTCATAAACATCTGCTAATAATAACACGTCAGTTTTCAGGTATAAATCATGATAATCACCAAAAGTCTCACAATCAAACTCTTTCCAGATATCTTGTGCATACCTGTACTCATCTTCAGTTATATTTTCATTTTTAAGTTGTGAGTAAAATTTATCTTTATCAGGTAAAGATGTTTCATCAAATTTACTCCAGTCGTCGAGATATTCGTATGCAAAGACTCCTTTTTTAGCTAGTAGATTAAATTTATCTCCAAAACAGTCTCTTAGGTTATCAAATTTACTACAACCTTTCACTAACTCGTCTAACGAGGCTGCCATAAACTGCAGGCTGTCAATAAAACGCAATTTACCTAGCATAACTGACATGTACTTTTCAAAATTATTTGGGATGCATTTGATGATGTTATCGAGTTTTAGACGAGATTTTATATCAGGATCACCAAAAGCTTTTACTATAATATGGCTATCATATCCTCGAAAATTGTGAAGAATAACCGGAATAAAATCTGGAGCATGAAATTTTAAATTACACTGATTATGAGCCGCTCCACGGTACTGTCCAGTCAAATGACAATGGTCATGTACTTTTTTGTCATCGTCAAAAGCTTTTTCACAAATATGACAAATTTCTGCTTGCTCGTGAGCGGATTCTTGTTGAGGTGTTAATTTTAACATTGGCGTTACTTTTTTCAAACGATAAGTAATATTATCAACTTCGTTAATCAACTGCTTGAGAAGCCAAACAGCTGGATTTTTACCTCGATATAATTTGATCGGTTTAGATAATCTCGAATCAGTACAACAAACTACCTTAAAACGCTACTCCACACGGAACATGATTTTGAACTTTTCTTGTACTTGATTGATTAGGATTATTTTCTACACCAAGTACAGGTTGAAGTAAACACTCAAAATCAGCGTATATAACGAAAGGAATTTTTAGTTTGTGATTATGATGGACAAACTGTAACACACTATATCCGTTAGATGGCATTGTTATTCTTTGCACATCACTACAGTATTGCAAATGCTTTTGTAATGTTTCATTGTTAGTACAACCATGCAAGCAGCGGTAACAAAAGAACTTTTTGTTCCTATTTTTATTATACTGTTTACCAACTAGTCCGTTAAAGTTTTTAATCCAAACGTAATGATTTTTGTAGTACAGTAAATTTATAGTCGATTGTGAAGCTTTTTCTGAAATATATCTCGGGTATACATCCTCTTTTTCATCTAGTCCGAAAACGTTAATTGAAACATTATTTTGCTTTTCAAATTTTGGTATTTGATTTTCTGCCACAGGAAAGTTAATATCTTTAAAATTTAATCTAGACACATGACTGATATATTTTTCAACGCGATGAGCGTGTTTTTCTGCTGGAAATAGTGCGGAAAGAACAGCCCATTGGAAACATTTGTTATCTACGTTTTTGATGTTTATACAACATCTTTTACTTTTTATTTTTGGTGGCAGGTCGATGTATGAACTACCTCGTAATGCGTTATATTTCATCGTGTGAAACAATATTTCTTTGATCATTTCAAACTTCCAACCCGAACCTAATTGAGTGAATTCCTCTATTTTTTTCCAGATTTCTTGGTGTATTTCATCAGATAGTAATAACAGATCAGTCCCAAGCAAAACACGTCTTGATTTTGCGTTCATATAAGGTTCTGCAATTTCCTTGTTAGTTAATTCTTCCGTTATAACTAACTTTGAAAATATAACATGATATTGCACAAATAATCTGATACTTTTGTGTTTTTCAAGCTCACGTTTTACAGTTGTCTGTAGTAGGTGGTAAAGATTTGTTGTAGTAAAATTTACTAAAACAATTTGATTATCAAACTGATAACTATTATCAAAACCTGCAAAAGCAGTCGCTATTTTATTAGGTTCTCCCATAAAGCTTTTCTTAGCTATATCACGTAATTTTAACATTATTATATTATAATGTATTATCTAATTAATAATTTTTTCACACTGCGCATGCGCTAAAAATCAATTGAAGATAAAAAATCTCCTATAATATAATGACAGCAAATCTAACAAACACATGTGAGCAAGAAACATATCAAGTTCACCCAAAGTATAACTTTACCTCACACTGCGCATGCGCTAAAAATCAATTGAAGATAAAAAAAATCGCCTATAATATAATGACAGTAAATCTGACAAACGCATGTGAGGAAGAGATTTATCAAACTCACCCAAAGTATAACTTTATCTCACACTGCGCATGCGCTAAAAATCAATTGAAGATAAAAATATTACCTATAATATAATGACAGTAAATCTGACAAGTGCATGTGAGCAAGAAGCATATCAAATTCACCCAAAGTATAACTTATATGCTGGAAATGTGTTAGGTTCGGTTATTAACATTAAAACTAGAATATCTGTTGGCAAATTAACGTCAGCGGGTTATAATATTAGTGTAAAGGGAGATAATGCTGAGAGGATTGCAATGTTTAGAAAAGATTTTATTTACACGTTGTTCTGCGATGATATTCCAGAGGGACAGCGTGTATATCATTATAACGGTAAAGTCACTGATGACAACATTGAAAACTTATCCTTACAAGATGAGTTTCAGCCACATCCTGTCTTTGATTTATACGAGGCTAACGATCGTGGTATTATTAGAAACAGAAAAACTAAAAAAGTTCTTGGTACTATGAACAATATGGGATATATCAGGGTAATTGTTAGAGGAACACTAACAGATTTTGTTCATTATCTTGGCCATAGGTTTGTTTACGAGGTGTTCAACAGATCTATACCCAATGGTCTTGTTATTAATCACATCAATAACGTAAAGACTGACAATCGATTGGAAAATCTAGAACTAGTTATCCAACAGGAAAATGTAAGAAAAGGACGAGGTGGTGGTATTAATTTTAGATGCCCAATAAAACCTGTTATTTCAAAAAACCTCGAAACGGATGAGGAGATTGAATTTAAATCGATTACAGCTGCGGCGAAATATTATAAGATAAATTCCAGAACAATAAAATTTATAGCCGATGGAGTAACAAAATCAGCTTTTTCAAGAGAATACGATGCTAGGATTGGTTTTAGATATGATGATCAATAATATTTTGTAATTCGGTTTTAGTCAAGCAATGATGAGCAAATGCTATGATATCATCGTGATTAAATTTTAGAGTCGTTACTGCACTTTCATTAATTTTATTTTTTTCTGCTTCTGTTAGTAATATTTTATGAGAATCACCTTGCATTACAATAACATCAACACTATAACCCAACAAACATTTTCTTACCGCTTCGGCTAGTTCGTTGTAACTTATTATATTAACTTTTTGGTGATATTTTATCTCATCAGTCATCTTATAATAATAAATTAGATAAAAATATATTATAATAATGGACTTGATGAAACGACTTGCTGAACTCTACGAAGAAGATACTAGCGACAAAGTCACCAGCGACAAAGTCACCAGCGATAAGGTCACATTTTCCAAAGATTTTATAGACAAATCTATTGGTTATAGTGAAGATGATATTTTGTATAACAATGAATCTGATGATGATGGTGAAATAGTCACTGTTGCTGACAGATCAAATTACAGCAGATCAACAACTAAACGGTATAATGTCAAGTATCACATTGCTAAACAAATAATAAAATTTAATTTTACCGTTGCCAAACAACAACTGTTTTGGCAGCTAATCAAACCTTTCTTAAATATCAAGATCCCAGGCCGACAGAAAAATATCAAATTCAATTTCATATTCATTAAAATTTTTAATCTAATGACGATCTCTAACGATCGTAAGCAGAATCTAATATCGTTATGTAAACCAGTAAAATGTAAATCTGTCAAACAAAAGTATGAGTTAATTTATAATAGCATTATATCATAATCTGCTTGGATGGGATCCAACTGTTAAATTTATCACTATACCCACGCCATTTGACTAAACTTTTATCCCCTTTTTTTCTAATCACTTTCTCGATAACAAAAACATCCTGCTCAGTTTTCTGTAGTTCTTGTTCATAAAAACTACCTACGATCGGTTCTCCTGCCAGATCTTTTAAAACGTACGTTACAGGTACTGTTAAAAACACCTTATCAATTACAAATACTTCTTCGCTCCAGTTTGGAGTAAATCCTTTTGCAAATACCTTTTTCATCAAAGAAATTCTAACTTTATCACCAACCTTAAATTTATGTCTGCGGTACATGTTTTCATTTGCTAATATCGGATTTTTAACAGCTTTTTTAGGTGTCATTTTGATGGTTCGATGTTTCGTGTTATTATATTCACCTACGATTTGAGAAAGGTCATCGATGTACCTGTTGGTGTTTTTAGCTGTCATATGTTTGTGTAATTTTTCGTTTAGCGTGCGATTAAAGCTCTCGACAACAACGCTTTTACCCTCGTTTCCTGTAACATATTCTTTTATATTATTTTGTTCTAGAAACTGTTCAAACTTTTTGTTAAAAAACTCGGATCCGTGATCAGTCCAGATTTTATTTGGTTTTCTTTCTACACTCGTTATTATTTGTCTTAGCGCATCAGTCATTGAAGTCCCTGTCTTATCCGAAACAGGTACACTGAAAGCATATTTGCTAAAAACATCTATAACATTAAACAAATACCTTTTTGGAGCGCCATCAGCGCCAACATTAAACTGAGCTAGATTAGATACATCCACCAAATCTATTGCCCAGATATCATCTACACCATTAGCGACAACTTTACGTCGTGGGAACTTTTTTTTTTAGGTCTGTGCAGCTCGACTGCAAGATCATCGTATACTTTTTTTCCAAGTCGAGACTCTCCGAGTCCGAGTTTATATTTTGCTCCTATCATTCCCTGAACAAATCTTCTATCAAAACGTTCTCGTAGATTTGTTGGCTTCATATCACGTAATTCGTCTAACATTACTTTATCACAATCTAATTTTGAGTTTTCATGATCACGATAACAGATATCATGACGCATTGCTATTGCATCCACTTGATTATAAGGCTCTTGTCCTGGCAACGGATTATCGTTTTCATCTAGTTGTTGATCTAGTGGATTCCACGGACCAGTATACCGATGCCCTGGCAATGTCCAACCGCCTTTTGGTTTTGGTAATTTTCCAATAATTTTATGTATATCTATACCTGACCCTATTATTTCTCTGTTGTTACAACATTGACAGTATGCGACAATTTTATTTCGTTCAAGACACAAATCTCTGTCAGAATCACAGTTGCATATCATTCTATATTTTTAATCGTCGACTAAAATAATATTAGGGTAGCCAGATCCTAGCGACGTCGCTGGAGACACTATCGCTGGGGATGTCGCTGGAGATACTATCGCTGGAGACGTTTTCTTTAAAAATGTATTTTTTCTTTTTCCACAGACTACACAAAAACTTTTTAATATTATCCTGTTGTTTTTTGTTTTTTCTATTGTTTCATTAATATTTTCTGTTTTAGTTCTACACTTGAGACAGTATGTTGACATTATTATACTTGTAAGTTTAGATAAAATTAATTGCGATCTCATCATTAGCGTGAGAAGGATGCTTGTCAAACTGTAAAATAAATTTTAAAAAATTAACATTTCTGCTCATCTGTTGGATAAACATTATACAATAATATCCACAAGCAGATGTTCCAACAGGTTGGAGTTGATTTGATGAATAATATATCTTTTTAAATTTTTTGTTCATATACTTTTTTATTACATCGCTTGGAGGAAGTCCAAACGAGTCAAAATAATTATTATTATAAACTGCTACCCAATGTGTGCCGGATCCGTCATTGAAATCTTGTATATTAATAACACACGAACTTACAGCTGATGGTGATTTTATTGCTGCGAGCTCATCTTTAGAATAAACTCCGTGAAATCCAGGAACCGCTTTTAACTTATCAATAATATCAAAATTACTCAACGGGGTCGACGAGTTCCTGGTAATGTTAGACCACGTCCGATTCCTAAAAGATTTGGCAGCAGACTTCCCGCTAGTCCCGCCAAAAGTGGAGCGAACGGAATAATTCCTCCTTGTTTTGTTTGATTGCATATACATTTGCATTTTAGTGTTGGCGATTTGGTTTTTGTTGTTTTCTTTTTTTTTGTTTTTGGTGATTTCTTTTTCTTTTGTGGCATTATAATATATTATTTACATAAAATTTACAATTTTTTTATTCCACTTCCACGAATGATACTATTACCTTTGACTGCTTTCTCCGTTGCGCCAGATATTGCTCCAGACGCTGCTGCTATTCCTAATGTGCCTAAGACTGGTAAAAGTTTAGGTATTATTGTACTAGTTAGTACTGATAATGCCGGACCAAGAAAACCACCTTCTTTTGCCATCGCTGTCATTTGTGCAGCACTCAAATTTAAAACAAAAGTTTTTTTACGATCATACTTTTTTACTTGATTTTTTGTTAGCATTAATTTTGTTAAAACACCATTAGAAATATTAGGATTGATTTTTAATGATACCTGTTCTCGCTTTGCAATAGCAGCTACTAATTTTTTAACTTGGCCATCAGTCAAATACACTTCTTTTACAATATACCTTGCCATTTTATATAACAACTATAGATTAAACTTGAACTGTCATTTTACCTCCAATAGAATCTACCGTGATAAATCTATCACTAATAACTAATGCGTATACGTACAACGGCGCTACTGAAACCGCCCCAAGTGTCCAGGTAATTTCAATATCCGCTGTGCTGTCTACAGCTCGCTCGTTATGTTTACTAACATCAAAATGAAATATAGGATAAAGCGTACGAAATTCCTCTGCTGATATTTGAGTTCCATCTTCAACATCTTGATATTTTTGCATTGCGTCAAGCAGGTACATGTACGGTCGAGAAATATTTTTATTAACGTCATCAGCAAAATTGCACTCGATAGCTCGTTCTGGATATTGCTTTGAATTTAATCTAGCGTATATTCGTCTGACATCAGCGTGGTCAAATATTGCATTATTTTGTTGTTGGTTTCCTCGTCGAGCGTGCTGTTGAAATACGACAAAGATATTTCTCGGCAGTTGTTCGCTTGATGTTGTTGTGACCCTCCATGTGTAGTCAGTAGTATTCGGAACCGCTGTCTGATATATTTTATGCTGCTTAAAGTAAATTCTATTCCTATGCTTATCAAGCGTACTATTTAATTCTGACATTTTAGTGATTGATGGTGTTATACGTGGCATCCACAAAGCAAGTTTGTTTATGATAAACTGTACATCAGCCCCTCCAGATCTAAACAAACAATCGTTTTGGTCTGCTCGATCTAAAATAAGCGTATGTTTTACTCCGCGAAATACTTTATCATAATCGCGACAAAAGCCGAAAATTGTGCTTAGCGGAAGCATCATTGTAATTTGACGTGATCCTGCTGCAAGTTTTCTTCGCCTAGCAAAGCCTTCGTTATAACGTGGATTTCTCACGTCAAGTGTGTTAAGAAGTAAATTTAACATTGCAGTACCGTCTGCAGCTGCTCCTGGTGGCGTTATATTTAGATTATTAAAAGCTGCTGTAAGAGAAACTCTTGTAGCGTTTGCATTAGCATCTGCAGCAGGTGCGATAATATCTAGTGCAGCAGCATTAGCAATGAGAAAATTTCTCACAATTACAGCATTTGCATCAGCATCAGCTCCATGTACTATAGCGCCTCTTTTTAGAAATTAGGTTGATTCAGCTATACCCCGTCCAGTATCTTTAAACCACATCATGTTAGTTGCAGTTGATCTTGAGTAATCGTCGGAAAACGAAATAATATTTAAAATTGTACTTGCAACTTGTAGATGACTTGAAATATCTTCTATAGTTTGATTGGCGAGTTGATATCTAGCACTTTTGAATAAACACCAGCCGTTATTTATAAGAGCTACTTCTATTCCAACTGCAAATGCAGCAGGTGGATTGGCTACTGTCATAATCTGACCACGAACTTCTAACATAGCCTTATGTGGCAGTAGAAATACATCTTCGTCTCTGGTGTTAAAGGTTCTAATACCAGTTTTATTTGGTTCGTTAGAATTTTCATCAAGATACTCAACAAACTCGAATTCTGTCACATCGTTGTCGATGTCATAAGTTTGTTAAATCGAGATAATTTTTAACAGACATTTTATTTTATTAGATTATACAAAATTTTATTGCGGCACTGTTACTTTAGATATTAATTTTTGTATGATCTGCTCGCCCTTTGGTGATAATAATTTTTTTGTTGTTGTTATCATAGCTTTTTGAGTTTCTTTTGTTGGAGCGATTTCTGAGATAACTTGTTTTATTTCAGATGTAGTCTGTGGATCACCTTTTATTTTATCAGCTATTTTTTGTCCCACCGCAGTCCCAGCGGCAGATGCAGCCCCAGTTGCAAAAGCTTTACCAGCGTCAATAGCAATTGGTGCAACTTTACGTGCTAGTCCTGGAATATTTTCAATAACTTTAGTGAATATATTTCCAAAAAATCCTCCTACTATTTTTCTTCGATAAACTTTTTTCTTTGTTTCATTATATTTGATGTTGTATAATTTTTACTTTTGCTCGCGTAGATGTAAATAATAAGTTACAACTTCATTACTAACATGTAACTGTTTTCCTGATTGATCTGTCAACTGCATCCTTATACTTGATATTTGATCTTCAACGTTTAAAGGATAATATATAATATGTCGTGGAGTTATTTGCATGAGAGAACCTGGCGGGACTTCTGGTGAGAAACTGTAAATTGTTTGACCTTTGCTACCTTTTGATGTATAAGAGCCAGAAGCAATAGAGCAATTTACTAATATTGTATTTACTTCTGTTATATTTGCTGCCAGTTCACTGTCATATGTAATAGGCTGATCAAGTGCAGTGTAAGTTTTTTCAGTAAATCCTAACAATTGTGCAATACTTCTTTCTCTTGGTTCAAGATTGATTGCTATATTTTTCAAAGTTATCCTAGTTCGCAATGTGTTATAATTTGCTGCTAATTCAAAATTATCAGCCACACCGTTAGCTTTTGTTATGAGCTCTTTGATTGTCTTGTTTAGATCTTCAATATTATAAGCTCCTTGCGGAATTTTTATTTTTTTTTGTTGTAGATATTGGAGATGTTGTAATCATAGTAAAATACATTTCATCGTTAACATCATTTTTCACGTTAGGTATAGCATTCCAGCAAGTACAAGAAATTAATCCAATTTCATATTGTTTTGTAGGATCTAGTTGGATAGGTGGAATATAATTTACTGAAAAATTTGCGCTATCTTCTGTAGACTCGCTAGAGTTTAGTAATAATGTTGTTTGCATTCCTTTAATATTATATCATTTTACAAAATTAAGTCGCCGCGATTAAGTCGCGGTGTAAAGTTTCATATTCGTTAGATGTTAATAATTCACTCAATCTTAGATGATCAAGTATGTCAATGATTTCATTATCAAGTTCAACACTAACATTCCCAGCTTCCTTTGATGATATTAATAACATTAATCAACCTATCATTTCAGTATTTGAAGTAAATACCTTTACACCAGTTCCTGTGTTTTCTTTTCTATATTTTTTTACACGAGATTTATCAGAAGTAAAAAATTTCCTTCTAAAACCCCACCCACTACCAAAACCTTTTAGTCTACTATTTTCTGCTGCTTTTTTAAACATGAGAGCATTGACACCGTTTCTCATTCTTTCATAAAGTGGAATCATATTATCAATCTCTGTAACCGTGTTTATTTCATCTTTAGCAGTAACTCCGTCATTAAATATTACATCTAATCTATCGAGTAATTCTTGATATTCTACATCAGTCCACTTGTTTATATCATCAATACCCCTTATATTTTCTTTGTTTAAAAAAATCATCATATTCACTATCTTTTATCTCATCATTTGCTCTTTTTGTAAAATAAAGTCTTTGATCTCCAACTTCCATAAACTTTACAGTAAGCTCACCAACTCTTTGTTGCTCCTCTTTGATATCTTTTATATCTCCTGATAAACTTGTTATAATATTTGTTATTCCTTGCGTTGTTAACTCTGCTAATCTTCGCTCAAGTTCCAGTGGATTGTTTATCAATCGATCTGTTTCAGCTTGTCTAACCGCAGGATCAGCTATATTTGCTGTAAGTGCCTCAATCAGTTTTCTTTTTTCTTCATCAGATCTAGTAACAAGTTTTGCAGCAGCTGCTTCCTGTTGTTCTCTAACAATTCCAACCAAACCTTTTTCCTGTAGTTGTTTAAGTTCTTCTTCTGACAGTGGTTTAGTTTCAGGTTGTTTACCTAATAATGCTTCAGTAACCGGCTTGAAAATTGTAGCTGTTGTTTCTGTAGCAGTTACTTGCCCACGTCGCGCTTCTTGTACTTTTTGCTTAAGTGATGCCTGAGATTGAGCAAGTTTTTTTAGGTCTTCTATGTGTTGTCTGTATCTTGCTCGTTTGTCCATTATTATAATTATAAATTTTATAAAATTGAAACGCTTTACTGTAAGTAAGTGTCAATACAACAGCGAAACATTTTAGTTGGATCATTTGTAAGTTATCAAACAAGAAAAAGTTAAATTTATCTTTTGTAGCATTACGGTAAAGTTCAATAAACTGATCTTTTGTCACGCCACCGCATTGCTCGCTTGCAATATTTCTAACGTCAACATAATCCAGTCCTGGAAATAAAATAAAACAACCCGTATTTCGCCTAATAAACCTGTCAACATTATAAAATCCTTGAGCGAGATAAATAGAATTACACTGTTTGTTACGTGACAGTGCGAAATATGATCTTATTTTGTTCATCTCCATGTTATTTAGCGGAATATCATCAAAAACTACTATCTTATGTTCATCTGCATCAAGTTGATTGACTGGAATAAGATCTTCTGGCTGCCTAATTATAAAAAATCTTCGCCAGCTTTAAGATCATCACGAAGTTTTTCATTATACTCACTTAATAACTCATATTTATCTTGCTGTGGATTGATTGTGTAAATATAAACTCTATCGTAGTTAAAATTATCACCAAAAAGCAAGTTCATAAGTAAATTTGTTTTCCCCGATCCAGTTCGCCCAACAATAAGATAATGACAATCAGGAAGTTCATTGTTATGTTTATGCTTCACTAGTCTCTCTGTATCAAAGTTTAATATCGACGATTTTGCCATTTTATATAATATTAAACTAGTGTTGATAATTTTATCTTGGACAGTAAATAATGAGTTATTATACAAAATTTGGAACATTATTAGGAGATTTATCCACAGGTGACTTATCCAAATATGCAACTCTTGATCGGCTCAAAAATGAAATCAATAATTTACTAAATCTTACCAGCGTAGATCCAGATGAAGTCGTCATTTTCCAGGACAAAGAAGGACGATTAAAGACGAGTAACGTAAAACTGTCAGATGTAGTTGTACGAAATCCAAGTGGGAATATTGTTATGACACAAAACAAGATTACAGATCTTGGAAAACCAACTGAGGATGGGGATGCTGTCACTAAAAAATACTTCAATGATTGGGACGCTTCAATTACTAATGAAATCACAGCGCTCAAAACTGATTTTACCAGTCACGTGAACACATTTTTAAGTTTTCGCAGAAACATAAACAAAATTAGAGATGAATTTTTTGGAAATCCATCAAATGTTAGCATTACACTCGCTAATATTAACACAAATCTCAATGATATTAACACAAAACTCAATGATATTATTAGTGGAATTCCTAATATTGTTGAGAAAACAAATATGATTAAAATACCTCACAAACAGATTAAAAATATTGTGTATACTGTTGCATCTGGTTTTACTAGGTGGACACCAAAATATAATTCTATTAAATATATTACAGAAGTTACCGGTGTGTATAGATTGTCAGTGCTTAGCAGTGTAAAGTTTAGAATATCTCCCAAATATCCATCTCATCTTCTAAATGATGACTCATCTGCAGTATTATCTGTAATAATAAACCAAAATTTTGAACAAGAATTTGTACTTGAACCAGTTGATAAAACTTTAAAATTAGCGAATTTTCTTTGGTGTTTGGAATTTATAGCTGAACAACAATCTTCTATTTTAATTACCCAAACATAGGACTATGTAAACTAATATTATAATGAAAAGAAGTATAGTTGATTTCAATCATATTTCAAAAGATATTCCAAAACAAGATGTAGACGCATTAATACAATATTATAAATATTATCATAAAAAACTTTGGTGCGTGAAAAAATGTTACAAATACTACAACAAGATCCTTCGAGTAATATCTTATCTACTCTTGTTAATGACCAGTTCTGGTATAATTTCAAGTGGGGTATCATTAAATCCTTTTTTGTTAATCATATCCGCTATTGGTGTTTCACTTACAGCGGCGTGTAAAAAAGTAGAACCAAGACTTTTGATAAAGAAGCATGGTTGTTTAACATCAATTAAAACTTACAAGAAACTACTTGATCAGATCCGGTCTTACCTACGAGGAGTTAAATATAATATGGATGATTTATTACGTGAATTTCGTATTATTGACAATATGTTAACAGACATTCTACCAATGAGGGTTAGCAAGTATGAAAAAAAAATATCAAAAAATATGAGTAACATAAAATTTTATCTAAACTTAAGATATAATATAACTAAAATAATATCATTTTCATTCTAATGCTAGTTTAATTTCCACCTTGTTAACTGAAACGTTCTAATGCATAGTTTAATTTTCATCCTATTATCTGATAAAAAATTTGTGGTAAAATCTATTTGCCGTCTTTAGAATAATCATATTCCACACATACGCTGTTCTAACAAATTGGTCACTTCTGTTGACATAGCTTATGGCATTCCAACACCTGTTGTTTTGTCTGGTTACAAAATATCTGTCTACATAGTAGTAGTAGAGGGAAATGAGGGGTTTGGCGGGGGTGGGGGAGGAGGTGGGAGAAGGGGGTGGTGGGCCAAAACCCTCATTTCACTATTTTGGAAAATGGGGTGGGGGATAATTTAGGACTATAATTTATACTTGTTTGGAGGGTAAAAAAATAAAGTGGGATGAAACTCTCATTTCCCTCTACTACTAACAAGGCCGGGAACCTAAGGGTTTGGATGGCTGTGAGATAGGCGTCAAAGCATGACGACGAAGACAATCATTGAATGAATCTTTCCAGCGAACACACTCTGATTCAAAGGTGTTGTGTGATCGTGTCAATAGGGCTCTTCGTGATAATCTCGCACAAAGATATTTGTCTATACATCTTAGTCAGTCGGAGACACAAAGGCAATTTTACACATCTTTACACTATAATGATCAAGGAAGTTCTGTATCAGATATCATTCGATTTGCCGAAATTGTTTCCAATGGCATGATACAAAATCTCAGTTTTGTTGACGATGAAAGCACTGTGGGATTAATTTACATTTACGTAGATAACTTTAGTTGCCCTCATCTCTACGCGATTGAAATGGTCACTACTGACTTTCCAACATTCTCATAAAAGTAAACCGCTCTGAACCTATGCATCAAAGGGTGTGCAAAAACATGGATCATGAACCACTCCGGCTGTCATCATTGACTGAAGTATTGTTACCACAATATAATCAAAATATAGTAGTAATAGCAACAGTATTGTCAAATATATATAATAATTATACATAAGAACACACAAGACGATGGATTACTGATGCCGATCATTTTATGTGTATCAATGCAAAGGAGATGGACGATGCATGTTTGCAAACGCTAATTAAAATGGATGACACCACAATCATGAGAATCTGGGAAAACTCCTTTTCGAATGTAATTTTAATGTCTTCATTTCACATCATGACTAACAAATATGTTCTTTATATGTATGAATTCCCGAGAATGATAGACGAGAAACAAAAGTTGAGCAAGAAATTTTTTGTTCATATGCTATAAAATATTTTAAACAATATTCCGCAATAGTGGAAACTGAGTTACATAATTTCTATAATACTGAATGATTTTGAACATGAAAGGATTCAAAATACGTTTGGCATCAACATAACAGTGATGTTTTTGCGACATAAAACACAGATTCAAAACAAATATTTTTTATACTGTTAAATAAGTTCAGCTTAAAATACTTTTGTACTAATCCAAAACTATTGTGATTTTTTATGAATTATACCGTGTTTTACATGTTTAATTGATTTATTTACTGCACATGCTATACGTTTCGTTAAACAGCTTCTGGATACCTTTTTGGTCACTATGGAACAGTATCGTGGGTCGCACTCGCTTAAATCAATGCTGCAGTAAACTGAGATGGTATATGTAGTTGAAAAAGCTGAGTGCACGACAATTTGTGTAGGTATGCTTGATTGGTGGTGACCTAGCATTTGCTGTAGGATAGCGTGATATCGTCTTCTCGTTTGTTTGTCCATTTGTTTGTAAGTCTCCATAACTCTTTATCATTCTGAATCGCTGAGTAGAAATTAAACAAGGTCCGAATAAAATTCGCCCATTTGATAACTATTTGTGAGATCGTTATTATTTGAGACTCTCTCATCACTTTTGCCTGGGATGGGGTTCAATGTCAAATAAACGAAAATTGCAATTAATGTTACATTTATAATATTGTTACGTAGATGCAGGTTAATTACTTGTGTTAGTTTAAATTTCTTTTTTATCTTTTTTAAATTTCATTACGTTATTGTAATGATAATTTTGTTCGCTAAATTTGAATTATTTTGGAATATTTAGTCTTCTTCTTTGACATGAATTAGAACGCAAAAGGGTTGCTTTATAATTATTTTTAGCTCACCTAGCTTGAGAAGTTTGTAAACACTAAGGACAAATGATTGGTTATCACCAAGGTCATATTCGGTCCACGTATTAGCCATGTTGTAAACAGCCACTTTTATTCATTTTCAGTGTGGGAATAATTCATTCTTAGCCAGTGCAGTGTTGGCCTCCGTGATGGAAGATATATAGTAAGTGATTACGTAAGTCATTATGGGTCTGAAATTGCATTTTTGTGGGGTTTAATACGCAATCTCAGTATTTCTCAATCAGTCATACACAACACCTTTAAGGGCTCAATGTGTTTTAGTGTTGTTCCAGCTGATTTTAAGTTCTTCTGAGTTTTCGGAATTTAATAATTTATATCTGTTAAATGTAAGTGCGTTTTTCATCATATTCTTGGACGAAGACATTTGTTAGAAATTTATGAGAATTCTAGAGCTGCAATATCATTCTTGATTCACAAAACTCAACTTTTGAAACATCAGTACTGCATTCATCTGACGTCATCGTCCGCCATCTTGCCAGGATTCTAACTTGGATTCATATAGGATTTTTTTTAGTAATAGGACTTATAATTTTAGATTCCAGGATTAATTTTAGATTACTTTCACAAACTGTAAATCCTTTTATATATTTTACTGTGTTTTGGGGGGAAATAAATTATCTTTTTTTTATAAATTTACAAAGCTAGTTGGCTTTACTCTTTTATTTTTGTTAGTTTTGAACTAGCCTACACGTAACAATATGAAATTGTATACATGCAGTAATAGAGACGGACATATAATATTGGACTATATTTAAGGTTATGGTTATAAATCACAGTCATTGAGCGAGTGGTATGAGCGCTAATTGGAGGGGGAGAACAGGTCCGTAAGTGGATAGGAGTCCCCAATGGTGTGACAGAGACATTTATAAGTGGAGATGCACTGCGATAAAACATTTTTACGTGCACATTTCATCTTATATCGCCACGATTCGTATGAATTTCGCCAGTTGTTCTATCTCATTTTTACTCTTTTTCTACAATTTTATCATACCATGTCATCCTCGGATTAAATTTTCAGAAGCAGTAGTAAAACGACTGAGGTGGAAAATGAATAGGGTAATTCGTACATTGCTGTGCTTTACAAAAACTTGTAAATGGGTATTTGATTACATTTTGACTAATCTAAATTTCATTCAGACAACAACAATTAATAAAACTTTTGTGCAATGTCATTTTCTCTGAGCACAAAATTTGACACTATAAATAAATATCTTCTTATCAATGTGTTTTGGAAGTCTTGTACTTCCTATCGAGCTATTCACGTCACACCATATTGGGTGTAGTGGGACTGGAAATTATTCCTAGTGAATACTCAAATACTTGAAAAGGATTCAGAACATTTAGCATTTCCTTTTCCTGAATTCCAAGTATAGATCAACTGAAAGAAAGAAACAGTGATGACCGACAAGGCTTTGAAATTCAGTTTCCTCCAGATAAGTTATCCTTTATCATGCAGCCTTCAGGACAAAATACATTGTCCATTTCATCAGCCTCTCGGTAAAACAGCTTATCAGGCTATTGCTTGGACTTGCCTTGATAATATCATTTTTTATTAAAATAGATCCTGAATTTGTCTGTTTATTTATGTATATTGACAAACTTTGTATACGATATTTAAATCTATTTTTAACATTGTTCTCTTTAATTGTAATTTGCTAACCACTTGTACATATGCACAAAAAGCTAAAAGTTTCATTTTGCAAGTAAATCTTTTCATTTACGAATAAATGGTTGAATTGTGGATTAAAAAGCTAGCTGCATAGCATATCAGCTAGTTGCCAATCTCTCTCTCTCTCTCTCTCTCTCTCTCTCTCTCTCTCTCTCTCTCTCTCTCTCTCTATATATATATATATATATATATATATATATATATATATATATATATATATATATATATAATTATTTCCTTTCTTTTCCTCTTTATATTGAACTTTAATTAAGTTTGATATATCCACCAAGGATAATTAAATTTAGAATAGATGTCACGCTGATATCTACGAAATGTGCTCATCAAGCTTAATTGCAGTATCACGTTTGCTCATCCTGCACTTACTACCTTAAATATGCTATTATCAATGTACATACCCTCTGTTAAGTTTTATACCGAAGTCTCGTATGTGCATGTGAGTATACAATGACGGCTATATAAACGTCAGTTTTACCTTAGTGTAAATAACTATGCAAACTTAATATAGCAGGCTTCTCGGTATTGTTGAAATCCGCGGTATCGTTATTCTTACGTAATCAATAAAAAGCCGGTTCGGAAAAGCTCGGCTCATTCACTTATTCTTAGAAGAAATAGCATACCTAACTCAAGGTCAGAAAGGTATGCAAATGCATAACCCAGACAGAAATTGATCACTTTTGTGTAATCACCATTGCAAAGCATGTTACACCGGTCCCTAAGGTAAGCCAGTATTTTTCTAACTGGGTTCTAGAAACACTGTACATATTTTAATCACAAACAAATTTTACGATACTACTGAACATTGTTAAAGGTAAAGTAATAAATAGATGTATACTGATCTTGGAAAAAGGAGAACTGTAGCATTGATTTATTATAGTGTATGTAAATGCCAATGTCGTATTCCTGGAATAGTATATCAAACAAGAATGGTGAATAGGGAGGCACGGGTGTATTAAAGAAAAAAATACGTTCTGAATGACAGTCGTTTGCAAATAATGAATTCAGTATGCTTATACAAAGACGAAATGAATCATGTGACTGTTAGCTAGAAAGTGAATTATGAAGCGCATGTTCAACATTATGACAACATCACGAATTATAGATACGGCGATGTCATATAATGAATTTAACTAGCATGTTGAAAAACTGTACTTTCAAGCGAACTTGATCCAGCAAAGAACACTGTGTTTCAAGACACTGGCTCAGAAAATTTTAAAAAAGGTTCAACTAATAGCGAACAGTTGAAACTAATTGTTTTCAAGGGTTTTTTTTGTTATTTTTCTGTAACTAAGCTATGCGCTTCGATTCTAAGTCTTTGTGCCGTTGTATTCAGTTATGCCAGTTATGAACTGGGTTGACAACGGCCATGCTACACCGAAAACGCATAATGTAACCTAACGAGTCTCAATCTGTGCATTCTACTTTACTGCTGCATGCCCTTATCCTGAGTAAATGATGTACTTTTGCAGCCTGTACTTAACCTTCTTTGATTTTCTTTGTAATGCATATATAATTTGGAGTAAGCTCAGTTGGATAAGTGTAATCGATATAATATGAGACTATTGCGACACTAATGCTTAACGAAGTTTATCTTGAAACTGTCAAACTCTGTGTGTGTGTGTTGTTTTATTTTTAACGTAGCTCTAACAATGTTTCCGTCATATCGCTACAATGTCAGCAATGTAAGAGTTGATAGTGATGTCTAATAGACATGTAGAATGATGCCCCACCCAGTCACATTATCCTGACACCATGCCGACCATTCCTAACACTAATGTCTTAATGCTGAGCGCCTATCAAGGCAGCTATTAGTAATATTTTTTAAAGTCTTTGGTATGACTCAGCCGGGGTTCGAACCCGCCATCTCCCGCATCCGAGGCGGACGCTCTAACGACCAGACCACTGGAACGGTGAAATTATTATTTTTATATCAAATGTTCAATATAAAAAGTTACGTTATCAAATCCGCTGAATACCAAAGTCAGTAGAAATTTACATGCACTGATAAATAAATTTTAAAATTATCTATTATGTGTGTGTCTCTCTCTCTCTATCTCATATATATATATATATATATATATATATATATATATATATATATATATATATATATATATATATATATATATGCAATAAACTGACGACGAACAGTACGAAACTAGTAACTAACTAGCCTAAGCGCTTTCGACTCTTAATGAGTCTTTTTCAAAGGCAAATACAAAACATAGTTACGACAAACAAATAAACACAAAAACGTTGTGTTTGTAAACCTCTACATTTCTGTCTTCACATGTGCTAAAACTATAAATACAACCAGCTTGTATAGACTAGTTGCGGAAACTGAAAACGTTGTATAATTCCCTAAAAGTCTACAAGCCAAAGCGACATCTATTTTTACTTTGTGTACATATGTAACGCAGATTATATCCCGGATATTTGATTCTATACCGGTTTTTCTTATAGTAAAAAATTGAAGGATAATAAGAAGATTTAGAAAATGTTAAATTCTACTAGTGCATAGTTTTCATTTTCTAGTCTTCTTGGTTTAGACCGCTTGGTTTCAATGTTCTAAGGCGGCATATCCAGTATGATTCCTTTTCCTTCCTGGTTTCGGAACTCCAGCTGTGGTTGTTAGCAATAGCGATAAGTATTATATCACTGAAAGTGTGGCCAGGGGAGGAGAAGTGTTCTGCGACCGGGCTTCTGTACAGCTTTTTTGTCATCCAATCAGATCTATGAAGGTTTATCCTTTTGTGTAGCTTTTCAGTTTCTCCCACGTACTGAAGGCCACAGATCTTACATGTGATGAGATAAATCACATTCTCTGTTTTGCACGTTTTGTTTGGACCATGTATGTTTAGTTTTTCTTTAGTCACTGTGCTAGTGAATGTCTTGGTCTCTATCATATGTTGACAGGTTTTGCATCTTTTATCGCCACAGGGTCCAGATTGACTAGGTTGGTTTTGACTAGCGATTGTTGTTAGCTTGGCCCTGACTAGGATGTCCCTTAGGTTTTTTGGTCTCCGGTAAGCTACTACAGGTTTGTTCGGAAGTATTAGGTTTAGTATGTCTGACGATTGCACGGTTGGCCAGTGGTTTGCGATGATTTTACCTATCTTGGGATTGTCTGGGTGATAGGTCAGAATAAATGGTATCCTATCAACCTTTTCTTTCTGTCCATATCTGAGTAGGTCATCACGGTTTGTTTGTTTGGCCCTTTGGATTGCCTCCGCAATCAGGTCTTTGTCGTAGCCTCGGTAAATTAAATGTTTAGCCAGCTCTTCAGACCTTTCTAGAAATCTTTCATCGTCGGAGCAAATTCTGCGTATCCTCAGTGCCTGGCTATATGGAATGTTCTTAATGCAGTGTTTTGGATGACAGCTGGTTGGGAGAAGATACTGGTGTTTGTCGGTTGGTTTCGAGTAGATGTCTGTGTGTAATTTGTTTTCCACCAGTCTGGTTGTTGTGTCCAGGAAAACATGGTTTGAGTTGGAAATTTCTGCCGTGAATTTTATTGAAGGATGGAAGTTGTTTGCCTTTGATATGAAGTCATCCAGACTTTCTCTTCCATACTGCCACTTCATTTCTATATCATCGATAAAGCGTACCCACTGGTATGGTGTACGCTCAACCGATGCTAAGAGCTTTCCCTCAAGTTTTCCCATGAAAATAATATTATTATTATTATTATTATTATTATTATTATTATTATTATTATTATTATTATTATCATCATTGCAAATTATCCAGGTAATTTCGTCATAAGTGAATGATTATATTAGTAAAAAAAAGTTACTGTTATCTGGTGGGGGTTTTTTTTGCTGTTTTTAATCTTCTAACCATTATTATTATTATTATTATTATTATTATTATTATTATTATTATTATTATTATTATTATTATTATTATTATTATTATTATTATATCGCAAATAATTCCGGTGATTTTGTCATAATTACATTGGTATGTAAGTAATAAAAGTTACTGTTATATATGTTAATGATTATTGCTATTGTCATTATTCTAATTATTGTTGTTGTTGTTGACTAAAGTCCAAGACTGTGGCTTTGTCTGTATGTTCTTTGGTGGGTCCATTTCACACCAACAATGTAGACATACTACATATATATCTACCCATCGTCACATTTTTTTTAAATGGCAAAATCACATAAAATTGGTGTACACATCGCATACCCCTATCTCTCTTTTGTCAGGCTTGGAAAACCGTTTCCAATTCCAATGAACCAAACACCATCTTTCTGGTATCTCAAATCACTTGTACATGAACCAAAGCAACAATGCTTAGTGATCACCATATTAAATAATTACTTTTCCAGGAGCATATATAGCTTATTTATAAATTTAAAAATGCTGCCAGCATCTGTGTTGCTACACGGTACTAATTCTATGGAAGAACTGTGAACCAGTCTAGAAATGGGTGAAGAAATAATAGAGTATATACGGGTTTGTTGGTCCATAATTGGTTAATAATGAAAAGTAAAATTTTAGTAAAAATATCTTTTGAAAGCTTGTCCTATGTGTAATTTTTAAAAAATATAAACACATTTCTTTTGAGGCAAATATAGTATATTTAAAGACTTGGTTTAGGATTACTCAATAATAAAAGTAGCACTTGATTCGCTTGGTGCAGAATCAATAACATGTGCTTCATGCACATGTAGGTCAAGAATATGCTGCGGCTCATATGGTGTTCTCCACACAGAAGCTTTCACCAAGGATAGTTGTGCATGGAGAAATATAGGTCTGATCATCAGGACCCAGAAATGTTTAGTTATTGAATCTTAAATATGATGGTGTTTTCATATCTTTACTATGGGAGTTGAATTAGTACCGTGACTCCTACTACGCGTAGCTAGCGACTTGTCCGAAAACAACATGGCTTCAGCCGGGGCAATGACATCATTATTTATTTTTAGCACAAGCGCCATTGCAAATACAACCGTTGCCTCATACCAAATCTTTTAGAAGTTCAAAAACTGGAGTTAGCTAAACAGTCAGTCAGAAGTCAGGATGTCAAGCCAATAATACACTCTTATCTTCTGACATGCAAGATATGTGCGATGCAATATTTTGGTGAAACCATTGATTTCAGAAAACGAATGAATAATCACAAGATCCACGTCCGCAACAAATTCAACGCGGAAGTCGCCAGCCATTACGACTCGAATGGAACTCGAGTCACTTGAGATGCTACCGATTGAATCAAAACAAGGGTGGACAGACACAAACGCAAACATAAAGAACGATATTCAATTCTACAATTGGTCTAAATGAAATCTAACCTTCCCATTACAGCCGTGTCAAAGCTACAGCCAGGCATTAGTTTTGCACCCGACGCAATGTTTACGCTAATATCTACCCAAGTAATTATTATTATTATTATTATTATTATTATTATTATTATTATTATTATTATTATTATTATTATTCCGACTTACAATTATTTTGAACATCTTACTTCAAGATTTCCTGCATAACTCAATTGGGATGTAATTTCTGGCGACGATCTATCACCTCGCTTTGTTTCTTCCTTTGTGCACAATACTGTTGACGGAAACCTCAGATGCCCAGAAAAGGCGACAGTGGTGTATATATTGCCAATTATTTCAATTATGTTGCAAATACGGCTGCAACTTCGGAGGCCGATATTTTGATTTGCACAAGTCTGCTTGACGTTAAAATGGTTTCTCGATTTTGTTGTAAGTTTAATTTTGCTTAGAAAAATATGCAGTCCGTCTTTTATTTTTAACCTGGATGAATTGTTATGTTTATATATTAGTGAAAAATGATCTAGCATATGTCAGCGGTCGTACAAACATGATACCATATTTTCATCTGTGTAAATCAGGTAGGGATATAAGATGCCTATGTGCCAATCAGCAAATGATACTAGATGTGTATATCTGGGTGAGTCAGCAAATGATACTAGATGTGTATATCTGGGTGAGTCAGCAAATGATACTAGATGTGTATATCTAGGTGAGTCAGCAAATGATACTAGATGTGTATATCTGGGTGAGTCAGCAAATGATACTAGATGTGTATATCTAGGTGAGTCAGCAAATGATACTAGATGTGTATATCTAGGTGAGTCAGCAAATGATACTAGATGTGTATCTCTGGGTGAGTCAGCAAATGATACTAGATGTGTATATCTGGGTGAGTCAGCAAATCATACTAAATGTGTATATCTGGGTGAGTCAGCAAATGATACTAGATGTGTATATCTGGGTGAGTCAGCAAATGATACTAGATGTGTATATCTGGGTGAGTCAGCAAATGATACTAGATGTGTATATCTGGGTGAGTCAGCAAATGATACTAGATGTGTATATCTAGGTGAGTCAGCAAATGATACTAGATGTGTATCTTTGTGAATCAGTCAGTGATACCAGATACGTATTTGCGTGAATCAAGCTGTGATATCAAATGTGTACCTGAATGAATCAGGAGCTAATATAAGATACGTATTTGATTTACCCAGGCAGTGATACCAGATGTGTATCTTAGTGTTAACGGACTTCTTTCATCTCAAAAGACAGGCAAATAAGTCCAGTGTCTGTTCATCTCAAAAGACGGGTAAATATGTCCAGTGTTTGTTTACAAATTTAGTCTATTATGCAGGAGATTGCTTAGTCTTATAAATTAAAGCATGAAATATTTTGTTTGCTTTCTCTTTCCTTTTTCTTTCCTAAACTGAAAATACAAATAAAATACATTTAATGCAAATATACAAGTATATGAATCAAAAGAACCCATATATCTGATGCTGGTTATAAAGCATCTATTTAATCTAATGAATTGCATTATTTTTTTTTACCAAGAATGGGGTAAGTCTAGACGGCTTGTGCTGAATTTCTTCCGTATCATACATACATATACACGTACATATACCTAACGTTCTTGTTTAATGCAGTTTACTTAATGTTAACAGGGACTGGGCAATCCAGACTATTCCAGTGCGAGCGTAGAACAAAAGCACGCATGCTTAAGATCTGCTCAAAAGTACTTATAATTAGTTAAATATTTATAAGTGCTTAATACCTACTTAAGCTACAAGAAAGTTTTAATTTTCTTCTTTTTTCACTTCTGCTTTATTTAGTAATGAGATGATCTTCGTTCTATCTACATTCATGATTATACATTTGTTCGTTTCTACTTAAATTTGCATAAATGTCGAGAAAGGAGATCATAACATTTTATTATTTTTTTTTCCTGCCTTCCGTACGCCATTGTCCGTCTTCGTACTCTACTGGATGGACTTCACAAATAACTGTGTTCCGCTCGAGAAATTGTGTACCGATGTATTGCTGCTGTTTAGTTCATCTGGAACACATTTTCCCTTTGCTGTTAGATTAAAGATTAGGAGCGCAGCGAGTAAATAAGTAATTGGGGGTTGTTGTTGTTGTTTTTTTTTTTAGGGGATATTTATTTTGTTTCGTTTTGTTTTGTTTTTTTTCGGTGGTGGGTAATTTTTGTTTTGTTTATTTTTTCATTTTGTCCATGTTGTTAAATCCCCTTTGCCACGAAAATAAGTATTCAGAATTTAAATTTGATTTAATAATCTTCAATATATTTCTTAAATGTTCATTGATATTGAGGTGTTAAATTGTCGAGACGTAGGTTTTCTACCATGTCGCTGTAGTGTTGCTACTGGTATAGCCTGCATGGAAATAGCCAAGACCTTTCATTAAAGGCTGATTATGATACATTAGTATCAAAAAGTAAATAAAATTGGTAATTAAGAAAAAGGTAATAATTCTTCACAGGAATGACTCTCACAAAATATTACGATTTCAATTGTACTTTTGAGATAACATCATATCATTACATTTTTATAATAGTTTTAACGTGAAAATGAAAAGAGGAAAAAGAGGATAAAAGGGAACAAAACCTGCTTAACTCAGCTAGTCTGGACCATTAATATTATTTTGCTTATGTTTGTTCCAGAAGATTTCTTGATTTCGGTAATAAGCGGCATTTCTACTCTTTATTTCCTCTACCAACTCTCAGTAGTTGATGATGCTTTGAAATATGTAAAATATGTCAACCACTAAATTTGAACCTAGTGGCAATGCCGATGCAAATATAGCAGGGAAAAGAATAATTTCGAGGTGCTTCAGACAAGTTGACATGCCTTACTGATGTAAATTTTCTAGCCTTAAATTGTGTATGCCAGACTCCAACGTTTTTCTGTTTCTTAATGACCGCTTTGATTTCTTTGCTTGTGTTTAATCTGCAAACAGGAACCTAAAAGGTGTAAAACGTATTGTTTTTTTTTTTCAGATATGGACACCGAAATATTCAATGACGTTCCTTTTAAAGGAAGAAAAGAATTCCTGAATGGCCTTTTTAATGCATGGAAAATCGATGGATGTGTTGTTTTTGGTGTATTTGGAATGAAATCTATTGGGAAATCTAGAACAGTGAAAAAACATGTCAGTGACGTTAAAAACGTTTTACTCCAAGAAAATAATTTTAGGGATGTTACGGTAGTTGATATAGACATGAAGTCTCTTGGAACTAGCGAAGAATTTTACGAACATTTATACAATTCTCTTGATGGTTTGGAAGATCACACTGTTGAAAATCCATCATCATTGCAGCAGTTTGAGTTACATATAAAACAATTTGTCAATCAATTTTTCATACTGGTTTTCGATAATTGCGATAATTTGAGGGATATAGGTATCTACGATGAATTTCAATTACTGATACCCAAAATAGCAAAGCTGGGGAACAATGTACACGTATACATTACATCAACAGAAGAAATTGAGTTCTCAGATATATGGACAGTATACCATCCTCAAACCATGGAGACAATGAATAAAAATGACTCCAAAGAAATTCTTAAAGCAGCGGCACAAAATGTAGATTTTGGTGAACACTTGGATACGATTGTTGAACTATGCGATGGTCTTCCATTGGCACTTTTAATGGTTGGTTCAGAGCTTGGTACAGATGAACAAATGCTGAAGCCAGCAGAAATGGTTGAGCTTCTAACTGAGTGTCGTCTTGGGGCTCTCAGCAGACACTGCTACCCGCAGGATGATCGGATAGGTAACTATGCTGTCAAACGTAAGCTCTATCAAAAACATAAGAGGTATGTATTTTTCGTAAATTCAAGCTAAGATGACAGTGTAGAGGATATTGCCTCACCTGCAAAGAATATCACAAGGGAGGCAACAGTCTCCATGTAAGTATATCATTAATATGCATTTCATATGTAAACATTCAGTATTTGTTTTCTTGTAAAGGATATGCATTATGTCACCTTAACTCAAAAGTTGTTTTTTTAAATAAAAAAAATAATTTATTATCTATAGAAATTCAGCTTCGGAGAGGTAAAACATTTGCTCTGATTCATTATGAAACGGAAGTTTGCCGAGTTATAAACTATAAACAGAAATTACTTTTCTAACTTTATCGAAATTGTTTGATAAAATTAAATTCACATTTGTTTAATTTAGTAACACAAAAGCCAGAAGATTGCCACAGACTCAAATTAATATTTAGTGTACTGTGTTTATTCTTACTTAGAGATCAAGTGTTCTTAACGGCGTGAAACGTGTATTCCATTCAACTGTGCTGCCAACAATAGGATTGTAAAGTTCAATAAGGGTCCGTATACAGTTATCTTTCCTTAGTGCAGATAGGTGGTAGCATGGAACAAAGCGGTCAAAGATTATTTCCATTATACGTCCCGCTTAACAAACAATCAATAAAAGATAACATCTACATCTTGCTTAACAAAATGTCTTAAAACAAAATGTCTCAATCGTACGGATCAAAGACGTTACGAGCGGTGAGAGAGAAATTTAAAAAGACAATTAACTATTTTATTTGGTGAAAAAAGGAGTTAATTAATATGTAGGCGATTAATAGCCATCATATGTGATATTGCTATCGCAAATGAAAAATCTGTTTTCTTTTCATTTCTGCATAAAAATGAAATACTCGTCATTTTCAAAACAATTACTCTTAGATACATCTGTCCATTGAATCATTTATTTATATGAGGCCTGTTCTGTTCCAATAGGTATTTATTATAAAACTATACCAAGTCTATTTACTTCTCAGTGACTATATATTTCACATTTATTGCACAAATAAGCACAATTTTTAAAAAACATTTTAATTAACGTTTCAATTCAAAACTGTTCTCACGGTTGTTTTGCATATTTTAATGGTCTTATAACTAGTCGATAAAACAATATCTCTCGACTCATCAACAATATATTGTTCTAGCTAACAATAAAGTTCTAGCCTAACTATCAGGATCGGGTTTTACCGTGGCTCCATATGTTGTAAAGATAACTGGCTACGATCCCTCATAACAGGAATATGTTCTTTATGTGAATGGATCGGTGCAATTCCTAGGGTTTACAATAGAGTAAAATGCACGTCATGGCCAGTATACCTAGGATAACAGTCCCACTACAAGTCCAAGTCATTGAACAATGACATGTATCTTATAACACTTGTGTGGCTATTTCTTAAACGAGCTTGCTTGCTTGAACTATTGCTAATGAAATATGGCAATGAAAACATTTTTAAAGTACCTTGAATATATATATATATATATATATATATATATATATATATATATATATATATATATATATATATATTGCGAAATGTATACATATGATTTAAATATGATCTCTATAACGATATGAATAAGTAACATTTGAGAAAATTGAATTTTATGGTTCATCGAAGGAAAATGAACGGACTTTGCTGTTTAATATAATTCGTCTTTATCTCTAAGAACAAAATTAATCAAATTAGGAATTAAACGTATGTGAAACCTTCATGCACGCAATATTTTTTAAGAGAATATAGGCCTCGTCGGGATTGAATTCTACGGCTTATTAACTTTATATATACATACACACACATACACACACATATATATATAGATAGATAGATAGATAGATAGATAGATAGATAGATAGATAGATAGATAGATAGATAGATAGATAGATAGATAGATAGATAGATAGATAGATAGATAGATAGATCTGGTTCGGTTCTGTGACAGATCACGTAGGAAGTATTGCGACATGGATCACATAGTAGAACATTGCGATGTAGAGCCGTATGTGTGTGTGTATTAGGAGTGAGGGTTGATCTATTAATTTAATTATTATTTTATGTGTTCTTGTTTTAATATCCGTCTTCAGTTGTGTTTAATGTTGAGTTTAGACGCGATCTGTGAGGAAACATTTTTTTCGGATTATTCATTTAAATTATAAAGTGTTATTTGACTCGGGGCTAGACTATTATTCTGGGACTATTTTGACTTTATTGAAAGGAGATCTGGACAATGCCATTGTGATACATGAAGAATCGCACATTAGTACAGGACCAGGAATTCATTCGAAACATTCGATTATTTTGGACTTATTTAGTTTATTCGGATTATATGTATATTGGACATAATTCATAATACTGTAAGTTTCTCTTAAATTTTAATTGTATAACTTTTAGAGAATTAACTAATTTGTTATGTTTTAGAAAATGTGTTGATTTTTTTGTGTCTTTCTGTTACTTAGTTTATGACCACAGATTCGTAACAGTCTCCACGACATTATTTTGAAAGTAGTTATTGATTGACAGATCCTTCAATTAGGAATACTTGAACAGGCATATGCTCTCCTAGTTAATTTATTCAAGCTGTAATGTTATAGAGAGCAGTCACTCGATAGCAGTGATACAACAATTGTAAGCTTTGAACAAAAGCGTTGCAAAGTCAACTTAGACACTGGTGTACTGAAATATTTTCTACTTCAATAACACTGTGAACTCAAATATGATATTTTATTTGATGTTTAATTTCCAGCTGATGTTTTGAAAGACTTTATAGGTCAATTGTCGGAACTTTTCCAGCAGCGGCTAGCGACGTTGGGGTACATCAAAGGGAGCTTTAATTCAGAGCAAGCCATGAAGATGTTAGGTATATTAAAAGTGTCTCAAGTAGTAAGAAAATCTTTTTTACTTTGGATTTAAGTGATCTCCCCAGGGCCATATAGTCTCAGTCTCTTTCTACAATCATTTAATACGGCGCTACTAACGAACCCGCAGATAATTTATTAGCAGGGCTATATGCGTTTGTGTTTACCGATAACATATAAAATTATCATGTTTTATAAATATTATATCACCCATTTTCAATTATAATTCTTAGAACAAAACCTTTACTTATCGCCGCAGGGGTATTTTATGTAGGTAGTCCTTGATAATCGCCGCACGCCTTTACCCTCTTTTACCTGGATGAGCTCAATGCTGACACAAAATCTTTGATGCTGGTTCGGTCTTTGAACTGACATAGTCACTAAATCGACGTGCAATAATGGGGTCCACTAGTTGTGTATGACACACTCACACGTCGTTCCACAATCATCTTTTTAAGTGCAATACGTATTGCCTTTAACGTTGGTAAAATAGTAAATTATCATTCTGTTAAAATGGAAAAGCCATCATCAACAAAACTGTATTATTGACAATTTCCCGGCTAGCTCCATGTTGACCTCGCAAAGATCAACTATTGTGCTTACAAATTCCTGTAGCGAAAGTAGTGCCATGAAGGAAAGGAACGGAAATATGGAACTGTTTTGCACTGAATGGAACATTTCAATGATTGTATGGAAACCATTGGATCAAATGGTAAGGTTAACGTTTGGTTTATATCTACTTAACAACCGATGAATTTATGGATGTTTTAGCATTACGTAATCTTCTTAGGGTACTTTATCAATCTCTTTTATTATTTTGTGGTCATGGTTATTAATGTTGTTCTAATTGTTGTTGTTATTTTCTACAATGAAAATTGCATCTCATCTTATATTTACATATTATTTTCTAATATGAGTGCTCACCTAAGTTGAACTTTGGATCTATCTTTGAGGTACAGAAACAATTTTTATTTTCAATTTATTTGCTTTGATACAAGTAAAGAAATATTTGGGGGACTTTTCTTCATTTGTTTTTTATTTATACTTCAATCTTGGTGCTCAGTGTGTCCACTACAGGTAAATAAAACAATATAAATTTCTACAATATACTTTACCCCTCTGACATTGAACGGATTAAACAAATTGATATATTGCTCTAAATGGAAAGGAATACATTATATTATTATTATTATTATTATTATTATTATTATTATTATTATTATTATTATTATTATTAAAATTTAGAACTTTGAGTTTTGACGAATGCTTTATTGCAGTATATGTGCATGTTTTTATGCAAAAGTCTTAACATCTCCTGTGGAATGGATGGATTCGTAAAAGATTAATGAATGACCATGGGTTAGATTTGTTTAAATCATCAACAAATAAACAACTACATTTTTATAATGGAAAAATACAATTTTGAAACAGTTTGTTTTCTGACAACCACTGTAAATTATATACAATTGACTGATTATGAACTGTTGATTATTTCACTTAAATACAAAAATATCGATCAGGTAAATTTACTAGTCAAGAAAGAATAAACACTGTTTTGCTAAAATGAAATCATAGCTTAACATGCAATCGGATGATCGGTATCAAACATCAAATTTCAGAAACAATGATGAATTATTCAGATATTAGGTTGTTGGAATTGCCCCCATTCAAATATAAGAGGGGACAAAAAGTGCCTTATAAAAATATGTATCACCAAATGTTCTATTGAAGTTATAGGTGATACTTAAATTACAACCCCTAATACGGGCACAAATTTTTACGGCCAGACAAAACTACATCCTCACAGGACCCCAAGTCAAATACAGATAAAAGCCACGTGTACACTTGAACCCGATTAATTGAGTGGAGCCATCAAACAAAAAAGCTGTATCTGGTAATGGATAACCTTGAACTGAATTGTTTCGTCATAATAGTTCTGACCCTGGAATCAGAAATTATACTGATATACATAACTAGTTATTCACTAATATAACACATTTATCTGAGCGTGCATCAGAAATATCCTAATATTAACATCGCAGTCTACCCTGATCTCAATAATTGATAAAGAACTTAAATTGTGTTCATTGCTCTCATGGACATATTTAATACCAATGCAACAGGGATAATAAAAGCAAAGTTAATAAATACAATATGAATGTTGCTGATATAGTACACATCAATACAGGAAATATGCAACGATAACCCTGACGCAGGAAAAGTTGGAACTACGCAGCAAACTTAAAGTTTCTATATAACTCTTACTCGACCTATCAAGACTTTCATCTAGTATTAATACATATCTACTAGCATGTCAATGCGGATACTTAATCAGCATAATATATTTTTACATTTCCAGTGAAACAATGTACGATAACGAAAATAAGAAAGTAACTCTTCAGCTGGAGATAGGTCGTGACGAGTGAGTGTGTGTGATATGAATTTTTAACGTAGCTTTAAAAAGTTTCAGTCATATCACTACGATGTCTGCAGTGTGGAAACTTTAAAGTGATTTTTAGCACTGAGGCATCATACAACAGACATGTAGCATAATGTCCCACCCAGTCACATTATCCTAACACCAGGCCGACCAATCTTAACACTAACCTCTTAATTCTGAGGGAAGATGTTAGTACTATTTTTTATATGAATTATATGTACACAGTAAATGGGACTGTATAAATGAGCTGTAGTCACCTACGGCTGATTGACAAAGACGTCAGTCAAAAACAGCGAGTAAAATAATATGCATTAATCAGGTCAGTATGAATTGTAAAATGCAACGAAGACAATATGATGGGTAAAACGTAATGCAATTTGTGACCAAGCAAAATTTAGACAGTATATGGATGATCATGATACGAACGTCTAAATAATCGGTGCACCATTCCCTGACAGTCGATGAGTATTAGTGCGTGCCATGCTGCTCTCGCAAACAAAACCACGGATTTGAATACTGACAAGACCAGATAGAGCCTATGGCATGATGTATTCATGGAAAAAAGCCAGTTAAAAACTTCAATTGCTTAAGTTTGATATATATATATATATATATATATATATATATATATATATATATATATATATATATATATATATGTATATGTATATATATATGTATATATATATATGTATATATATATATATATATATATATATATATATATATATATATATATATATATATATATGTCACGTGTTCATGTACCATTTAGCCACTCATAAATTTCCTATAACAAATGTATATATTAGTATCTATAACAAATGTATATATTAGTGTATGGTTCAGTAAAGGATTAACCCACACTCAGCAATTCTTTTTTCGACATTGGAAAAAATAAATTTCCAGTAATAATTGTTTCCTCGAAAAATATCAGAAATAGTAAACTTCATAAAACGATAGCCGAGTTATATTACAAGATACACGCAACCTTCATTCAGCATCATTATACACCAATTCAATTTTATTTTCTGGAATTGTTCACTTGCAATTAGATTCGAGATATCACAATGTTCTCCAGAAGTAAAATGAATAGATGTATTAGGTAATTACCGCTTCGTTTAGAATTGGTACAAAATCATCTACAACATGAACTCTCTCTCTCTCTCTCTCTCTCTCTCTCTCTCTCTCTCTCTCTCTCTCTCTCTCTCTCTCTCTCTCTCTCTCTCTCTCTCTCTCAACAGTTACTAGATCCCAAACGGACTCGAAAATACATCATCTATTGGTTTTCATTTGACATTAAATCCAATCTAAGATTTACCATTTCATTTCTTTTACTGTTTTGAATGTATACGGGCAGACTTAAATAAGATTGTTAAGCGTGGTTTTCTTGTAAATGAAATTACAAGTCTGATGACATACCGATTTATTGTAAACAAACACAAAAAGATTAAAGTTGGACAATTACGGAAAGTCTGCCGTTTGAAATTTAGAGTATCCTTAGATACCTAGTTTACAAATAAACAAAATTGTTTTCAAAAAGGTCTAAAGATTAGTGAATAAGTGGTCATCATGTATGGAAATAAAATATGCATGTAAATATTGAACAAATGCTGAGTATTTTAAATAGTGCTACAAATATAAAAAATGTCTGTTGTCTTCAATTTCAATTCTATAGCATAATGCATAAATTCAATATTTTAATAAATTATAAAAATTTATTATTGTCTTCAGTTTAAAATCTCTAGTTCAATACTTTAAAATAAATCTGTTATTCGTCATACCGATAGTTCTAAATGTGCAATATTGCAATCTTTTTTATGCACGACATTTGCTTTGATGAATTGGCGATAGTATACTTCTTATTATCTAAATGTTATGCGTATAACATTTTCAGAAATTCCAACCTCTAATTGAGACCATGGTAATATAAAAATGTTGTACTTTTGACAGATCATGATCCAGTAGATCATGCAGAAGACAATGTCTTGATTCCATTGAAAAGAAAGAATTACCTGAGGCATAATCCCGACACAAAAAGATTTGACATACATGGAATCTTGCGGGACTGTTTGTCTTTATATGTCTGCATACAAGATATTGCTGGTATGTTGTGCCCATTTCTTGTGCCTAAATATTGATAATAATAGAAGTGCACATTATATCGAAATTACTTAGTGCATATATATTTATTACGTTGCAGATGAGCATTACTGATGACCATGTTTTGACAAAATTTAAATACGTATAATACGTAAACAATGCAACAAAAGGTCGATTGAACAAAAAAAAAGAAAGAATATGGACAAAATTGTTTCTCTCAACAGCAACAGCAGAAAGATAAAAATTCATATTATTACAAGTAACATTTTAACCAGTAAGGCAGTGTTTTTATTCTGATAATAGACAGAATATACGAACTATATATTACAGAATAAAGATCAAGTTATTTACTTGCGAATATGTAACGCAAATGAAAACAAAATGCCCAAAACAAGTCGACAATTGGTAAATCAATTTTTCATCGTGTTCATGTATTTTTACACTTAAAATTTTATCCTGTGGATGTTTTTATCGCGATTATTACGAATCTGTCTAGTGTTATAAATGCATTTATTGTCGCTGCATCTTCAGATTCCGGATAGTTGTATCTTAAATAGTTATAGAAGTATTGGGAAATTATTGAAAATTACTTTTGCGTACAATATTTACAGGAGAATATCGTCCAAGAATATACTTTAAATTACTATTATAAAACTCCTACCCAGCTCAAAAAACTAACAAAGGCATCAAATTACAATGTAAGAAGTTTACAATACATATTGGTCTGTCATTATACTGCTCCGAACGTTTATACGTTTATTACTTTTCAAAATATGACAAATACAAACGATATGGATCCAATTGTACCTGAGCTGATGGAAATGGAAGCTCATGGGTAAACTTGTTGATCACCTTTTAAATATGCTTGTAAATATATGTAAGTCGTAAGGGTTTCAAATTGCAAAATAACTCATTTTTAACGATTTATATATATATATATATATATATATATATATATATATATATATATATATATATATATATATATATATATATATATATATATATCTTGAGGAATTCGATATATAGTTAGTTACGATAGATATTATAACAGTTGCCACATAAGATTCTCGTCAAACGACATTACAAATATTAAGGTTATTTGCTTTGAGTAGCATGTTTGATATTATAAGATATTTATTACATTCATGTGTACATAAGTCCTGAATTGTAAACAGATCTCATAGCTGTGATTGGAAGTCCGACGTCAAATATTCATTAACGGCACCTGGTGAACCCTTTTCTTGGAAAATTATGTCTTTAGGTGTAGGTAGCTTTCTCCGTCTTCGGTTCACTCATTAATTGGAATTCAAATCTTTAGCAAGCGTCGACAAATCAATATCAGGAATGGACTAGTTAGTTGGACATACTAGTACACATATAAAAACATAATATGACATCCAAGTTATTATTTAGACTTTCAGTACATTAAAGATTGTTTGTATACCCTACATGGCTATGGGATTTTGTATATACATTTGGTATTAAGACAAAGAAGTAAACTGTAAAACTTCTGCATAGATTATGACGAACGAAATCTCAGACTTCAAATACTGATTTAAGACATTATATGGAATGGATCGTCATCATCAGTGAATGCATCCCCAATTAACCATGTCAAAATCGGATTGATCAAAACACAGCTGGTTCAATCTATTATTTATGTTTTGTATAATTATTTAACGAGATCTGAATAAATATGAGTAGATAACCATACTAGGCATTAAACTGTAAACACAAAATGGTTTTGGATGTCATATTACAAAGAAGATTATATATCATTCACTTTTGTCAGCTGTCAGGAAAAAGTTTTGCCGCATATTCACCGATGAGATTAAGAAAATCAGCCTTCAGATGTCTACAATAGAATACGCAGAAGCTATAGCTTCATTCAGCATAGAGAATCCAAACCTACAACAACTGTTGACAGACGCTCTATATACGGATGAAGACAACTACTGCTTTTTCATTGAGGTTGCATCAACTAGTTACAGACTTCTTCAGGAGTACATGGCTCGTATGTATGTAATGAGCCCACACGGCAAATATCAATAGAAACGTAATTATATAAAATTATAGCACATGCTTCCTTCATCTTTAGAACTTGTGGTGTAGTTATTATGCATGGTCAATATTAGCAGGAAAAATCCCATTCTATTATTATCATCGGTGTGCAATCATAAATACATTAGCAACGGTGCTTCCTCTTATTACTGTTTGTTCCACCTTATGAAGTTTTTCATTTTTATGAAGTATACCTCTATTATTGATAATAGAACCAAATATTCGTATATAGATGCCTCATCTATAAAAACATGTCAAAGTCTCGTTGGTACCTTGAGTTTGTTCCAGTCAACCATGTACTAGTTTAATTGGAAGCGAACTAATGCGTCAATAATATCAATAAAATCGTTACTTATGCAGTTTGCAAATTTCATTGACATCAAGGTTTGATGTTGTTCCTAAAGTCTCCGTCTTTGAATCTTTATTCAAAAGGTTTTAGGTATTTATAATTCATAAAACAAGCACTAAAATTAAAAATCGATTCATATGGAATGTATGCCAATCCTTGGAAAACATACCATTTCGCTGTAGAATGTTGCCCTATTGTGTAAGTTTTAAAAAAGAAAGGTTGTGCTATTTAATATGTAATTAAATGTTAAGAAGGCAAAATGCGTTATTGATTAGTTTCCCTCCTATACACATATACATACATGTATTCTCTAAAACATATTCTCTCTCTCTCTCACACGCACACACACACACACACACACACACTTTCTCTGTTTCTCACATGCAAAGCGAAAATCTCTTAAATCACGAGCAAAACATTAATGATTTTTTTTTTGGCTTCAGGCTTTTTTGTTCGAAAATTTAAGGTTGTACATAACTTTGTTTTAAAAATTCCGCATATTTTCGCTTCGATAATACCATTACAAACCCGAAAACCACTCAATACCGATATTAATTTAGTCCCATTCACAGTGTTTCCATTTTGTAAAATCACGAAAACACTAAGAATAGGCATTGCTCGACGTAAATGTTTTATCCTTCTAGATAATATCATAGGTTTTGGTACATATTTTATCTCCATAAGTAGAACTGATTAATTGCTGCTCATGATACATGCACTTGGGCAACAACCAACCAACGACTTTTAGCATTTTGTTTCCTATGGTGTGTAAACATAACAAGGGCAACAACAATTTGCAACTGATGTTCTCTTGTAAAGGCGAGATCGTGAGTGTTGGTTGTCCATACTAAAATTTGAAATCACTTTTACTCCAATGGTTAAACTATTTGTTATAGCAAGATCAATATCATCAAAATATCCGCAATATTCCAACATATATAGCATGCAATTAATATAATTCATTAATTAAATAAGAGTATTGATTTTTTGGTAAATTATTCACACAGCTAGCAGAATTGTGTTCTATTCAAGAACCATAATCTAATGTGTTCACAACCCTATCTTGATAATCTGTATCAAAATTGAATGTTGCTTACCAAATGATAAGGGTATTAATACTGCTAATTTAGCACTGATAGGATAATAACATTGAATACAGTCTAAGAAATATTAGCTTTTCTGCCGTACATGTTCAATAAAATTACCCGAAACCGCATCACTCCTCTAACACAGAATTTAGCTATGACGGACAAAGTATTATTTTATTATAATTTTAGCTCTCAGTGAGAAGTTCTATGCTGGTTTGTTGGAGATAACAATTCGATACGGGAGGCCGGAAGATGGGGCCATTGTGAAAATTGCCTATGGAAGTCTCCTGACAAATGCAAAGGTGTCATTACAATTATATATAACAAGGCTTTAAGGTGTTAGTATAAAGCAATTCTATATACCAATACTGCTGGTATATCATATTGTGATCCGCCCAATACAAATTAATATGCAAATATAAATTACTGTTTAAAAAATCAGCTAGTTTATGTTTAAACAGTAGGATTTTGCTTTTCTATTCACTAAATCTGTATTGAATTTCTATTGCTTAATCGTTAGCATTGTAATAAAAAAACCAATACAAGTATTAGTAATCTCCGCCATCTAAAAAAGATATATATGCACGGCGGAGAATTTTATCGAAATCCACTCTGCTTGCAACTTGATTCCGTGATCTCTCTCATGCATAAGGGAGAGAATACGAGGAATTATGTGGAGTGAGAGAGAAAATTAAAACTGAACTTGCACCAAGTAACCTACAAAGAATCTGGAACTTTGTAACGTTTATATGTACACGTTCCATTTAATGTTCACAATACCAGAGATGTAAAGTGCAATAGCCAGTCAAGATTTATATGGTATTTTTACTGATTAGAAGGAAGACACATACTATAATCTATTTAATATTTTGTTTTTATTTCTTTATTAAGATCATATAAATCCTATTAATGTGAGTCTGAAAACAGATTATTTAATATTAAAATGTACGAATGAACCCTACCCTCTTTCAAGCTTTCTCTTCCACTATGTGGGTTGGTAGTGCAGCAGATTAATCAACTAATAAAGAATCGTAGTGATGAACAATGAATAAATGCCTTCATATCAAGTCTCTCTCTCTCTCTCTCTCTCTCTCTCTCTCTCTCTCTCTCTCTCTCTCTCTCTCTCTCTCTCTCTCTCTCTCTCTCTCTCTCTCTCTCTCTCTCTCTCTCTCTCTCTCTCTCTCTCTCCGGTCTGTCAACAAGTTTTACTACAGTCTCTTTAATTTTCCATCGATCTGATTAGTCAATAAGACGAGACTTTATTACTTTTTTGTTGTAAAGGCTACAACACATGAGGTATATTGGAACAAGACATAAATCGATATAGCGTGTAATGATATTACATAATGCTAAAAAAGGGTTTACAATATTTGAAAAACACAATCTAAAAACATGCAAATATTTTCAAGAGCCTTACGAGTATTTGAGACTGTATCAGATTCACAAGGGCCCAAATTTCACAACCAAAAATATGTAATAATCGGCATATTAGTTTGACTTATTGCATTTTTCTAAGTTCGTGCAATTTTCTGAACAAATGATGATGTTTTCAATCTTAGTACACTCACTACCAAACCATGGCGTACTATCAGTTTTATTTCAACGTACATTTGCAAAACTTTTAGCTTGATGTTCTTTATGAGAAAATGGTATTTCAGCAGAACTAATAATAATAATGTTAATGTCTATTTACATCGTCTAGCGTTATAATACGTTTATTGATGAGTTCCTGCAATTGATAGTTAATATTTTTCAGATTTTAAATATTAATATTCGAACAGGATTTCATTTTTATACTCGTATCCTGCAATCGCTTAGATATATTTTATATTTTAAAATTTTATGTGATAGAACCATCAAACACATGTAGCCGATTTATTCTAAATTGGTATATTAAACGAATATCTGAAAGCAAAGTGTTAAAGTCGAGCACTTCAAGATTGTTTAACGATTGGAAACTTCTTAAAGCCAATAGTAAATAGTCTTTAGTAGATAATCAAATATGATCTTGGCACCCAATGTGCATTTCCTACTTTTCTATCTTCACCCACCCTGCGTTTAGAAATATACATGTTATTATTTCTACAAACTTTTACTAAATGTATAATATACCTATTTCTATTTTTGTTCTGTGAGTGTCGTACCCAGGCTATACTATATTTGCCTAGATGCTCATTCCCCTCTATGTACTTCGTTGCGTCATTGTCGTGACTGAGTATTTCAGCTTTGTTTGAAGAAAGAATGTTATTAGAAATATCCAATAATTTAGTAGTTCTCGCGTTAATGTCACCAATGAGAAAAATATCAAAAGAGCTATTAGAAAATATTGCATCTCATTTTATATCTTGCTAAATGCTTCGAGCCTTGAAGTGGTTTTAATGAGCCAACAAGAACAGGAACAGCATCAATGCCATCTTTCTTCATTAATTTTGATCCATAGGATACATTTTGAGACAGATTCTACAATATCCACCATATCAGAGAAAGAATCTTTAATGTGAACTGTTATATCCCAGAACGTTGGAGACATCTACGTCTGTTTATGTACTTATAACCATTAACGTTGACCCTTCTAGAAAGATACCAGTAAAACCCCGTTCAGTATATGAGCATAACAGATGTACGCCTGTGTCTTGCGAAGATGTCTCTGGACCTATGAATTGTAGCAAAATTTAGTCACATGAAGTGACGGAAAAGTGGAAAGTTAGAAATGGTTGATAGAAACAATTATGTGGATACTAACGATGATAACTGAATCATAACAATGAATTATATGAGCTGTAAATACGTTTTAATTTTTGAATTACCTATTGCTGGTTCCTCATTTTGTTTAGTTTATATTTCCAACTCATTTTAATATGTTAGTATGTGAAAATCAGTGCGTTCAATGTTCAGCTAGTTAACCATACTGAGTTTACAGTGTTCTTCTTTCAAAAATAAAAGAAACAACCAATCAATTTGTAAAGGAGATTGCAATTTCTCGCAAACGTTTATAAATCTACGTACTGGACAGGCTTGTGCAGAGTTCGTTCATTCCGTAAATACACAGTTGCTTGAAATCATCCTTAACTGCGTTTGAAATAGCAAGTATATGCAATTGTATATAATATTAATAAAATAATTCCATAATATGTACGCTGTATCTTTGATATACCACTCCTTGTATATATTTTTGCTCAAAGAAAGCAAACCTCCTTTGCTTTTAATGAAACTTTTATACATCTCGTGGCACATCAATAATTCAATAATATACGCAATTTATTACCAATAGAACAGTGTGAAAATTACATTTGATTAGTTTTCTCTGAGTGGCCTATATACTCCATCACTTATTCATAAACAGTAAGTTTATAGCTCACGACATAATTGCTTAACCTTACAGAAATTACAAACCTGAACTAGAATGTAAACGGACTATAAAGGTTAGTCTTCCTAAAATTAAACTATCTCGAGTTAAAGGTTCATGGGTTTATTGGATATGAGTAACATAATAAAATTTCTACGATTATTTTATTGAATGAGTCATATGTTACAATAGTATAAAGACAATCATTTGTAATGGTTTTCAAGTTTTTGGGCTTGTGATCGTACATTATTCTGTGTTGTTTATGTTGGCTTTAGTACCGTAATATAAAAGAACAAATAGATCTCCAATCATGTTAAAAAATCAAGTTATTTTACACCGTGAACTTAATTACTCAGGGTGATACAACTAAAGGAGAGAGTTACTATCGTCAGGCATTACAAGTACTCAGCCACGGGCATAACACTGTAAAATTAGCAGAAGTGCATCAAAGACTAGGATGGAATTTGTATGTCCAAGGACGAGCAGAAGAGTCCATAAAGTAAGTTGTTTGTTCTTTGATATCCTTTGAATGGCCATGCAAATCACGTTTATTTGATTTCTATACTATTCGAGCCAGATCGGTGGCAAATGTTTGCATTATCAGTGTGTATGTTTGCCAGAATAGATACCGTCTAAACGTTAACATAGAGATTTTGACACAAGTGATACTATTACATTAAACAGCATAGGGAAACGATACGATTGGCTGCATCCTATGGGTAACATGCAATGATTTCCATTGGATTGTAGCGCTGTCCATAACCAATACATAAGTGAACCAATGTGTCACTAAGTAAACGGTTAAAATTTTTGCATGTTAATAACCATTGCTATTGGTTGTTCCTTACACTTAGACAGCCAGTTTTTATCGATGCACCTACATGGCGACAACAAACAACACCATTTTAAATTTATACATTTAAAATTAATTCATTCGTATGACAGAATTCGGACTTATACTCAAACTCAAATAATCGAGGAAGTGCATAGATCATTTATTGTTTGACAAATGTCATTTGATTTCAAGTTTATGGCTAGTAATCAGAGCAGAAAAACATACTCTGCGTGTGTATGTGTGTGTGTGTGTGTGATTAAAATGTTCAAACGTATTCGCACAAAACAGGGAAGAACGTTCAAGTATATTCCTTTCACTTGGAAAGCCAGTTATGATCGATGTACCTGACAAATGACGACAAAAGGTATACAATTTTGTTTTGAACTTGCATATTTAATGTGTGTGTGTGTGTGTGTGTGTGTGTGTGTGTTGGAAAATCTTGCCACTGCAAATCAGTTTATGATTCAAGATTGCAATTTAGCTCAAGTTACCTCTACACAAAGACTACCCTTGGTAAAGTAGATAAATATGTACTTTATCAAAAGGTCCTTAATGCTTTGATTTCAGATAGATTATGGTACAGTTAAAGATAATATTAAAATTGATATTGTCTAAAAACGATGGACTTTAGTTCTGATTATTTTTCAAGCTAGACAACATTCCACTAAAACCATCGGCTGTACCTCTACAAAGATCTTTGCAAAACTAATTACGCCTGGATCATTAACAGACTGTTTTACGTACAAGTTTCTCTGTTAAAAAAACCACATTTTTTTCATACTGATAATGTACATTGGGTAGTTTGCTATCAAATGAAGTTGTGTACTAATTTTGCCTGCCAAGATACGACCCAATTCCGTATTATTAAAAATGGTTCACATCATCGTATGCGTTTCATTTAGAATAATATTCATTATTAATGAACTGTCAGAAAATGAATGATATGTAAATGTGTTAAAGTTTGTTTATAACTGAAGTAGAATAGACTTGCAAGTACGATTGTCATGGTGCCTGATGCTTCTGCGATTCTGTGGCACATTTCTGGTACAAGCGTATTTCTGGCTGAATTACTGTCAAAACCTAAGCTAATTTGTTTCCTTTTGGAATTTATAATCGCCTACATTTCAGAAGCTATCCAATGACAAAGTATCCCGACAAGATGTTTAATTTGTAATAGTTTTTTTATGTCCGGTGGTTCCTTTTTCTTTTTTATCTTCAGCCACCTGGAACGCTCACGTACATTGTCCGAGAGCCTGGGAAACTTTAGAACAAGTCTTTGTCTACAATCCCTCAACTCTCTTGGTATAGTTCACGCTCTTAAAGGTAAATTTGAAATAGACTTGAATACCTTTATACGCTCTGCGTTCCTTTCCATGCTTCGTAGTTTTGTATGAGTCGTATGGTTTGAAGTTTGGTAAAATTGTACATACTGAGATAATCCATATAGGAGTTTTATAGCTTTATGAGTTGCTATAAATCTTGAAATGTAGGGACAATATATTATTGCCATGGACAATAACATGACTATTCGATATGTGTTAAAAATTACTAAGACTTTAGAAACAATTTGCTATGTTTAATGTCTTCTAAATCGATTTTATTATTCATTCACTTGAATATAATCATTACCACATAGCCGTTAAGCAATGTGCATATCGACTTCCCCCTACGATCTGAGAATGTAGCGGTCGCAAAGTTGCTGGAACCATTCCTTAATGTATGGTAATGGGATAATACTAATCCAATAAAAACAGATAAAGTGTATATATATATATATATATATATATATATATATATATATATATATATATATATATATATATATATATATATATATATATATATATATATATATATATTTATATATATATATATATACACCTGCGTTGGGCTTTTCTGCGCGTGTGAGCTTTCCGTCACCAATATTGTCACAACACGCATACTTGATTGACAAGAAAAAAAGATATTACTATGCTTACGGTTTGAAAACTGCTGATTCTAACCAGAATATTTTGTTCAAAATAATATTAGTTCTGGACACGCGGAATACTACTCCTGTGTTTTTATGACTAAAGATATGTCGGCTTATTCTTCCCATGTCTTTGAAAATATGTAATGTTTATGTTTCAGGCTATGAAATGAAATTTATTACTTTTGGGCTCTGCATTTCAACTAAGCAGCTAGGCCAGATTTTAGAAACTTTAACGTTACAATGTCACTGGAGTGACAACAGATATTAAGCAAATTAAACCGAATTTTTAAAACAAGTACAATTTCAACATTTTATAAATTTAATAAGTTGTTATGGATGTAATATGATTACAGCATCTCGTTCATCGAAAACAAATTACTAAATAATGTTGAAACACACCGTATGCTCGGGAATTTTTTGACAATCTCGCTTTCGCGGGAAGATGTCAAGTTGGTTAGCAAACTGTAAAAATGCTGTATTGTTCTAAGGTAAACATTTCTATCTTTAAAATACTGTATTTATATCACGACAAAAGATAAATATTAAATTGCTATTGAGAATAGGAATATCTTTTAGGATTCTGAGTTACAAGTTCAAGTATGCAGGGGGGAGGGTTACATTTTCATTTGCATATATAATAAAAATGGGGGAGGTGTCTTCTACACTTTCTGAATAGCAATTACCTAAATTAAAGGACGATCGTTCTTTCTTGGTTCAAATTGTATTTATGACCGAAAACAACATGGGATCCAATATTTACACAAACGACGTATCGTCGCGCAGAACAGTACGACGCGCTGAATAGGCCGACTCGTTGGGTAACTGAATATTATATTCTTGTCATTTTCATGTTTGTAACAGTTCTCTACTATGTTATTAATCTCTTAAGGAGGAAACAAAGATCTATGGAGTGTCCCATTAAACTGCGCGTACATGTTCCAATGTTATAAATGTAAAAGTATATTCAACCGAACAAAAATAGCATAATATAGGTAAATATACTTTATTTTTGTTAAAAAGACATAGATATGGAATATAACGTTAACGATAAAGGAAACGGTCAAAAGCATGCCATATTTTAAGTTGGTTATATTTTTATAATAAAGCCTACAAAGGTCAATGGGTAATGTGTAACTAAAGTCTGTGTCGTTTTGTTCCGATAGTGATGCCACGTGTGAAAAAATTACTGTAATCATTAAATTCCTCAGGTAACTTCGATGATTCTGAGAGGTACCATCAAGAAAGTCTGCGTCGACACAGACGGGATCTTGAGGAAGAAAATATTAAACGTGTACAGAAAAAGAAGAAACCACTATCTGAAGAAGAAGTTGCTAGATTTGCAGCTGTTTATGACAATTTAGGAACCCTTTATCAACAGAAAGGTGATATTCAGCAGGCTCTGTATTATCATGAAAAGGGCCTTGTGATCAAGCGGCGTGTCAAAGTTCCAGTCACAGCCCTGTTGGTATCAATTACTGATGTGGCAGATGTTTATTCGTTACTAGGGAAGCACGAAGAGGCTATACAGCTTTTAAGAGAGGCAGAATCCATATATATGAGGGAGACTTTACGAAATGAGACAAATTTTGGTGAAATCTGTCACACATTCGGTAAAGTTTACATAAAGAAGGAAGAATTTGTTACTGCAGTATCGTATTTGGAGAAGGCTGCCGCTTCTAGGGAACAGACTATGCCCAGAAGTCTTTTGCACGCTGAATGTGTTTTAAGTTTATGTAATGCTGAAATGGGATTACAAAGGTATGAAGTAGCCAAAAAGTGGGCCCAAAATGTGGTTTCTATGAAAGACGATATTAATATGCCACAGAACAGAGTGATATCAGATGCTTTAGAATGTTTGGTAGAGATTTGCTTACGGTCGCATCAAGAAAACAAAACCAAGCTGCTGAAAAGATATGAAGCGTTTGCAGAAGAATCAGAAAGGTTAATTCGACTTTACAAAAACGAGTTAATTGATAGGATGGTTCATTATCTTACAGCGAGACAACATTCAGTATGGAAAAAAGTCTCTGAAGCCTATAGTATTTCTGATAAGCAATAGCAATAAGTGTTACATAAATAAAAGTGGCCACAGTAAGAGACGTATGCTGCAACTGGACTGCTATAAAGCTTCTTTGTATTCCTATCAAATCTGTGAAGATTGATTGTTTTTTGTAGCTTTTCAGTTTTAAATATTATTTGATATTTTTTGCACTCAATGCACAGATCAAAGGCAAAATCTAATATTTAGTCTTAACGAAATGTTTGTTCAATTCCTTCACTGTGTTCCAGTCGCATATTAAAAGCTAAATTACGTTGTATTACTAAAGACTCATTTTACATTTTACATGGTCAAAAGTTATTATCATATGCTTTGAATTTTATAAGTTTGTTTACATTTCATTATATATATATATATATATATATATATATATATATATATATATATATATATATATATATATATATATATATATATATATATATATATATATATAAACTCGTCGGGATTAGTCTTCACCCCCACCTCGAAAAAAAGTGAGGTAAGTTCTCATCATTGTAAAATGTTTAAGGGTGTCGAGTATGTGTTTCGAAAGATGCACCTAAATCCCCAAGTCTTCCAGGAATATTTTAAAAAAGATAATGTCTAAATATGTATGTACTTTAAAAACAATTTCATCTATTCCTTACCGGAGCTAAAGAACTATTTCGATAGAGGTTACTATCTCAAGTTCTTTGATGTTATCTTTATTGTGAGAGTAATAGAAAACATTATTTACGTGAAGTTGTACATATGAAAAAAATGTCATTTAACACAGAGCATTCAAAGGTTTTTGAACCAAATTTGGCCAAAAGTGAAAGATAAAAGAATCTTTTTGGTTTTCTAGAGAATGGCATATATGATATGCTTTAAACTTCTAGTACAGCAAAATAGGGTTCATGAGAAATACTAGTTCGAATTCTGAACGTCATGTCTCCATTCTGGATACAAAACAAATACTTAATAGAAGGTTTGTAGATATCATGTCTTTTCACATCTAATTGTCACCAGAAGTAAATAGATGCGTTCTTCCTGTGCATATGTAATTCCCCATATCGATCTCTTGAATTCATTATACAGCCATAGTATATGTAATTTCCAAGATGTTTCATATCTACTTCTTGAAATTATTATACAGCCATAGTATATGTAATTTCCAAGAAGTTTCATATCGTTCTGTTGAATCAATTATACAGCCATAGTATATGTAATTTCCAAGAAGTTTCATATCGATATGTTGAATACATTATACAGCCATAGCATATGTAATTTCCAAGAAATTTCATATCGATATGTTGAATCCATTATACTGTTACGATCCTGGAGTTAAAGTATGTGTTTTAATATGTCAATTTTGTAAAAGTCTCTTTTTAATTCATTTTATTTCATTATATGAATGTCGCCTAACAATTTTTTTATAAAAGTGTTTGCTTGAGTCGTAGATGTGACTCGTGTTAGCACTTGTTGTGTATGGTAGCAAATTCATTGCAAGTAAACATCCAAGAAAGGCCACGAGGGCGATTGGCTGATGCTGGGTCAGGCTTTCCTGAATATTCAGTAGTATTGGGAAATTGCATGCTTCCTCGTACGCATGCAGTTCAGGCTACGCATTAGCCTTCCCATATATGCTTTGAGATTTTGTAATTCATTCACAGTCACGTACAGACTGTCCTGATCGAGAGTCAACAGTCACGGACAGACTGTCGTAGTCGAGTCTGTTATACAACTTCTAATTTGTTGTGCCAGAAGAAGAAGTTGTCATTATGTCTACGTAAAATAGCATGCTGTGTTAGAGAAACTATTTTTCACTTCGTCTTTATAATTTTCCTAGCGAACAACATTGCGTATTTGGACATTTTCTCATTAATATTGGAACGGGACAACACATACATCGTTTATTGTAAAAATTCTGGAATTTTCTGTTAGACTTCGTCTGACGTGGTCAACCGCCATTTTGGACCGGAACATCATATTTTCAGACTGTGTTTAGAACTCTTTACAGGACTTATATTTATTATTATTTTTGAACAAAATTTGGATCATTCCTGTAAACCGTAAGTCTTGTTTTAAATAATTACATTATTTTGTGTTCTAGTAAAATAAATTGTATAATTGTTAAAATGTATAAAGCTTGTTGTGTTCACTCTTTCTTTTTATGTTACATAAAACGAGCCGTATAGTAACAATACAGCCATAGTATATGTAATTTCCAAGAAGTTTCATATCGATCTCTTGAATCAATTATACAGTTATCGGATATGTAGATTCACATTAAAGTTATTTGTCTACTCCTTGAATCAGTATATGTATGTATGTATGTGTTTGTGCGTGCGTGTGTGGGAGAGGGGAATTCTTACATAGTTTATTTTACAATACTTATGCACGTAATGATTCCAATGAAATTCTTCTCTACCCCATGAAACTATTTGTAATTTTTTTTACTTATAGTTGTTTTGAAACCAGGCTTAGAAAAGTAACTTCCGAACAAACTTATAGGTAGTACTGTCTTTAGAGCATGAAAAGTTTTAATTTGCCACTTTAGAAAAACTTTGTTAATCAATTTCAATCATTGTTTTCTGCATGAATAAGGCTACTGCATCTTATGGTTGTTTTGCGGGAACGGGGATTTAAGCTCTCTTGATTTAACCTATCTTCTTTTAATGTTCGTCTTGATTTTGTACTCTTTATTTTAAAGAAGTGTGTGTGTGTGTGTGTGAGAGAGAGAGAGAGAGAGAAAGAGAGGTGTGTGTGTGTGTATGTGAGAGAGAGAGAGAGAGAGAGAGAGAGAGAGAGAGAGAGAGAGAGAGAGAGAGAGAGAGAGAGAGAGAGAGGCAGGCAGGCAGGCACGGGCAAAATTTTCCATACTCACCCCATACCCCTCTTATTGGTACTGGCCACACCTGAAAGTGACAACAATGTTAACCGTCGAATATATAGATATAAATAACAGCTAAGAATTTCAATTATTCATTGCAAGTGTGTAGCTGCAATGAGACCAAAACGCAAGTGCTCTCATATAACTCTCCTTGTACTTTTATGTTTTTATTGCATTTTCATCCAGCTGTCTTCCTGTGCCAGATCCTATTTGTATTTTTTACACAAATTAAAAGTATTACGAAAGAAGCAGTAGCTTGATTTTATGTAGGTAAGTAAGACATAAATGTGTGTAACTAAATGTATGTACTCGGTATAAACACACGTCAGCACAATCCTATCTTTGTAGTGTCTATTAAAAGTTTGTTCAAAGCTATCAAGGTGAAAAACTTTAGGCAGATAAATCCATTTTTTAAAAAAATTAAAGTTGCAATCCTTCAAGATAAAAATACAGAGATCATAACCCGACTGTACAAATATAACTATTAGTGGGTACACTTTTATCGCGACATGGAATTGTGTGGGATCAATGTTCACTAACTATTACTTCTTTGCTGTTATCTGGTTTATGAGATATACGGTTAAATAATTATAGTCAAACAAAATCGCTAAATTAAAAATAAAGGAAACAACACAATGAATAGATAAGTAGAATTAAAAGAAATCGCAACACAGCTATAGACTTCAGTCTTTGATCTTATGCCAAACCTTATTTAGTAAAATATAAAATGGGTGTCTTCAGCAATATACGCAATTGAAAAAAATAGAGACAAGATTCGATTAATGCAATTTTAGTGTTTTTACAGACATTACTTAGAATCACTCGGTACTAAAAAGTAGCACCTAATTACGTGTAATTAGGTGAGGAATGGATAACGTGTTTAATGCACATGTTGATCAAACAATGCGGCGGCTCTTATGGTGTTTTCCACAAAGAAGCTTGCATTAAGGATGGATCTATACTGATAAATAACCATCCTGATCATGAGCATTTAGAAATGTTTGGTTTCTTAATTTTTAATATGATTGTGTTTCCATTCGTTTCCTTAGGAGCTATGTTAGTGCCAGTGATGATTGGCCTTCTTCTATATTTAGATGTGTTCTATATATAACGCGTTTCCAAAGGAATAACCAAACAAGTCGCAGCTCCCAATTTATATACGATTATCACGAGCTAGTATATCAAAGTAATCTAGACTGTTTCCATTGATTCTTATCGATTAGTTCATAATGCATTGGTAATGTATTGATGGGGTTTATATTGTTGAGTCGGATTTCCGTCAGTTTGTTTTGGCAAAAATTCGTGGAACCCATAAATAAGTTTGCCGATGTCTGATAAGAGTTAGGAGGATCAGTAGGCCAGGTTCGTGTAAACAATACTTGAAATTCCCGAAAAGTTTGAATGCGTTATCAAGTTCAATAAGTGTGAGGCATATGCCAACCTGTTTTTATCCGGTTACGTTTATATCAGCTTTAAAACTGGTTATTCGGCCTGCACCATGGAGGAAGTTGTACCAATCTGATTCAAATCAGATTTCTACAGCTATACGTGGAGATCTGACAGATATCGATAAATGTTCATGTTCTGATGACCTTAGGAATTTCCAGTACACTTATTGTTAGTATCCTATCAAATAAAGTTTTGGTAACTTGTGCATGGTAGATTCACTGTTTTTAGCGATATGTTCTGAATGACGTGTGAGACTTTCAGAAATTTGAAATTTGTGATTTGATTGGTGAAAATTAGAAGAGTATCGCATTTTAGGCAAAATATTTAAAAAAGAAAAAAAAACAAAACAAAACAAAACAACAGTCCCCCAAAAAAACGAACAAAAACATAATTCAAACGAAACAAAAACCAAAAAGTGTTTCTGGTCGGCCGACCGCTGGTTATTAGTTGCCGACCCTTGCACTTTTTCCAACAGGTTAACAAAAGAAAAAAATCCAGACATTAATGTGTACATGTAATTGAGCTAGTTTAGCCAAATACATTAAGAGAAATTTCCATTTGGAGCAAATGATGTTAATTTGTTAACATATGTGTTGACTTGTTCTCAAATAGCGAAATGCATTTTTATTTTGTAAAACGGATGTAAAGATTTTGACCAATTTTGACAGGAATATTTCTGGCACAAAATCCTTTCAATGTTAGATAACTGATGCTGATATGCGTCTAGATATGTTTTGGTCTTGGTTTTGTAGGTTTAACGCCATTTTCTGGCAAATCATAGGCTATACAGTGCATCTAGTATATTTAGCATAGGAAAAACCCTTGGAGACTCATGAAAGAACCACCGAACTACGGGAAGCTACTGGCATGCCTTCAAATATGGGTGAAGATATTAAAAATAGAAAAATTTATAAACAGCTGTTTTCATTAAAACATGCAATAAATAGTTTTAACGAAATTTATATAGAATCCTACTGTCACAGATTTCATGGCCAATAGCACATGCATTTGAGAATCAGAGAGATGTTAGGCAAGTGAGCGATCTCAGGTTCATTTTGGCCTCTTGGTTGTAGATATATGAGCTTATCGTCAAGACAAATGAATTCCTCATCATTATCAAACGAAAGTGAGATATCCCTTGTCTTTCTCCTTTAGGGAGAAATTTATTACTGTTGCAATTTGTGCCACGCCTGTTGCATACAAAATTATTTTGTTCTTAATTTAGAAAATGGTCTTTCGTTGACTTATATTGTTAAGAGGAACATCACAATCTTTGAATTTTTCAGCTCTTTGGATATTTCTCAAACATTACGCGCGCGCGTGTGTATGTGTGTGTGTACCTGCCTGCATGATTCTGTCGAAGAGTTCGCACAATATGAACTCAGAAACATAGCTTGAAATTGTTGTTTTGAAGTATAAATTTCAACGTAAACTTTTTCTGCCTGTTACCATTTTGCTCAGCAGGGATTATATGATTGGGATACTTGCACGTTGAAGGATTACGCTGTGTGGAATGTAGTCTTGCCAGCCGATTTTCAGGATGCGTTGTAGGCATCGTATGTGGAAGGAGTTTAGTTGACGCTCTTACCTCATGTAAGTGCTCCACGTCTCACTTCCATAAAGTAGGGTGCTCATAACGCAGGCTTGATAAACTTGCATTTTGGTGTGCACTTTCAACGCTCTGTTTTCCCACACCCTCTTTGTTAGTCGGGCCATGATGATGTTTGCCTTTCCAAGACTTCTCTCCAGCTCCACACCAAGCGAAAGAGTGTTGCTGATGGCTGATTCCAATTAAAGAGTGTTGCTGATGGTTGATTCCAAGTAAATAAAGTTGTTGACTACTTCCAGGGTGGTGCCGTCGATTTTGATGGAAGGGGCAGTGGTGATATCCTGAGCACTGATATTTGTCTTTTTTAGGCTGATGGTGAGCCCGAACTGTTTACGGTCTCCCAGTCTCTTGAGGGCATCTTCAGTGTGGGCCACACGGGCCGAGTCGTTTGCAAAGATCATCTCCTGATGAGTACTTGCCTCACTTTGGTCTTTGAGCGTAGTCGTGCCAGGTTGAACAGCCTCCCGTCGGACTTGGTGTGCAGATAAACGCAATCAGTGGACGTGCTGAAGGCGTGGGACAGGAGCAGGGAGAAAAAGATACAAAAAAGGTTTGGTGCCAACATGCATCCCTGCTTCACGCCACAGTTTATGGGGAAGGAGTCTGTGGTAGATTGGTCATACAGGACTGTGCCATTCATATCAGTATGGAGGAAGATTATCATGCTGCGAAGTTTTTGGGGGAAGCCGATATTCTCGAGAAGTTCAAATAAGCCCTTCCTGCTGACCAGATCAAAGGCGTTGGTGATGTCAATGAACATCATGTAGAGTGGTTGACCTTGCTCTTTGCTTTCCTCTTGGAGTTGTTGGAGGGAAAGGATCACGTCAGTTGTCGACCTTCCTGCTCTGAAGCCTCACTGGGATTCCAGGTACACACGGTCCGCCAGCAGCTGAAGCCTGTTGAGGAGGATGCGGGCAAACACTTTGCTAACGATGTTGAGAAGTAAAATTCCCATGTAATTGTCACTGCCACTGCGGTCTCCTTTGTTTTTGTAGAGGGTCACAATGGTGGTGTCTCGTATGTCTTTGGGGACTGCTCGTTCCTCCCAGCATAGGTAGAGTAACTCATGGAGTGTCAGTAGCAATGTCGGTTTCCCATGTTTGATGGCTTCTGGCGGGATGCTATCGCTACCTGGTGCTTTGTCATTTGGGAGAGAGTCGATCGCTTTGCTTAGTTCCTGTGAGCTTTCTGTCAATGATGCCCGTCTTCCTAGTTTTGTCCACCTCCCTAAGGTCATATTAGATGACTGTGCGCATGTTGCGCATGTTCAAGCTTGGGAGACTAAAAGTTGAAGTCTTCTTTAGAGGTTTCTTGAATCTTTTATCTGGTGGGGAGTTTCCGTCTGCTTGACGTATTGATAACACATTGAGTTCTAGGCACCCACTGAAGCAGTCAGACGTTGGCGGGACAACACCTTACTGACCGGAGGCTGCCCGGCTTAAGGCGGGCGGCAGTCGGCCAGTGGGACTCGATGATCCCTCCCATCTTCGAAGCTGACCCGTGGCTTCCCTACCCTACGCCAATCGGGTGGGACTTATAACCCGTAGACTGTCAGCTTCCGTGTTGTTTCCTTACTCAAGGGCGAGATTGGAGTTGCATCTCAATAATAATAATAATTATAATAATAATAATAATAATAATAATAATAATAATAATAATAATAATAATAATAATAATAATAATAATAATAATAATAATAATAATAATAATAATTAGTTAACTTAAAACAGCGTATAATCTTTAGAGCCTCTAAGCGCTTTCCATTATTAGATAACACATAGAAACATCATACAACGACAAGATAACACAAAAATGAAGATGTTAGGCTTGCCTGTGTGTCGTGCATTATTTGGGTTCTATTTATCATACTGAGTATCATGTTAATGGAAAAAAAGAGATGGAGGGTTAAGAGTTGATACATATGACATGGAGGTGGCAAATGACGCTAAATAGGCATAAGAATGTAGAAGAAGCTTTGACATTTATATCTTTCATTTTCTCTGTAAATCGACAAATTACTAATCAAAACAAAGATGATTTCAGTTTCTACTACATTTACAATTCTTAACATGTGACAGTAATGAATGTAGTACAAGGTGTCAGAGTGTAGTCCACTCTGTCAGTTGTAACCAACTATTTGTCCATTAATATTTCTGATAAATACAATTATTTTAGTGGAACTAAATTGTCTTAAGAAAAGCTATTTGAACCATGGACATGAAACAGTAATAATTATGAACGATGGCTATCAAGACCTGGCTCGTTTAATATCCGTAGTTGCAACGGACACTATTTCATCTCATTTTTGTGAGATAAAAATTGAAAATAAATATTTAGTTGAAATTAAATTGAAAATCGCAGACGATTACATGTATCCATTCATACTTTAGGTTTGAATTGTTTCAGTCATTGTTCTTCGGAAACTCAAAAAATGCTACTGTATGTTTATTTTTGGTAACGTAGTAACGAAAATGATCTAGTGACAAAAGAACATACAACAATTTTCAGCCAGACAAATGAGAGATTAATGGAGGAGTTCAAGACATGATGCCTTGAATGACGTTAATTTGGCTACGTATAATACAAAATATCATGTCACAGTTTGGCTCAATCAATTTCTCTCTCTCTCTCTCTCTCTCTCTCTCTCTCTCTCTCTCTCTCTCTCTCTCTCTCTCTCTCTCTCTCTCTCTCTCTCTCTCTCTCTCTCTCTCTCTCTCTCTCTCTCCTTAACTTATACAACTACAGAGCCAATGTAAACAAAAATGGGTTAAACAAAAATGGTGATGATTAAGTAGTTTTTCTTGCACAATGACAGAAATATTTTTAAAAGGAAATATATACATTGTGCTAACTTTTTGATTAGAATACAATTAAACTGCAGAAAAATGTCCAAGTGTTGTATAGCCTACAATACACTTACCTTGCATGTTATTTCCTTGTATATTTTCATCACAATATTTTTTTCATTATACACTTTTGTTGTATTGAGGAAATACAATATCGCAAGATTTGTTCTCGTACTTAATAAATCTACATTTACACCAATAAAACAAATTTCATCATATACACGAGACACGAGTGACTGACCTGGCTGCTACCGGTCACTTCCAAATCAATGTTGGTAATATTTCGATGTTGACGTATTTCTCTCTCTCTCTCTCTCTCTCTCTCTCTCTCTCTCTCTCTCTCTCTCTCTCTCTCTCTCTCTCTCTCTCTCTCTCTCTCTCTCTCATCAACCGTCTTGGCTTTTTGTAAACATTGCTCTTTTCCATTCTGCAGAACAGGTATAGGTCTATTTACCTTCAAATAAATATAACATGCAATCAATATATGTGTCAGGTTAGTTTCTTCTGTGATAAAATAATATTCAAGTCTCTTTACTTTAGATATTTTATTATCGTAATTCAACAGAACTAAGTTAATGTCAGTTCGCAAACTAATACACACGTTTAACCATATTACGATAAAGTGATATATATATATATATATATATATATATATATATATATATATATATATATATATATATATATATATATATATATATATATATATATATATATACTAGCTGCACCTCGCATTCCTAAACGGAATCATGACATAATTAAAACTCTTAGATAAACCATCACAAATTCTAACAACATCGATTCCTGGGGTTGAAAAGAATTCACAACTTAATTACACGAATGAATGAGTGAATTTCACTCTTTGTCCAAGCTACCTTCCTGTAGTAACTGCCAATGTATTGGCGTACATTTCAGACAGAGAACATCAATTCTCACCATACATGATACAAATCATTTAAGACAGAACATTTAATTTTCACATTGCGTATCGAAGCAAAATATTACATTCTTCGGATACATAATTCTTAGAATATTCGAGACAAATAATTCTCACAATTCGTATCAGAGTGCTGCACGAAATTCCTACACTACATGGTTTCTTTTACATTCAAGACAGATGAATGACCGATTATTTTCGGAACTCAAGTAACACTGAAGTACTCATTTAAAACGAATAAATTCAATAAATAAGTACAAACTTATATCCATAAATATTGTATGAAATCGAGGAAATACCTTTCTTCCTCCCGAGCCATCGTCCGCTTATCATCTGAATATTCCGTGTCTCTTTTTCAGGTTCTGGGTCTCTCAAATTTCCAGACTCCCTGTACTTTATTTGACAAGAAAAATTGCTTAATAATTTTCCTGGGAGATAAATTTTGGCTTTAAACAAATATTTAGGCTGCCTAATTTCGCAAAAGAGATTACTTAATACTTGAATTTTATCTGCGAACAAACACCACTCGTTAAATACAATCAGTATTAACTTTCTCTAACCGGCAAACATTTTAAAACTTCCATCGAATTCAAAATAATTCTCTATAAACCACCTTTATTAATAGCTATTCTAGAAAATAGCTATTTACGACACCAGTTTCAAGTGGCCCAAGATTTTCCAAAATTGTGATTCTGGTTTGTCTCTATCTCTGTTCTTATTTGACTTGACGTTAACATTGGTTTCTTCATCAGTCTGACCGTTATCAAACGGATTCTAATTAAACTTCAATTACGCATTTCCTAAACAAGAGAGGTTAACTACTACAAGCTGACAAGTTATTGAGAGCCTACCCCACATGTCAGTCTTAATGAATACATGTTACGCTGACCACGACAGAATTTACTACGAAATTAAAAATGCTAGAATGGACCGCCTCAGTAAACGTATTCATGAGATTAAGCGATTTAAAATGAATGAGCAAAGACAGATTAGATGGCAATTTTATCGCTTACGATTTCATTTTGAGGGAAAATTTCAAGCAAGGTAACGGCCAATATGAAACATAAGCATAAAATATTACGTTTGAGATGCTCCAATTTCCGTATTTTCCCCTAAAAATTACTTTGCGGATATTTGACTCAAGAAAATTTCTGTTTTTTTTTTAAACAGGAACAGTACTTCTTGGTGCCTTTCCTTGATATTTCAATGAATCCAACTCTGTTTCATAAGGCACTAGAGCGATGTAATATTTATTACAAATGAATTAGTAACTGGAGAAAAAATAGTATTTTATGCTTTATTAACTTATTCTAATTGCCCTTTGATTTAATATAAGTTAATTTGTTTGATAATGCTTACTTTTATTCAATAAAACTAATGTTTTGATCGTTATATATTCGAGGATACCTAATAATCTATGTCAAACCCTGTATATTTAGTTATTGAAAGCAACGAAGGAGATACGTTAGTAAGACTGAATATAACTAATATAAACCATATGGCCAATCACAGCTATTTCAAGTGCATTTGATCCAGCAAGGGACTGCTCAAGATAAATACAACGAACTGACAATGAACAATACAAAACTAGTTATATCTAATCTGAGGAACTTCCACTCTCACCGAGTCTTTATAAAAGGCAAACACAAAACAGAAGTCCAATTGTAGAACATTTAACTTTTCCTGGTCATAATTTCAGGAAAATAGTGCAAAACGCAGCTCCTCCTAACCGCAACTGGAGTTCCGAAATAAGGTAAAAAGTGTCGTACTAGATAGCTTTGTAAGGACCATAATACTCATTACGAAGAAAAGCTTGGAGAATGAGCAAGAGACAAAACTCTATTACCGAGCTGAAAAATTCTCTCCACTGTAGTTCTGTCAAACTTTACTCTCACTTTTGACTTGAATTGATGGATGCCTAATTCTTACATAACTTGCTAAAGAATTCCAGACGTAAAATGTTTACTTTTGATCAGATGAAAAAGATTTGGGATGGCCAAATTAAGTAAAAGAAAAAGCTTATCAAAAAATGTACTATTGTATTAGTTTTAATATTCCTCAAAGGAATTGCCTCTAGGAATTTTGTAGACGCACACATTATTATCAACATGTATTGGTTACCTGACTTGGTCTTAGGCAAGGGACCAACATAATCCACCATTTTTTTACTAAGTGGTTCGCCAAATCCAAGAATAGGTTTCAGATAAGCCTTAGGTATCTGTTTTTTATGTTTTCCTACCATTTGAAAAGTAAGACAACATCTGAAGTATTTACAAATATCACTTTTAATTTTGGCAGACAGAAGTAATTCAAGATCATGTGATAAGCCTTGTTAATTCCTAAATAACTGGCCAAAGGAGTTGCATAGGCCTGACCAAGAATTTCCTCTCTGTACGATTTTGGAGCTACAATCAGATAGTTCATCAGCAGGTACCTCATGTTGTCTTTATTTTCTCATAAGATTCCCATATTTAACGAAATTAATAAACCTGTAATTCCGTGGCTTCAGTTTCAGTAATGGTCTTTCTGAAACAAACAGGAGATTTCATTTTTTTCTGTTCGACAACAAGTAAGTGATTGTCATTTGTCACACTGATTGCAATAACGAGAATGGGTCAATGTGATCAATACCTTCTGATCGATCCAAACTAGGAGTAAAAGTGACCTCATCGAAAGCCGGACCAATACATGTGTCAACTAAAGGAATAATTTCCTTATCAATATCAGTCCCAGGAGCTTTCGTTGCAATAACTCGAGTAATAGAAAATTATGTGTATTAATCAGGGATTTCTTTTTAATATCATCGATTTTCTGATCCAAACCAGGCTTATCAGTTACAAGTGAATTAACCACAACCTTATCTCCAGCTAGGTCATTGATTAGCAATAAACAAATGCTCTCAATGGGTAAATACCAACTATCACTGATCCAGAGACTAAGACGGATGACAAATGTACACGGTGAATATGAATATTGACAAAGCCGCGCTCTTCTCCACGAACAAGAACTTTCTCATTAGAAGAAGACTTCCCAGAAAAAAAAACAAAGTACCTGATAATAAAAGACTTAGAATCTCTTGTGTTCCTTAAACTTGTAAAGCAATATGATTGGCTGAATCATCCATGAGTGATGTAGAATCCTTAGACATGAATGGTTATCAACTAACAATAATAAAATCAATCAGTCTGGGTTTATTAGACCCAGCACATGTATTGCTTTCATAACCGCGACCTTGACCTTTAAGAAAAAGGAGTATTTGGAATAGGGCTGTTTTGATTACGTTGCTTATTTTTCAGTTTGTAATAATTATAAATGATGTGTCAATTTTTTCTTGCAATATGTACACTTAGAAATAGTTCAGGACTTCTGATCAATCTTATCAGAAACTTGATTTCTAAAAGTTTTGCCAGATTGAGATTTGGAAAACTCATATGCGACTGCAATATTTTTATCAGATTATTGCTATGTTGAAGACTTACTGACATAATAAAGTTATGAGCTAAGGAATACTCGTCAGCAGTACGAGCAGCAGTTTATGAATTGTCTCGTTAAGATATGTATTAACGTCACTCTGGACGCAATTCTTGACTTCTTCAACTAATATGAAATGTGTGAGATCGTTGTAATCTTTATCAATTTTCTTGGCTAAGCACCACCTATCGAATAACTGCTCTATTTCTCCTGAAAATTTGACATGGGTCTGTCCAGTTTCATTTTTATAGTTCCTGAACGTTTGTCGATAACCTCAGGAACTAACTCGCAACACTTTAAGATGCATTCTTTAACTAGATCAAAGTCAGCACTTTGCTGTACTGACAAGAGAAGCCAGAATGTTTCAGGCTTTGCCAAAAAGTGCACCTTGGAATAATAGTGTCCAACACTCTCTAGGCCATTTTAAATTTTCAGCATTGTTTTAAAAATCAGGAAAATATTTATCTATTTTTTCTCTAAAATGGAACTAACAAAATAGTCTAAGTAGCATCAAAACTTGAATTTGTGTGTAAAGTGGGAATGTGCTTTTCACTTGTCAGCTCTTATTCTTTTATCCAAATTAAAATTCCCTTTTTTCCTTTTCTTTTTCTCACTGTGAATCTCTTCCTGTTCTTTCTCCAATTGCATTTGCATTTGTTTTCTTCTTTCTGCAACTGCATTTTCCTCTCTCTCTCTCTCATTGCTTTTGTTTTTCTTCTTTTTCATTCTCTAACTGCAGTTTGATCTCTTTTCCTTCTTTACTTAATTGCATTTATTTCTTTGAAGCTCAAGCTTCCTTAACTGGATTTCATTATTGTATTTGAATTTCAATCCCATAACCTGTAAATCAGAATCATATGCAGAATATACAAATCAATTCCTAAGCACTTTTATGTAAATCATTCCTTTCCACCAAAATATCGTCTATTTATTGATTTGATCAATAAACCTTTGTCCCTAAAGATCATATTTTCTGGCAATCATAATATTTCAAGGAGTCTGTTCCTGCATAGGATTTGAAATAAAGCTCGCCACTTTAGATGACATTGTAAAAGCTTGTTGGTTTCACTAAAGACTTCTAAAATGTGAAATAATACATGGGGTTTAGAAATTTCCAAAACAAGGTGAATCAATATTTCAAAAACAAAGCTTTCTGAAGTATTTTCGAGAAATTCTTATCCTGGACGAATCCTCAATTTTATGTTACGAGTCTATGCTCTTAAAATATGTAACAGAAAAGAGTGAATGTTAACAAGCTTTGTAATAGTCTTTTGTTGAATCACAATATAACTCCAGGTTTAAATTCTTTATAAATGTCAAAGCACTTTTGTATTTCCAGAGCAAATATTCATTTGAATTCAGTAATTTGAAGAAATAAATTGTCCAGCTCAAAACTAAAATTCTGAGCACAACATGTATTGCAACTTGAAAGTGCTAAATCTTAAAACACCACATAAAACTTCTCTGTTATAAGATTACATAGTTCTTTAGCTGACCGTAGGTCATAATTAGTATTTTCTAAAACAAAATTATCTAATGGAAAAAACCTTCTAGAATAATGTTTACAAAATAAAAGCCATAACCTAAATTATATAAAATACACTAAGAAAATTCTAAAACATAGACCTAGACCCAAATAATCATGTACTTATATTAATACTAATACAGATTTTAAACCCATCCGCATAGAAAATACTGTAGTTATGTATTAGCTGTGTACACTGAATAAAATAAAAAAGTCAACATAGGTTAAGTCGAAATGAACTCTGTTCTGGGCAATGTCAAGTCCAACATATAATGTTACAGTACAATTGCATGCAATTAAATAAGAATTAAAAAAACTGACAAACATTGTAAAAAAATTAATAATATTGTAGTACGATATGGAATGAGCATCAGTTTAAATAAGAAAACGAACTTATGACAAGCAAAAATTTCATATGGTTGAAAGACAGCATAGTTAAAAAAGACACAAGTGCAGGTAGGTTAAATCTAGCTGCTTGAGAATGGGAAGCCTAAATTTTTTTCCTTTATCCACGTTTTACAAGATACGTTTAAATGTGTCAAAGAGTAACAATGATTGCTTTGTCAGGAAATTTCCAGTTAATATACAAGTACTTGTCAAGTAGAAATGTGTAAAAGAGATCCATGCATTAACTCTCATGTTACTTTAGACTCCAAAACGCTCATTTACTATGGACCCAAATATGTTTTGCATAGGCTGCTCTTTAATTTACTTTTATTCTTTTTATTTAAAAAAAATTAAATTAACAAAAAACATTTTCCGCGAGTGTTTTCTTTTACCTTGTGAACATTGAAGAGGTAAATCTGTATTGGAATGACTTTCATTTGTAATATAATCTAAGGTAACAATTTATCACCTCTGTTTAGAAACATAACGTCCTGTGCTGAAGGTATTTTAATTCAAATCCGTTCTGCATTGCTATTTCAATACTAGCTGCAAACTAAAATAGGTCATGATTTTTATGCATTCTGTGGAACACGAGTAAGTCAAGACAGTCGGACATTTTATTTTTGGAGATTAGACATATTGTTAGTTTTGTCCTATTATTAGTTCAAGATATCTAAGAAGACTTGTTATGAAGGAAGAATCATCTGATAGTTACGGTGGTAATGAAAGTATGCTGGCATGACCTATTAGTCTTTAACAGATTTCTTTCAAGATGAGCAGCTTCCTTTCAGAGTCAATCAGTGGCTTACAGATTATATAGAGAATCTTGTATTTTCGTTGTGAATTTCATTGTACCTACACCAGGTAATGTACGAACAAGATGTAAAAGATATTATCACTTTTCATCGCTCATCCAGAAATGAACTGTGCACCTACAAATTCCATCTATTTACATTCAAGTCACTTATATGCGTGCCACCGTTGTCAGCTTAAAAGCGCGCGCTTTTCTCTGAAATTCATGTATAATCTCTAAGATAAATGTTTCATATCAACCATAGTCTGCATGTGGCTATTGTGTGTGTGTGTGTGTGTGTGTGTGTGTGTGTGTGTGTGTGTGTGTGTGTGATAGGAGCACTTGCCAATGATGTCTGCTATGTAGCGTTTTTCGCCCATAACATTAAAACATTATATGCTCAATTATTCTCTATTTATCTGTACATTGTCAGAATCGCGCTTTTTTCTCCTTATTGCATGTTCTATTGCTTTGAACTTTTAAGCAATCGAAATTTTCTAAACCCTCTTGTAAAGCAAAGCTTAAATTCTCTGTTCAATGACAGAAATTATAATAGTTTTATTTCTGCTCCTGCACCTTCTGTTCTAGGTATGTGTTAGCAATATAGACTTTCCGTTGGTGATATTTTACACCAATGTACATAACAGCACGTACATAAATACATCTTAAGAATACGTGAGTATAAAATATCCGGTATTAGAATGCAAGACTATTCGGTGTTGTGGTAAGGGGAGCAACTATTCAAAAACTTGAATTAGCACGTACAATGGCACATTTTGAATGAAGTGTTTTTGAAAAATAAACACTACTATTATTCAACTATGTAGGATTCATGTACTCTGAAAACAGCCTTCTAAAGGAATTGCATTAAATGGTGCACTAGGAGTTCAGGTAAGACACTATTCTTCTCGTTAGCTAACTAAAATGCGGTAAATATCTTCATTACATAATAACCGTACCATTATTCTCGAACCCTAGAAAGGTAAACGATTAATTGATTTATAAAGAGGGACAATATAACTTTATTTTATGTTGAGTATACAAATGCCGGCGTCTTCCCTTTGTTGTCGTTCTATTGAAGTGACAAGGAAATACATGTACTCTCTCCTGGGACTATAAAAAACGCTATTTATTAAGCATTACTCAGAACTTGAACTGTACAAACTCGGGTACAAGGAATTTACCATTAGAGCGTAATGCATGCTTATACAGAACAAAGCATATTTTAAACATAATAATAAGGAGAAAAATAATTACGGACATAAAGAAGCTATGTTTGGTCTCAAGATATAGTAACAATAATGACAATAAATTTATTTACCTTTCTGTACCTTCAATTGCATACAAATATACTTTGCTAGTTATTTCTGCTAATAAGAGTTATATGGATTCTAACAATTGTACAGTAATTTATACCACACTTCTAACAGAAATTAGATTCCAAAGGATAATTTCCTTACTCATTAACCAAACAAATTTGACATTCCTCAACAAACATCATTTTAATCCTACGTTTTCTTAAGAATACATAGCTTTCTTATAACAATCCATGCACAAAGAAGTTTGGGAGAAAGTGCTAGTAAATGTGTTAGGTTTGGGACCATGTCGCATGACCGAACTCGACCGGTAACCATTTCCAGTCACTACAGTATAACGTCGTGTTTGTGGCTCTAAATAGGATCATGCTCAAGCAATTCCTTAAACAATGGTCAGTTTTGTGTATTTTGGGTGGGTGGGGTATACACGTATATCACGTGTCTCTGGATAGGTGCTAGATTTAAAACTATATTAACAGGTGGGTATGACGAATTCGTCTGAATAATCGATCGATACATCAGGTCAAAAGTGAATTGTTGCTTATTTAGTCAGGATAATAATCTAAGAACTGCATTAAATAATTTTAACTTTTCGTTCCATAGAGGTAGTATTGTTAAATGTGTCACAGAGTAGCAGGGCAAATGTGGAGTTTAAAGGTCATATGTTGAGGTTTTAGATATTATTAAGAACTCTTGCTGCGGAGATAATTTGTATGGCTATACTATAAATGTACAGTTGCTTCAAGAAAGACATCATGCGTTCATAGAATTAACTGCATATTTTATCTAAACAAAACCGTTTCAAGTATGTAGTTTACATTCAGCTCATTTGTCCCATCAAGCATTTATTATTTATTTATCACGCAAAGAACAATAATTAAGAAAAATTAGCGCAAACAAACGTCCTTCCACCATTGCCAGGATTTCTCAAAGAATGATTAGTTTATCTGAGACAGCAAAGCAGATATGTGCACCTTCTTTAATCACATGCTCTTTTCTAGCAAGAAAAATGCAACTCTCTGACTCGCGTTTTTACTGTACAGAATCGCCCTCTTATGTCCCTCTATCCTCTGCGATCCATATAGTTTTCTCAATTTTTTTAGTGTATAAAGTGTATGTTTATGTTTCGTGGATAAATATCTCATAATTTGTTTCTTGAATTTACCGACACCAGTTCATGATATAGATGGAAGAAACATTTCTTTTTAATTACAGCAACATCAAACTTCCATAAAAGATAAATGGATGAATTGAAATAAACGTCATCCTGGCTACAATAGTACCTTTTCCTACTCAGAAACTCCAGAAGCATTGTTTTCCTCTTCAAGTTTGTCATGAAGTACTTGAACAGTCTGTCTCCTAAAAGCTTAATACTCTTGATTGACAACAACACAGCAATGACAGATAAAGAAATGAATAAAACAGGGCAAGCTAACTGGAACATTGAACTTAATATTTACTGTACATATAAAGATGTAATAAAAAGATACGTGTAAATATTACATGTAGATAGCTATGTAGATAAGAAGAAAATAAATGGTCAGTTAAATAAGCAAAGACAAACATATGTATTCAGATTGACAGATACAATTGCCAAATAATAAGGGTTTGGAGAGAGAGAGAGAGAGAGAGAGAGAGAGAGAGAGAGAGAGAGAGAGAGAGAGAGAGAGAGAGAGAGAGAGAGAGGTTGTGTTCAGTTGTCATGTTTTAATTTCTGCAAATTTTATACTATGAGGTCTTCGCAGTCTGTTTACCGGCACCTTTATGTAACATTGATGTGTATATATTCCTCTTTTACTCAACTTTACCGTTTCCTTTTACGATTTATTTTTTTGTTTCCATTTTGTAGTTAATGTCAAGGTCAATTTCGCTTTTCGTCGCAACGACATGATAATTTAAATATTTACTTTCTAAAACAAGATTTCCCTCACCTAATCAAGGAGTACATTTGATGAACTCTTATATGTGCTGGACTTTGTGACTAAAAGGTATTGGTCTATTATGTTTCGAACTTCAAAGCCACTTGGTGATTAACTGATAATTGTTACAAATATAATATCAGGAGATTTATTTGAAAGGTGTGGTTAGAAACAATATGTATTCGTCAATAATGATCAACAATTTGTATTCTTTATAAGCGGAAAGTACCAAATATCTAGCACATCAAAGTAGTGTTTATCATCGATTGTTTTCATGTATATTACATTTAAATAGATAAAATAAGTTTATCAAATCCTTTCCAAAGTCGACTTGTGAAGGATTGGTTTGATGCATATTGCTGATTTCATTTTGACTAGGTGATTAAATGATACTTGTGATACTATAATATGGTCCTTAACTAAGTAACTGGAACGAGTGAAAATATACATGGTTTTTTTAAAATTCAACAAATAATTTATTTCCTAGAATACAAAGAGAAATGTAACGAGTACTTACAGCATTTTAAATTAAATTTCAAACTGTTCTGTCCTCGATGTTCAATCACAAGTCCGAAAGTATGAAATATTCTGAATGAATCACAGTGATGGTCCGAATCAACTCTAATCTTAAATGTGCTGATGAACCATTAAAATCGAACAGAATTGATATGCTAACAGTCGTGTTACATCACAATGATATAATCAAAACGTTCTCTAAATGAATGCACAATAATCCCAAAATAATGGTTTATTCCTCAAATCAAAGAGTACTTTGTAATTCCAATGAATATTTTAAATAAACAGATCCTCTCAAATTAAAACTGAATACAACTGAAAGACTGACTACACTAGTCAGATACTAAAATAGGAATGAATAATTCTAAGGTGAAAACAAAATATGAAAACTTGCTAAACAGTAAGAGAGCCAGGAAAAGTGTCAGGAATTATTTTCCTGAAAATTATAAACAAGAGAGGGTCTGCAGATTGTTCAAGAACAAGGCAAAATCATGTACACCAGGAATTTCAGAGCGTAAAACTAATGTCCTGAACACAAAAAAACTATCCAAGACAATATGTTTATCAAGTTTGTCAATCATAATTTGACGACTTTGTGCTGCAGAGAGAAGTTCCAAATAAACGTATGTATTTTACCAGAACCGCTTCTCCTACCGGTTATCGATTTAGCCCAGACAACAATTTCTATCGGCGTGCCAGTCACACCCAGACCGTGTCGGCTCTGTAAATAACATTGGCGAGACGTCATGTACATTGATTTGCTTTTTTACCATCAGCACTGTTATCTTGACGATTTCAGGTTGCTTTTGTTCTGTTGCCCTTATTTGTTTCGCCTCAGTAACTTTAATTATCATAGTTTGATATTACTAATTACTATACGCGCAGTATAATTGCTCAACTGTTGAAAAATGTAACCTCATCGTTGTAGAAAAAATATTGGGTATTTTCTCATCTGATGGTGCAGTCAACGATCATGCACTTTTACTTGCAAATGCTATAACGCCAGGTTGCCGTGCGGGGCCCCGAGTGGCCGAGTGGTCTAAAGCGCTGTCCGTTACAGATCACTGCCATCTCCCCTCTGTCTGCGTGGGTTCGAGTCTAGGATTCGGCGAATGTGGATAAGTGAGAAAGCTTGCCAGTAGCTTCTCGTGGGTCGGTGGTTCTTTCCGGTGATTTTCCGGTTTCTTCCTCCACCATTAATACTGGCCGCCATGAATAGCCTATCGTGTGCTGAAAAATGGCGTTAAGCCCAACAACAAACAAACAAACCAGGTTGCCGTGTCTACACCACGGTGATCACAATGGTCAATTTCTAGTTGGACCGTAATAGGATTATATGTCAATGGACGCAGTTGTAATTGTTTAATTTAAATATTCTCTTCCGCAGTTAATATAAAATATTTTCTGCCTGCAAAAGTAATCTCCGACTAACTCTGTCTCTATAAGAGATCCTCGCACTAGCACTGACACACGGAAAATTATATCGAAAGAATATAGTATACAGTACATTAGCGACCGAGAATCAGTCACAATCAATAATGCAACCTGAGGCACCTATTGCATTTTAGTTACACTGACACAAGTCTCAGCACTGGTTTGTATACACTTCCTGGAATCATACACTTGCGTGTGATACTACGGTAAAGTCAATTGGAATAGAAGAGGCTGATCATCTACCGAAATCTAAATTTACTGGTAAGCAGTGATACTTTTCTTCGTGAAAATTACTAAAGTGATAACTGCTGTTCACCTTCGTTGTATCTAACAAACTATTATAAAAACAGCAAGTAGCTGTATTTCGTGTAGCATTGTGTTGACATGGTTAATATCGATTGTTTTTGGCATAATCATTTAATTGTCTATTCCCTATTTACTCGCCAAGGAGGACCGCAGTAAAAATAATAAAATGATGTAGTATAGAAGACGTGAACTTATATCAATGCCACAAATCTAAAACACATTATAATATATTCGTCGCTTACATGTGCTTGATTATTTTGCGGAAGGAATTCGTTGCATTTAGAGAGATTGCGCTACAGCGCATTATGAAGAAACAGCTGCATTTATGGGGGCTGATTTCATAAATAACTTCAAAAATGGTTTCAACTTTGTCAGTGTTTAGTGACGTTTCAAAAACAATTTTAAAAAAAAGTTTATTTAAGCACATTTGTATTTATTAGCACTTGCCGTAATGTAACCTAGGTACTACAAGTAAACAGACCTCATTAAGCCAGAGGCGTAGCTATAATATTTTGCGCCCGGAGACGAACTATAAAATTGGCGCCCCAACCCCCTCTCCGTTTAATCACATTTTTCTATTTTACTTATTATAATGTAACGTTGTAAGCCTCATTTTGGCGTCCTGTACCTTGGCGCCCCGGGACATATGTACCCCCTGCCCCACCCTAGCTACGCCTCTGCATTAAGCTATGCAAAAGATGAGCTTATGCATTTTTTAAAAAAAAATACTTTTCTTAAAACTTCCAATTCCAATTGAGATAGACCTTCACGTTTACTATTTCCAAATATAATTGTCATCATAATGAATTTTTTTCAAAGTTAGAATAAATCCATTTTGCGAAATGGCATCGATTGAGGAGATTAACTTTCTATTGCAGGCGTTTGTCCCAGTAAATGTTGATACCAAGGATGCCTTAAGACAAGTATTGCAATTGGAGCAGTCATTTCGGACTAAATTTACCACCGACATTTATATTTTCATAAAACTAGACTAATCAAGTGTTTATTTGATGCATTGTAAAACTTTTCCTAATACCGTACAAAAAAACTTTTTCTGAAATACTCTATAAATAATTATTTTCACTTCATCATGTTCCCCTTATACCAATATTACTAACAAACGTAAAGCCACGAATGCTCATATTTAAAATCATTGAAGAAAGAACGTTTCTAATATAATAGAATACCCACATAGCATCCATCTAAGATTTCTGAAAGGATATTCGATAACGTAACATATAACATTTATAATCATCCTGACTGATGTTTATTTAAAGTTGCATAGTTGCGTTACGTCAGCATAACACAATACATTAGTAAATGAAATTGAAAAGATACATATTTTAAGCCAATTCCTTGCATATTTTCCTATATGGATGTCTGAACACTAGAGACGCATAGAATACTGTTCTGGCAAATATACTCTATTTTATATTTATAGATGTCTCCCCTCCCACCATCACCATCACCGTTTGCTCTTCCACGCTAAACCCTATGGTTGAGATTCAAATCCCCGTGATTCAATTCGGTAATGCGGCATAGCATTGCCAAATGATTGTCAAATCTTGTAGCAGATAATTAAATGATCATCGTTATAAATCTTAAGCAATGACTGCTATCAATCTTGTTCAAGCGGGCTACTTTCCAAATAACTGCTAACCAGTGGTGAACTGCAGGCACTAATTGCAAGCGAGGCTCACCAGCTAGCCTCACAACCAGTTTCGGCCCACCGGATAAATCGGGTCCCTAGGTGAAAGGGTGCTCCTTCAGCTATTAGACGGACAACTGAGCCTCCAATTCTGGTTTCTAAGCTCACGGCTGTGACTCCTACTTAACGTGCCAGGTTCCATAACCAGCAGAAGAGTTTTGCTGCTCGAGGTTAAAATACCTGTTCCGGCCATGCACACCTTCGTAGAGGGGATGAGCAGAGCCTATTTGATTGTGAAATGCCGCCAATCAGCAGCGATTTAAAAATAATGTTCTCAAATATTTTGGCATTCCTTGGTGGCCTGACGTTTAGCTTTATGTTGCCGGCACAGACAAAATGTCAATCCGGCAGAAAAAATGCCGGACTAAACATAATTAATGCTACAGCTTTTTACAGGATGTACACTACTGCCGTAATCATGTGCATTGATGAGATTTAACGTATAGTCATCCAAGTCAATGCCAGAATTTACCGACGCATTGAATAGTACATGGTCAGAATGTCATATTGTGAGATACGTAGCACTCAGTTCTTACCTATTGCAGTGCATCCTTCATATGCGGTATACCACTAATCTAATCTTCAATTTATATAAGGATACACGCAAGCTGGTTTTATGGTACTAAGCACTATTTCGCGCTAAACATAAAGTCACCATCAATGAAGCCTTTCATTCAAAAAAATAACCCATCTGAAGAAAGAACACACTCGCAAGACAAACATGTTTATCTTCCTGAAATGTGAAGGGGAGGCATGATGGCCCTAGTCTTTTCAGACCATAACCACCGACTACGGCACAACGCAATCAGCGATTAGTTTTCCTGTCAAAGAAGTATTCGACAGACCATCGCTGCGACCTTGAAGATATTTCTTGCCTTCCAAAACATGGATCAGCTAAACAACCTGGAGCGCAAGCTCAATGTCATTGATGTGAACATGATCCGTAAGAGTTACAATCTAATCTACACCAAAATGGTAGGCGACCGAAACGCGGACTAACGTCTCATATGCCATCAGGACCTTGCTGGCCTTTACACAATCTACGACTTTAACAGGAAACATCTTGTCTTGGTTAGGCAGTCTGTTTGCATGTATTTTTGTAACTACGCGCTGCCCAAGGGTGCTGACGGGTGGATGAAAGCCACCTCCGTTAATTACAGATAATCTCTTCTTCGGTGAATCAAATCCATGGCTGTAGACAAATTCAGACTCTCTGATAAACAAGGGGTTAGCGTTCTATATAATGATATAATGATCCTTACCAGCAAGTAACTAAGACCAACTTTACAGAAGGCAACATCGCAAATTGTATCGACGATTGTACACTGTGCGATGGCGATGATTCCTCACTTAGGGTTAGGTTCCTCAGCTTAACCCGTCTGTTGTTTGCTATGTGGCCACGAAAAGATATGCAATCAAAATGCTTTCAGCGTTTCAAGGCGCGCGAGAGTATAACTAGCATATTTAACATGCACTCACAAATGTGAAAAGCCACAACATGCCCAAAAAAGCGTCAGTAATCGAAAACAATGTTAGAATTTCGTTTCGTCCCAGAAAATCTGTGGAGTGCATTAGTCAGAGGATGCCATTTCTAACATCAACATACAGTGGCTAGCAGATACCCTTTTGCCAATAACTTTAGCAACAGATTTTATCTGGCTACAAGTTAGATGTTTCCAGAAAACAAACTTTGGAAATATATGTTGGCTCCAAATTGTTGTCTTATTTTTTGTATGTATGTATGTATGTATGTATGTATGTATGTATGTATGTATGTATGTATGTATGTATGTATGTATGTATGTATGTATGTATGTATGTATGTATGTATGTATGTATGTATGTATGTATGTATGTATGTATGTATGTATGTATGTATGTATGTATGTATGTATGTATGTATGCATGCATGCATGCATGCATGTATGTATGTATGTATGCATGCATGCATGCAATTTGTTGCTTAAATTATAACAAAAACATGGGAAACATCATGCACAACATGTTTTTCTTTGGGGAATTCCAATATTCTAGACCCAGACCCAAAATAAATATATTTGCCTTTATTGATAATGATCTTTATATTTAACCCACGATCCAAGATAAATCTTAGCTATGTATTATTTCTTTTAAAAAGAACAATACCAGCATTCCTAGTCAGATGCACAGTAAACTTGATTTTGAACAAGGTCGAGTCCAAAAAAAATTATATATTACCTATAATGATTGAGAGATAAAAATACAAATTAAAAATATATAGCAACACATACACGTAGTTTCATTTGATTAAATGTATAGAATATTAAAGAGATATAGTATAAATAATCTGAGAAAAATCGACACACGCTTCTTCATTGAACTCCAGATCGGTAGACATACATCAATTTGCTACGCTAAAGCGGCTTATACATATTACCAATGTGTACAACTTGTTTTGATAGAGCTAGGAAATGTCTTGAATTTGCTATCTTTTGGAAGATAATGTTTCTTGGATTATCTACAAAACTCTATAATATTCTACATTGGAGTTTTAAAAAAAGTAAAACGGTTCGGATGATATTAGCGATAGACACCCGAGCCACTGATTTGAGCAGTGTATGTACTGTAGTTTACAGCGAGATTTTTTCTATGTAGTACGATAGGTTCTTGGTTGATCCACGTTAAAAACTGTATTTTACTTTAGATGCACTGTACATGATACCTACCAAACTATTTACGGACAGTCAATTTGTACCTATTATTTTCAATTTCTGTATTCCCTGATAATATCTGTGTTGCTATTGTTTATTGCAGGAATGGATACGGAGGTGTATGATAGCGCTCCTTTCAGAGGCAGAACAGAATTTCTTAATGATCTTCAAAAGGCATGGATGCATAATAAATGTGTTGTCTTTGGTGTGTACGGGATGAAATCGGTGGGCAAATCAAGAACAGCAAGAAAACACATAACAGACATAGAAAGACTTGTACTTCAAAATAACAAACAGTTTAGAGAAGTTAAGATAGTTGATGTAAACTTAAGGCTTTATAAAACAGATAGAGAAATATATGTGCAGATGTGTGAATCACTTGGAATTGTTGCCGATATCTACAATGAGAGAAAGCAGATTCAATCACATATTAAAATGAATAAAGATAAATATTTCATAGTGCTCTTTGATAATTTCGATGCGCTAAAGAAATCCACTTTAAAAGATGAACTCAAATCATTTGTAGTTAAACTAGCCGTAATTAGGTACAATATTCAACTGTATATTACATCGACGGAAAACATTCTGTTCACACAAATCAAAGCGTTATTCTATCACAAAACATTAGAACCATTTAATGACAATGACGCCAAGGAATTGCTTAAAGCCGCAGCAAATGATATAGATTTTGGTGAGTATTTAGATCAAATCGTCCAATTGTGTGCTGGTCTCCCCTTAGCAATTCTAATGGTTGCTTCAGAGCTTCAAACGGATGATGGTATGACGAAACCTGAAGAGATTGTTGAGATTCTCACCGACAGTCGTCTGGAAGCTCTCAGTAAAGACAACTATCCTGTAAAAGACAGGATAGGTATATAATTAGTTCTATCATTTTTGTACCTCTCTTTTAAAATGGAAAATACAAGACAAAAAGTTATTGATGCTGGTGGTGGAGGCTACAGCGGTGGCGTATTAAATGCAACGCTAACTAAATGTTAAAGAGTTTAGAATGTCTGCAATGATGTAATTTTATGAAATTGCTATACTTGACATTTGAGTGGGGATGAGCGGCCGGTGTAAAATTAGTTGTATTTTTTTATAAAAGCAAAGTCCAAATAATATTTTGGAAGGGTGAGGAAAGTCAACTGTTGTGCACAATTTCTTCTACTTTGATAGAATCCAAAGTGCATGTGAAATTAGGTTTGCCGTTATCTTTCGAATATTGAATATTTTAAAGGTAACCTTCTTTTAAACCATAATTCCCAATGATTTATAGACATGTACATATTCTCAATCTGTACAACCAAACTGGGTCATAACTTATAAACTGTGAACCTTGACATTCTAATCCTGAAAATCTATATACGCGTTAACGGTATGAAAAAAACAAGTCATGAATGAATCTTGCAATATACATAAATTTACTATTTATCTATGTAAATTTAAACCTCCCACAGAGTTTCGTCAATCAGTTATATTGTTCTTACTCTCCAGAAAATGTGTACAAGAAGTTCATTATGAAACTGACACCCGTTTTCCAACAACGTCTTGCCAAATTACAATACATCGAAGGACATTTTAATGCCAAGCAAGCAGCAGAGATGCTAGGTAACGTGTTGGTCTATTATTGTGTTACAGTAAAACTGTAGAAGCAAATAAATATGATTTAAAAAACGTTATTACGCTTACCGTGGAAACAACTCTTTGTATGGCTGATTTGCATGTCGTGTACCGTACTTGAGGCAAACGAGAAAAGATGTGTTTTGTGACACGAACAGTCTTCCATACCTTTTGTTTAAAATAACTTTCAGTTGTTCAAACAAAAGTTCGATAGCCATTTAATAATAAACAATAATAATAGAAATAATCATCATCATGTTATTTTACTAAATATACTAAATTTACTAAATTTTACTAAATCACCTTATTTTACTAAATTATATATACTGCAAATAACGACCAACGAAATAATATTTGCGAAAGATTTTTTTACAGTTAAACATTTCTTTTTCCAGTTAGATATGTAATGTTTTCAACGTTCGCTATTATTGAAGCATACTTTTTGGTACTTTTTGATTCTGATTACACAAAAATCAAATAGAGAATGAACCATTTTGCTTTCAGTTTTGTGGCTTCTGTGGCTTTTTTCCTTCAAATTATTTTAATTATTGATTGATTTAGTTTTTATACGGGACTTGTGTTTCTGAAACTAATAACTTTGCACGTATTTCATTTTGACAGCCAAATTTATATTCACTGTGCATGGCTGTTTGGGGGAATTTGTTTATGGCAACATATATTTACATGATATTTTCTTATATTGTATGACAATGAGTGTTGTGAATAATTTTTCTACATGTGTTAAACAATTACTGATTTTTTTTGCAGGCCATAAATCTGTACCAGCTGCGAAACACCATGCATTGATACCATTGAAAAGGAACAATTATCTGAGCTATGACTCCAAGACAGAGAGATTTAATATTAATTCCGTCCTGAGAGACTGTATATCTGTCTATATCTGCATACATAGACTTCCGGGTATGATACCTTAGCATTGTATCTCATGTGCATTAAATTTAGTTCAGCATATTTTATTATGAACACTACAATTAGGATTTTATAGAAGATTTAGCAACCAATTATCACCTTTCCAACATCAACAAATTCTTTCTAATAACACATGTTTAAAATTACTGAGATATGTACCCAATTAAATTAATAAATACACTACTATAATTACTATACTGAAAACAGACGATGAGAAAATGAAAGAAAAGATAAAAAAGGACATAATAATCTAGATCTTGTCATAAATATTATTGGTAGCGAACTGTTTATTTTCTTGTTATATTTATTTATTTTCAAAGCTAAAACCTGATCTTGCTCCTTCATTAGCTCGATACATTCTCTTAAAAGGAAATTCAAATTAAAATTTGAATTATGCTAGTATAGCCGAGTTAATAATATGTCCTTGATTAAACCACCTGCCACATAAAATAAAGAATGTTCGCTGGTTTTGGAGCTTTATCTGGTGTGTAACTTTAAGCTATTATGTGGAGATGGTGCCATATGGAGCTACTCCATAGTCGATTGTATTGCATTCGAAAAGTTATGCAAGCAAAGCTGATTAGCCTTATGACAGACCCATACTGCGTATGAAATATCATGTATTAAAGGTAAATTGTGGCACGATCATATTCAATAGTACGGGGTATATAGATCACTCATTATTACGACTCAATGGTTCTATACTGTGTAACAAAATATGAAACCAGCAAGTTTAGAAAAATTCAAAAAATGTATTTTTTTTTAAATACTAAGTCAAAATGTAAATGGAACTTACAGTATTGTGAATTAAATTTCAGTTATACAACTTCTATCACAAATCCAAAAGTATAAGGTGTTCGGAATGAATTTCACTCTTGAATGTGCTGATGTGCCAATACACTGTAATTTGCCGATGTGTTTACAGTCTTGATGTTTCACGACGATATAATCAAAAATGCCTTTAAATAAATTTACAATAATCCACAAATAGTAATTTAATCTGAGAAGCCAATGAGTATCGTAATTCCGATGACTAATGTAGATAAATCCTTTCAAATTATAACTGAATACTATTAAATGACTGATTCCACTTTAATTTTATTAAAGAACATGACAAATATCAGATAGACCAGGAATTTCCAATGGGACACCAATGTCCTGAATTCTGATGCAAATAACATGAATAAAAAAGACATTGTTCAGTTAGGCCCATACATCAAACCTCAATTATCTACCAAGGTCAATCACATAAAAAAATAAATATACATAAAATGTATGCGAAATTGATTAACCCTTATGACTAGGCACCATTCAGTCGAACGGCAAAAGGAAAGGTCATGCATGCAAGGCTGATTAGCCCTAACTAAACAACATATGAAAGGTCATTTATACAAAGCTAGTTATGGCAGAACTATATTCAAACGTACGTTTTAGTAACGGTATTATGTAAGACTGAATATCCGTTTTGATGAAACCATATTCATTCTTACTGCATATGGAAAGTTAGATACGCAAGACGGAATATGACAGGACCATATTCAATCGTAAAGGTATATGAAAGGGCATGTATGCAAGACCGACTACCCGTTATGACAGGATCATATTCAATCTTAAAACATATGAAAAGCCATGCATGCATGCTCTTTAAATGGGCGTTTGAGAACTCGTATATATTTAACGACGTGTCTCGAAACATGTCTTAAATACCAAAATGTATATTTGATAGGCAAATTTAGAGAAGCAGTTGACATGCAAAATTTATTCTGGATATAAATTTTCAACAACTATGACTCCAATAATTCGAAACAAGCACATTCAGTGCCTTTTTATACTCTTTTCTACCAAGGGGTCTCTCGTACGATCGAATCAAATACCAGAGTGAGCATAGCTTAAAGTCCATTGTTTTGCCGTATTTCCAAGGACGTCAAGATAATACACGTTCTCAGTAGAAAATTTCTTAAACTTGCACATACTACAGGAATCACCTAATGAATACATGTCAAGAAATCAAATGACTACACATTTGCTTGGATTTCTTTTTTCATGTTTTTATGGCTTACCGGTAAGCCTTTCTAATTTCAAATATTTTTATTTCACGCCATGCAATGCAAAACACGGCCCAAACACCCAATATAAAACAATTATTCCTATATCAAATTACTGAGCACGATTGCCTAAAACATCCAGATAATGTTAAGAAATTGGGGATGGTCCATTTTACAAAGCTGTCCAATTCTTCTATAAAGTCTTGTGATACTGTAGATGATGATGGCTTCCTCCTTATAAATTGGCCAATTGCTTGGTTTGAGAAATATCTCTCCTACACCGACTCCCCATAATAAATATTCACTAACAATGCTATAAACGGTAATGTAAAATGCAAATAGCATATGCTATGTTTACTATATTAACCATGTTTTGGTCCACGTGTGATTACAAACGTCATACGTGTGGTGTACGAATCACAATTAATTGCACCCTAAAATCAGCCACCAACTCTATTTGTGAATCCCAAACAGGATTGAAGATCTGACTCAGAATCAATGGATCTGAGCCTCTAGTTAGACTGACATCCATCATACTCAAGAAAAATAATGTTCACTCATCGCCTAAAAACAAACTACACATAAACATTGAGAAAATAAAAACATAAAAAGGACAATCAAACGTGACACTGCATTGATATGGCCGTGAAGGCTGCAAATTCTCGTATATTAATAGCAGACTAAAAATTCATAAAAAATATTTTGATCATCTCAAGTTGATAGTTTAAGAAATAGATCATAGCCACATCAAAAGTAATTTCAATCTCTTACTAGTTGATCGACAAGTCTACCCAAGTTAAACAGAAGCATACTAACAGCTTTTCCCTACTGCTTCAACGGCTATGCATCGAATATCTCCCTAATAACCAGCAGGCCACTAACAACTGATCAAACACTCAGGCATCTCTGTTACCACGATGACGATAAGGCAGGTAGATTTATATCAATTCTTATTGACTACCCGACAGTTTCCGTATAAACTGTCTCACAATATCAACTTCATACTGTTGACAAGCCTCCGACATCTCATTATCTCTATCAGCCACAAGTACGGGTCAATACAACAATAAAGAAACCACGATGCGTCCAAACTGCTCAGCACAGACAACAAATACTCCGTTAGTTTCAGCCCATGTCAAGTTATACTGCTGCTAACAAGTATAAGCTCACGTTGTTATGTCTGCCTACGTAAACAGAACAGAACATCAGCATCCACACTATTAACAGCCATGATGTCATTCTTGAAGATGTTTGTAAAGGAGAGCAACGCCGAAGTATTTTAGACATTTTGCGTTCGAACCAAGAAACCTTACCCCTTTGAGCACATTCGGAACAAAGTCAAACAGACGATTATCAATAATCCAATAATAAAGGCTATGCAGTATCAACACATTCAAACCTGTTCTAAATATGATGTTATGATGGTCCATTTACTAATGCTGCTAAATGATTTTCGCCTACGAAGAGCAACCTTTCAGAGCTTCTTCAAACAAACTGATCTTTATAATATGTTTCTTCTACTTATGCATGATGAAAACCATAGACGATTGTTACCTACACTATGTATGTACCCAACAGTTTTCAAAGTGCTCTATAAATAAAGCGCTTTAACAAGCAGGTTTAAAAAAATAGGCTTTCCCTCATCTGTTTACTACGACGGTAACTTAGGTAGAGAATCTACGCCTCGTAAGAGACAACGCATCTCTATCAAACCCAAACGTCTTTAGACCTCAGCGCCCATACTAATCAGCGCAAAATATATCATCGCCACCTGACCATGCTATCTGACACTGCATCCTCACATCAGCATCATATATCTACTGCTACCTAATGCCACGACGACAGAATACTTTTCAATAAATTCTAAACAATCGCAAATAAAAATTCACATTTCACACTTACAACTAACTGCAAACGCAAAAACTTACAATGGACATCATAAAAAGTAATGGTACTGTTTAGGACTGATTCACTAAAAGCACAAACAACAATTTTAATTTACTAACTCTTGCTCAAAACAGCAAACAGTCGACTTCAATCCAATGCTTTTGGAAGATAATACTGCACATGATTCATCCACAAAAAAACTATGGTGGATTTATTTTTTAAAAAGAGACATCTGCCTAAAAAATCAGATTTGAAGAATAAATAATTAGGCGATGTGCAACACAAAAGAGCAGGTATCTATAGAAATTTGTCTATTTTCAATCTGTTTCACAATTCATAACCCAATTTGTTCAAAAGTCATGGAGACACAACCGTTGCCTGCTCTTATGCTTAATGTGAGTATGTGTGCGCGCGCTCGTGTGTGTGTGTGCGGGCGCGCTAAGGGACGTCTGTCAAAAAGTTCTTTTTTCCATTAATCAAACACACCACTTTGCTTAATAATGACCTACTACGAAAGGGGAGAGACTCATTGCAAAACCATTTCAGTCACAATAATTCACCAATGATAGATGATTAGATTTTGAATCACGTCTTTTCTGACTGAAATACAATACAATTGTTCCATTGTCTAGTCGAGAGGAAACAAAATTTCTCACTTGCGCACGTTTTAGGAAAATGAACTGAAATCTCTTATTAAAAACATGCTCTTTACCACTCCAGTATAATATTCGTCCAGTAACAAAATCAACTCATTAAAAAAACTATATCGGCTCACATTTAAATGGAACTTAAAACGAAGTAATATATCTTCATTCAAGTAATAAATATTGCAAAGCATGAAGCGAACTGTAAACTTACACATTTTTACACGCGCAAATAGTACTAGAATTTTTTCTAAGTACCTAATGACAACAAATCACGAAATCGTAATGAGTTCACTCGTCCATGATTTCCTTGTTTCATATTTGAATAGTTCATGAGTGGCTCTTTCTAAGCCCAATATTAGTAATCCCCCCATACAATACAAAACACGACCCGAACATTCATTAGAGAGAATTATACCTATCTCAAATTATGAAACATGTATGCCTAAAATTGTCCTGATAATTCCCTATGTTACGTAATTAGGGTCCGTTTTATGCAACCATTGTATGTTGTCATAAAGTTGCGTGAATACTTTACATTATGTCGTCTAATCTTATAGATTCACCAATTAATCTGTCCAGCATCAATTGATATTATCAGATTTGGAGCAGTTGCTTAAGGGGGTGGGTATAAAATAGTTCTAGTTACTTGTTAACACTGTTGCAGTTCTCTAGGAACTTGGTCTTGTTTTTATTAGTTATTTATGGTTCTCCTCATCTCCATTCTCCTCTCTATCGTTTGTCCGAAGACTCGAAACAAACGTTTGACGATAGGATATATACTTAGACGCTGATAATGCTGCAATGTAGGAATGTCTATCGTGTATAAATGCTGTTGGAATATCAGGAGACTTCATTTAACCCATACAGTCTTTCACGCATGCTCATATAGGCGAAGTGGTATTTCAAGTTAGTGTTGTGTATACCTTCTTGCAGACAAATGTCAAACTTGCGTTGACTAGAATGTCGACAAAACTTTTAAACTTATCTTTTCTAACTTTAATTTAAGATATCAGGAAAAGGTTTTGTCGAATATTCACTGAAGAGATGACAAAAATTAGCCGCCAGATGTATGCAGCGGAATACGTGCAAGCAGTTGCTGCATTAAATTTGGAACATCCAAACCTACTCAAGCTAATGAAAGAGGTTTTCTACACCAAGGAAGACACTTACAGTTTTCTGATCGAAATTGCATCAAATTGTTCTGATCTGCTTGAGATTTACATGCCTTGTAAGTATGTGCTTAAGTACTACTAGTATAAGTATTAACAATCCAGATGTTCCTTTCTAATAAGAGGTCACTATAACGTGCGGAAGGATACAGTAAAAACGTATGTAGCAGCTATATATGGGAAGTGAGACAAATTGTCAACATTGACGGGTTTATTCTTAATAAAGGTTAATTACTATTATACTTTGTTTAAGGTGATCATTATTAGTAACTGTTGAAGATATATAGTAACTAAAAAGGAATCCATTAAAATGGGTTTGACTTTAATTTAGAAACGTAAAGGTTTATCTCGCCGCTGACAGACTCAAAAAAGCTAAATACCTGAGAGCTGGAAAATAGTACCAGTAAATCTTCTTGAGTTAAACTCAGTTTTCCCCTGGTATGTTTAATTTTCTACATTGATATCTGAATGCGATGATAACAAATTTATAACTTGATTAGAATGTTCTCTACATAAAAAGTACATTGATGAATTGTATTTGTACTCTAAAGCATATATTGAAATTCCTTCAACTCGTTCTGTTTTAATGCCAACGTGATATCGTGCAAATAATTCCACTTACTTTTCACATTGTATGTTGGTTATAACATTTACGATTCATAAGCTTGTCTAGCTATTACTCTCCAGATATACGGAGATAAAGTCTAGTGACAATCACGGATACAATCATGAACTATTTGTAATGTAATGAAGGGACTGTGTTCTGGTCTAGTTTATGTTTAAACAAAACTAATAATGGCACATATTCAAAGATTGATTGATTGTGAAGCGGTTAACGATTGTACTTTAAAACCATTGGTGTCTACCTTGAGTATTTCCAAAAATGGACATTCTTAAGTTTCAGTTTTATTCCATCCCTAACCACTTTTTCTTGACAGGCAACGAGTTATGCCACCGACCACTGGTTTTCGTTTTGTTTTTGTTGGGTGTGTGTGTGGGTAGGTCTGATATCATCTCGCCATGTGAGTAAGATGAGATGTAGGGTATAGTATTCTTCTCTAGACATTATCTGCATTCAATCCTGGCTTTGTGTCCTCTATCACTTCGTTGTAGCTTGGACATTTGTGTCGTAAATATATATATATATATATATATATATATATATATATATATATATATATATATATATATATATATATATATATATATATATATATATATTGCTGTTGTTTGGAGTAACCTCCTACATAGGTAACAAGATAAAAGAGTGAAGTCAACAAGGTTTGTAAGTTTCAACAAAATAATTTCCCTAGAACACAAGGTAAACATATGAAATATGACTTACGGTTTGTGAATATAATCCCAAAAATTAATCATAGAATTCAAAAATATAAGTCCTATAACTAAACAGTTCTAATTGAACCCAGTTTCGAATCTCGATGATGTTTCAGTATAGATGGTGATGACGTCAGATGAGGTCGTTATACTGATGACAACAGTTCCTCGTTGAATCACAATGTATAATGTTCCCGTTTAGAGTTCAAGAATAAACTTCCACTAAATGTCTTTGTCCCAGAAATTTTATAAAGAAGAGCACTTGTGTGCTTTTTAAAGAATATAAATTACTAAATCCACAAAACAGAAGAAGTCAAAATCAACTGGCATCAACATAAACAAACACATTTAACTCTAAAGGTGTAAATTACGACTGATAAATTTACTAGGAAACATCTGATTTAACCCCCAATTTAGATCACATGAAGGCTCACGTGACAGGGCTACTTGATCATTAATTTGAATAGCAAAGTGAAACAAATGAAATCTTACACGCAGGCAAAAATAACCCTAGCTAAGAATCACATTAAATAAGAATGAACATGACTTTGGTAATAAACAATTTTGACTTAGTGTTTACAAACGTCTCGAGGGGCCCCGAGTGGCCGAGTGGTCTAAAGCGCTGTCCGTTACGGATCACTGCCATCTCACCTCTGCGTGTGTTCGAGTCTAGGATTCGGCTAATGTAGATATGTGAGAAAGCTTGCCAGTAGCTTCTCGTGGGTCGGTGGTTCTTTCCGGTGATTTCCCGGTTTCTTCCTCCACCATTAATACTGGCCGCCATGAATAGCCTATATTGTGCTGAAAAATGGCGTTAAGCCCAACAACAACAACAACAACAACAACAAACGTCTCGACCACGGTGAGTTGAAATAGTGATAAAACAGCATTTTGTGTTTTAAACAGGTCAAAATAAAAGACTGAATTTTCCGAAAATAATCAAATCCCGTAAAACATATCATCACAATAAATGGTAATAAAACAAACTTAATATAAAAATTTAAACTAACTCACAAGGGATTAAATTATATATATATATATATATATATATATATATATATATATATATATATATATATATATATATATATATATATATATATATATATATATATATATATATATATATATATATTGTTGTTTGGAGTAACCTCCTACATAGGTAACAAAATAAAAGAGTGAAGTCAACAAGGTTTTATGATGCAATAAAGACTAAATTGTCAGTAACTATTGTAGACTCAACATAAAAGCCTCATTTATTTGATTATATTATACAAAATGTGTACAATCGGTAATTTTTAGAACAAATGTATTTTCTTAAAATCAACAGAGGAAACGATAGTTTAAATTCGTCTTAATACAAGTTACAAAATACCAATACCTATATTATATGGTTATTAGTTGCTCCAATATACCAAATAACATAGTCGGACAGTGCTGCGTATTACTTTAGTCTGGTGCCATCTCAATGTTGAAAATTAAGATAGAAAAGAATAGTGTTTTCTATAGGAATACAATTCATTCCATTCAAGTTAGTAAAGTTAAGGTTCATTTATCGAACTTAATTTTAGCTCACTATGAAGAATTCTGTGAAGGCTGTTTGAAGATGGTAAAACAGTACGGCAGACACGAAGATGAAGCTGTTGTGAAGATTGCATACGGAAGTATGCTGACAAATGTCAAGGTAAAAATTTCAATGTATTTTATAAAGAAAAAGTCGGTTGCTGTTAAATGAATACCACCTATTTGTGTTAATGCTTTGTGCTGACAAATATCAATAGAAAGATAAATCTGATTTATCTTACATATAAAGTAATGTTTTATTTTCATTAAACGAATAAATTTTGATTTTTTACAACGGGTTTTTATTCAGGTCCCGTAGCAAATATATTTTAACGTATCTTCTAAGAGGATAACATACCAACTTATAATTCTAGTGGACAACATATATCAATGTGATTTAAAAAAAAAAAGAAAAAAGGTTTTTAATGATAAAGAACACTTTAACAAAAAGAAAGTAACTGTAAATGTGTTTACAAAGCTTTAGATAATGTTCTTCAGTTAAACTACAGTGTATGAAAAAAATTATGCAGTTTTTCAGCAATAAGATTTAGACATAATTCGTACTATAGTTTAGAACCTTTGATCGGTTAGCAATTTAGTCTGTAAGGTTATAAAATGTTGCATTGGATTATTCAGGATAACGCAACTGAAGGGGAGAAGTACTATCTTCAAGCACTAGAGGTCTTAAAGGAAATGCCACTTAGCAAACTGTTGGCAGAACTACACAATAAGCTTGGTCAGAATCTATTTATTCAGGGAAGAATTGAGGACTCCGTCAGGTTAGTTAACAGTATGTGATGAAAGTGTCCCCTTTATGGACATAAACATTAAGAAAGGAGCATCATAAGACACTTGACATGAACATAATCTAATTCATTCACGTCAAATCAACGAAAGGAAAACATAAATGTAACTCAAGCAAAACGAAACGTCCTAAAATATCTTAATATGAACACTAGTTTATATCTATTGTAAAACTTGCGTCGCTTGATAAATTTAAAAACCATTCTCATTGTCGAGGTTAAATATAATGTTATGTATATGTATATTTTTATTATTTTTGCACATGACTATAAATTGCACTGATAATCTATAGTTAGTTTTTGTTCACGGGTGTCGATTTTATTTAAGAGTGACGGCAGATTGCTTATGATATATAAGCAGCTGTGGTTAAGTTTCCAAAATTAAACATGTTTATGAAGTTTGCGGTTATTTCTCATCGGATTGTATGATAGCTTCTTATAAGAATTAAGTTATTTCCTATTGGATGGGTAAGGTCAGGTGTGTCCTTTTACGATGTTTCACATTTGCAAATTTCAGGTAGCGTGTACCAGGTACCAGTCAAATACAGTTTCGCCCTTTATGTTTGTATATACTTTACTGAGCTGGACAATTATATCCTTCTTATTGCCTATGTTCTTGTTCTAAAATTCAGTCTGTAGACGTATTTAATGTAGTGTTTATATATTACTTGAGAGGAAACATGTGTTATGATTATTCATTGAAATTACAAAGTGCTAATTTGAGTTAAAATATTACTCTGGGACTATTGTGGTTTTACTGATGTTTCGCTGTTTATCTCTGAACACCGTCCAGATGGTGGGGCGGCAGTACTGATCAGGTACTGTCCTACGTAGTAACTGCCATATTTTTCTACACATCGGAAACAGAGCCAACTAGACGATTTCTCTGCAGCCCTGCGCAGTGATTCCATGGCTGTCTTGTTTGTCCTTCCATTTATTCCCATTGCACTGAGCATCCTCCAGGTTGACTTGGCCGAGAAACCTCGGCAACCAACTTCCACGGGAAACAACCATGGTTTCTACCCTATGCCCCTGCAAGAATCTACCAACTCTTGATAATTTGTCCTACTTCTCTCATAAGCCTCTTCTGTCATGGCAGAAGGATGTATGAACGACGTCAGAAAATACCAGTTTCCTCCTAAAGTCGACCGACATCTCCCATGACATTGCTTTCGGAAACAGCATTCTCAGCCGCTGAGGTCATTTGCTATTGTCCCGCTTTAACAAACTTAATAAACTATTGACCAGTTTCCTTTGGGACTTTTTGTTTCATCCCTTCTCTTTCTAGGATATTAGCCATTTCCCTCAGTACTTCGGTATATCTCCATCTGTAGCGACCTTGGACCAGCACAACCTGCATCCTGATAATATGCGAGCTAGTGTTCCCATTCCTTGAGACAGCTGACATGATAGGTGTTCTAAGAGTATCCACTCCAATAGGTTGGCTGGTGACGTTAGGTCATATACCGATTGTAGCAGTTATCATTCTTTCATGTCTACGCTGTTCTTATACCTAATTCTTCCCTTCCAACATTTGTTGAACCTAAATTGTACGCATGTCTTAGCCTACACTCTGCCTGATCCACTGCTTAGCTCATTGACCATTTTCTTCCAAGTCGTACTCCAAATCTTGTGTCTCGAATCCCTAAGGTTCGGGATAAATCATGTTTTTGATGCTTTGCATTCCTCTACCAAGATGTCAGGGGCAGCTGTTGTTTATTGGTCGTATGATATAACCCGATATTTGTAAATAATGGAGGAAATCTAGCTATATTCGTAAATGCCTGTTTATCAACAGTTCTAACTTCTAAACTGTACTGATAGGCATCTCTTTAACTATCATTAGTCATATGGTCCTCTTCGAGCAAACCATGTTGGTAGATCCAGGCCTTAAACGTCTCTAAATAAAGATAATATGTATACATCAAATCCAGTCAATGGATTCAACAAGAATAAAATGTGTAATTTCTCATCTAACTTAGTAAACTTGTCTTGCCATATGGCGTTTACAGCATCGGGTCTCTTTATTTCAAATGATCGCAGGCATCACGAATTATACGAACTTTTGGGACATTTGTTGCTCAATCATCTAATTATGCTTGTTATTTTATGAAGCCTGTCATTTATGACAGAAAATGCCGCGAGCTCACATGCTCGAACCTAGAGCATTATTACATTCTCTCTCTCTCTCTCTCTCTCTCTCTCTCTCTCTCTCTCTCTCTCTCTCTCTCTCTCTCTCTCTCTCTCTCTCTCTCTCTCTCTCTCTCTATATATATATATATATATATATATATATATATATATATATATATATATATATATATATACAGTAAAACAAAATATCTTGTTTGAACTGTTATTATTTTAAAGCTGCTACTTCAAAAATATTGTGCTCTTTACTTTGAGTTAATGCTAGCAAAAAAGTTTATTTTCTTTGCCAGACATTTCCAAATATCATTAAAGATGTATGATGCCCTGCAGATTGCCAGACAGCCGTTTTTTTTGCACACCACCCGTTGCCTTGCTAATTTAAATCTTTCACGGGTAAGTCTTTGTCAGTCGAACTATTTTAATAATTGTATGAATGCGCATTTTATATCTTTGGTAGTATAAATAGCCATTTTACTGGTGGGAGTGATTATATAAAATAACAAATGAAAAATTACTTCAAAGCCATACCAAATGCTTATAAATAATACTGATTTATAACTACTGCTGTCAATACAAGATGTGAAATTACGAGAAAGTATGTTTTGTACAAAAAAAAACACGTTATTCGATCATAATGTGGAATAAATGTTAATAACCTAAGCCACTGAAAGCAACATTATCTGCAGCAAAACAAAACACAAATATAAAACAAATTATACATCAACCGACCAGAACACGTAATAGACGATACAATAAACTGGTAAACAGGAAGGATTGAGTTGTCACCAAGTTCAAAGTGAGCATCGTGAGCAGTTTTTGAATGATTCCATATTGCTGCCAGAAGTAGAAGGCAAACAAAAGAGCAGAACATATAGCTATTGAAAATTAACCATGTTTTTCGGAGTATACTTTGTGCATAATTTGAGTACATAACGCATGCAGTCATTGTATCCTCAACATTGTTGTCATTCCCGGTGAGTGTAGTGTACATATACATATATACAAATGAACATATAGATATAGTTGGATAGATAAATTAATTTTACATACATGTATATACATTGTACACACTTATATCAAAAGTAACATTCATATGTCTAACTGTGAACAGATACAGTCAAAAACTTATAATTAGAAATAAATTCAATAAAATGTATATCGATTCCCAAAGAAGACAAACAATGAACGTGTGTGGTACTAGTCGTATAAAAATGCACAAAAAAAAACGTTTGAAAAAGACAGACTAGTTATAATATGATTGACAGTGCAGAAAATATAAGTTATTTGTGGAACTATAGGGGTAATTAAGTCAGAGATGTATTTCTTTGCTGATCAGTATATCGATAATTATGTTAATCTTATTGTACGTATATGTGTGTGTAAATCTCCCTCTTTCTATATAACACAGCAAATGTAGACAAGACCAATGCAATATTTATCTCCTTATTCATGAAATAACAACACAAGACGAAAATTGTTAATTAACCTAGCTACACTCAGTGAAAATCACTAATTCCTGTCTGTAGATCACGACAGACCTACTAACACCCTTACACCAAGTTAACTGGGCATATCAGTGACCTTTGGGTGACAAAAAGGAGATCAGTTCGCCTAGGACTTCACAGGAAGGCCAAGGTCGGATATAGATTCTCCAAGTGATAAAATTAAGCCTCCATACACCTTCATAGGTGGCAAGAATTACACTCTTTTTCCCAAACAATTCCTTCCATCCTAAAATCCAAAGTCACATCTCTTATGCTTTAATGTTTCTTTGTATATATTTAAATATTTTATGCATTAGCTTCGTTATATTTCCTTTCTTTTTTCAAATATATCACTTAGTGTTTATGGAATGCTGTTGTGAGGGGGAGGTAACTGTGTTCAGTACCTCAATGTAAGACCTGTTTACATCATGACAAAGTGGCATATCCTAGACTTAACTTAATAAATATGGGAACACAATGGGGACCATAATGTACTGTTTTGCTCTTTCTGTAGTTGTCAAGGTTTCCACTCTTATTTGTATGACAATTATTAATATTTCAGTCCAGATACACAGAACCAATTGCATAATTTGTCAGTATTAACTCTTAAATGTAATTTAACTCTACGGGAGCAGATAGACTTCAAAGGAATCATACATAAAAATAATGTTATGAATATTGAATGTCACCAGTGAAACGGTCTTGAAAACAGTGATGCATATGAAGCATTGATTGTTATATTATGGTGAGAAGAATGAAAGTTTTAGCACACCGACATAGTTTCAACTTTCATGACCCCACCGTGAAGTTGACGTAAGAGATTCATATCTCACACTTGGGTGATAATATGAAATGTTCAATTATATATATATATATATATATATATATATATATATATATATATATATATATATATATATATATATATATATATATATATATATATATATATATATATATATATATATATATTGAAATTTCTAAGTACAGTTAACCTTGGGGGGAAGTAGCTTAAACTTAGGTGGCAGTTTCATGCATGGACCATACACATACAATTTCTGCTCTGAAATTCTTATGTTAAAACTACATTAATATCTTCTGTTTCTTTTCTTTTTGTAGGCCTCAGTTTGCATGGTAAAAGATGAGGATTAATCGGTTAATCATACTGAAAGAAAAAATAGCTTTAATCTCATCCAAATACTTGTTCTGATCTAAGTGCACAAGAAAGTGACTTTGACGGACAGATTTAGTTTCTGCGAGAGATGTTTTATGGTACATGCTTATTAAAACCCAAGTAGTTGAAATGCTTCTTACTTTGAACTTAATTTTCCAATATAAATATTTGTTCTATAACTTTTCTTATTATTTACTATGATTTTTGCAAACTCCATAAATCATTAAAGTCAATTGTAAGTGAATTGGTGTCTGAGAAGAAATTTTTCTGTTAAATTGCATTGGGTAATTCTATATGTATGAATAATTACAATGGCGTTGTATCACTAAATTTATTTGATACGTCAATTTGTACGTTTACCAGGGTCCTACATATCAGTATATCAATATTTTAGCATGGTCCGATGTTAATTGATTAAACTTTGATCTCTCCAGATTAGCTAGACTGTTGTTGTGATTACCACACACACACACACACACACACACACACACACACACACACAAACACATACCATTGTTGCCGCTATTAGCATCTCTAGGATAATAATGAAATGTTAGAAACTGTTTGCTTTATATCAAATTAAAATTACTTGCAAAGCACAGTATTTACTTGAATGTCTGATTTCTTTAAGTTAGCTAGTAGAATTTATACAAACGTTTCACTTCTGCCACATAGCATTTCTGTCCTTCACTCCTAACATTTGTAACTTCCAAATCTCTTCTTGACATTCATGGAACACTGTAAAGGAATTTTGATTCTGCCCTGATTCTTTGGTGGTAAACAAAGACCAAAAACATATGAGACTGCTAAAGATTTAAATCTTTCAAGAAATGCAGTCAGTCATAAGTCAATGTAAACATTGCAATGTTTTTTATTGCAAAGTAGTCACTTTTCTAAAAGCGTAATGCCATTTTTAGTTTTGCATACAGAAAGTTTTCATTTATACCATTTTATTAGATAATGTCTAAATACGCGGTGTGTACACAACTTTTGCATAAACCATTTTCAGCTAGTTTGGGCTAGTTTTGGAAATTTCATACTACACGTTCGATAGACGGAGACACATCATGAGCAGTCGTTGCAACATCGCTATGCCTCATCTACATCCACTCACCAGATAGACCAACACATTTACCTTTAGAAACTACTCTAATCTTTCACGGGATAGACCAACTTATTTTCCTTTAGAAACTAGTTTAATATTTTAACTGATAGTCCAACACATTTTCCTTTAGAAACTACTCTAATCTTTTACCAGATAGACATACTCTAATCTTTCAACCGATAGACCAACACATTTACCTTTAGAAACTACTCTAATCTTTCACGGGATAGACCAACACATTTTCCTTTAGAAACTAGTTTAATATTTCAACTGATAGACCAACACATTTTCCTTTAGAAACTACTCTAATCTTTCACTGGATAGATCAACAGATTTTCCTTTAGAAACTACTCTAATCTTTTACCAGATAGACCAACACATTTTCCTTTATAAACTACTCTAATCTTTCAACTGATAGACCAACACATTTTTCTTTTAGAAACTAGTCTAATCTTTCAACCGGATAGACCAACACATTTTTCTTTTAGAAACTACTCTAATCTTTCACCAGATAGACCAACACATTTTCCTTTAGAAACTACTGTAATCTTTCACCGGATAGACCAACACATTTTCCTTTATAAACTACTCTAATCTTTCACCGGATAGACCAACACATTTTCCTTTAGAAACTACTCTAATCTTTCAACTGATAGACCAACACATTTTCCTTTAGAAACTACTGTAATCTTTCACCGGATAGACCAACACAATTTCCTTTAGAAACTACTGTAATCTTTCACCAGATAGACCAACACATTTTCCTTTAGAAACTACTGTAATCTTTCACCGGATAGACCAACACATTTTCCTTTAGAAACTACTCTAATCTTTCACCGGAGAGACCAACACATTTTCCTTTAGAAACTACTCTAATCATTCAACTGCAGAAATCACGGAACCAAGAAACATCAAAATCTGTCCGGAAAAGCTTTGCAAAACCTTTAATCTTTCAACTCGTCAGTATCTCAGATTTTACATACACGTGATGTGCTCGTATAATCTGCAAGACATATTTTGTACTGTTTGCTGCCTAGTCACATTGACATTAAGGATAATAGAAAGGTAGGTAGGTTAAGTAGGGAAAGCTACCCTGCAGTTGCCTGTTTCCGAATCGAATTACACAGCGGTGGTTGAAATTTCAATGTCATAAATAGAGAATTCCCGATTTACGTATTGATTCAAAGAGTTTATGTTGATTGTTCCATTTCATATGTTCAGTATTTCGATTTCATCTTTAGAATTACACAGGGCTGGTTGAAAATTCGATGTAAAATGTCGAGTTTTTCGGTTGTATCTTCTCCATTGCACGGCGGTTGTTGAAAATATAATGTCATATGTCAAGAGTTTAAATTTATCATGTTGAATCACATTGTGCTGAAAGTTCCATTTCTTATGTTTGAGTTTTTAGGATGTATCTGTTGAATTAAACAGCTGTGATTGGACATTTTATTTCGCTTGTCAGAATTGTTACTTTTTTATCGTGAAATGATGTATTGGTGTTGTCAGTAACATTACACAAGGTCCACTTCAACAATTAAAAAGAATATAGAGTATTAAGATACATCATTCATATATTCAATTATGAGGTACCATTACATTTCATGCTTATACAGTTTGAAAGATACCATTCGCAGGTCGAGAAAAACTATGAATTCCTTCACTAGAGGTCGTTCTCATGGATAGACCGCGTGATTTTTAAACGAGGCTGCATCTCATTACTGTGAAATTCAACAGATAAAATCTAAATATTTCCGAAATGAAATGAAACTTTCGTCACAAACAGTTGCACACAACGTGTGAATTATGGATTTTCGACATATGATATTGAAATTTAAATCACCGTTGTGTAATTCAAAATATACACTGTAAAACGTCGACATAGAAAATAGAACTTTAAACCACCACTAAATAATTCAGCACATAAAATTTAAAATCTCGATCTAGAAAATGAAACTTTATCGACATACAATTTGATCCAACACGTATTATTGGCTTTCTCGACATACGACATCGAAATTTCAGCTGCAACTTTCTCATTGGACCAGCTTTTGTCCACTACGGCGCCTAATAGTTAACTGCATAAAGACACAGTACGATGACGTAACAACCTCTTTGACTTGTTATTGGAATGCGGTTTGGATTTTTGAAAATATGACCATATATTTTACGTACTATACATATGATAGCTTTGTCTTTCATTATTTATGATTTTTACACAATTATTGAATTTTTACGCATTTTCTATTGTTGTACATGATGTTTACATTTATTTAAAAGGGTTTGTCTTGCTAAATTTGTGTGCAATCGATATTTACATTTTTGTATCCAATTAGACACCATTGAGCTTAGTTAACGTAATTCATTCATATATGCAAATATGTTTCCTAGGAGAGAAGAAAAGCAATGTATAATCAAACAGTAAGCTTATAAGAAGGGTCTCCATGGATTGGATGGTATTCATGCAGATTTACGTCTAACGGTTATTACTGTAATATTAATCCCTGGAAATTTGCAAACAAGAGGTACATAGTTTCGGAACGAAAAGAAGTAAATGAAAGGAGACATGATAATTGTATAAATACAGTGGTTATTGCTTTGGTTTATTACTGATTTTATATAGTACTTAAGCAACATATACATTTACTTGATAGTATTCCATGAGGCATTTCAAAATTAATTGTTGATAAATAAAGAACGGCATATGATCCTGCAGCATCTTAGTAAATAGTGATTTGATACCTTGATCTTGTGTAGAGGCAATATGATCACAGTTCACCCATCTCTGATTCACCCCCAATAAATATTAGAGACCTAATATCTTATGTGTTATGACTATAATTCCTCAGGGATTTGCACGAGGATTTTTTTTTTTTTTGGTTCTTATTTACATAAATGCTTACCGCTGCTCAGGCAACCATTCTTCATTGTGATGTAATGGTCATGTTTTAGTTCCTAATAAATTCTAATTCGAGTACTATCTTCCAGTTAGGACACGTTTCCATGCTTCGCAGCAAGAGTCTGTCTCACGTCAGTTCACCTTCCGCAATTCATTGCAATTCATTTACATCATATCCAACTCCAAAAGGAACATTTAGACCTTCAGGCCTGCGACAACGCCTCAATTAAAGTTGATGTGCCCGTACTCTCTTAAAAAATGTAACTTCTTATAACCGCTTCAGAGAAGCTGATTGAAGATTTACTAATGGATTTTTACTTGAACTACAATGCTACCGATTGTCAAAATATGGTTCCAGTTAAGCGAAACGAATGCAAGCGACCTCATTTTGCAAGTCCACTACTTTTCCATGACCAGTGATGTTTGAAGGGGGGACCATGGCCACAAGTCACACGTTACCAGTTTATCTCTGTACTAAATAAAATCTTTTTTAGCTGTCGTGGTTGAAACAAAAAACTTTAAGTCTAGCTATTTCCATATAATAGTGTTGTTTCCCCCATTTGGCGGCGTGAAGAGCTAATGAGATGCATTGTACTGCCAAGTGGCGAATTTCGCGACTCACGCCAACATGACAAAAGCCGAGTCCCTAGAAGGAACATTTTTACTACTTTTTCTTTTTGATCTGACTCGACAAATGGTTTCAGCCATATTTATCTCTCAAGGAATCTTCCTTATTTTAAATTTTCAAGTGCTAAAGAATTGAATTTCATTTAATGAATAATTAGAATTTAAATTTCACATTAATCCATCTCGTATCTAAAATTGCCAAAATCACAAAATTTTAGAGTCTATAAAGGTCCTTATTCAATAGATATTCATGCAATATGTGAACATCTGTGCCCAGTGTTCATGCTGCTTCATTTTATAAAGTGATTTCATTTAAATTTGCATGCCAATATTTCAATTGCTTTTAAATCTCCAATCCAAGACAGGAGTTTGCCAATAAATTTTTTTAAATGCATAAAGTTTATTCTTTTGTCATTAATTTGCTTTGACAACAAGAAGTCAACCAGAGTGAAACTTCTACGTTCTGTTCCACGTGTTATTTTTTCCGAGTGATACTTCTACGTTCTGTTCCACGTGTTATTTTTTCCGAGTGATACTTCTACGTTCTGGTCCACGTGTTATTTTTTCCGAGTGATACTTCTACGTTCTGGTCCATGTGTTATTTTTTCCGAGTGATACTTCTACGTTCTGGTCCACGTGTTATTTTTTCCGAGTGATACTTCTACGTTCTGGTCCACGTGTTATTTTTTCCGAGTGATACTTCTACGTTCTGGTCCATGTGTTGCCATTTCCATTATCTAAATCACATGATGCAGCCAAATGCACAACAGCAAACACTAGGAGGTATAGCAGGGAACATGAAATGGTGATGGATTCATTAAAATAAAGTGTTTGGTCCTACATGAATTAAATGTAACACTGATTTTCATACGAAAATGTGATCGTATGACCACAGTAACGTCAACCTCTCTGGTGAAGTAAGTGGTTAGATGGCCAGCCTCGGACGTAGGAGGCTGCAGAAAGTCGCGGATTCGAACACTGGCCGAGCTATACAAAAGACTTATGAAAACGGTACTTGCATCTGCGTCGCTAGTCTCTTAGCATTAAGAGGTTAGTGTTAGGATTGGACGGTCTGGTGTCAGGATAATGCGACTGGGTGGGACATAATGCTACGTATTTGGGACATGACACCCCAATGGTAGCCAACAATATACAGTGCCACAATGCAGACATCTCAGATATACGACTCAGATTGGTAAAGGTACAATAGAAGTCCATAAAGCACAAACACCACATAAAACAATTCCTCTGCGGATCCGTGATAAAAGTTTGTAAGAATCTGAAAACACGTCCATCCAAATTGTCAATACGTGCTCCAATCAAATCTGACTGTATACGAAATCCAAGATCGAACCCTAAACTAACAACATATACAAGATTTGGGGTCTGATTTACGTAATTAATTCTGGGAATAGAGCAACGATGTAACATTTGTGTGTAATTGTCACTGACTAATGTTATTTCGATATCCGAACTTATATATTTAAATAATAATCAAAAAAAGATATCACAGGCATGACCCTCTGGCATTCTACACCATAATAGTAACACAGTTAAAATAAAAATGCTCGCCTGAGATTCACATGCAACTTGATTAACCAAATTCATCTTTGAGGGCATAAATTTAATTTTTTTTTGCTTGTTATTTATTATAAGATTAAATGATCATTGTTTGGTAATTATCTATATGTAAATTTTACTTAATCAATCACAAAGTTAACAAAAATCCTTCGAACTTTATTTACTTTGTGAGTGATTAGGTAAAATTTACAAATCGATAAATACCCAAGCATAATCATTTAATTATAATTCCAATTTACTTCCTTTCTAACATCAGATCAGCATATATGGTCAACAAAACATTAACTTTTACGTAGATCGGAGTTTTTCTTGATCCTCTTATCTGAGATAGAACACAATGTAGATAGCCGCCCGATCCTCGCTAGTCAAGATTCGTCGATACATGGGATAAAATGCTATAGAGGGTTATGCCAGTAACATCTTATGATTATTTTTTAATATATAAAAAATGATTGTTGCGGTTAAACTAGGATATTTACTTCGAAAATTACGCTTGGATGTGGCTCGTCGTTTTACTTTCTATGTTAGTATAAGTATTTGAATATGAATCAAAGTAAAAATATTCACAGTTATGTTTTTCATGAGATCTTATAAAATAAACTTGCCTTTCGTTGTAATATTCTGGGAGTGTCAAAACTTTGCATGTCAATTTTCAATGTTAAACAACACAAACGAATGTGTATAATCCCTTTCCATTAGCTCTCTATGTTTTTATTTTAGGTCTTTTAAAGATTTTTACGTGTTCTAGAGTCTTTTATTTATTTCTGTCCATAGTAGTATATGGGAGTCATATAATACTGTCCATACCACAGGATGAGAGTTAATCTGACTAGATCCGCATCTAAATTAAACTCTATGCTACGGCCTTACGTAATCACAAATTGTATGTTGGTATCATATTTTCAACATATTAAATCTGTCCAGGCCACAGGATGAGAGTTAATCTGACTAGTTCTGCTTCTAAATTAAACTCTATGTCATGGCCTGACGTACTCAAAAAATTGTATGTTGGTATCACATTGTCAACATATATTATATCTGTCCAAAACATCAAGTACCTGGAATTTTCTAATTGTATGACGTAAGTAGCAAATAGGAATAAACGTTGTTTAATAAAACGAACAGAGACCTAATATAGGTAGCATTTCTGATTCAAAATTATGTGCACAGGGATACCTTCTATGTTGTGTTCACTCAGATTATTTGAGGAAACGATATGTCTGAAGTCAGCCTCAATGTTCTCGTATCGATCTTTAACTATTTTAACAACAGTAAATATATAACAACAATAATAATGCATACATCCTTATATGTATTAGGATACTATGGATTAGGTAGGGTCATAAGGGAGGTCAGCTGTGAAATTGTATGGCTTTTTTATATTCCTTTAGCATCATGTTATTTTTAGCCCAGTAATTCAATCGAAATTAAGTTGTCCATTTTTTACTTTTGCACATTACTGCGCTTGAACTGAGACATTATCCACTGAAGGCACTGAAGCATTGAAACATAATATCAACCATGTAGTTCAATTAATTTTTCAATAGCAGATGGTACTAAGTATTTGTACGGTATCCTGTTTGTGATTATAACCCTTGATGAAATGCATTGCAAAGATGGTATCCAGGTCTTTAACATAGCCATTGAAGTAGACGATTGTGCACACTGAATAGCAGTTAAACCGTCGGTATTAATCACATCAGCATGAGCTCCTGCTCGAAGCATAGCCTTTATGATGGTTCTCAGTGTATGGACATCAACACAAGAGTGATGAAGCTGACAAATTGTGTGCAGTGGAGTATTTCTTTTAGCGTCCAAACAGTTGACATCGGCTCCACACTGAATGAGTAGGGTACACAGTGAAGCGTTAGGAAATGTGATTTCTCCATCCGTACTAACGTCTGTGGTATCTGTGCTAGACACAGTCACATGCAATAGAGTTGAACCATCTTTCAACCTAGGATCCAAGTGGATGACCTGCTTTATAAGAGTGCGCAGAGATCTAGCATCCTTATCTTCTTTCGCAGACTGTAGATATATTCCAATGCAAAGAAGGCACGTTTTCATATTTCTTTCCACTACATTATTATCGTCTTTTCTTTCTTTGTTTTTCTTCAATTCATATACCACTAGTTGAAACAAATCAACAACTTCACTGAAGACCAATGAGAAACCAGTTTTGATCAAGTCTATCGTCATTTCGACTAGTAATTCTAGTATTTTGTACATAGATTTATTCCGTATTTGATTTGATGAAGCCACGTGTTTTAGGAAGGCAATAGATACATTGTACTTGTTATTATCTGCATAAGTAGCTGCCAAGTATTTAAGCTGGCGAATAAACTCTTTGTGAGTGGGTCCTAAAATCTTTTCACGTATTGCAAGTGTTTCCATGTGAAGAAATAATTCATTTGTTTTTATGGGATCTAGTTCTTCCGTTGTTTTGCATTCTAGATGGTTGTCATGGGCTGTTATAGGAACCAGATTTATTTTTGGTATTGTATCACTACTGTTGCTGTATCTTAGGTCCATTGCTTTTCTGTAATAATTTATCGCAGATTGTAAATCATTTTTATCAGGAATTGACAACCTTGAGCCAAGTAGTTCTAGCGCTTGAATACTTTCTTCTCTGGAATAAATACTTTCAGAAATTAAAAATTCAACTACATTACATTGAGCATTTTCGGCAGCTCTCATGATTGGTGTAAATGAAAGGTTATCTTTAACGTCTTTCGCCGTAGTTCCTGATGACAACAATACTTTCAAAACTTCCATATGGCCCCTTTCAGATGCATAGTGAAATGCTGTCCTTCCCAAGTTATCTTGCTTGTCTGTTTCAGCTCCATTTTCAAGTAAATATTTTACAGTTTCAACATGTCCGTTGTATGCAGCGGTCATTAGGCACGCATGTCCCCAGGAATTGCTTGAATTTACGTTGGCTCCTCGACCCACTAGGTACTTAACGATTTCCAAATTCCCATTGTAACATGCGACACGTAATGGAGTGGATCTTGTTTCTGTCGCACCTTCGATATCTGCACGATACTCAACTAAAAGTTTTACAATGGAAAAGTGATTTAAAGCAGCAGCACACCATAAGGGACGTGCATCTTTAATTTCCGTTTTCTCTATCCAAATACTCCCACCTTGCTCAAAATCGGTTTCGGGTATATTCAGAAGCAAGTAAACAATGTTTTCGTGTCCATGTATAATGGCTATCAAGAGGGGTGAGACACTTTGGCCGTTTTCTGCGGTTTGGTGGTTTATAATGTTGCATATTTCCTTGTTTGCAGACCAATTAGCGAGGATTGAAATAATTTGCCCTGTTCTTCCATCCTTTGCAGCCACATAAAATTTCTTTTTCAAGTCTTCTACATGAACTTTAAGAATATTCATAATGCTATTCCAATCGTCAAGTTTTCACCTGCAAATAAGGAATAAAAAGTACGTTTAACCGGCAAATTTTGAATTTAAGGACCAAAAGGAACAAATCGGAAAAAATATTTTGAAGGGTCAGGGTCTAGGGTCAGTTAAACGAGGCACAGAATATTACCCCTTTTGCAAAAAGCAAGTACCTGTCAGTCTCATGTAATGGTAGATAACGAGAGTGTTATGGAACTTTTAGACGGGTTCTCTGTTTCGAAAGGTTTTGATAATGGATTTGAATCACTAATCAAGGTGCACGCACGACGTTTTCAAAAATGGTGATAGAGCCAGAACTATCATGGAAGAAACAACTGTTGGTTGCTTTTCTCTACTGACTTTCTACACTTAGCGCACACTGTGATTACATATAAATGGATAGTATTTTTATAAATGTTTGGACCGACACTGGTCCAGCTATTAAAATATCTCAAACTGATACCTCTTCCCAAGATGAGAACAAAAATGTGGGCGTGTGTGGTTGTGTTTGTGTTGGTGTGATTTGGATTTTTAAGGTACCATTAACAATTGTCTAGTCATAACGCTACGATATCTGCAGTGCTGCAGTTTCTGGCAATGTCAAATACTGGGGAATCATGCCCCAGACATGTAGCATCGTGTCACACCGAGTCACATTATCTTGACACCAGGCCAACCAGTCCTAACACTGTCTTAATGCTGAGCGCCTAGCGAGGCAACTTCTAGCATCATTTTTATAAGTTACGGTAGCCATTTGCATATGGACTAGTGGGAATTTCCTACATAACTGTTCCGCACTGACAAATTTTAAGAACCCTTGATTGCCTGATGAGGGATCAGGAACAATACAATACATATATACAGACATGTGTACACAGAGACAGACAGACGGAGAGATAGATTTCATTCCTTTGTCGGGAGACTTACCACGTTACTAATGCAAAATCGAAAGCGCTTCTACAAGTTTACACCAGGTACAGACACTATCATGCGAATAAACAAGTTCTATTTTTAGAAACTTTATAAACACAAGCTTTATGCAATGTTCAAATCACAAGGGCTCGTATCGTTCCTTGCAACGTAACTAGCAATCATCAGCAGTATTATACAGTACATGTACGAGTTATAATTTTATTGTACGCAGCAATGCTAATTCATACTTCTTGTCGAGTGATAAATTCTCTTATATAATGTATAAACCAACGGGAAGCAATATATATTAATTCAGATATAGTGTCATAAAATGTCTAGTAGCAGTGCATGATAGGAGTGGGATCCCCCTGATCGACGTGGATAAATTACATGTGCTTAAATAAACGATATACATGAGCAATGCGACGGCAGATATTGAGTTGGCACTGTTAGCAGTGCGTGCGCGTGGAGTTCGACTTTTCTTCATTCATTTTAAAATCTTGTCTAGTCCAATCCAACAATTGTATCTTGACCATAACTGTATTGGGACACTTTTCTATACGTACTCTAGATACAACTGACTGACGATTTCTTTCTTCCTTTCATCTACTCATCCTTGCTCAATTAGATCATATTGGACTCTCGAAAAAGTATCCCAAATGTTGAATTCTGGTTTACTGAGAACAGTATTAGTATATACCTGCCTAAGATTAATGTACGAGTTATGATGTCAATTTACCTTTCTTGACGTGCACCCCATTTTTTCAGTAGTACACACTAAGAAGTTGATTTCCCCTTAAGAGACTATTTGCAAATATTATGGCCAAGTGGAATATAATGTATATACAAGTCTGAAACAAGAGATGGAAGCTATCGCATAAATACACATTTTTTATATTACCCCTGGCTCCAAAAGTCCAAACCTATATCGATATTTGCTCCTAATTATGACGTCACATAAATTATTATTATTATTATTATTATTATTATTATTATTATTATTATTATTATTATTATTGTCATCATCATCATCGTCATCATCATCATCATGATTAGTAGTAGTAGTAGTAGTAGTAGTAGTAGTAGTAGTAGTAGTAGTAGTAGTAGTATCATCATCATCATTTGGATACCTGTAGACAGAGTTAAATTTACAAATGTATATATTTTCATCTTGTCATAGATGTTGAATTCTTGATTATGGATTTAGTCAGTATACTTTTCGATGATGAGAAATATGATATATAAATAAATAAACTAAGTTTATATTTAGCACAAAATTACAGAACGGTATATATTTTTCTCCTACTGTTCATTTTGCTGTAAAAAAATGAGTTTGTTTCTGATTTACCAGATTTTATTTTCGCCAAAGGCACAATAATTAGAATATTATTAGAAAAGCCACAATTTTGAAAGAAATTCATTTTTATACAATAGACATAACGTATCTATTTAAAATCGAAGTTTTTCTGCAATAAATTAGGTTGTCCAAGTTAAGTTTCATTTGGTTTGTCATATGGCTGTAGTCTCTAATATATTTCTGTAAAATAATAAACTAAAATAGAGACAAACAGTAATACATGTAATTATATTGTTATAAAGGATATACAATTGATCAATTTAAAAGAAAATTATGCAGTTTTATATAATACATTGTTCTTAAGGCCATTAGGAAAAAAAGTATCGAATGTAAGAATCCAATAAGTCTCTTTTATGAGTCTATTTATATCTCCATGCACAATATATATATATATATATATATATATATATATATATATATATATATATATATATATATATATATATATATATATATATATATATATATATATATATATATATATATTAGCATGAAAGAAAACTCGAGTAGAAAGTGATTATTGGTGTTAAAATGTGTAGAAATATTAGAGGAAAAACTGATGATTTTAAAACTGTTATATATTTACAGTTATTATTAAGACGTAATTACATGTATACAAATATTCATTTATATGTACTTCTTATTATAATTTAAGAACGAATAAGGATTAAAGCCTTACTCTTAAAATATATATATATAATTGTTCATTTCACTTAATTATATAATAATATATTAATTATGATTATTATATACTAATTATATATTGTTGCGTACATTATATTCACATGTATATTGCAGCATTATTTTTTTTTTATTGTACAAATTTTAAACTTTTTTAGCCTATAAAGACGTCATCCGTTTATTTCAAAAAAATTTTGCCTGAAGAAGCATGCATTATATGCGAAGCTAGTTGCACTGAATTATCGGCGTTTGTGTTGGGTTATTTGGGGGGGAGGAGTATCTTAATTCTAGTATGTTTCTGAAAATAGACGAAAGTCAAGAGACATAACAATCTCAGTACACGATGTACTTACGAGATACCATCGTCTCCATCTTTGAATTTCGTCATTCATCACAGACTTCGAAGGATATCAAGGTGCAATAAAAAAAATATTGGTTGGCTATATGGTATTCGGTCATTCTCTAAAAGTACACGTTGAAAGGGTGGAAGCTACTTTCGCTCGCATAAAGGAGAAAGGTCTGACAATGAACAAACCCAACTACGATTTCAGTCATGATATGATTTAACGCATTTGACACATTTTCCGCAAAGATGGCATTTCCTTTAATCCCAATAGAGTAGAGTCAAATAAAGAACGGCATCTCACCAACAAATGTGTCAAAGGTACATACCACTTTTTGTAGCAAAAAATAAATATGAAATACTTTCTGAAGTCAACGCTCCAATGAAATCTGTCTGCTCAAAGTACTGACTGGATGAATGAATTAAATTTATAATTGATAAATAATTAATATGTCCTAAAAATTTCTGGGCCTGAGACTTAGGCCTGTTGTCTGTTATATATAAAAAAAAAATTGTTGTAAAAGGATACTGATTATACTAATTATAATAGGTTTATAACAGACGAGAATGTTTATTACTTAAGGTCTCCGGCCCATAATATAAAATATATCATAGTTTAATAAACAATGCCGCATAAATAGCATTGTAAAATATTACTTATCTAGGTGTTATATTGAGACCTTGTAACAATTAACTCATTTGTATACTTAAAAGAGAACTACATAAACTTTGAAATGCTTGTAATTAGGCTTATTTTCCGACTAGACATTGGCTTTAAACCTTAAACGGACTTAAATTGGAATAAGATAAACATAGAAAATAGTACCCATCTTTTACGCACATTTTCTTTAAGACATAGTTTGCAAACAGTCTTATCTCTTTCCATATTAACGTTGTCTTCCTCTTTCAGTCTTTCAATCATTTATCGAACATCCAAAAGATGAAAATGTTTTTTTATTTAGAAAGTGATAGACAGAGCTAATGTGTAATATTTCTCAGTTTGCACTAACGACTTCTACTGACCATTCTATGCATTTTGTAGAATCCTCGTTGTTTTTGACGAGATCTTGATGAGGAATCCAACAGTCGTTGTCTGAACAATGCTAGAAAAATGTTTCAGACACCCTTTTCTTGCGCCTGAATTACCAAAACTTTGAGAAAATAGCAAATTGTTAACATTACTGGCCCATGTGTTTTGCCTGCATTATCGAGATTCTTGAAACCAACTTAACTTTGGAAATTCTATGAACTTGTCTACATATGTATAATTTTAGTACAGCCTTTTAGACCTCAGAATATATAGGGTGTAAGCAAAGGTTATCGTCCACAATCATCGAGACTGATATAGTTATTCCTAGTATTTTGTACATTAAGATGTATTTTACAAAATGTTTGCTGAATTGCTTTCTATTTCCGGTGTATCTTCATACCCCCATTTTTTCTGAACCGTAACATCGGATTGGTTCCACTTTAGCATCAAATCATTTAAATATATTCTTTATATGTAATTTTCCAAATTTTGTTGAGGTCTAATGATTCTATATACTGCTTTTTGAGCTTGAGATGCCAGCAAGTTTTAGCCCTTGTCCAGTTCAACCTCGATATAAAAAGAAACCCCATATATTTATAAAATGGCACCGTTTTAATAGGTTTGCCCCAATGATACCAACATTCATAACGTCTCAGAAAGCCAACGTTTTGAAAGATAATTATTTGTATATTTGCGACATTAATTTCCATTGATGTTTGACTACAAAATTCCTACATGACATTAATTTGTTGTTATAGTAGCTGTACAAGTTTTGTACAATTAGTCACATCAATACATACAGTAAGATATCTTAGTCTGGCACATGCACTTTGATGAAAATACCCATATCAATAAAAGGAGTAGATTTTAGAACACATCCTTGTCTTGTTCCTAAAAAGACGTAAAATATATGATTGATCCATTTGATATTGGTAGACAGCTTTCAAACAAAAATACATGCTTTCTAAAACTTGTTGCTGTTTTTCTGGAGTTTTAGTCAATTTTTCAACATCTGATATGCAATACATAACGGTCAGAAAATTGTAGAGGAAGAACCACGACCCACTGAAAGCTACTGGCAAGCTTTCTCACATAAATACGTTGGCCTAACAGTGATTCCAACCTACGCTGAGTGAGGTGAGACGTGAGTGATCTGTGGAGTCCAGCGCCTTAGATACACTCGGCCACCCGAAGCCCTTTACAACTTATCAAATAGTTATATCAATTCCTATCTATACAACAGAAAAAGTTTTTTTGTGTTGTACACGATCAAAAGCTTTTGAAGAAAAAAAAACAGCCAAAAAGTTAAACATACCGCAAGTCATACATACATACATACATACATACATACATACATACATACATACATACATACATACATACATACATACATACATACATACATACATAATACATACATACATACATACATACATACATACATACATACATACATACATACATACATACATACATACATACATACATACATACATACATACATACATCGGAACAACTGTACATAAAACAAATATGTAATGTAGTGTATTCTAAAGCCACCCTGATAATCTTCTATTAAATTATTGGCTTCTATACAACTACACAACCGTTTGTTTTTGTTCAAACTAAATGTGAATTATAGCATATTGCATTTATTAGAGAAATTTCCCTGTAATTGCTAGAGTCGTTCATATTACCATTCTTAAATATCGAATATTTAATACTTTTGGACCACTCCTTTGAAAATGCCCCATCTCCATTCATAAAATCATATGAAAGAATATTTTAAAAAATGAAAACAATGCATGTCAAAGTCCACTGGTACCGAATGACCATCATATTATCGGGGATCTGATTTTAATTTTCAAATACAGAATGCTATAAATCATTTCTTTGATCTGTAATTGATATATTCAATTCACAATTTTCATTCATTCGTTCTGGAACATGCGATGATTCGTCTGTCATTATGCCAACGTTTGATATAAATGGGAAACAACTCTGTAGAGTCTACAATATAATCGATTATATTACAACTATTATAGTCAATGAATGATACACTCTACTTATCGTTGAAATGTCAACTCTAAAGTACAGGTATTAAAATGGTTGCACATTTAAACAAAAGCCAACACAAAAATTATTATATATTTCAGTCTTTTGTATTACGTGTCAGGAGAAACTTATCCCATTCATGCATGACATCTGCATTTAAAATAGTATCCTAAGTACCATAGGGTATAAATGCAAGGAATTCTTTTTACATCTAAAAGCTATTTATATGCACGACATTGGCAGTGTGCATGATGACACACCGTGTTCAATTGTGTAATTTTCTGGGTGTCTTTTTTTCTCTTATTATGCCTGGATCCAGCTTGTAAAATATGTTTTACTGAACATGTCGATCATTATTGTTAAACTATCCTTAGGGTCATTGTGGTTATGTTTTGTACTGCTGTATGTATGTATTGTACGTTTAGAATAAAATACAAAAATAGATTATTAATGCAACCGTATGTACTGCCTTGAAATGGGTGTAGGATATTTTGTAGTATCTACAATGACTACGAAACTCCTCAGTGGCTTATAAACTTAAAATGCAATTTCTTGAAAATAAAATGTTTGTCATCAAAGGATCTTTTGATAATCATGTACTCTGAGGTAGAAAATGTTGTTTTAAGAATTTTGTCCAGCATTATTAGCAGATTAAAATAATGCTTTATGAACAGTACAATCAAATCTCAGCAACGTAATTAGGCTTTGTCCTTGCAACGCCACATTTGATGTGAAATCGTTAATGCTTTAAAAAGAATGATTAGACAAATACTACTAAAACGTCATAAAGCGCATAGATGAGAGAGAAATTCAGTAGTTCTTGTGTCACTGACAACCACATGCAAATTTGTTCACATGGTTTCCAATTTTGCAAACAATTATTTACAGTACACTAACCAAAACTGTTTACCAATGTAAATGTTAAAGCATAATCTATACCATACTTTGGTTGGTATGTATTCTTTGAAACACTTCATCACATTGTGCCCATTGCCTACATTGCAAATTGGTTGGGTTTTCCTCCCAACGTCGGCAACTGGAACATACCATGTGCCCATTGCCTACATTGTAAATTGATTGGGTTTTCCTCCCAACGTCGGCAACTGGTACATACCGTGTGCCCATTGCCTACATTGTAAATTGATTGGGTTTTCCTCCCAACGTCGGCAACTGGTACACACCGTGTGCCCATTGCCTACATTGTAAATTGATTGGGTTTTCCTCCCAACGTCGGCAACTGGTACACACTGTGTGCCCATTGCCTACATTGTAAATTGATTGGGTTTTCCTCCCAACGTCTGCAACTGGTACAAACCGTGTGCCCATTGCCTACATTGTAAATTGATTGGGTTTTCCTCCCAACGTCTGCAACTGGTACATACCGTGTGCCCATTGCCTACATTGTAAATTGATTGGGTTTTCCTCCCAACGTCGGCAACTGGTACACACCGTGTGCCCATTGCCTATATTGTAAATTGATTGGGTTTTCCTCTCAACGTCAGCAACTGGTACACACCATGTGCCCATTGCCTACATTGTAAATTGATTGGATTTTCCTCCCAACGTCGACAACGGGTACACACATTGTGCCCATTGCCTACATTGTAAATTGATTGGGTTTTCCTCCCAACGTCGGCAACGGGTGCTCACAGTGTGACCATTGCCTACATTGTAAATTGATTAGGTTTTCCTCTCAACGTCGGCAACAGGTACACACAGAGTGCCCATTACCTACATTGTAAATTTTCCTCCCAACGTTGGCTATTTACAGAAGCTATTTATACATGAAATTAAGACTATCGGTAAAAGGTTATAATGATGGGGGTCCAAAATTCAAAGATTGCAAGACATCGACCATGAAAGTTGCGATGGAAGAGTAGAGGGAGTTTTACCCACACAAATTCCCAGATCCTATCTATCAAGGTTAGCGTCTTATCTTATGTATATAATACTTCCGGCTCAAATCCTATGTTTGGCGACTTGTAAATCCACGTGGAATTGCACAACCCTTTGAGTCTTCGACAAGTAACCATTTTGAATTTCGCGCTAGAAATGGCTATACCAAATTCAGGTAAGTGTCTAACTTGTATTCACTCGTGTTCCGGAAAGATTTGCATGCAGCACAATTGATTGCTATAATAAAGATGTGACATCAGACTCACATATGATCCATGAGTATCAACACAGGTTTGATTTATCTGTCAACTTTGATATTAGCCAGGTAGAAACTTGTTTTACATTTTTTTAAACTCAGTTATGGCAAATTAAGTAAAACTACAGAAATAAAATAAATATCATTTTTTGTACATTTTCTACAAATGTTTCGTGTGCAAGGAGAACAAAAAATATCTACTAAAGGAACCAATAAATATTTTATTTTGGAGGAGGAAGCTTAGGTTGATTGTCAAAACCAGAAATATTTTGTCTCTTTTACCTCAAGTTACTTAATTATATATAGCTAATAGAACTTGCTATAATGTTCTTGTTCCACGTATTAGAGCGATATTTTCTTAAGTTATCTGCGGATTGGAAATTTGTAATTTTGGTGCTAAAATATTCCAACCCCAACCCAACCCAACTCAACCCCACCCGCTCACACAAATCTTTAGAAAACTAAACATACAGTCCTGGTGTGTAATGCAAAAGGAGAAAACACGCTTGGCCACGTTTAATCTGCAGATTACTATTTTCTTTTACCAATTTTTCAACCTAAATCTAAAGTAACATACTTTGTTGTGTTGAAGTTTATTTCGTCTACCACTTGATTATTCTCTATATTTTTGAATGGAGTCGACAGTTATGACCCCTTCAAGATATTTCCGTTTATAATACCATTCTATTATGTTTACAGCATATGGGAGTTACTCTTTCCATCTGTCTGTATATCCATCTGTCTGTGGATGCACCTGTCAATGAACCCATATGTCTGTGGATCCATCTGTCTAAATTCACATTCATGATAAAACACTCTAAAGTTTCACTCATTGACATTGAACTTGCATTGTGTGTGAATGTGGGACGATTATGTTTGTGTACCATGCAACGAACAGACAGACAGAGATGTTACAACGTAATAAATCGGTAACACTTTGAGATGACCTTTTTGATCCCATTTACAACAAACTACTTGAAAGGAAAAAATCTTAGCAGCAAGTCTGATGGCAGAAAGTGGTCTTCGTATTAAACGATGACCAATAACATAAAATGTTCAAACGTGTATCTGATCCCCCATTTGACATAGATGCGTCAGTTCTCAGAAAAGAATCGGTACGTGATTATCAATATTATTCTTACGAATTACGACCGCCAAATCAACGTGGACGAATCGAATTACAAATTCAAGATACAAGTATGTGTTTCGTAACCGCTTAAGCATTTATTTAAGTAGAAAGCGTAATGTTAAAAACAGATAATACTGAATACCGGGCTGATGTCGGTGTTGGTGTTGTTAATAACGGCACCATGGCGTTGGTCCAGAGCGCCAAATATATGATCGAATTACGAAATATTGAATTAATTCAAAAAGATGTTGACGTTGCCACGACAATACTTGGCCTTGCAAGATATAGCGACGATTATTCAATATTAGCTGATCCATCAATCATGTTTACAAAGGATAATTCTGATCATCCTAAATACACCCAGCATGTAATAGGACGACTAATGAACTTTACTAGAAATATCAACGCGGATGTGCAAAGTATGATTATTCATGTCGATCTGGATTACAATTTAGGATTTATGATGCGTCGAGCAATGTTGCAGGGTGGATACAGAAGATTTTCTTGCGGATTTTTGGATTCTGCAGGAACGTTATAAAAGTTGTTTTCGGAGCCAAACACACAATTGTACTCTTACGAAAAGTCACAGATTATGTTGCAATATGGAAACCTGCTGGTGATGCAGGTGAAGTAATACTGACAAAGCTTTCCTTGTGAATGCCAGTAATGATGCCAGCGATACCTGAAGAACAGCGGCTACTTTCTTTTTTGGACAGCGGCGGAAAGTCGACGCTATCATGGGTAACAACAACCGCAGATGCTGTTGAAATTACAATTAATGGTTCATTCACATGGCAGATAGCATCATAAAAGGTTATCTTTGCGCCGCGACATATATTCGTTGCGCTTCAAAATACTGCGCGACCATTTATATCAGACGCGTAGTTCAATGATATTTGACAAACTGGGCGTCATTGAAGTGTCGCTGAGGATAAATGGACATCATGAACCATCGGATGATATTTTCATGAATTTCGAGATAAATCATTTAATGGACGTTATCAAAATATTGATACTGGTTTACAAATATCACAACAAGATTTTACAACGCGATACCCAATTTATTGCTTTTCTCTGGAGCCTTTGGATTTGTTTAGACAGTCCGTCGTTGAGATACATTTTTGAATTCATGTTAACAGAAATCTTGGAGATGTTCATAATTATTAAGCAATCTCCGTTATACTAAGCGATAAATCGATGTTGGTTAAAGGTGTTGGTTGTCGCATGAGAGTCGTTGATGCTCCAGTATAAAATATGTAAGTGTTGATTTAAAAGTCCGAAATATATCATAAATGTCATATCATCGCGTTAGTATCAGTCTGACTCCTAATTAAAAGACTCCAGTCAGCATCAGCGAAGTGATGCGGAACAAAAATAAAATTAAAACAAGAACAAATGAGCGGTGAAAATAAATTATCGTTGACCGAACGTCAGTGTCGATTAATGATAGGTTGTTAACATTCAGTGATACAACGCACGGCATTCTCAACATAAATAATTATAAAATTACCACGTAGGAGAACCGACGGATAATCTCGACGCTGCAATGAAGAAATATGTCGTTGATAAGGAAATTCCAGTGACAACTTCGTTAGCTACCATCAAGGATGGAATGACCACACTCAAAACTGATTTTACAAATCAAGTACAACTGTTCCTGAAATTCCACAGAAACGTAAAAAGAACCAACTAATAAAAGTTTAACGACAGCGTCTTACTGGTGGTGCATATAATTCGTATCTGAAACACCTCAGTTGTCTAAAACAACGACTTAATAACGTATAATGATATAAATCAGCGATAGAGATACGATCAATAAATAACTTGGCAGAATAAATTAAAAACCAGCATCGATAATTATACAGCAAAAATAAAGAAATATCGTAGACGTGCGGTTAGCGTTGATAATCTTTTATTCGGTTTCGGCGATTGTTGCTGAAACTGGCGTAGTATTATCAACGTTGACGATGACAGCACTTATCGTTATAACAATCACTGTTTCATCGTTAACTGCGATCACTAGAACATTAAATATGATTGCGAAGAAGATAAATACGTGCACGAATGAAAATGATAACAAATATACAATTCAAATACATTCTGCAAATACCACATGCTTTAATTTATCACCGATGGTTTCTTCGTTGCTCAACGATGGAATAATATCCGATGAAAAATTCAATTTTATGATAAAGATCTACACGAAAATATTTGATGCAAAAATTCCTGAACAGGATTCAAAACAATAATAGTATAACAATGACATCACAGGAATTATTACAACAGATCGTCACTAATACTGCTCTGTTAATAACCTCAATGATATCGGCGAGTTCAACTAATCCTGAATACAGTATTAATTTTCCAACTTAGTATTAGCATAATTAAGGGTGTATTATAGTTGGCCAAATATTAGGTCAAAATCGTTTGGTGGACTACAACCGAATAATTCATTAGTATTTGCAAATGAAAACAAAACCCATGGAACTCTTGACTGGCAAGTATTTAGTATTCCAACGGGCAGTTATCAAATAGAATAAATCAATGAAGAATTCTAGCGCACAATTAAATCCATCAGAGGAAAGAAATCAAAGATTGACATTACTGTTCACGAACCAACATTATCATCGGCTATTGAAATATATTCTCCGGATTACGCTGTGGACATATATCAGAGTTCAATCAGATCAGTATTAAGATGGTCAGAAATCCCATATGTGTATTTCGTACCACCAGAACCACGTCGATATGCATTTTTTTTTTGTTTTGTAAAAGCGGAACGATTAACAAAATTTTCGTGATTTATATGGGAGAAATTCAGTTTGTATTAAATGATTCATCACGATTTAATACTGACGGTGATGGAACAAAATATCCTTTAACTTGGATTGCATTAATGAAAAGTAAATAACCAATACACCCTCCATCCGGGGTCAAGCTTGAATTTTCTTTTGACGATGACAGATTTAAAAGTCTTTCTGAGGCTGTTACTCTTGAATATAATCGTAAAATTACTGATCTAGAAAATCTATTTTTGTCGCTGTCGTAATTTTACGACGACATAAAGCAACAAATCACTGAAATATTAATATACTTAAATAATATTAGATCCTATGTAAACGATACCAACAGAGCCATCGTTATAAATTTCATCGAAAAGTTAAAGACCCAAATGATGAACTTGTGATACATTTTTTTTTCTTGATCATTATCAAATAATCAGAACTCCAAACATTTGTAATGCTAGAACATAGCATGGACGAGTTTAAAAAAAGAGGCCGGGCGATGTTATCGATAATTACTTTTCCTTAGTTCTAGGATCATGGAGAAAAATAGCCTCACCAGCAAGTATTTTTCGATACAATAATAATCCACAAAACGAAGATCGTCATGTCTTACCGGGATTTGTTAAAAAGAACACAACAACAATCCCTGTCAATCAATGTGGTCACTGATAATAGTTATCAAGTTAACGCTGGAAAATCCAACCAGACCCAGTAGGGATACATTCTGTATTCATACGTCTCAAGTCCACCCAAGTTATTTGATTGTATCAGAACCAATCAATTTGTTTACCTAAAATATTATAACCCACTCTTATGTTGGATACATTTCAAACTTACTGACCAGTCTGGCCACTTGCACGATCTGAGGTCAGAGTCGTTAAATATAAACTTGTATGTGCGTTCATATGTCCTCGCAGTAACAGTTACGGAAAACATCAAGAACAACTTATTCTTACCTATAATTTAATTCTTGACGTGGGTCAGAAATTAATTATCCTGTCACAACGTTACAGGTGTCACTATTAGTATCATTTTCACTATAGTCACTTTCACTACTGGAGCTATTGATCATTGAGTCATGCTCTTAACTTATATTTATCCAGTCACTCTTCCGCCATCAGCATAATATCTCTCAACTGTTTTATACGAGCGTGTAAATTCTTTTCCTTTCGAATTCGTTAGATAATTTTGACCTAACCTTTTCGATTGAACGTGAAAGAGGAACAAATAATTTCACTGGCGTATCTGTGATTGCTGCCAGCGATTGTAACATCGCCTGATGGATTAAATTTATGAATTGTAATCGGAGTTCAACGTATATCTACTTACTTACTTCCGAAATTGTAATGATTAAGAATTACTCATTATTTGTGCAGGACTAAGCTGATCAGATATTTTATACCGCTGTGTTGTAATTGCTTAATAGCAGTAATAACTGATGTGATGTTTTCGTGACTCATTATTTTTATATTAAAAATTGTTTGTTTAATAAATATTTCTGAACGAAAAAATATTTCTGAATAAATGTTTATAAAAATAAAATATTTGAGAAAATCTGACTAAATTCAACGATGTTGTAGGGTATATTACCCGTCAACACTATATAATCTGACCAGCATCACAATGTTATTAGGTGTTTTAACCGTCAACGCTAGAAAATCTTACTGAATTCGCAACGTTGATGACTATTTATCTCGCTTCGTTGTGTATACTGAAACATGACTTTTTGTTCTAAATTTTTCGAAAATGCTGATTTAGTCATATTATTTGCAACACCTTGTACTGATTTCGAGCAAATAACAAAAATATTTACCAGCTGTTTTCATTGATTGGAAATTTATGTCTTCATCAGTTTCTGTATTTACGGATTTAACGGCTTTCTTTTCAAACATTTTACATCTCCCAGCTTTTCCATATGTATTATTCTAGCTCTGTGTAATAATTCGTAACTTTCCCAAAGAATTGTTGATTTTATTACTGTCAATATGATCAATTGCAAGTCCGATATTTCTCTTAATTATTGCATGGAGGAATTTGAGAGATTATCCAGAATTTAGCCTTCCACCATCTCGGCGAGAACAAGATTTGATCTTGACAAGCCACAGAAATGTAAATTTAATTTTTAGGAGCAAGACCTAGCTTTGATGACTGAGGATATAACAGATCGAATTCGTGAAGCTAAAAAATAATTTCGAAATGATGGTGCTACTCATACTTGGTCGACATTCAGATTTATAGTTACCGTCGACACCAAGATGAATGAAGAACGAGGAAGTATTATCAATTACCTTGATAATCAGCGATGTATTTCAGGATTCGGATTTGCCCAGATTTTGAATTGTACAAATTTCGGACTGCTCCAGATTTTGAGTTATAAAAATTTCGAAATTATCCAAAATTCGGATTTGCCCAGATTTTGAATTATAAAATTTCGAACTGCTCCAAATTTTGAGTTATACGAATTTCGGAATTATAAAAAATTCGGATTTGCAGATTTTGAATTATACAAATTTCGGACTGCTCTAGATTTTGAGTTAGACGAATTTCGGAATTATCCAAAATTCGGATTTGCCCAGATTTTGTAATTTTCTTTGAATTATACGAATTTCGGAATTATCCAAAATTCGGATTTGCCAAGATTTATATTTGAAAGTTTTATTGTAGAGAGTTAATAGAGATAGATTAGTACAAGCCTCTACCACTAAGATTATATTTTTGGTTTAAACATAATTAAATAAATAATAATCTCAATTTTATTAAAATCAATGTATAATACATTTATGATAAAATTGTTTCCTGAAGTATATATGAAAAATTGTGTGAGAAGCAAACAATCTTTTTCCTTATGTTGTATAGTAAATGTATGGACATGAAGTGAAATTGTTATTCTGTATGTCAATATAATTCTAATCTATGATTATGAGAAAAAGAAAATAAGAAAACACAATACAAAGTAAAACATAATTTATTCTGTATTTATTCACCTCATATATAACACACATTTCTTCATTCTTTTCTTTTTCTTCTGTCATTCAAGTCTTTTATTATCCAGAAATATTTAGTACCAACACCACAAGTAAACATCTACAATCATTTCACCTCAAGCCAGTATCAGGCAAACCCAGAAAATGTTATGACTGAAAGAACTCTTCACAGAGTCGTACACATTAGTCGTAACAATTGGTGTCAGAAGTGGGATTTCTGAAAAATAAGATTAAAAACAATTTTAATAAATAATAAAAGAAAATTAAATTAAATTTACACAAATTTGGATATTTATTTATTAACCTGGTATTGGTGTTGTAAGCACAATGGATGAAAGTCACAAAAGCAATTCCCTGGGGAATGTTTTTGAAGGTGTATCTCCAGCTAGTGAAATTGATAATGAAAATGACAATAGGAATAAAAATTGGGAAATTAATAGTTCCTTCAAGGAAAAGTTGGAAAGAAATTTGAGTTAGTTTGCACATGAGGTGAAAAATACAATTTTTTCTCTGAGTGAGACAATGAGTACACAATTTGAAAATGTTTCTCACAAACTGCATGAAATGCAAGCAAGGAATGAAAAAGTAGAAATTAATGCATCTATTAAAGATAACTCAAAAGAAAACAGAGTTGCAAAAGAATTAGAAAGCAAAGTGGTAAACCATAATGTGCATTCATTACATACATTGTCCCAGAATGGTGGAAAAAACACAACACCTAAAATAAAACCTCAGCTATTTGGATGGAAATATAGACATTGATGAAAATATCACACTCAATTTAACATTGTGGCAGAAATCAATGGTTGGAACAATCATGAAAAAGCATTGTACCTAGCTAGCAGTTTGTCTGGATAGCTCGTTCATTGCTCAGCGAATTGGAAAATGATCAGAGAACAAATTATAAGATCTGGTGGTTTTAACCGTCCGCAAAATAATATCAAACCTAAATGGGGAGATAACTCCATACAAAATTCAAATTATTGATCAAATTATGACAATTCAAGAAGATTTCAGGGTAGCTGGAGAAAAAACAAAACTCAAGGTCAAAGGTAAAATCAGAAAAATTGGAATGGGGCGATAGTCAGGACCGAAACTCGTCCTCCTCTCATAACAGGTGCCCAATAATTAAGCTTAACAGACAGTAAACCCTAATGAAATAAAATTTCTTTGTGACACAGGGGCAAATGTGTCTATTTTAAGAAAGAGTGTTGTAAACCAATGGTCAAATCCACCAAAAATCAATTCTGTAAATCTTAGATTGCTGACAGTAACTGGAGAGACTGTACCATTTTTTGGTAAAGCAAATGTGGATATAAAACTTAGGAATAAAGTATTATACTGAGATGCTTATTGCTGAAATTCAAGAAGAATGGATCCTGGGAATGGACTTTATGAGGACAAACAAATGTGACTTGATGATAAGCAAGGGATGTTTAAATGTAAATGGAGAAAAAGTTACATGTTTCTTTAACAATGTAAAGGGACCAGTTTGTTGCCAGGTAGCAGTTACTGAAACTGTTAAGGTTCCTCCACATTCTGAAATTATAGTAAACAGTAAACCATTAGGAATTATGGGAGAAGGCTCCTATGGATTGATTGAACCAGCAGCGAAATTTACTGAAAAGACAGGATTATTAGTAGCTAAGGTACTAGTAGATCCTAGTAGAAATATATTAACAATTAGAATAGCAAATTTTGGAACTGAACCATGCAAAATATTTAAAAATACAGTAGTAGCTGAACATCACACTGCATCAATAACGGATTGTACAACTTTTGAATCAAATAATGTCTCAGAAACAGATGGTAAAATGAATGAAATGGTGCCCAAACACCTAACATATATGTTTAAAAGATCCTCAACAAATTTAAGTGAAGAACAAATAAATGAATTAAAACTATTTCTGATTAAATATCAGGACATTTTCTCCAAAAATTCTAATGACATGGGCCACACTACATTAACTCAACATACAACTAACACAAAAGATACTCAACCAATTCGACTGTATCCATACAGAATTCCACTAGCAAAACGAACAATTGCCAAAGAAGAAATTAAGAAAATGGCAGAAGTTCTTGGAATGCTCCTGTAGTATTGGTAAATAAGCCAGATGGATCTTTTAGATTTTATTGTGATTTTAGACGCTTGAATGATGTGATAGTAAAGGATTCACAACCTTTACCTAGCATTGATGATAGTCTTGATGCACTTTCTGGTTCAAAATGGTGGTCTTGCCTTGACATGAAATCAGGTTATTGGCAATGTGAAATTAAGGAAGAAGACAGACCAAAAACTGCTTTCTCAATACCTGGTGGTGAACAGTGGATGTGGAAAAGAATGGCATTAGGTCTTTGTAATGCACCTGCCACATTCACCAGATTGACACAAGTTGTATTTTCTGGTCTAATATGGAAAATTTTGATCCTATATTTAGATCATCTGATTTGGTATTCAAAAACATTTGAGGGTCAACTTGAAAATCTTAAAATTATCTTTGAGAGGTTGTGACAAGCCAATTTGAAACTTAATCCCAAGAAGTGTTGTCTTTTTCAGAAGCAAGTTTCTTTCTTAAGTCACTTGATAACTGAATCAGGTGTTGGAACCTTGCCTGAAAAGATAAAAAGCAATAATGAATGGCCTGTGCCAAGAAATCCCAAACAAACCAAAAGCTTTGTTTCCCTGTGTTCATATTTTTGCAGACATTGCTAAACCTCTCCATCAAATTGCAGAGAAGAATGCAAAGTTCAAATGGACTGCAGAATGTCAAAGGTCATTTGATACTTTGAAACAAGCTTTAACCAAAGCTCCAATACTGGCATTCCCCACTGAAAATGATCCATTCATCCTTGATTGTGATGCTTCAAATATTGGACAAGGTGCTGTCCTATCACAAGTCCAGGATGGACGGGAAAAGGTTATCAATTACTTTAGCAAATGCTTTTCAAAATCTGAGAGACAATATTGTGTAACTCGTAGAGAGTTACTGGCCATTGTAAATGCCATTAAACATTTTCACAATTATCTGTATGGTCGCAAGTTCACAGTGAGAACTGACCATGGTAGTTTGAGATGGCTTTTGAACCTTAAACTCGTGGAAGGACAATTGGCCAGATGGTTAACATTTCTGTGAGCATATGACTATGAAATTGAGTATAGGCATGGAAAGATTCATAAGAATGCTGATGCATTGTCAAGAAGGCCATGTCATGACATCCTCTATAAATATTGTGATAGATTGGAAAAACGTTGCAATGAAACGGTGAAAACCGACAAGAACAACAATGAGATCTATAAAGTTGAAAGTAGACCTATTCTATCCTGTAGCGTAGATGGAAATAAAACAGTTCACAATGTTGACAGTGTCACATGTAGTAATGAATTACAATGTGGTATTGATGTGGTTGGTCAAAGTGTCATAAATGAGAAGTGTACAAATAACTTACTCTATAGTATGATACTGTGCATGTTCCTAATTTTCCATGTAGCCTCAGATACAATGACAGCAACTGTTGTCCTCTTCTTTTGTTTCATTTCAATTTTGGTAGAATACCTATGCAAAAGAAAAGAATGTAAAAAGAATGATTCTAAAAATATGATCATTCAAGTACCTCAGAAAAAGAATAGTACAGACAAGTCAAAATATAGCATTGATAAATTGAGTGAAGGTGGAAACATATACTGTAATATATCTAAAGAGATTAGTACTGAATTAGAGCAGACTTATAACAGAAATATACAGACTTAAATGTGCAGCTGATATGTCAAATGCTAAACCAGAAAATAGTGATTTAAAAGGAAGTTTGAAGTCTCAAGTAAATGATGCTGAAAATTCTAAAAGAAATAATCACACAGAAATTGACCTAGAGAAGGCATTCATAAAAAATTTGGATCTCAATGTTCTAGCAAAGTTACAATTACAAGATCCAATTTTAAAAATTGTACATGAGTGGTTAAAAAGCAAGAGTAAACCTGATTGGGCTGATGTTGCTAAATATGGCCTAGAGATTAAGTACTTTTGGTACAGATGAGAATTTCTGTGTCTTAAGAAAAATGTTTTACATAGAAAATGGGAAAGTCATGATGGAAAAGAAATCACATTTCAAATTATAATACCAAACAGTTTGAAAACATTCATTTTGACCCAAATGCATAATAGTGTTAGCAGTGCACATCTTGGTATAACCAAAACCCTACATAAAATAAGGCAAAGATTTTTCTGGTATGCCGTAAGAAGTGATGTAGAGAATTGGTGCAAGAATTGTACAATTTGTGGTTCCAGAAAAATGCCTCAATAGAAAGCAAAGGCTCCCCTTAAACAATACCATGTCGGATTACCAATGGAAAGAATAGCAATTGATTTTATGGGACCTTTACCAAAATCAAAACAGGGTAAAAAGTATCTAATGGTAATTGCAGATTATTTTACAAAATGGACTGAAGCCATTCCATTACCAACTACTGAAGCAGAGACTGTGACAAAAGAATTAATTGAAAATGTCATATCCAGATTTGGGGTACCATTACTCATACATACAGATCAGAGATCTAATTTTGAAAGCATTTTGTTTCAAGCAATGTATCAGATTCTGGGTATTAAGAAAACCCAAACAACTACTGCAAGACCCCAATCAGATGGCATGATTGAAAGAGCAAATCGTACTATACTGAATATGCTTTCAGCTTTTGTGTTGGATCATCAGAGAGATTGGGATGAATAGGTACCTTTGGTAATGATAGCTTACAGGTCTTCAATTCATGAAAGTACTGGGGCCAGCCCAGCTTTAATGACATTTGGAAGGGAGATAACTCTACCATAGACCTAATCTTTGGTGACCCTGAGAAACAGCCATCTGAAAATCAGAAATATAAAACTGATTATGCCAATGAACTAAAAGAGAGACTGAATGAAATATATGAATTCTCCAGAATAAAAATGCAACTTTCTGGTGAAAATATGAAAAAGAATTATGATCTGAGAGTCAATCTCCATAACTACACTGTAGGTGATAAAGTATGGTATTTTGACCCCAAAAGGATAAGAGGCTTGAATTCAAAATTACAAAGACCCTGGCAAGGTCCATTTAAAATAACTTCCAAACTTAATGATGTGTTATACAGAATACAAGAGAGTCCAAGACATAAGCCAAAAGTTGTACATCATGAAAAACTAAAATCATATCATGGAAAATTTACTTCTCCTTGTTAACCAATAATAAGAAAGTGTTTTCAGATGTACAAGTTTTCAGATTTTACAAACACAGTTAATTTTGCTTCTATTAATATTATAAAGTTATCTATTTGGTTGCCGAGTGAAATCTACTGAAACAGAATTGTTTGGAACTGAATAAATGAAAATTTAAAACGAGGCCAAAATGCAGAGAAAGAGCTAAATGAGTTTATCAATACAGTAGTTAATAAAAAATTAAGAAATGTGACTGATATCCCTAAGGTGGTTTCCAGTCCTTCAATGAGAAAACGAAACTCCTCCGCAACACCCAGCAAGAGACAATGTGTATTACAAACAACATACACCACCACCAAGGTCCAATCCTATGAAACTTCCAACCTGGAAAAATACAGAAGTCGAACCAAATCACCTGTTTTTTCAACTCCAATTAGTTCCAGGTCCAATTCTAGTTCCTCTTCAAGAAGTCCCAGTTCAAGCCCTAACCACTACAGTTCCTCTTCAGAGAAACCCAAAAAGAGATTACCAGGAAGAGTTATTACTCACCAACCCCATCAATACTCAAAGAACTTCTTGGAGTTGAGGATACAGAGATTTGATTGGGAATGGAGGATGGTGAGTTTGTCCTAGAGGAAGAAATAACAAGTGCAGAAAAAGAAAATAAAAGAAAGAATGAAATGTTTGATAATAATGAGAAAGAAATTCATGGAAAAGAGAAAAAGGGAAGTAGAAAAGAAAGAGAAAAGGTAATAATTAATGAGAACGGTGACAATTGCATCAATGTTTGTAAAGATAAGATTACAAATGAAGCTGAAAAGAAGAAAGTTAGAGATGAGGGATTGGAAGTAAATAGGGATCTAAATAAGAAGACAGTACAGTATTGAAACAACCAATGAATCAAAAGGAAGTGAATAGTAATGATGGAAAAAGTGTAGGTAACGAGAAACAAAGTAGATTAAAGGAACTACAACAAATGCAAAATAGTAAGATTATGCTAAATGGGGGGGTGTAAAATGGAAACCAGTAGAATTAATTTGTGTAAAGACCCTGAGTCACTCTTTGCAAAGGCAATAGAATCTAGTGTACACTGTTGTTTAAATAACAATGTTATTTTCTTTGATAGAGACCCAACTCATATGAGATTTATTTTAAACTACCTTCGGTACAATGGCTCTATGCCAGAAGCCTTCATTCCTAGAGACAGGCGAAACTTAACAGAAATTTTACATGAGGCTGAATATTACAATTTGAAAGGCCTGTCCTCATTACTCTGGGAAAGGCTCAATTTCTTACTCGAGTGGGGAAAAGTTTAAAAGCAATTTCTGAGGAACCTATAATGAATGGAAATTTGAAATAAATATAATGTAAATTGAGATTTGGATAGACTATTGAGTTGAAAAAGTGTTTCAAACTTGTGAATGATTGGATTGCTTATGAGAAACTGTAAATCAATAATGCAAAACACAGGACCCAAATATTACAAGGACCACTGGACCCAAATATTACAAGGACCACTGGACCCAAATATCCCATGGACCACTGGACAAAAATATCCCATGGACTATTGGACCCAAAATGTCACATGGACTACTGGACCTAAAGATGTCTGCTGAGTATCATACCAAAAATGTAGAAAATTAAATACACTATCTTGATGTAAATAATTTATAATAGAATTTTACTATTAATTCTATTAATTATACTTACCTATACTTACAATGAACAAGAATATTACTTAGTTGACTTCCAGCAGAAACTGGGTTACTTCATGATTTTTCTTCATATAATCCTAATGGTTATATATTTATTTCATCTGAAATAAAATACAAGTATGAAGTAAATATTTTATATTCAACAAATATGTATTGTAATATGAAGTACAAAATTAACTATTAAAAGGATACAATTTTTATTGCTAATACACATGAATATATTTTTCTCAAAATTAACATTTTTATATATAAGATGAATTTAACAATATGTATTAATTTGATGATGGATTACAATGTCAATATAATTTTGTGTTAAAGAGTTTTCATGGTAATAATACAAATGAAATTCTGAATTCATTTCCTCCTTGTCCTTCTAGCTATAAGTTATTATTATTATAGAATAGTGAATAAATGTGATGGTAATGTTTTCTGAGGAAAAACCGGATGGGTTTGAATCCCACTGGGGCTGACCTTTGTTAATCATGGTGAAACCACTCTAGTAGTGGTCCCCAACCCCCGGGCCAGGGACTGGTACCAGTACGTGGATCAAATGATACCGGGCCGCCCAAGGAACATTAAATTATTTCCATTTTATTTAATGTGGTGTATTTCTCTCGGATTTGCGTGACTTTCCATGGATGAGAGGTTAACCTGGAGCTGCGAGATGTCACCTAAAGCCACACCAATACTGTGCATGCATAAAATATCTTCATATCTGGGCAGTTTTAGGTCACGTCTGGAGCTGAGTGGCTGCAAGCGGCAGTGGCATTGTTTGTAGATTTGATGGAGAGGTGTGTATTGCTCTTCTCTCTGTTCACCAGTACTTGTTTAACAGTGCTTGGTGTATGTGTATATTGTGTTTGCTCAAATTTAACCCTCAAATTAGCAAAAATGATTATGAAACAGACATCGTTTGAAAGTTTCCTTGGGAAAAAGAAAAGGTCCAGTGAAGAGACAGAAGAAAAGTCTTCAACATCAAAGAAACATAAAACTTTTAGCAGACAATAGCATGTGTCCTACTTGAAATATGGATTTATTGGGACAGGTGATTACCACATACCAACCATGCTCTGCATAATTTGAGGCGACCAGATCTCTAATGAAGCAATGAAACCTTCAAAGCTTCTTTGCACCTTGAACACCCAGCACCCTGAATTAAAAGACAAGCCCTTGGAGTATGCCTTTTATTATACACAGAAAAAAGATGGTTATCCAGAGGAAAATTGTTAAGCAGAGTATTTGAATTATGATAGCCATTACAAAGATTTCTCTCAGAAAAGAAGTCACCACTGGCAGCACATTTCAGTGACAAGGTATGGGTCGCAAAACTGGCTTATCTGTGTGATATATTCAGCCTGTTCAATGAACTCAATCTGTCCCTGCAGGAGAAAATGATAACTGTTTCCAGTTGGCAGACAAAGTAGCTGCATTTAAAGACAAACTGGAGTTGCAAGGTGAACAGACGCATTTTGGACATGTTTCAGACATTAGTGGAGATTTTAGGCGAGACTGAGCCTGAGCATTCATTCTCCCAGTTGGTGCATGATCACCTGTCTTTGCATTTAAAAGAGTTTGAGCGCTACTTCCCAACCACAAAAGACCCACTAACCGGTAAGGAATGGATCTGAGACCCATTTGTCAACAAACCAGGCGAATCTAGCATGTCTATGCAAGAAGAAGATGAACTGCTAGAGATTGCAAATGACGGCGGCCTTAAAACTATGTTCGAAACAACAACTCTGCCGGTGTTCTGGATTTAAGTCATGGCGGAATACCCTGAGATTACCATCACAGAACTTAAGTCTCTATTATCTTTTCCGACATCTTATCTGTGTGAAGAGGGTTTCTGCAGTGACAGCAATCAAAACAAAATAACCGAATAAACTGGACATAAGCATCACACATCGAGTGTCATTGTCTAGTATTACCCCCAGATGGAAACGTCTCGATGCAAATAAACATATTCAGAGTGTCATTGTCTAGTATTACCCCCAGATGGAAACGTCTCGATGCAAATAAACATATTCACGGTTCTCATTAATTTAGCATTCTAGTGAGTTAAAATGTTAAATCACTATATATTCATTTTTTGGTGTAACTGTATTTTTAAGGCATGTTTAAATACAATTAAATTAAAATTATTAAATCAACACAATCTAAAATATAAACAATAAAAAAAAAACCTCAGCGGGCCGCGAAAAAATTATCAAACGTTGAGCGGTCCTCCGCGATAAAAAGGTTGGGGACTACAGCACTACAGCACATTGGAAAAGTATACATTAATAGAAAGTGCTGTATTATTTTCATAATTGTAAAAGGAAGAATTTTCAGATGAAGCTCTAGTTATGTACGGTTGGTTGTTTTGGGGGGGGGAATAATAACAATATCATTTTTTTTCAATTTGTATGTTAATTGTAAACACATGTATGACAATGTAAACAAAATTGCGAGACTGCAGCTGTACGGGGAAATTAAAGTAATTTTCTTTGAAATATAATATCCATTTCTCACCAATTGGGGACCAATTCATAATGGTTGGGGGTAATGCTATGCCAGTCTCGCAATTTTATTTTATCTGTATGTTTAATACAATTATTTAAGATGTTGCGTACATGTACCTTGTTTCCATTGATCAAGTTGCTTTGAGACGGTTCCCCGTTGAAAGCACATGGGGGCTTTGAATGAGACCGACCGACATTCATTTCATCCACTGTGATGATTATTTTAACTTGTCACTATGTTTCGAGTAACAGCTATATACTTATGTATTACTAGATTATGATATTTTATGTTGTCTTACTTGTTTACTGTGTATTTTAATTAAATATTGCCTTTCAGAACGTGCTCCGTTAGTTTTGTAATGGCGCCATTGTTCCCAGCATTCTATATTTGTTTAGCGCGAGGTTGTAGCGTTCCCGTTTCTAACCCAAATCGGGGAACCTCGCGTGTCCCGGCTGTTGATGTTGATGTAAACATCCCAGGTTCTCCAAGGGTTCGGAGAGTATAAATGCTGCCCCGTCTTTGCAGACGACAGACAGACAACATTAAAGTCTGCATCGTTTGTCTCCTTTCTGACCATTATTTTAAAAAAAAAAATCTGTCATGACGAATCTAATTCAGGTAAAGGTTATCTCTAACAAGTTATGTTATTATAATATCCAAAATTCGGATTTGCCCAGATTTTGAATTATACAAATTTCGGACTGCTCCTTTTTTTGAGTTATACGAATTTCGGAATTATCCAAAATTCGGATTTGCACAGATTTTGAATTGTATAACTTTCAGACAGCACCAGATTTTAAGTTAGACGAATTTCGGAATTATCCAAAATTCGGATTTGGCCAGATTTTGAAATATACAAAATTCGGACTGCTCCAGATTTTAAGTAATATGAATTTCGGAATTATCCAAAATTCGGATTTGCCAAGATTTATATTTGAGAGTTTTATTGTATAGGGAGTTAATAGAGATAGATTAGTACAAGCCTCTACCACTAAGATTATATTTTTGCTGTAAACATAAATAAATAAACAATAATCTCAATTTTATTAAAATCACTGTATAATACATTTATGATAAAATTGTTTCCTGATGTATACATGAACAATTGTGTAATAAGCAAACAATCTTATTTTCTTATGTCGTATAGTAAATGTATGGACATGAAGTGAAATTGTTTTTCTGTATATCAATATAATTCTAATCTATGATTATTAGAAAAAGTAAATAAGAGAACACAATAAAAAGTAAATCATAATCTATTCTGTATTTATTCACCTTATATATAACACACATTTCTTCATTCTTTTCTTATTCTTCTCTGTCATTCAAGTCTTTTATTATCCAGAAATATTCAATACCAACACCACAAATAAACATCTACATTCATTTCACCTCAAGCCAGTATCAGGCGAACCCAGAAAATGTTATGACTGAAAGAACTCTTCACAGAGTCGTACACATTAGTGGTAACAATATATATATGGTGCATTGGTAGCACGTCTGACTCTCGTACTCGAGACATTGAGTTCGAAACCCATGACTGACACATGTTGGTAGTTTGGTCAAGGATGCTATTTTATGTAATTATTATTTACTTAATATTTGGGGTCACAAGCAACCCCTTGGGATTTCATGTACCCTTCAGCATTTTGAACAACATGGTGAGTGCAATTTTGCATTTACCCCGAAGTTTGATTTTGGGGAGGGGTTACATGAAATTACAATGCCTAGACAGCCTTCAAATTTCTAATATTTTCTTTAGCACATTAGGAATTCACTGGGGGATGTTTCTATCTATGCACTAGCTTCAGTAAAGTAAACAGTATGATGATGTAAACTCGGAACCACTGAAGGATACCCACATAGGGGAATTCAGAAAGAACCACAGCCGGACCAAAAATATCTAAATAACTTGCCTGTGGACCATAAGACGGATCTTAACCGATGAAAGAGTGCCTTGTGGGCTTAATGACTCAATAAGCTTCTCTTATGATCTTATTGGTAACGGCTTTACCAGCAGAAAGGACCAGTGAAATGGTAGACTGAGCATCGTCGCTGCTGCTTATGTCTGCATTTATAAAATCGACAGCAGCAGGGAGGGTGACCGCATGTATGTGATATTTTTGCGTTCCATTTTTCCAAATTGAAGGATCTATTGTTCGTACCTGTTTTGTTTCAAACATAATTTTTTAGCCCTTGTAGGAACACTTCTTGAAGGCTCTACGAAAAGTGGTCTGTTCACCCTCCCTGCTGCTTCATATATAGTAGTCAATCTCTATATTTAGATGCGAAAACCCTACGTATGTTGAACTTTGACCGTCATTAAAAGCGATTTTCAGCCTTATTAGACTGAACATGAGACTAATGAAAAAAAATTACATTTTTAAAATTAAACAGAAAATGAAAGCAGAGTTTTTGCAGTAGATCCCCTATAAGGTCACTACTGTTTAAACATCTTTTAAGTCCAATCTAACAAGCGAATTGAAGCACGTACTGAAGTTGTATCTATGGGCGTTTTAGGAAACTATGGCTGCATGTTCACAACTTTACATCAAGGTCTCCACCAGAGGTTCCGTCTGTTAAGTCTCGCTCGAGAAGATGCACTTATCCATTGTTATATATTTGTATCACCGGAGAGATCTCGAATTTGTTATTATCCCTAAGAAAATGTGATTTATTTGTTTATTTATTAGAGAAATTAGAAAGAATAAAATCTGTACATCAAGAAGCTGATGCAGTACTTAGGAATAGTGTGATGCTTGTAAAATATTTCCATGACTTCATGCCCAATCGTACCATGAGGAATATTTTAAAATCAGATGTACAAATGCGATACTTTTTCCCTGACACGTAATAAAAAAAAGACTGAAAATACTCAACGCTTTTGTATTATTGTCTTTCGTTGAAATGAAACTTTATAACTTTGTACATGTAATTGACTTCATTGTAATTTGTATTCATTGTTTTCAGTTCGACTATAATATTTGTCAGAACCTAGTTAATATCCATTGACGAAGTATAAGGTTCTCGACCCTAATTCTTCCAGAACCGGATGTCGATATCCTTGTTTGTCTCGTCCCCCCCCCCCCGTCTACTTGACTCCTGGACCAGGATTTTACGTTACCGAACCGCTCACCACTAAAAACAAAACCATTACAAGCAGCAGCTTTCAGGTAACAAAATTAGCTGATATTCCTGCACTTAACACTTTCTTTCTCATATTTACATTTTTTGTTTTGCAAATATGTCAATTCTAGCCTGCCACAGTTCAATATTCATCGTTTTGAGAGATATCGCTGTCACGTCTCTATCTCAACATATATAATTCTTATTAAGTGCTATTGGTAATACGAATTGGCTTAATGGGTGAGAGTGTGCGGTATCGTTAACTGTCACGTACAGAGTTTAAAGTTATAGATTATTACTTTAAAAACAAATTATTTAATTGTTCTGGTAGCATCTGTTGCACGGAAAATGTATTTAAGTTACAATAGGCAATTTAATGTTGTAATGTACGTGCATTTGATCACGGCATTGGGACAGTATTAAGCTGTTGCATTGTAATTATCTGTTGCATGAGGACATAAAGATGCAACAATCGTCACGTTTTACATGTACGTTGGACGGACCACGTGGTTAACGTACGTTGCAAACATCATAATGCCATATTGGTCTTCTTCCAATCAACCCAGTCCTTTGATTGACAATCATATCACACGCATATATGTAATTCGATGGCTATCGCATATTAAATTGAAGGTATTCGTTGTGGTTCGTACTGACGTAACACAGAGAATTACAAAACATTCCTGAAATACATACTATACAATGACTTAATTACTTGTTTGCATTTCCTTCTTTTCATCAAGTCTGTCGCTGCGTGCGCCTCTCTAAGAGTAATTAGCCAAACTTTATACCTTTGGGCATCATCAATCTTTCGTCCTTAATGCCAGTTGAAAACTAATGAAAAGCAGTTGCCCTTAGCTTCATAATCTAAATAAACCTTATATGCATGAATAATTGGGGAATATAACGAAACTGATTGCAAGTATAAGAACTATTTTAGCTGTGGCATGTGTTTCCGTTAGTATGTGAAAAGGCAATTTTCGCTAAACAAGAGTGTGATTTAAATTAAGAAGAGACACATTTCAACAAAACTACAAACTGGTCATGTAAGATATATAAGCAGCTGCATTTTACAAGATGCTACATTGTTCAGTTGTGTTGGATGTCGCGATTGTCACTAATCGTGAATGCTAAACGGATCATAGCGCATCATGCTTAATGATGATCAATATGATATAATATATATATATATATATATATATATATATATATATATATATATATATATATATATATATATATATATATATATATCTGCTCCTCTAAATTAGTTATTTACATATTAATGTTGATTTACTGACGTTTTTCTGTATTTGTGATAACTAGATTTATTATGTTGTTTTGTGTATGACATTGAACACTGAATAAATTTGTGTCAATGTACATTATAGCCATTTGCAAAGACATGAAATGCTTTAAATAACAACATACAAGCAAGCAGAAAAATGTGGCTGGTTGCATACATCAGGAGCAAATACTTGCCCAAAGTCTAAAATTTCATACAATTTTCTTCAAACCCATTATTAGGATACCAAGAAAATGGTTAGAGATTTAACTCGAGATTCATTAATTATTAAAGTATATAATACAAATTACCAATTGTGGTACAGTAGACAGAAAGAAATATGAGCGGAGAATATGAATATTCCATACTCTTCATTTTGGGAACCATCAGAATGTTTGGGACTATAATTATGGCATTATTATTATCACCATAATACATTGAAAATTGTGATCTTGTTTTCATCATAAAATGCTGCCTTCGTACCTTTTTTAGGTAGTAATTTCAAGGTTGTTACGGTGTGCGCGGATGTGTGTGCGTGCGTTCGTTCGTGTGTGTTTTTTATATTTCTAAAATACCTATATAAAAAATTAGTCATAAATTACAATGACTGCAGTGCAACAGTTCAGAGTGATGTATAGCCTAGCACTGGGGCATTATGCTGCATACATGTATCATCATGTCCCACACGGTTACATTATCTTTCACTTTGTTCGCTGGCACAGATACTGCATTATTTGGCTTGTCTTAATGGTACTACTGCTAAAAAAAGTTTTCCCACGCAAAAAAGATAAATGCATAATTTCAGCCAAATGGAATATTTTTAAATCAGTCATTTCATATTGAGTGTTCTAGCTAAAGATGAAATGACATGAAACATTGGCACGATTTTGCAGGTGTTACACCTTGCCCAAGAAAGCACATCATGCAAAAAAGTATAAACATACATTGCCAATATATAACTAAAAAAATATTATTACTACCATGTTTATCTGTAAGGTTTCTGAATTCTTTTAATTGATCTTTTCAAGATTGTGCGCAAGCAATCTTATAGAATACTTTCATTGATTAATTCATGCTATCCACCCTGACCCTGCTATTTGTTTTATTGAAATTAATATAGCATATTGTTTTTCGTCGTTTCTCATGTGTGTTGACATTTTCTTGCAACACCGGTTCAATTTCATATACCCTGATTTATGCATAAATAGCAATTAAACACCATCAATGAAGCTATCTTTCAAATAAAGCATCTCTGGCACAAGAAGATCATAACGACAGGATTGCGCAAACTCTCACCGCAAACCCCCACCCCACCATGCCCCTGCCTCATTAATAATGGCTGAAAATTAGAATTATGCATAGCGACGCTAAAACACAACATTCAGTACTTCTTTAATAGATATAGCTGTGATTCAAACAGCCTAAAAAATATCGGTAACACAGCTGAAAAAAAAACAATTGTAATGCTACATTTTAATTGCCAACTCATTTTGTATTACCTCCACTGTCTTGAATTTCTCAATATGCAGCGGTCTTTATTGGTGTGTGTGTGTGTGTGTGTGTGTGTGTGTGTGTGTGTGTGTGTGTGTGTGTGTGTGTGTAAGTGAGTGAGAGAGAGAGAGAGAGATTTAACGTAGTTTTAACAACTTTTCAGTCATATCGCTACGATCAGTGTGACGTTTTATAGTAATGTCTAGCACTGGGGAATCATGCCGAAGATGTCTGCCATGATGTCCCACCCTGTCACAATATCCTCACACCAGACCGACCAGTGTGAATACTAACCTCGTAATGTTGAGCCCCAAGCGAGGCAGCTGTTAGTACCTTTTTAAAGTCTTTGGTATGACCAGCCCGTGGCAATTATAGGACTCATGGTACTAATTCCGTTCCCATAGTAAACATAGGTAAACACCATATTAAAATTCCAATGTCATTAAATATCTGAGTACTCGTGATCAAACTTATATTAATCAATATAAATAAAATATGGATGACATTTTCTGATCCACGGCATTTTCTGGACCAACGTGTGTTTGAAAGTCAGTCATGTGCTTTCATTTCTGCACCAAATAGTCAGGTACTAATTTCAGTAATGAGTGTTCTAAACTCAAGGTTGTTAAAGGACTGAAAATCCATCAATAAAACAATATCTCTAATTTTTCAGTTACAGCTAGGATAAGCTGTCAAAATAATTTGTTCACAATAACTTAGATTAACAACCCAATCCTGGCCACCCAAACCCATATCTACTCTATTTTATGTTCACACATTTCCACTACAGTTCCCATTTTCCCATACAATAGTATTGTGTGTCTTAAACGATGTGTGCCTGGTCTTTGGTGCAAAGCATCATGGGATGACATTGTAGCATTCTAATCAGGTCTTGTGAGTGAATCCTAGATTCGTAACCTAGGCTGATTCGTAACCTGCCCTAATCCATCTGGATCAGTCATGTATGGTGCAAATCTCAAGCAAACAATTTGAACTAATGTAACTAGAAATACTTATGTTAATAGCAGCAATAGCTTTTACTCATCGTTATTTTCTTTTGTGTCGAGAAACATCGTCCATTCAATGTTAATACATTCTCTCATAATCGTAGAAATTGAAATCTTTTCCAAAGAGGCTATGTTAATGGTTGTGGCTTTCATAAAGTTACCAGAGAAAATAACTGGTTGGGAATTTAAAACACATTTGATTTTCCATTCAACAATGCTTCATCTAGTGGTACATTAATCCATCTTCTCTTCAGTTTTTATGCCGGTAACCAATGCCTTTCGTCAGCATTGGCTCTGGATATGTCTCTCGTCAGCATTGGCTCTGGATATGTCTCCCTTGGGTTACCACGTTGCATCACATCCTTTAGGGTTTACGGTACACTCTTCTTCCTTTCAAAATACGGGTAAGTCTTGTTTTCAACGCAACATATGCCCAGTCGCAAATAATACTAATTCGTAATTCACCTTATTAAATAATTAAGTAAACATTTTGTTCTGTGTATTGCCTATTTCGCCATTCTATTTCAATACGGTACGTGACTCGTAGCTTTGTTATTGTCTGAATGCATTGATACTAGATATCAATAAAGGTTAACAACTGAACATCTTATTAACAAAAGAGTGAGAAGACATAAAAAAAAATTCTCACGGTGAATTATTGTTTGTCTTTGTGCAAATACACTGGTGCGTATGAATCGCTCAACACACAACAAATAATCCAAAATTGTTGTTATTAATCTTTTTCAGATAGCTTTTACTTAAAAAAAAACAATTGCCTGCCTTGTGCATATGAAGCACGCACTAAATATAAACAGGTGAAGTCTAGTTTGCACAAATAATACCATTTTACTATTGTTATTGTTCTTCTTCAGCTAACATTATTTTTGGGAACAAGGTCGGGACAGCATGTAGGAAAGAGTGACTACAATAAGGGCCCTCGGGATACCTACAAAGTCTGCCTTACATGTTCAAAGAGCACACACAAGAACTACTGTTGTACCTTATGCACAAAACGGTAAGCAGATTCCTGACATAGGTATAGAGGACGCAAGAAACATCAATCTCCCTTATCGTCTGAATTTTTACTGGTTTCTCTTACAGAGCCTCAAGAAAGAATACATTGTAAGAGGACCACTTCTTTAACGTGGAAGAACACTCTGAGGCCCCAAAAGTATAGGGATCAGTCTATTTGGATACGAGTAAAATCCTTCCTGTAAACATGAATGAACGTTCGAAGAGTAGCTTGTCTCCCTCGAAAAGGAGAAGTCGAAGATTCCTCGCGTTCACAGTAGCGTAATGCTGCCTTCAGCAGGGTATGAAGAGCATCGCTCGTCTCCCGAGAGGGCTGAACTTTACGGCACTGAACGCTTCCGAGGTAGCCAACCGCGCACGTCCGCTTGGAAGGAGCAGAAGCACACCTTGATAAGTGATGAAGCCGAACTAGGGGATGACAAATATATGTCGTCAGACCGACGCTGACTAGTCACCGGTCCATGTCTGTTATCCTGTCACCAGTCATTTCGATAAAGTGATCGATCAATTTATAGTGGCCAGTTACCGGTCACTATTCACAGGTCTTCTTGTACTCGTCACCGACGTTATACAGGTCTTTACTCAGAGGCTTCATGGCACATGAATATGGATCGAACCGAGAGTACCTCGACTGTGCCATCATATCCTTACTGGATTATGAGCCTGTTAAGTGTGTCCAGAAATGGGAAGAGGATCGGATCGTATTACCCACTTTTCTATTAGGGCAATGAATCCGCTGATATATTTAGTCCTCCAATTCCGAGTACTTCATTCCTTATGCCGCTAGAGCAGAAGTGATACCATTGCTCCTGTCTCGCCCTGACATTCTACCCAAAGTGGCACCCAACTGGAAGACTTAGGAATAACATTGTTGATGAAAAAGAAGTGGTCTTCTTTATCCTGAAACTTTTAGAATACATGGAACCCCTATTCACAATGACGAAGAAGAAAGTTAAATATCACAGTGTTCCTATGATACTTCTTTGAGGAACACAGTGAAGCACTGCCAGCCTCTTGCTCGTGTTGCTCTAGACCATGATGTGTTATGTATTATCTCCTACGCCAACGTGTTCGTGGTAGGAAAAGCTCAAATGAAGCCTCTTATCAGGCCTACCAGCTCCTCTCAGTTGAATTAAATGGAAGAGATCTGATCTTTTGATACGGTGGTAAATAATGATTGTTTCGTGGTACCCGTAGACTGGTGCCTGAAACTATTTGGTGCACACCCAAAATGAACCATTACATTTTGGAACCGATCACCTGGACTCAACTATGGAGAGATATCCTGTTTCTTTCACAATCCTCAGTGATTGGGAAAATACCACATATGTTCTCCACACACCAAGCCTTTGCTCGACGGCATAAAGGGTGATCTGTTTCGCCTACCTTGAGACCTAAGGCCTTTGTCTAGAGTTACTGGGTAAACTCCTCACACTGACCACTTGAACCTCCCCAGCTAGATGTAGGTGCATTCCATGTGGGCATTAAAACTGGAGCCTGCTCATGCGTTATGATTAAAACGATTTAAGCTATTGAGCAGGAAATGCTAATCGGCATTCAATTTTTTCCACAAGTGCCTTATAGGCAGAACATTTACACAGCCTCCTTTACATTTCACTGGACGCCTTGAAGATCTTCCTTAACCATAATAAAGACTTTATAGTGGCTATTTCATCGGAAGCTGAGAGCCTCTTCCTAGGACTCATCTCCACCATGGCTTCTCGAAAATGTGACGGATCATCACCATAGTTCTTTTACATTAGCTCCTGACCCATTGCAATCGGACAGAATACGTACTAATCCGAATCGCCCCCAGTAGCCACCTACTAAATTCTTGTTAAAGATACAGCCTCAATCCAATGCACAGTCTCCAATGAGATCTCCTCTTCGTCTACCAGGTCATCGCATGACATTCGCCGAATGAAGGAAAAAGACTTACCCTATAGACTCAGATCCGATCCTGCCGAGTATTTCTTTTCCACACGTCTCCATAGGTGCTCGTCTAGGCATCTTTTCGGAGACTTCGTCAAGCATCAAGGACAATGAGTTAGTAGTTTCTCTAGTAAACGACAGTTACCGACTTCATTCTCAGCAGCAACCTCTCTATGAAGGACCCTCTATTCTTTTACTAATACCATTTGGTAAAATATGGGGAACATGTGCACACATTTTGCAGAAAGTTTCAGACGATAGGGTCCTGAACGAGATATCTGCCGCATTCTACTCGCGAATCTTCCTATTTGTCAATAAAAACTGGAAATTTCGTATCATAATCGATCTCTTTCCACTAAACCGGTTTCCTCTGGATAACATTTCAAGATGCAGACCACATTTTCAATCTGGATCACAATGCGTGTATCAGATTTGGTAGTTTCCATCCATAATAATGTAAATACCTCGGGTTGTCTTCTGCCAGGAGATTTTCAATGGATTATGTCGCTCTGAGTCTTCCTTTTCCAGAGGATTCAACAGAATTTTGGTGGTGCATATCTCTAGTTACTATGGACCCCGATTTGGTAAACAGTGAGTGACTGATTCACAACGTTCATATTCAATACCTCCACCAGGATCAGTTCTGCTTTTGGTCTACAGTAACAGGGTTGGGTTTTTTATTCAACCTCGATACGTCGGAATTCATTCCAGTTCAGGCTTTCGTTTAGGTGGGAATGAATTTCTTCACAAACCAGAACCTAGTCCGGGTACCACTGGATCGCATGACTGAATTGTGGCACTTCTAAAGGCGCTACTCTGCTAGCTTTATCTATCCCTGTTGGGAACCTTGAATACTACTAAGGTTCGGGTTCCCTTAGGACGTTATCATATACACTCTCTACAGTGTTTCCTTCTTATAAAGTGGAAACTACACGGAGGTTAACTATCAACTCTGATTCTTCAAGGACCAAACTTTAATCACCATTTGTGCTAGTGGGCAAATCGGAACTGACTGGGTTTCCCATGTTTGCAACCGACCCCTTCTCCTGTCCTTTCACCAGCTAGACAGAATCTGGTTTGGAGTGCTCATTTAGAGCCAGAGGGAGTCATTATTCGGGGCTTTTGGACTCGGGCCAATTCGTCTTTCAACGTGAAAAGCTTAGAAATTAAAGCCGTATTTCTAAAACTTTCAAACCTGCATCGACAAATGTGTTAATGTGTTATGGACTCATCGAGCAGAATGTCCGTCCTAGTGTATCTCCGACGTAAAGGGGGCACACGTGTTCCTTCTCTTAACGTGCGGGTATGGAACCTCTTCCGCTGGATAATCTCGGAGAAAATCGCCATATTCCAGCAAAGAAGAACCTTTAATCGAACAGATTTCGTGGTCAGACAAAATAATCATCTCAGAATGGACTCTTCAATGAGACTTTCTTTCAGGACCTCACATTCTCTTTGTTGGCTGCCAGATTACTCAGATAGATTCAGACATTTTCTCTTAATACTAGCAGTCTCTCATTAAGTAATAAATATGATTATGTTAAATTCCTTTGACAAAAGGTATTTTAGACAAAATTCACTTACCTTCTGTAGCTCCATCACCTATAGAGATTCCAAATCTCAGTTGAATCTGTGCTGCAGATGATTAAGATGGACTTTTACACCAAAGTATGGTACTGCGTTGTATCAATATTCCGGGGGAGGGAAAAATAGGATTGCAAATATCATTTCCTTCGTTTTAAGGGCTCCGTTGATATTTAGTCCTCCACTATTCACGGTGGATTGTCACCACTATTAAAAAAAATTCTCTTTTATGAAAGTAAAACCCCTCGATCTTTTAGCCGTCGCTGACCCATGTGCCATTCTTGCTCATTATTTCTTGGAGGATGTCATTAAGGCAGCAATTTAGCTTTCTGCCTCTGCTCGTAAGCACAAATCACACGCGGAATAAATTATGGAACATAGAGAGACTAACATTCTTTAAGGTGTATCTCTTACATAATGGTGAGTATTTACATTTTTCTTTTTCCTTTTTATTTTATTATTGTTTTATCAGTTGAACACATCAGCCTACCCACTAACTGACAGATTCAACTGTGAAATAGGAATAGATAAGTCATTTCTACTATTAAAATTAAGTTCTTTTTGTTGGGTAAGGGGTAAACCTATTTAAATTATACATTACCTACCCGTCGCTAATGCCAAATACCCTCCCCCACCGTGGTTAGATGTCCTGGCTTAATCGGCTTAATCTGCGTCTATGAAAAAGATCACTATTGCTACAATTGCGCCTGTGAGATACACGAGTAGACTGTGTCTATTCTTCACTCACACTCTATTGACGATATTTTTCGAGACGAAAATCTAATTGCTCCCCAATATCAATGGATAAATATTGACAAATTTAAAATTATGTTTACCTAACTTTCATTTTAACAAAGATTATTGCACATTATTTGGGTGGGATTTTTTTTTTGAAACCATGATTATAATAATACCATATGAAGACCAAAAACGTGTTTTTATCCGGTGGTGTATAAGATCTCTACACCATTGGCTGAATAAAATGTAAAAGCAGATCAAAGTCGACAATGATTGATCTTTCACACATAATAATTCCAGGATGCATTCACGTTGCTACCTTAGTGGAAATTTGGGAATGCTTGATTTTTTTAGCAAAGATTTTTTTCAGACTATTCAAAATAAAGCCCCACAGAGCAATCACCATCTTGCATGCTTGCACTATGCATGGGAAAAACTAATTTCATGTGAGATACCCTTCTTTCACCGGCTATTTTGCAGATTGTTTTTGAAATATATTTAGAGTTACATTTCGTGAATTATTTGAATTTTAATCCTATGGCGCTTTGTATTGGAAAATATTATGAAATACAGCAATCGACAATTTCATAGAAACAAAAAGGACACTGCAATTGGGTTATAATCATCGGTATTTTAAGTGAAGAATTGATTAGATAAAATGGTGTATTGCCATACAGCTCTCAGGATAACGTCGCCGATTATATAACATTGAAAAAGTCACGGTTGCAGTTAAACTGGATTCATTTTGCTTTATCACCGCTACGTGGTTTAAATTTAAAGTTTAGTTCCTTACTAGTGACAACCGATTAATATGCGATTTCCGGTAATTAAATTTTATATTTATGTGTTTAACTGCACTATCTAGATACATGTATCTTAGTATTCGTTTTAGGATCCATTGTATGAAGTTTTATGCAGAGTTTGAAAGTTACCGAATTTCCAGAATTACGACTTTTATATAGGTTTACTTTGGGAATTACATTATCCCCCTATACCGCATAAGATCTAGGTCCAGTTCGAGTTTCGCCGTTTTCTGGAGAAGAAAATGAAATGAAGCTATAGCTCCCGTTTACTACATTTTTCCGCTCAATAAGACTTCGTGGTTTGAAACCAAATTTGGCATGCGGCTTAAGTTAAGTGTTAATGTGTTAAGTCAGTTTCGACTTACTTTTCTGGTACTTTGCTATTGTGTTATGGCCCATGTTTCACTTAGATCTCTGGAGGACTTCTGTGTCAGGAATCTTGTCATGCCATTTGATGTGGAGCAGCTTTCTGAGACAGCGCATGTGGAGGGAGTTTATTTGCCTTTCGTGATGACTGTACACCGTCCATATCTCACATACGTGCAAGAGGGAGGGCAGTACTACAGCGCAGTACACCTTGATCTTGGTTTTCAGGCTGATTCCCCTTCTATTCCACACATAGTTGTGGAGCCTGCCGCAGGCTGGACTTACGCGAGCAATCCTGAGTGACTTCTTCATCAACGGAGACTCTGCTTGACAAGGTGCTGCCAATGTAGATGAACTTATCAGCAATGGCGATCTTCTGGCCATTGACAGTAATGCTTGGCTCAGTGTAGGGGATTGAGGGTGCGGGATGGTACATGATTTCCGTCTTCGTCGTACTTATTGTGAGACCGAAGCCTGTGCAGGCTTTGGGGAAGCGATCCCTACTTTCTTGCATGTCAGACTGAGTTTCTGCAGAGTACCTTTTACAGCATGGCTTTGAAACCAAATTTGGTGCGAAAATTTATATCAAAAAGAGCTAGTTTGAAGTTGATATTTTATTATTTCTGGTCGAATAGTATTACCTTATTACACCTGTTGAACTTAGAACTTAGAACTTTGCACTTTAATTGCATATGTGACGGAAGGACACATTTCTCTTCATAGCGTGTAGTTACTAACGTACATATTTACTTGCTGAAAACAAGAATTGAACAGTCCTTTTTAACTCTTGAGATATATTACACTCAGTAGATGTCTATAAATATCCTTTGCTTTTTCACCAAAACTCGAACTAGACAGTTTTCAAGGTGAAGTAAACTGAAGATCTCAAAAAATGACCTTCACCTTGGAGAGGTAACCACTTCCCTAAGCACGTGTTGGAGAGTTGGAGAGAATGTTTGATCGAAGAGGTGCCGAGCACGCGCTCCATCATTTTCGCTATGCTGACATTTGATTCGAAATCACTTTATTAAAATCTTTTTAGAAATGCATCTGCGTTACAGGTATTTTATTTAGAGTATCACTAGTATGTTCTAGTATTTTACAGATTTTAATGATCTTTAAATATTTTGATATTTTAACAAAATATGAGATGATGGATTTTTCCCCTTTTATCTGAAAGAAAATTTCATTTAGTACTAACTCACCAAGTACACCTTGAATATATAATACTTTATAATATGTAGTTACTTCTACTTATTTTCGCCTACTCCCAAATCAAAACGGAAGTATATTTCAAAGGGTTTCATGTTATTTGCTTACATTCAAATCAATGTACATTGTAACTATAACACGACCTCGGCTTTTTTAGTTCTTACTTCAACGATTAACGTGTATTATCATTGCAATTGAAGGAAGAATGCGTTTATCTCGAATTAAACTTAATAGGTCAATGTCCAAACTGTTATAAATTGTTGTTGTTGATTCTGCGCCACGGAATGACATGCGCATATATATATATATATATATATATATATATATATATATATATATATATATATATATATATATATATATATATATATATATATATATGAGGAATGACATGCGCATATATATATATATATATATATATATATATATATATATATATATATATATATATATATATATATATATATATATATATATATATATATATATATATATATATATATATATATATATATATATATATGTGTGTGTGTGTGTGTGTGTGTGTGTGTGAGGCACTGTTGCGGACAAAAGCTGGTCCAATCAGATCGTTGCCGTTGAAATTTTAATGTTGTATGTCCAGAATTCCAGATTAACTTGCTGTAAAAATGCTTGTACTTAAAGTGCCATTTTGTAGGTCGATATTTTAGGTTTTATCTGATGAATTAAACAGTAGTGATTGAAAGTTATATTTTCTATGGCGAGGTTTCATATTGTCTCATTTGAATTACACAGTGGTAGCTGAAATTTCAATTTCATACGTCGAAAATTCTAATTTACGTTTTGATTCAAGAGTTCATGTTGAAAGTTCCATTTCATATGTTGAGTATTTAGAATCCATCTTTGAATCATACAACGCTGGTTGAAAATTCGATGTCCAATGTCGAGTTTTTAGATTGTATCTTCTTAATTACACGGTGATTGTTGAAATTTTATTGTCATATGTCGAGAGTTTCACTTTTACACGCTGAATCACATTGATTGTGCTGAAAGTTCCATTTAGTATCTTGAGGTCTTAGATTGTATCTGTTGAATTACCAAGTGGTGATCGGAAATTTTATAGTGCTTGTCAGAATTTTTATTTTTATATCATGAAATGATGTGTTGGTGTTAAAAGTAACACTACCCAATGTCCACTTCAATAACTCAAAATAATATCGAATATTAATATACATCATTCGTGTATTCAGTTATGAGATTATATTGCATTTCATGAAGTTACAGTTGGAACGTTATCACTCACAGGTCGAGAATTGCTATGAGTTTCTTTTCTAGAGGACTCTTGGGAACTTACCGCGTTTTTTTTTTAAACAAGAAGGCTGCTTCTCTTTGCTGTGAAATTTAACAAATGAAATCTCAATACTAGCCACATGAAATGGAACTTTCATCACAAACAGTTGCATACGTGTGAATTAATGATTCTCGGCATATGATATTGAATTTCAATCACCACTGTAAATCATCGACATGGGAAATGGAACTTTAAATCACCACTGTATAATTCCACATATAAATTTTAAAATCTCGATCCAGAAATGGAACTTTAAGGACATGTAATTTGATCCAACGGGTAATATTAGATTTGTCGACATACGACATCGAAAATTCAACCTTCTCATTCAACCAGCTTTTGTCCGCTACGGTGCCTCATAAATATATAACATATTGCCATTGCAACCAGCCATCCTAGATTTTCGATGAGCCGAGCTAGATAATCGATGTATATTCTAGCTCAGGCGGACGAAGAAGGTAGGTCTTAAAGTTTAGTAAGTATTCCTTTAAATATTGTCAGCTTGGTAAAAGCCTTGATATTTAATACTGTTTATGAAAACTGAGGTACAATTCAGTAAGTATAAATAAATAGTTTGGAAACAAGGCTTTATTATTTGAAGTTATTATCGTGGTATCGTGATATTACTGACTATGTATAATTTTCCTGGTAGGGGTGGGTAATCAAGAAAATATTCATTCACGATTAAATAAATTGTGATATTATTTATTTACTTTCTCTCTATCCATGTTATTTTCCAAATTGTCCACATTATTGCTGTCCCTTATAGTATAAAGATTAACAATAAAGAACTTTTTCATTCGTTCGCTAGGGAGATTCAACCCTAAGTCCGCAACGATATATATATATATATATATATATATATATATATATATATATATATATATATATATATACAGCAGGAAAAAAATAAAATATATATATATATATATATATATATATATATATATATATATATATATCGTTGTGTATCAAGGCATCTAGGCTCCTATAAAAGTAACAAAGAAAAAAGTGAAGCCAGAAAGTACTGCACAATTTAATAAATAATTTATTTCCCTAGAAAAACATGGTAAAAATATGAAAAAGGACTTAAAGTTTATAAATCTAATTCAACCTTAATCCTAGAATTAATGAATATAAGTCCTGACAGTAACAATTACTCAGTGAATCGCAGTTCGAATCTCCATGAAGTTCCAAGATAGAAGGCGATGAAGACTTCCATAATTTCATAAGTGTTCACGTGTCAAAAATTCGTTATTGAATCACCAAGATTAATAATCCGTCATTAGAATACCAAATAATTTCAATATATGTCTTTGTCCAATAATTCGAATGAGCACAAGCGGTTTCCAGGGAAAATAAATTATTAATTTCGAAAACTAGAAAAATTCAATCAAAATGACAGCAGCAAAAAATACTTTTCCGCTCCAAGGGTATTACTTATGACTGAATTGAATCACTATAATAAGATGAGATATAACCCCCAATCGATACGTAATTCAGACCATAGTGATGGATGACTTGATTACTTAACTACAAGACTATTATCACGTAGGCCAAATATAACCTTCACTGAAAGCACTGTTTTCTTCACTACGAATGGATTCAAAACATTATAAAAGATTGTTTAACAGAAAGTGAATCTATCTCTCCCATTGATACAATGTAAACAACTTACTGCTTGTTGATAAAACTAAAGGAACTGAACGAATTTCTGAAAAAAATGTCAAATCCAATGAATAAAAGTTATCTTTACAATAACATGTAATGTAATAAAACAAAATTAAAACTAACAAACAAGTAATTAAATTACATATATGTAACATTTCCCCATAAAGAAAAATAATGATTTTTATCTTAAAAATTTATTTTATCATATGTTAATTATGCATAAGGTAAACAAAATTACATAAAAACTCTTATGAATTATGCAAAGTGTACATGAAATGATATTTCTATACACGGGAAAGTGAATCTGCTATTAAAATGTTTTTTTTTTCTTTGATATGCCTGATTTCAATATTATCTTCATGTAACAACAGACTTTGATTTTCGCTTATCATCTTGTTGATGAAAGTAAGGGGATTGTGATCACTAAACACAATAACCGGAAAAGGAGCTGAACTAATGTAATCTTCAAAATACTTTAATGCCAATATCAAAGCCAAACATTTCTTCTCGATTACTGAGTAATTTTTGATAGTTAATTAATTTCTTAGAAAAATGACACACTGGATGATCAACACCATTGCTTTCTTCTTGAATCAATACTGCTCCAATACCAACATCACTTGAAAAAACATATAGCTTAAATTATTTACTGAAATTCAGAGCTGTAGGCACTGGTGCAATTTTAAATATGGCCTTTAACTTATCAAAAGCTTCCTGAGATTTTTCAGTCCAAAGAAACGTATTGTTCTTGCTGAATAAATTTGTTGGGGTTCAGCAGTATTAGCAAAATCGGAAAAAATTCAAATAGTATCTAGCTGTACCCAAAAATCGCATTAATTGCTTTTTACTGACATGCTAGGGGAATTTAGAGATAGCCTTCACCTTAGCATCTATAGGTTTAACTTGTTCGTGTCCCACAATATGTCCTAGAAATGTTACACAAGCACAGCAGAACTCACTTATGGATTAATTGATTGTTAAACTTGCATCAGTGAGTCTGTCAAAGATTTTCCGAATTGTAGTTAAATGTTCTTTCCAGGAGTCGTTGCAGATGACGACATCATCGATGTAAGCATCACAATTATCTAGACGAAAGGCAATCATATTCATCAAACGTTTAAAGGTTCTTGGTGAACCCTTCAACCTGAACGGCATTACCTTTTTTGAAAAAGTCCATCTGGAGTCACAAATGCCGAAATTTCCTTTCCGTTAGAAGAATTTGCCCAAATATTTTCAGAACTTCAAATCTGGCATTTCCAATTTTATCAATACAGTCATCGATTTTTTGTTACAGAAACGAATCAGTCTTAGTCACACTGTTCACCTTCCTATAATGAGTGCATATACCGAACGTTTTATCTGGATTCGGAACAGGTATACATGGTGAACTCCAGTCACCTTTACTGTGCTCTTTGAAATCATTCTCCAACTATTACTAAATTTCTTTTTTCAAGTATTCCTGTTTGAGAGGATTAAAGTTCTCCATTAAAGTTCTGTGAAACCATAATTTCACATCTGATTTGAATTGCTGAATACTAAATTAAGCATATCTTGCTGGAAAATTCCAGATATAAAATTTGGCGCTTAATCCGATTGGAGAAATCTAGGAAAGCCAAATTAAGAAAAATATTGTATCAAATCTTATAATATTGTTTTAGTTTTAATATTCCTCAAAGGAATTCCCTCCGGGAATGTTACTGACGCACACGTACTGGTCAATAAATATGGATTACATAATATTGTCTTAGGTAAAGGACCAATAGAGTCTACGATTTTATCAGATCCATGTTAATGAAAATTCAGGAATAGTTAATCCGATACGACTAATAACTTCTAAGCAATATTTAGTATTTCCAAACCATTTGACAAAAATGATAAGATTTACAGTATTTACAAGCATCACTTTTTTTCGGCCAATAAAGGTGATTCAAGATCACATTTAACTGTTTTAAGCCTATGACGCAATTCAGACAATCGTGATCGGGTCATGTGATCAATTAGTTCGAGCAACGCAAAAGGCTACAAGTCTATTATCACGAACGCCAGATATAACTTTGAAATTATTGTTTTCCTCACTGAGAATGGATATTCAAGAAAAGTTGCTTTCATTACAGTTTACATTATGCAATGCACAAAAATACACCAACCTAGCCTCATTTTCAACATATTGTGTGTATCAGTCGAGTTCCATTTAACACAGTAAAAATTCTCTCTCTCTCTCTCTCTCTCTCTCTCTCTCTCTCTCTCTCTCTCTCTCTTCGAGCTCCTCATCTCTCTTCACTCTTCTCTCTCTCCTCTCTCTCTCTCTCCTCTCTTCTCTCTCTCTCTCTCTCTCTCACACACACACACACACACATATCCATAGATAGATAGATAATATTGTATAATATACAAAAATAAATACATATATATATATATATATATATATATATTAATATATCATATAATCATATATATATATATAATAACTATAAAGTATTAATTTTGGATTCATGTGAGGTTTTTCAAAACATGCACAGCTTAAAAATCCTTCATTCTTGATATTTTAAGTTAAAAAAATGTATGCATTTCAGTGACATTATTTTAACTGAACATCGGGTTTGATTGTTTCCTTCTAACCGAAACACATTTTCTATATTATTGCCCATTCCAACTACTAGGTTTCTTCCAAATTGATTGCACCTTATCTTCCAGATGAATAAATTAAACACAATAACACAATACTTCAGCATAAATTTTAATTTAGTGCGTTGACATGGGAATGTTCAACTAATTGACAATGAGTTGAAATAACTGCGATTTAATGTGAATAATGTTGCGTTGAGTTTTAAATAAAAATAAATATTTTTAGAAGTCCAATCAACTAATTGTTTAGGGGAAAATCCTTCCCTGGTTTTCACATGCATATATGTTATACATCCCCCTTTATAAGTGTTGTATTAATGGAAACGTAAGTCATTACTACAGCAATCACAACGCACACTGTTTATCCTCATTATATAAACGTATAAACCAAGTTAAACACCTTTTACCCTCAAATTAAGACTTGTTATACGCAATATAGAACGGTAAACAGTAAACTTAAACTGACAGACTTGCACTTCGTAAATGTCAGTTGAATCGTTTCCATTAAAACAAAGTTACACACACACACACGTATGCCAACTATTTTTCGAGTTTCTGTAATACAAACTTAGATGGCAAAATTGGCGACCTATATAGAGCCTTTGGGACCATAGCAACATTGGAACGAAATGAAATGTTTGTTATTTCTCATTCTTCAATCTGCTTAATCGTTTTTCACGTCGTCTGGACATTAAAATTACTGATGATTCTGAATCCACCTGAATCGAGCATGGTAGAATATATCCCTTGTACAATTTCTGCGCATCATAATTGCACGAAAAGGACAAAGTAGCTAAGGATATTTCATACATAATTTTTCATCGTTGGATCTGCGTTGCAAGACAATTTGTGTATGAAAGACTGAATAAAATTAAAGCTTTTAAATAATAAATACACTATCGCTTGACAATTAAACTGCTAGGAAATTTGAAATCATTTGCTGACAATGTATTAAGCTTTCAATGCACAGTTTACGACTACTAAAAAGACTATGTAAAGGAAAAATGAGACTGGATGGATATATTGCAGTGACATCCTCGAGCTTCTTGCACAACTGTCCTATATTATGACTTTTCTACCAACGTTTTGTAGGTTTTCTATCTTTACGCATATAAAAGATTTGGAGGTAAAATTTATCGACTCGTAATCGAATCCAGTCACCATTATTCACTCTTTACATCGGCTCTGCCTCCTTGACAATTGCTTGACTACGGAATTATACACTTAACCGGGTTTTTAAAAAGTGGTTATGAAGCAGAGTAACATCGAATTAGAGGTCTGTTCAGAGAGAGAGAGAGAGACAGACAGACAGACAGACAGAGAGAGATTCACTGCCTTTTTGGGAATACATTAAGCACTCATTCATTAACTCCTCATGTTCATTTTTTCTGCGTTATCTTTGCCTGGTTTGGGAATTGGTATTATTATTGCTTCTTTCCAAATTTTTGGTACATTACCAGTGATCCATAAATCATTGAAGATTTCCAGAAGAACTGCCAAGGATGGTTCTGGAAGGTGCTTTAAAAACAAAAGCAGATCTTACATGTGATGAGATAAACTATATTCTCTGTTTGGGACTTTTTCTTTGGACCATGTATGTTTAGTCTTTCTCTAGTTACAGTGCTAGATAATATCCTGGTCTCTATCATAAGTTGACAGGTTTTGCGTCTTTTGTCGCCAAAGGGGCCACATTGAATAGGTGTCCCACCCCCCCCCCCCCCCTTATATGATTGGCGTAACTATCTGCGCAATAGAAGTAGAGACACGAGTGCCTCCTGGTATTTGACTCCGTAGGCTTAATACAGGTTTACTGAATGTGAATGAAATCTTGAGATGTTGATCTTCGCCACCCTCAAAGGGAGGAGAAGTCATGCACCCCTCACGTTCACATTTTAGCGATGATTCCTTTCCCAAGGAAGGAAATGTACCACTCGTCTCCCAATAAAGAAGAGCTACACTGCACCCAATACTTCCGGGGTAGCGTGTCTCACCCTTTCGAATGGAAAGAGCAGCACACCTTCATGAATGTCGAAGACAAACACATCTCCGATGTATATATATATATATATATATATATATATATATATATATATATATATATATATATATATATATAGTTTATTACAATTGTACTCTACGGAGTTTCAAACCCAGGTCCGCGAGTAAATGGCACCCATCGCCTTGTTTGCACGCACCAGCCCATATACCATCACGACTAAGCACGTATCACCAATATATGTCAAAGGCTGTGACCTGTCACCGTTCAGTTTGAAAAAGTGACCAATAAATGTATAGTAACCGGCCATAAGTCATTGGTCACCGGTCTTCTCGTACCGATCATCGATCACTTACCGTATTCTTAGTGCAGGGACAGTGATCATCCCCAGAGTCCCCTTCCTTGCAGGGTTAGGAGTCTGCCCAGTGTTTCCTAAATTGTGAAGGGGATTGAGTTATATACCTTTTTTCTGTCATACGAATATATCCGTTGGGAAACTATGCCTTCCACCCACCCTAAACTCAAGTTAATTTGACATTAAGTCCTTTTGGGATACTGGACCCAGAATGGAGGTGGTACCACGGATCGTGTCCATCACCTTCCGAGGAGGCACCCGCCTGGAATACTGCATGAATAACATCAACGAGGAAAGAGAGGCGGTCTCGTTTTCACCCTGAAACATTATATTTCTCCATGCACAACTATCCTTGGTGCAAGCTTCTGTGTGGAGAACACCATATGAGCCGCGGCATTTTCTTGACCTACATATGCATGAAGTCCATGTTATTGATTCAGCACCAAGCGAATCAAGTGCTACTTTCATTATTGAGTAATCCTAAGTCAAGTCTTTAAAAATACTAAAATTGCATCAATAGAAATTTGTCTATATTTTTTTTAAATTGCACATAGGATAAGCTTTCAAAAGATATTTTTAATAAAATTTTACTTTTCATTATTAACCAATTATGGACCACCAAACCCGTAAATACTCTATCATTTCTTCACCCATTTTTAGACTGGTTCACAGTTCTTCCATTGAATTAGTACCGTGTGTCCTATAACAAAATTTATTTTTTTTCGAAAGACATGTATTTTACTTATTGACATTGAAACAAGATTGAAACAAAGAATTGGCCATGCTTGTGCAAAGATATTAGTGCAATGGCATTTTATGTGATACCACTGTATATAATTAAATTGCATCCGCATTACATGTTGCTGTGTTGTATCGCTCTTATTTGTGGATTTTTCTTGTTATTAAAATAATTCTTTTCTGCCTTTGTATCTTCATATTTTCTTTCTATGGCATGCATGCTACACAAACAAAAAAACACAAACATGCTGACATCAACAAGACATCACAGGGTATCAAATTACATAACACATTGTATTTTCATCTCGTACTTGCTATTAGGCAAGTTTTAAATGTTTTAAATTTCAAAATTGCATTTCTTTTCTTTCTGACTGTCACTTATATTACATACAATACATCAATATTCCTCACATTCCGAGAAAACCAATAGGTGTGCCACATGAGAGGTCAAAATGATAAGAGGTCATTGCCCTTCTGTGACTAAAACAAATACACAACCCATGAAGCACCAAGAGATTCTGACAGTCCCAAACTAATTAAACTATCAACACATCTGATTTATCACCCCCAAATCTTAACAAGAGGTATAAAAGGCAAAGAAAGTTTTATTATACTGAAGAATTAAATAACTGAGTGCTACTTTTTACTATAAAACTATGGAAAGGGTAAGGAAGCAAAGAATAGACAGTCATTTCTTCAAGCCTGGTTAGTTTTCTCACAACAAAGGGAAAAAATGTCCATCAACCCAAAAGACAAAGCCACTTGAGGTCTGTTACATAAGGACAACAATAGACAGATTTGAAAAAGCTATGCAAAGTTCCTATAATGCTTATATTACTGTTGGAGACAGCTAGCTTATGTGCAAGCTGCTGCGGCCCAAGTCAAGAAGTAAGCTGGAGGTGAATAAATATGTGGAAAAGTTTGTGATGCCAGGTTAAGTCCATATTTCTATGCAATATTCAGACACTGATATAATTTATTGCTGCATAAACTACTTGGTAAATTTAAGTAATAGAATTGATTGCATATGAAAGTTGTCTAATACATACATTGTTTATCTACATTTACCCAAAACTCATAATAAGTTAAGAAAAAGCCTCAACATCATTATTGTGACTACTTTCCACATCAAGCAGTGTTAAATTACTTACTTTTCAATATAAAGCTGAATAAAACACTCAAATTATTGAAAAAAGAGTAACAACACAAACCTTGCAATCACTGAATTACAGTCAAAGGGGAGGTAACATACCTTGATTTGTTTACCAAGTTGCAAGCTCTAATTTACAACTAAATGGTTCTATTCTATCACTTTATAGTTAGTGCAGAGCAATGTTGACTATATAAATAGCTTTTGTTTCAAATCTGAGACCATATTTCTGATATGAAGCTCTTTTTCATATATTCACATCAACAGATCTGCAAATATCATGTGTGTGTGTGTTGTGAGTGAGAGAGTGAGAGAGAGAGAGAGAGAGAGAGAGAGAGAGAGAGAGAGAGAGAGAGAGAGAGAGGATAGTACATTACACATGCATGTTGAGTATCAGCTAGGTAAATCTACAGTGTAAAAACAAAATTAAACAAGAACACTCAGTGGAATCAGTGAATTGAAAGAAAAAATGCAGCTTACCAAAAAATAATCTTTAAGAGAAACTTCCAGGCAGGGTTCATGGTGCTGTCCATCTCGGGCTAAGCTGTCCAATTTCAGCTTGCAGTTCTGTGGCACAAAATCTGAAAATCAAGCTATATATATATATATATCTCAGAGATAAAATGTATAAAGCAAGTACAGTATATAAGAGAAAAAAATGTGAGAAAAGAGCATTTCTTTACAAACTATGAGAAATATCAAGAAAAGAATTATAACAAAGGCAAATTAATGTGTGTTATGGCTAAAATAAAAAAAAACAAGCAACATATGAACATTCTTACCATTAACCCCCTCCATTTTAGTATTTTTTACAGGTTGAGGCAATGTGGCATGTGCAGTTTTATGCACAGTCCTTGCATTTTACAATGCTCTCTGCTTTGATCTACTGAATTGTTCTTTTAAAGTTAAATGATCAGTATTGATACAAAGGTGATTGTGACATAAGTTGTTTACAGTTAAAATCTCTTCCCCACCCCCCTTTTTTGGGGAATTGTTGCATATTATAAATAGTATTTAACCATAAAAGCCAATCTGTGGGCATCAACATATGAAATTTTGTCATCAGGCCATACAAGTCTCTCTTTCCCATAGCCAGAGCTATCTACTGACCCTGTAAAGTGCATACAACCCTTCCCATCTGTGTTTTGTATAGAATTTTTTCTCTAAAATCACATGCAAACCATGATAAAATGAATCCATTATGATTGTCTTATGCAAAAACCACCAAAATGATACCCTGGATGCACGTGGTAACCATGGAAACAGCATGCTCCTATTATGGCATAGGTTGCATATAGGAGTCACGGTACTAATTCAATTCCCATAGTAAACATATGGAAACACCATCATATTTAAAATTCAATAACTTAAAATTTCTGGGTACTGATGATCAGACATATATTTCTCCATGCACAACTATCCTTGGTGCAAGCTTCTGTGTGGAGAACACCATATGAGCCGCGGCATTTTCTTGACCTACATATGCATGAAGTCCATGTTATTGATTCAGCACCAAGCGAATCAAGTACTACTTTCATTATTGAGTAATCCTAAGTCAAGTCTTTAAAAATACTAAAATTGCATCAATAGAAATTTGTCTATATTTTTTTTAAATTGCACATAGGATAAGCTTTCAAAAGATATTTTTAATAAAATTTTACTTTTCATTATTAACCAATTATGGACCACCAAACCCGTAAATACTCTATCATTTCTTCACCCATTTTTAGACTGGTTCACAGTTCTTCCATTGAATTAGTACCGTGTGTCCTGAAGGATATAGTGAAACCCAGCCACTCTCTTGCTCGGAGTGTTTTAAATGATGATGTGTTATCTGTCATTGTTTACTCGAATGAGTTCGACGTAGAAATACGCCAAATGAAGCATCCTATTAAGCCTAACAGCTCCTTTTTCAGTTCGATAAAGTGGAGGATATCTGGTCTTTAGATAAGTCGTTGAATGACGTTTGCTGTCTGCCATCCATGGATTGGTGTGTGAAACCATCAGACTCACACCCAAGATCATTTACGTATTTGAAACAGTCTTCGGGACTCAACCATGGATTCTTCTCAATCCTCAGTGTTCGAAGGAATATTATAGGGGTTCTCCACACGCCAAGATTGCCCGACGGAATTGAAGATGACATGTTCCTCCATCTATCTTTACACGTACGGATCTTGCATCGAGTTACGAGGTAAATTCCTCGTAATGGTTCTATAGGCCTGCACAAGGGCTACAGTTACATACCAATTGGGTAATACAACTGGAACCTGGACATGCCTTCACATTAAAGCAATTTAAGCCATTGGGCTAAAAGTCTGGCGTCTGGTCACAATTGCTTTTCATGCTAACTTCTTTTCTACTACTTTATTTAGTATGCTGAATGAGGAAGCTCTGAATCCAACCGTATTAGAATACTTGCTGAAAGCTATGGCCACGACATCCCGGCATTTACTTCATATCACAATCACATTATCGGCCAAACATTTACACATCAGTCATCACATTGCTCTGGACGCCTGGAAGGCCTTCCTTAACCATAGTAAACTCTTTCTAAGAACTGATGTTGCAAGCCAAGAACATCTTCAGGTGACTTGTCCCCACCATGACATAACAAGACTGCGTGATCATCAACATAGATTCCTCACAACAGCACCTGACCCATTGCAAGCGGCTAGAAAACCTACTGATGCAAATTGTCATCGGGTGTCATCCAATAAATTCTTCAAAAAGATGTAACTTCAGTCCAGCGCACAATCTCCAATGCGATATGATATTTGTACAGGTGTGGTGCTTCTCTATTAATTCACCTCATCTCCTGGCGCATTTTGTCATCACATATATTCGTCTAGGCGTATTCTCAAAGGCTTAGTCAAGCATCACGGAAAATGGATTAATCCTTTCTCTTATGAACTAGGGTTATTAACTTCATTTCTGGAAACAACCACCTCTGTGAAGGACCCTCTGCTAATTGCGAAAAGTTTTGAATGATCATTCTCCTGCATTCTACTCGTGAATCTTCCTGATTGTCAAGTACTTCAGATTTAAAGGTCTTTATCGACCTTCAGGATGGCTATTTGCACTTCCTAAGTTTTTTTCCATATTGGAAATACCTCGGTTTAGCTTCGACTAGGACATTTTTAATGACGTCTGCCGTTCGGAATATCTTCAACATCCTTAGTCTTCTATTGAGTTTTGAGAGTTTTAACGGTATGTGTCCGGTTACTATGAACTTCGATTCTCCAGTATTTTGACAAAAAGGTTGATCTATAACGTTCATTTGCTGTCCCTCCATCGGGATAAGATTTAATTTGGATCCATAGTAAATCGGTTGGGTCTTTCAATCAACCTCGAGACATTGGAACTCATTCCATCTCGGGACATCGTTTACATGTGAATGAATTTCCACACAAACGAAAATTTAGTCTGTTTACCACTGGATCACATAAATCGAATCCTAGCAAATCTAGAGTTTCTACGAGTAAAACCATCGTAGTCTTATCGCATGTACCTATTCCTATTGGGGACCTTGAATGACACTGTGGATTTGGTCCTCTAGGACGTAATCATATGCACCTTCTACAATTTCTTTTTTTTTTCTCAGGGTGGAAACTGCACAGAGATTTTCTAAATAATCAGTTTTGATTCCTCCAGGACCAGGACCAAAGTTTCATCACCGTTTGCTCTGGTGGATGAATAGGAAAAGATTCCTGACTATGTTTCCCATGTATGCACCCTACCACCGTTCATCTGTCATCCAATGAGTCATCGAATCAGATTCCGGGGGAACGCTCACTTAGTGTATGAGCAATAATTCTCAAGGGTTGTTAAAATTGGGACGATTTATTTGTAAACATCAACAACCAGAAAATTCAATCCGTATTTCAAACGTTTCACGGAAGCATCAGTTAAAGGGATCGATGTGTTACGGTCTCATCGGACAACACGTCCGCCATATCTTATATCCGGCGTAAGGAGGCACACATGCCCGTTCTCTTTGCGGGGAGGTCTGGAACCTCGTCCGCTGAATCACCTAGGAGAAAATCACCCTCCTCGTCTCCAAGAAAGAAGAACGTTTTATCGGAATCTGTCCAGATCAGGCAAAACAGACTTCACGGAATGGACTCTTGAGTATATATTTATTTCACGACATCGCACTCAACATTGTGTTTTTCTCGCTTTGACGTTTGCCTGAAGGTACAGCGAGATTCGTGCATTATCTGTTCACATTAGCTACATCCGATTTAATGGCAATTACGATTTCCTGTCCCTCCTTCGTCAACATGATTTTTGCCAATTAGTCAGTTACCTTCGGTAGCTCCACCATCTGTAGAGACTTCCAGTCTCAGTTTAATCTGTGCTGGAGATGATCAAGATATGCTTTTAAGCCCAGTTAGTGCACTGTGTTTCCATCTAAATGCAATGGAAAGGAAAAAGAAAGAATAGCAAATGCCTTTTCCTTCTTCCTAAAGGTCCTGTTAATATTTCGGCCACCACCATTTTACGAAGTATTGTTACCACAATCAAAAGAGCTTATCAGTCCCTTATCAATAGCGCCCTCTCCTTTATGAAACTAAAACCCCCACGAGGTTCGAACCTTCGCTGTTTTGCCTATCTAAATCTGGCCCTAGAGACACAAATATTCTCTATAGTGAATCCATCACTTAATTGTGAGTACTATATATTTTCCCTGTATTTGATTAGTTTAACACATTAGCTTACCAAAGTAACTGAAAAATGTAGCTCTGCAATGTGAATGTGTACGTTATTTCGGCTATTAAAATGTAGTTTTATTTGTGTGGTGGACTGCGTGGTAAAACTAATTTGAACTACGCAATACTTACCCATCGTTATTGCAAGTACCCTCTTCCCAACCAGCTTCGATGTCTTGGTGTAATCAGCATCTGCGAAGAATATCACTGTTTCTACTTATTCCCCTGTGATGTTCACGACAGGACGGTGTATATTTTCTACTCTGTAGTAGAACGTATAAAAAATTGTATAGACGTTATTTCTCGACACGAAAAAGTAAATGCTGCGCAATAGTGACGGTTAATACCCAACCTACATTTTAATTACTATTATTACTCATTTTTGTTCTTGTGGTAATACCAGGCTATTAATAATACCATTTGAATATAAAAACCAAGCGAAATATTTTTCCACCTTTGGTATAGAAGTACTCTACACC